>OZ024930.1:4433259-5633259 GCA_964017235.1 Sabellastarte sp. h YS-2021 | reverse complement strand
TCTGTAGGAGCTGTTGAAAGACCAAAGGACAGAGCTTTGAATTGGAGGTTTGCCCTCAAGAATGGAAACTAACACACTTTTTTGAGCTTTCACACAAAGGGGTTGAGAGAAAGCATTGCTGAAATCAAACAAAGTTACCCATTCACCTTTCTGAATGGAAAGTCTTACAGATACCAGGATTTCCACCTGGAAAATCTTCACCTTTAGGAATAGATTTACTGCGTTCAGATTTGAGATGGGCATTGGTTTGGTCAGTCTGCTGAGGTTTGCAAGTTTCCTGCTGTGGCCTCCCTCTGGACAAGTGATATTGCTGACACCTACATGATTTCTTGCGAAGGAACCACTCCAGAGCTTGAACTACGCTGTAAAGTATGCCAAGAAGAATCTGATCTGACAATATTTTCCTCTGCTTGATCCAGGACATCATCCGGGAAAACAGGAGCAATCGTCAAACACATCCGCATAACAGCTTTAACACCCAGCTCAAGGAGGTCACGAAAAGAGTCTTGATGTATCAAGGCAAGGTTTGCCATCTGAATATAAAGGCTGCGTTAGCCATAGGACCTTACTGGTTCAGCCAGAGCCTAGCTCAGGATCCCTTTATCTGGCGTTTGTAGGACCAGCTTGCGGTGGACATAGGCAACTATCTGTTAGGTAAGATATACTAACGCAATAAAAATGTAGTTACATACAACTATGCAAAAGCTAAAACTTCTCTCCTGCATTGACTCCTGTCAATCTACACTTATCATCAACTACACTTATCATCAAATAATTGATAAACCTAATGTATTGTAGCCTAAAACACACAACTAAACTAATACACACACCCAATTTAATATATATACATCCTTAACAGGCTACAGATTGCCTGTTTTATATCGTTTTAGTAGGGAAAGTCAACCACACACCTGAAGTATGTGGCTAGTGTACGCACAGGTCAGCAATGCACAGTAGACCCAGCACTGGCTGCCCAGATGTACCCAGTATTTTGAACTCAGTGCAACCAAACCCACTTACAGACACCTAATCTAGCAGTAAGATGATTAACTCGAATTGAAAATCTGCTGTAATATCTCCAGTGTTGGCTTTAGAAATTTCAGAACGACAGGACTCTAATCAAATCAACTTTTGATCTCAATTATGCAACCGAAGTGGCAGGTTGAATGTCATCAGACAACTCATTCTATATGTGATAAAGATATTTAAAATTTTTTTGTCAGAAGACATATAACATACACAAAAAAAGGATTTACAAATGTGAGAGATGAGGGGATGATTTTATTGCCTTTTCATCCCTCCATGTTTCAATAATCTATTAAATACTTCACTTAGTATTATCTACCACAAGCTGCAATTGGCATGTATAGGGAGACATGCAGGTCAGGATATATTTCTTTCATGTAATTCGGCGCCATTTACTCAGGATAATTAGAGTTACAAACTTATCAACTAGTGCTTATTTTTTCATTTTTATTTTGACAGTAACCTACAAATATGCTGCATACATCAACAGTAATGTATTTTTACGCAGTTTTGCTCACTTTTGTTGAATTAATCCATGCAAAAAATGGCAGATGACTCTAGTTAAAAATTTTAAAAAGTATTCTACATTTACAGGCAGCCCCTGAAGATATGACAACCATTTCCGTACACTTTTTTTAAATATTGACGTGTTTACTTATTATTCACATAAAATGGGGGACAATTAAATGAAAAAAAAAATCCCTCATTAGACACTTACTAAAATGCAACACTCATATAATATTGCCATCTTCATTTGTGATATATTCTTTTTATATGCCATCCAGGAAGTTTTTGTATTACATGTATGTACTTAGTTAATATACACCTCAAGGGGGTTTACAGTATGGGTCAAATAATATATTTCTGATTTTCATCAAACTACACCCAGATCACACAAACCATGCCAAAGTCAAAGTTTTACGTCCCGTTCAACAGCCAGGCTCATATTGGTCCTCAGTATTGCCACTTGTGGGAGTTGAACCCACACAGAGGTCACAGCCTGTGATTAGACTTAACTTACTAACCACTAGGCCACTGAGAACCTCCACAAGTATGTCTCAACAGGCATTAATATAAACCATGTTTGTAAACAGATACATTATTTACCACATTAAACTGTAATTCTGTGGAGTGTTTCGATTTCTAGAAACCAAGCCCTTTGAAACACTTCTAACATCTACTAACATATTCAAACCTAAAAAGGTTTTCTCAAGTAATCTTGTTGCCGGGGACTTCAATGAAATTCACATTTGTGATTCCACAATAGACAACATTCTTGAAAAAGTAGCATCAGAGATGCCCATACCCCACAGCCTAGGGAAATATTTTCAACACCATGAGATACAGAAGTACTGTACCAGTACAAACTTCAGGATACTTTCAGAGATCTGTCAGTTATATAAAGGTCCAAACAATGTTTAAATGGAGAAATAATGTTTAAAAGAAAGATAATGCATGTAAAGATGAAGTATTAAAACAAGATAATTCAATAACAAGATGACAGCATTAATCAGCAAACTAAAATTCAACACTCTTTATCTACATCTGCATGGCCGAATTATGGTTTAGATGGTTTAAATATTACCATGCATACAGAAGTGGTAATACATTTAATGAATGCTCATGTGTGGTGTTGGAGCAAAATCTGTGGCTCACTTGATGAAATTCTATCTCTTACAATGGGAAGTTATGAAAGTAAAATTCTTAATAAATTCTAATATGACTTTAACAGTGCTTAATCTGCATGAAAAGACAGACCCAAAGGTCCAACAAGATTTTAAAGGTCAAGGTCACTACAAGGTCAAATCAAGGTCACACCATGATAATACACAGCTATAGCCCCTAACCAATGTCCCTCTACCAAGTATCAACTTCCTACACCTTACGGTTTCTGAGATAGAGCCCTGACAAGATTTTATAGGTCAAGGTCACTATGGCAAGGTCAAAGGTCAAATCAAGGTCACACCATGACATTGCACACCTGCACCCCCTAACCAATATCCCTACCAAGTATCAACTTCCTACACCTTACGGTTTCTGAGATATAGCCTGGACAAGATCTTATAGGTCAAGGCCACTACGGCAAGGTCAAATCAAGGTCAGACCATGACGTTGCACACCTACACGCCCTAACCAATGTCCCTACCAAATATCAACTTCCTACACCTTGTGGTTTCTTAGATATAGCCCGGACAAGATTTTATAGGTCAAGGTCACTACGGCAAGGTCAAAGGTCAAATCAAGGTCACACCATGACGTTGCACACCTACACCCCCTAACCAATGTCCCTACGAAATATCAACTTCCTACACCTTATGGTTTCTTAGATATAGCCTGGACAAGATTTTATAGGTCAAGGTCACTACGGCAAGGTCAAAATTCAAATCAAGGTCACACCATGACGTTGCACACCTACACCCCCTAACCAATATCCCTACCAAGTATCACCTTCCTACAACTTACGGTTTCTGAGATATAGCCCGGACAAGATTTTATAGGTCAAGGTCACTACGGCAAGGTCAAAATTCAAATCAAGGTCACACCATGACGTTGCACACCTACACCCCCTAACCAATATCCCTACCAAGTATCACCTTCCTACACCTTACGGTTTCTGAGATATAGCCCGGACAAGATTTTATAGGTCAAGGTCACTACGGCAAGGTCACAGGTCAAATCAAGGTCAGACCATGACGTTGTACACCTACACCCCCTAACCAATGTCCCTACCAAATATCAACTTCCTACACCTTACGGTTTCTGAGATATAGCCCGGACAAGATTTTATAGGTCAAGGTCACTATGGTAAGGTCAAAGGTCAAATCAAGGTCACACCATGCCGTTGCACACCTACACCCCCTAACCAATATCCCTACCAAGTATCAACTTCCTACACCTTACAGTTTCTGAGATATAGCCCGGACAAGATTTTATAGGTCAAGGTCATTACAGTAAGGTCAAAGGTCAAATCAAGGTCAGATCATGATGTTGCACAACTACACCCCCTAACCAATGTCCCTACCACGTATCTTCCTACACCTTACGGTTTCCGAGATATAGCCCGGACAAGATTTTCAAACTCAAGGTCACTACGGCAAGGTCAAAGGTCAAATCAAGGTCAGACCATGACGTTGCACACCTACACCCCCTTACACCTTACGGTTTCTGAGATACAGCCCGGACAAACTTTTTCCCACCGCCCGCCCACCCGCCCACCCATCCGGACACCATGGGTGAAAACAATACCCCGACAGCCCTTTAGGGCTGTGGGGTAACAACACTCTATGTTTATAATTTCTGAAAAACAGCGACTGACCAGATAACAGCTCCCAGTGCACTGACCGCCATCTCACATCCTTCAGCAGCAGTGTGGCCCAGGCTGTCACCTTAAAATAAAGTATTTCCTGTGTGTATCAAAGAAAACAAATCTTTGTCAAAACTCACTATCGGACAATCTTAGCAGCCATTCAAAGGAAAGGTGTTCCACAGAAGCTCAGAGCTCTGAAGCTGAGCACACTCTCACTCATAACTTTATTGTCAACATTACGTCTACTGAAACGTCAAAATTCTAAATTCAGTGGAACTTGGGAGCAGACACTGGACTTGTTACATTTGTTTACCAAGTGAATTAATAAAAGAAAGAACTTAACATTTTGCCTCTTACTCGACCGAGTTACACCCTCTAGCCCTTGAGGGTAAAGTAGTCTGCAGATACTCAAACACAGGCCCTCTATGCTGTGGAACTGGGTACAAACTGGTGAACTGGGTTATCCATTACTGTATTAAAATTGAGCTAACTTCCACAAAATATCATTGGTGAAACCTTATATTCAACACCAGATTTGTTAACCCATCATTGGCTTTCAACATAATTTTCCTTAATTTCAGACATTTGACAATAGATTTTCAATGAAGCCTACTGGGTTGAACAAACTATCGAGTCATCAGAACCCAGGATAGTGCCACTGGAATTAGACGACACAGATAAAGACCTTACCTATTGAGACTAGCCTGTTCCCCTCCATAGTCTTCTCTCCAATTAAGACAATAACATGGAGACAGATACTTTCTGGTAACTGAACTCCCCCCTTTTCTTTAGGCTTTGACACCTTGGAGGGATGATTACATCAATTTATACGCTTTACTAGCACTTCAAGTTGGTTACAACTAAAACGATTCAGGTCACTTATTACACATCAGAAACACTGACCCATATTTCATTCTGAGTTAAACCTCTAAACACAAATGAAACGGAGAAAAAACAAATGTACATGTATTTTACATAAGCTCCCCACAATCACTTCAGATGTGAAACAAAAGAAATTCAAACTGTAAGATGACTTTTACAGCACAAAATCTATCTCATTGATTGTGTGTAATATCACTTTTATAACACTTAATCTATCTAATCAATTTAAGTTTTGATCTGACTAGTGTTGGGACTCGCTCCCAACTTTCAGGGTCGATTATTTGTCCATTTTTCTGACCGATGATCGACCCTCAATCGATTATTTTACTCCATTGTTGGCAATTAATTAAGAAATACTTTCCGGGATAAAGCATAGGTTGATCCGGTAAGAATAAGTGTTCCGACATTTAGACTCTACCAAAAGTACCCACTTCCTGTAAATATGGCGGTAGACATAAACAAACTGGAAATTCATGACAAAAATGTTGATTTATTAAATGCGTAAAATATTTTTAAAATATGTGGATATTGAAAAAAATAAAGAAAGGTAAGATTTAAGCTGAATAATCGATCATTAGAAAACATTTGTAACTGACCGCAATTGTGCACTGTCACCGACGATTAATCGAGCACAGTTGTCTAATCGTCCACCCACTAGATCTGACATATGCAACAGATGTGGCAAGCTGAATATCATCAGACAAGTTGTTCCTTGTGTGATCAAGATCCTTAAAATTTTTTCAGAAGACATATAACACACACTAACCTGGGTCTATGAACTGTCTCAGTGAATCGGGTATCTGGTTTCCTTTGTCGCGTTCGTCTTCGTTCACGAAGTACTGACTTTCTGCCAGCCATTTTAACGTTTTGCCACTATCCCAGAATTCCACTCCCGACTTGAGCGCCTCCTTCAGAGCAGAAACCAGCGTGTTGTTGAGAATGTTCTGAGTCTTCTCAGAAATCTTACCCCTCTCGTACAAGACCTGGAAAAGTACAAGAAATGATTTAAGAATCGCACCTTCAACCAAGTTTTCCCCACCTCATATTTTCACCCCATTAAGACCTATAATCCTTGTTCACTGACCTAGTATGTCCCCCAACTAGCACCTTGGCCACTTCTTCTGTTATAGACCAGATTAGGTAGACACTTATTTGAGGTGAGATAGTAATGCTGGTATGGAGATAATTTTATTGAAACACCGATACAAAATAATACAACCGTCATGTACACTCTCAGTACATAACATTCTGCAAAATTTAAAATAAACAAATATGCTATAATGGGAATTATTTCAAAATAAAAATCTTGCTTTTATTTCAAAACAAAAATCTTGCTTTTCTCTTCACACATGAATATCAAAGGGTTTTTAAACTATTTCATGTTGTTGCACATGTTTAAAATGATGAATATGTCTCAACCTTCTGTTGTGTCGGTGTTTGCTGTCATATTAAGAGGAAGTGCTTGTGTCTGTCATAGACTAAACATCGAAAGCTTGCAAAAAACACCTGAACTTGGTCCAAGGCAAATTTCTATACCAATACAGTGATAAGAATCAGTACAGAAAGGTTACCCCCAATCCTTGATCAATATTTCACCATTAGGCAGTGAATATATTCCTACGAACTACCCATTATCAAATGATAATATGGTTCCAAACATAGCTTTTGTTTGGTGGGCATGATAATCAGCGTTAAATGTGCAATGGTAACACTGTCCCTAAGTACAAAAACTACCACTCTTTCCAGACCTAAGCATAAAATACACACCTGTGCTGGAGGGTAGTGAGACACGAGGGTTCTCAAACGGGAACTGTGCCTATCATCTGTAAACTCTCCCACCTGGTTGCCATGGCAATGAAATACAAATAAGATAACCAGTAACAACACAAAGACATAAATATAAATATAGCAATAACAAAAAACAAACTCAAAAATATGTTGTTAGTTTATAACCGATTGTTTGGTGACCAACCAAACCAAACGGTGAAATGTAAGATGTGTCAAAAGTTTTACCAGGAATATGCCAAATTACTGGTGGCCTCAAGGCAATAAAGTGCAATCTGTATTTTCTAACAATAATTCATAGTTATTCTGTTGAGTACATTTTCAATTTGTGAGTTTCACTTCCTGTTTGACAGCCTGTGCAACTCAGTCTACGACAGAACACAACTTTTTTCAATGTCTTGGAATCGGTTTTTTATTGTTCAAGTGACGAAATGGAAAACTGGTTTCTGACAGCTAGCCCTGCATTAAATGTGGGTGAATTTTCTGAATTTGATGTACTTTGGAGAAGTATGCACAAAATGGATCAGCCAAAGTTTGGCATAAAATACAGAAGTATTTGTCTGCTATTGGCCAGCAGAACCTTGCCCAACTGTATGTACAGGTTTTTTCTGCCCTTCAAACTATCCGTCACAAATTAACTGACACAAAGGAACTAGATGCAATGTAACATTAAATATTAATGTTACATTAATATTAAATATAATAAATAACATTAAATAAATAAATTTGTGGTAACTAGGGCTGCAAGCGAGCCCGAAAATGCGCCTCGATTCTTCGTTTTGAAAGAACCGACTCGGACTCGGTTAATCGCTTGATTATCGCCCACGAAATAAACTGCTTCATATTTTGACATATCACGCCTTATAAAATTATTAAAATGCACACAACAGGAAAGAATGTTGATAATTCATTGAATTTTGGAATAAATACGCATTTATAATGCAAAAAACAGGAACGTTTAACCATTTTAATATTGCGAGATTTGAGGCGTCTTCGAAATTTGTTATATTAAAATGCCATCTTATAGGAACATTGTTACGCGAAAATTTTAAGTTTGCAAATGCTTAAAATATAAAAACTGAAAATAGAAACACCCTATATGATTAAAATATATAAATATGTTCATATTTTTGAAGAAAAATCTAATTCTGTAGTAGATTTTACGTGTATTTTTAGTTGTTTTCGAAGACCCGGTTCACTTTTCTTGACTCGAGTATTAGACTGAATCGTTTCGTTTCCGAGTAACCGAAGAATCGTTGCAGCCTTAGTGGTAACCCCAACCATAAATTTATCAGCAAAAACCCTATATTTCAATGTACTGTGGCAAAACGGTTTGGACAAAATTCAGACATTAGATGGCGGACAGTTACGGAGAATACCGTATTACAACTGATAAGCCAGAGTCACTTACATAGAATTTCCCTATGGACGTGTCAATGAAGCACACACCATATGTACTTCCCTCACCAGTCTCACAGCCCTCCTGAAGATATAACAACATCGAAAGATGAACAGATGAACTATTCATTGAGGCTAAAACCAGATTGGCAAATACCAGATATTTGTTAATTAACTACCAACAGTAATAATTCGAGTAATATTTGACAACAGCCTAAATGTGGAAATTTTAACAACTTAAGAAATTCTTCCATCTGACGTGCTTTTCTCTGGAATCATCAGCTTTTCAATATTGATAGTGCTTTAATGACTTGAATCCTTCAGGAAAGGGCTTTAAAACCTATTTATTTGACAGGACTTTTCCATTTTCATACTTCCTTGGTTCCTTGACACCTCTGGTTTATGACACATGCACACCCAATGACTAAAGTAATTTTAAGATATGATTATGTTTTCTCACCTTGACATGTGTAACTACTGAGATTAAGAAATATAATAGTATGATTATATTACAAGACTAGATTGGGCCAACTCGGCGCCAACATATCCCCAGACAGGTCATCACTCACGCCACAGGTTTTGATCGGGAATTTTTTAAAACATAATTACCCATTATTATATGAACTTCAGCACATCAATCTACTCTGTTTATATCTTCCAAGGAAGATGGTGTATCCCCAGACGCCGAATACATAACTCAAATTATATTTTCAATCTTCCTGCAATGATAACTCTAAACCTATTTTCAAAGTATTTAAATGATTGATGATTGAATGTCCATTCTAAAATAATAATCCCAAAAGAGCATATCTGTTTCTATATTTGTTGACAAATAAAATATTATTTTTAACTCAACTCATCATACTTTTCAATCTTCCTTCAAAGTATTTAAATGATTGATGATTCAATGTCCATTCTAAAATTCATAATCCCAAAAGCGCATATCTGTTTCTATATTTGTTCACAAATAAAATATTATTTAAAAAAAAATTATTTATATTATTATTTTATTATATTATTTTTAGAATTTGCAAATTGTTTTCAGTTATTCATTTCCTCTATACCTATATATGTGGTCCATATATATGCAACCTAAATATGTGACACAATCTCAGTTCTGACTCCCCTTTGTGTTATATGTAATGAAGCCCACCACCTCCCACCCCCACCCCTCTCCCCTTCTCCACACCTCTCTCACTATTACACAAGATCTGCAACCCCATTGAGTTCTTTGTTTCTCATCTGATATCATTAAATACCTTTGTTTATTTAGTGTCACTCAATATAGCTGGAGGTCCCAGAGGTGGGTGGGGGGAATCCGGGTGGGGGATGCATAAATGGTAAACAAACAATCTATATAAAAGGGGTACTCAAATACAAAAAGAATTGAGAATTTTAAGTATGTGATTATCAACTGAAATGAGTTCATAACTGTAGGAGCTGTGTCAAAATTAACTGAGGCAAGTTGAATAAAACTGGGCTAGTTGAGGGTTAAAAATCCCCTACTTTTACTACATAAGGATATAATTTCATTAATATTGGGACTTAAAGCTCACTTAAAGTGTCCATTTTGTCTACTTGAATATGTTTAACCAGTTTCATTTTAAAAAGTTAAAAACTCAGCAAGCAGAGGTATAACACACAAAAATAAGTTCTTAAAAGACTAAGATAGCCATAACATTATTAATATTCAAAATTTAAATAGACAGGCATTTCCTTTTAAAAATTCAAAGATTTCAGCTCTATAACCCACATAGTTTGACAGTTACTGGGCTTTAAAGTGGCATAATGTCCATAAATTGGGTTTCTGTGAGCATTTTACAATTGTTAAAGAGACCTTAGCAATTAAACAACAGATCTGAAACTTTTTGGGGGACATACATAACAAACAAAAATTATATATAATACAGTTTAAGACTTGTCACACTAAGCATTTCCAAATAACAGGGCAAAATACGGAAAAAATGTCCAAAAAGGCACTTGGGCGAGTGTCTATGGCCCTCATACACAGGTTAAATGTCTACTAAAAACCTTGATTTTCGGCATATGTAAAAAGGACATAATAATGCATTCCCAGATGGGACTTCAGCTCCATCAATCACATAGTTTAACAGTCACAGGGCTTAAAGGTGGTTAAAAAGTCCAAATATTGGGTCTCTGTGGGCCTTTTAGAGATCTCGATGTGGCTTTCAAATTAAAGCTTCAGACTTAAAATTTGTTACATACTAAGATTACACATAGAATATGTATCTAATAAAGTTTGAAACTTCTCAGACTTACCATTTCCAAGTTACAGAGCAAAATATGTGAAAAATGTCTTAAAAGGGTCACTCAGGTGGGTGTTTAAGGTCCTCATACACAGGTTAAATGTCTACTTGAAGCCTTGATTTTTGGCACATGTAAAAAGAACATAATAATGTATTCCCAGATGAGATTTCAGCTCTATCAGTCACATAGTTTAACAGTCACAGGCCTTAAAATTGGCAAAAAGTCCAAATACTGGGTCTTTATGGGCCTTCTAGAGACCTAAATGTGGCCTTCAAATTAAAGCCTCAGACTTAAAATTTGTCACATACTAAGATTACACATAGAATATGCATCTAATACAGTTTGAAACTTCTTAGACTTACCATTTCCAAGTTACAGGGCAAAATATGTGAAAAATGTCTAAAAATGGTCACTCGGGTGGGGATTTATGGTCCTCATACACAGGTTAAATGTCTTCTTAAAGCCTTAATTTTTGGCACATATATAAATAACATACTAATATCTTCCCAGATAGGATTTGAGCTCTATCAGTCACATAGTTTGACAGTCACAGGGCTTAAAAGTAGCAAAAAGTCCAAATATTGGGTCTTTGGGAGCCTTTTAGAGACCTCAATTTGACCTTCAAAATTAAAGCTTCAGACTTAAAATCTGTTACATACTAAGATTACACACAGAATATATATCTAATACAGTTTGAAACTTCTCAGACTTACCATTTCCAAGTTACAGGGAAAAAGATGTGAAAAATGTCTTATAAGGGTCACTCGGGTGGGTGTTTATGGTCCTGATACACAGGTTAACTGTCTATTAAAGGCCTAAATGTTGGGGCACATATAAGAAAACACATAGATATATTCCCAGATGATATTTAACTTAGATGAGAGACATAGTTTGAAAGCTACAGTGCTTGAAAGTGGCAAAAAGTGCATAAATTGGGTCTCTGTGGGCACTTTTGAGACCTTAAGTCGACCCCTTTGGGTAAACCTACAGCCCTAAAATTTTCTACAGACAAGGATTACATATCAAAGTTATACCTAGCGCAGTTTGAGACTCATCAGAATTACCACTTCCAAATTATAGGGCAAAATATGTGAAAAGTATAGCAAAAAATCCCCAAGTGGGGGTATTTATGGGCCTCAAACACAATTTTCTCCTCAACTTAAAGTCGTGATTTTCGGCACATGTACTAAGAACATATTAATGTGTTGTCAGGTAAAATTTCAGCCAGCTGAGCATCATAGTTTGTGACCTACAGGGCTCTAAGTGGCCAAAAGTCCAATTTCTGACCTTAAGGTGGCCATAAGTTCTTTTTTACTGGGAGTTTAAGGTCACCTTAAAATAGGGATCTTCCTTTGAACACCCTTAACATGTGTACCAAGTTTGAAAAAAAAATATTAATTTGTTTTTGAGTTATCGCGTCCACAAGGAAATTTCTACGGCGGCGGCGGCGGCGGCGCGACGGACCTGAATCCAATATATCCCCGACTTTCGTCTGGGGATATAATTATTTATATTATTATTTTATTATATTATTTATAGAATTTGTAAATTGTTTTCAGTTATTCATTTCCTCTATTCCTATATATGTGGTCCATATATATGCAACCTAAATATGTGACACAATCTCAGTTCTGACTCCCCTTTGTGTTATATGATGAAGCCCACCACCTCCTACCCCACCCCTCTCCCCTTCTCCACACCTCTCTCACTATTACACAAGATCTGCAACCCCATTGAGTTCTTTGTTTCTCATTTGATATCACTAAATACCTTTGTTTATTTAGTGTCACTCAATATAGCTGGAGGTCCCAGAGGTGGGTGGGGGATGTGGGTTGGGACTACAGCATAAATGGTAAACAAACAATCTGATATATATCAAAGGGGTAATCAAATACAAAAAGAATTGAGAATTTTAAGTATGTGATTATCAACTGAAATGAGTTCATAACTGTAGGAGCTGTGTCAAAATTAACTGAGGCAAGTTGAATAAAACTGGGCTAGTTGAGGGTTAAAAATCCCCTAGTTTTACTACATAAGGATATACTTTTATTAATATTGGGACTTAAAGCTCACCAGAAAATAACAGTGTCCATTTTGCCTACTTGAATATGTTTAACCAGTTTCATTTTAAAGAGTTAAAAACTCAGCAAGCAGAGGTACAACACACAAAAATAAGTTCTTAAAAGACTAAGATAGCCATAACATCATTAATATTCAAAATTTAAAGAGACAGGCACTTCCTTTTAAAAATTCAAAGATTTCAGCTCTATGACCCACATAGTTTGACAGTTACAGGGCTTTAAAGTGGCATAATGTCCATAAATTGGGTTTCTGTGGGCATTTTACAATTGTTAAAGAGACCTTAGCAATTAAACTACAGATCTGAAACTTTTTGGGGGACATACATAACAAACAAAAATTAGATATAATACAGTTTAAGACTTGTCACACTAAGCATTTCCAAATTACAGGGCAAAATACAGTAGAAAATGTCAAAAAAGGTCACTTGGATGAGTGTCTATGGTCGTCATACACAGGTTCAATGTCTACTACAGGCCTTGATGTTCGGTACATGGAAAAAGAAGACGCTTAATAATGTATTCCTAGTTGAGATTTCAGCCCTGTCAGTCACATAGTTTAACAGTCACAGGGCTGAAAAGTGGCAAAAAGTCCAAATATTGGGTCTCTGTGGGCCTTTTAGAGACCTCAATGTGACCTTCAAATTGAAGCTTCAGACTTAAAATCTTTCACAATCAGAGATTATACATAGAATGTATATCTAATATAGTTTGAAACTTCTCAGACTTACCATTCCAAGTTACAAGGCAAAATATGTAAAAAATGTCTAAAAAGGGTCACTCGGGTGAGTATCTATGGTCGTCATACACAGGTTAAATATCTACTAAAGGCCTTGATGTTCAGCACATGTAAAAAGAACATAATAATATATTCCCAGATGAGATTTCAGCTCTATCAGTCACATAGTTTAACAGTCACAGGGCTTAAAAGTGGCAAAAAGTCCAAATATTGGGTCTCTGTGGGCCTTTTAGAGACCTCAATGTGAACTTTAAATCAAAGCTTCAGATTTAAAATCTTTCACAATCAAAGGTTACACATAGAATGTATATCTAATACAGTTTGAAACTTCTCAAGACTTACCATTTCCAAGTTACAGGGAAAAATATGTGAAAAATGTCTAAAAAGGGTCACTCGGGTGGGTGTTATGGTCCTCACACACAGGTTAAATGTCTACTTAAAGCCTTTATTTCTGGCACATGTAAAAATGACATAATGATATATTCCCAGGTGAGATTTCAGCTCTATCAGTAACATAGTTTAACAGTCACAGGGCTTAAAAGTGGCAAAAAGGCAAAATATCGGGTCTCTGGGCCTTTTAGAGACCTCAATGTGACCTTCAAATCAAAGCTTCAGACTAAAAATCTTTCACATTCAAAGGTTACACATAGAATGTATATCTAATACAGTTTGAAACTTCTCAGACTTACCATTTCCAAGTTACAGGGAAAAATATGTGAAAAATGTCTTATAAGGGTCACTCGGGTGGGTGTTTATGGTCCTCACACACAGGTTAAATGTCTATTAAAGGCCTAAATTTTGGGGCAGATATAAGAAAACACATAGATATATTCTCAGATGATATTTAACTTAGATGAGAGACATAGTTTGAAAGCTACAGTGCTCGAAAGTGGCAAAAAGTGCATAAATTGGGTCTCTGTGGGCACTTTTGAGACCTTAAGTCGACCCCTTTGGGTAAACCTACAGCCCTAAAATTTTCTACAGACAAGGATTACATATCAAAGTTATACCTAGTGCAGTTTGAGACTCATCAGAGTTACCACTTCCAAATTATAGGGCAAAATATGTGAAAAATATAGCAAAAAATCCCTAAGTGGGGGTCTTTATGGGCCTCAAACACAATTTTCTCCTCAACTTAAAGTCGTGATTTTCGGCACATGTACTAAGAACATATTAATGTGTTCTCAGGTGAAATTTCAGCCAGCTGAGCATCATAGTTTGTGACCTAGAGGGCTCTTAGTGGCCAAAAGTGCAATTTCTGACCTTAAGGTGGCCATAAGTTCTCTTTTATTGGGAGTTTAAGGTCACCTTAAAATAGGGATCTTCCTTTGGACACCCTTAACATGTGTACCAAGTTTGAAAAAAAAATATTAATTTGTTTTTGAGTTATCGCGTCCACAAGGAAATTTCTACGGCGGCGGCGGCGGCGGCGGCGCGACGGACCTGAATCCAATATATCCCCGACTTTCGTCTGGGGATATAAATATACCATCACCTTTATCCAACACCTCACCTTTTCACAAAAAGCCAGCAGGAAGCTACTTGTACAGTCAGAGCTATCGCCATCTATAAAGCTGTACCTCTTGGTACCTTTCGTCTGTACACTGCAGATCTCACGCCGTACCACCTTGTCAAACTTTGTAGGCTTTAACACTGAAAGTGTGAAAAAACAGGATGTACCAGAATGCAGTTAAACGTCAAAGTTGGATTGATACAACAATCTGGCTTCAAAATGGTATAAATAACTTACACGATACATTCAAAATATCCCAAACCGCCTTTAAATGAACATTCATGATTGCTTTTTCAATAGTTATAAGCTGTCTGCAATACACTGGATACAGTTCAATAGAAGCTTGATCACCAATAAAGTTCTAAAACATGTCCAACTAGTATACCTCAATCAAATACTTACATAATCCTTATATACTTTCATCCATCTTGAAAGCCCGGATGCAGTTACCCAGGATATAAATTCTTTCAAGCCCAATTTTTTTTAATATAAAGTTATTGTCGGGTGGATTTACAGTTCATACCTGTACTCATCACTACTGTACAAGATTAAAAACACTGGATACACTTACTTGTTTTAACCCTCTCTTCCATCTGTGTGACTGACTCGGTCTGTTCAATTCTTGCCACTTTGTATCCTTTCTGTATGAGAGCTTCTGCGTACCGACCGTACGCGATCTCAGGGAACCCCGAGTGAGCATAGTCTCCCTGTTAAAGTAGCAGTTCAAGTAATGTGATATAATTTACAGAATAGAAGGTACTTCAGAGGTCAAGTCTGGATTTTTAAAACTCTCTTAATTTTATACACAGCTTGTGGCCCAGAACCCAAACTCAAGGGCCGTCATAGGTTGGGTCTTCATAAACAGACTATGCTGAGAAGCAAAGTATTAAAAAGTGAGCTGGGTACAATCAATGTATTATTTATTATCAATATATAGCGTAGTAAAACGTGACTTTCTTCCAGGTCTGTCCACCAAATATTCATTCAAAAATATTGACATTTTAATTTTAATAACTTTGCATATATTGTTCACCATATTTGCTAAACAGTTAGTTCAAGTTGGTAAATACTAACATGCAGGTACTGATAGTCTGGTATTTGGGAAATATTTGAAATAAACCCTGAATCTGAACATTTTGGTACATTTTCAAAGATTCTTGATCAGAACTGCCATGTTTTGTTTTGGTTAATTTTACTTCCTGTTCTGGTTTCCATTCAAAAGGAGATATGCTAAAAATGTTTTCGGAATCCCGGGTTCGGACTAGTTAGTAGACAATACTACACCCTGATATCATCTGATACTGAAATATTTTTATGTTCAATATTGATGTCCACACAGCCAGAGGATTTACCCACTCGTATCCAAATTGAGTTACACATTGTGATGTCACAGTCAAGTGTGATATGTTGTAGAATATTAACTGTACCACAGTTTCAAACAATGATACATAGTCTCAGAAGCACCAGTGGGGTGATGTAAGACACCCGATATTTCATAACCCTAACATAAACGCCATACAACGTTCAATGTCCACAAAAGTTGGTTATGGTTTATGTTAGATTTCACTTACATACAAATACTATGTACACTGGTGCTCGTTAGTCAGCTTGTATTTATTGCGTCGAACAGTGAATTCACGTGTTAATGTTTCATCCATGACAGATATATGAACACAGTTATTCTAATCCGATACAGCACTGAATGTATTAACTGGAGAGCCAAACATCTTTGGATTGTAACTCCGTGGAATAAGGAACACAAAGTGTCCTTTACGAGCAGATTTAAACAAAATTTGACAGTTATCATATCAGAATTGTAATAATCCATCAATAGCTGGACAATGTGCAAAATTATCGTCCGATTTGCAATTTAGGACCACTCTGGCTTCCCCTTCGAGGAAATAGTGGTTCTTAACTGCCAAGTGAACTATAATCCCGCATAATGACCACCAAGTCAAGCATTAATATAGCATAACATCACAATGTAAAATGTCTTTGTTTACATGTGAAATACAACTTGTAAAATCTCAAAAGCCTCACCTTCATATAGATCAGACCCAACTCATTGACACCTAGTACTGCGTCCATGTGGTAAAACTCGTAAAACTTGCCCACCTGTAACAACACACTACTTCAGCGAGGAACATGTAAAGTTGACAAAACGCTAGCAAAGAGCTCTCTTTACTTGAGGGTCACTGCAATCTTATAAAAATCACTTAAAATTCCCAAACCTATGCCAGAGTCTGCTGTGTCTGAATTTTTCATTTGAACCGAAGAGTTACAACAAAATCTGAATTGCATAAAGATGAACAAATTTAAATCAGACCTTTGAAATAGCTTACAATCACTGGATATGCAAGAAAATTGTGTGTGAAATGAAATATATAACTTTTGATGGTCTACAGCAAATTATATATCCACTACTAAACTAAATTGACTTCAAAAACGAAACTTGAAACTTTGTTTGGGGTCTTACCCACAGAAACGCTACAAAAAAGTCTTTCATTGTCCACCGCGTGCCATACTTGACCCCTATATAGGGATATACGGAGCGGGATATGTTTAATTTGTATACAACAGCACCTCCGTAACATGGATAATTAGTGTCAACAACTTCTGGTTTTTCACCAATATGTCACAAACTATGTAACATACAAAAATGTATTATATACCACTTGGCACTAGAAAGGTCTTTTAACAGCGATTCTGCCCGTGTTTGTTCATAAATATCCACACAGAAATAGCTGAGAAATTGTAAGTTAAATATTGAGCTTTTTATATTCATTGGTGCCCTGTATATATATGTCAGCCATTTTCACATTTTCTCATTAAATATGGATTTATTTAACTTACAAATCATACAAAATGGTGGATAATTAAAGCAAAACATCTCTCATTAGAAATATACAGAAAAAAAAATATATCACTCATGAAGATTAACAATATAATACTCGTGCTACACACTCTTATGATGTCGTTAACTTCATTCGTGATATATTTTTTCTGTATATGTCATTCGGGAAGAGTTCCTATTACACATTCGGTCGAACTTTTGAGTTTAGGACTGCAATCTGATGTACCAAGTAAGTGCTGTCAGTTTTTGACATTAGGAAAGTCAATTTAACACATTACACAGGATTCCCTCACATTCTGAAGTCTCAGTAGTCTCTATAACCCTATTTACGTGATATTTCTGCACTTAACTGACCTTAAAGAATAAGACTGTGTCAAAGTGCTGCTTCTTCATCTCCCACCATTGTCTCATTGCCTGAAATGATCGAAAGAGATTACAGGGAATTCCAACACATAGTTATACAGGATACACTCTACCACCGGGGTTGCCACTCATGGTTACTTTAAAAAATCCTTGACTTTTCCCTGACAACTTCATTTTCCTGACCATCGCAGCAAAATTTTGACGATAACTGTTACATCGATCAATGTTTTAAAAATAGCATCAGAGATGCCCCTACCCCACAACCTAGGGAAATATTTTCAACACCATGAGATACAGAAGTACTGTACCAGTACAAAGTTCAGGACACTTTCAGAGCACTGTCAGTTATATAAAGTTCCAAACAATGTTTAAATGGAGAAAATAATATTTAAAAGAAAGATAATGCATGTGTGTAAAGATGAAGTATTAAAACAAGATAATTCAATAACAAGATGACAGCATTAATCAGTAAACTAAAATTCAACATTCTTTATATAGAATAGAATAGAATAGAAACATTTATATAGCGCAAAATTGATGCAACATCCTCTAATGCGCTTGAAATCAAAAAGGGAAAGTCGAGGGACGTTCGAGGTCATGATCCAGGGTTAGCGCCCGCCAGGGAGATGTACTATGGTGGAGGATATGCTAATCTAAACAAGTAGGTCTTTAGCTGGCTACGGAAACCTGTTATTGTTTGTTGTGATCGTACTGATTGTGGGAGTCTGTTCCATTCTATGGGGGAAGCCACTGCAAAACCTCTCCTACCGATGGCCTTTTTGTGAGAGGCTGAGGAAAGAGAAAGACGATTTCCACGTGTATATCTACATCTGCATGGCCGAATTATGGTTTAGATGTTTTGAATATTCCCATGCATACAGAAGTGGTAATACATTTAATGAATGCTTATGTGTGGTGTTCAAGCAAAATCTGTGGCTCACTTGATGAAATTCTATCTCTTACAATGGGAAGTTATGAAAGTAAAATTCTTAATAAATTCTAATATCAATTAACAGTGCTTAATCTGCATCAAAAGACAGACCCAAAGGTGCCACAAGATTTTAAAGGTGAAGGTCACTACGACAAGGTCAAAGGTCAAATTAAGGTGACACCATGATAATACACACCTACACCCCCTAACCAATGTCCCTACCAAGTATTAACTTCCTACACCTTACGGTTTCCGAGATAAAGCCCAGACAAGATTTTATAGGTCAAGGTCACTATGGCAAGGTCAAAGGTCAAATCAAGGTCAGATCATGACGTTGCACAACTACGCCCCCTAACCAATGTCTCTACCAAGTATAAACTTCCTACACTTTACGGTTTCTGAGATATAGCATGGACAAGATTTTATACGTCAAGGTCACTATGGCAAGGTCAAAGGTCAAATCCTGGTCAGACCATGACGTTGCACAACTACACCCCCTAACCAATGTCCCTGCCATATCAACTTCCTACACCTTACAGTTTCTGAGATATAGCCCGGACAAGATTTTATAAATCAAGGTCACTACGGCAAGGTCAAAGGTCAAATCAAGGTCACACCATAATGTTGCACACCTACACCGCCTAACCAATATCCCTACCAAGTATCAACTTCCTACACCTTACGGTTTCTGAGATATAGCCAGGACAAGATTTTATAGGCCAAGGTCACTACAGCAAGGTCAAAGGTCAAATCAAGGTCAGACCATGACGTTGCACAACTACACCCCCTAACCAATGTCCTTACCAAGTATCAACTTCCTACACCTTACGGTTTCTGAGATATAACCCGGACAACATTTTCAAACTCAAGGTCACTACGGAAAGGTCAAAGGTCAAATCAAGGTCAGACCATGACGTTGCACACCTACACCCCCTAACCAATGTCCCTACCAAGTATCAACTTCCTACACCTTACAGTTTCTGAGATACAGCCCGGACAAACCGGAGAGAGCTGCTGACATAATGTATACTTACACGAGTGAAATGCTAACACAATTCACATTTGTTGGAATGACACACTGAAATAATTCATACTTAAAGCAGTTAA
The DNA here is from genome assembly GCA_964017235.1 of Sabellastarte sp. h YS-2021. Taxonomy (NCBI): domain Eukaryota; kingdom Metazoa; phylum Annelida; class Polychaeta; order Sabellida; family Sabellidae; genus Sabellastarte; species Sabellastarte sp. h YS-2021. The sequence continues at coordinate 5,613,008 of OZ024930.1, read as the reverse complement.
ACACAATTAAGTCACGTTTAGGAGTGAAATATTGATACTTTTCACACTTACTGGAGTCAGTGACTTCATGAATGTGTCTGGTACATGTAGAGTTCTGGGATCATACTCAGGGTGGTCACTCTTACGACCCGACCCATCTCTGTCAACACAAGACAATGCTTGAAAAAATCTATGCATGCTATATTTCAGTAATCACTGAAACAATGTGTAATAATACAAAAAGAATACTGTACTCAATTTCATGTGTCTATGCTTTATATTTGACACTAACTTTTCTTGATATCATAAGTTCTTTTTTAACAAAATTATTTTTCATTCCTCGCCTTATGACATTTTAATAGCAAGTCATTCTCATGTTTTATATGAGAAATATTCCAAGAATTTCTTTGCCTTTTTTCACTCAACCAGTTGAATATCTAATTTCTAATTATACAAATATCTTAACCGTTATCCTGAGACCTTCTTCTGATATAATGATTTTCACATTGAGACATTGAGAATAGTTTGTTCACACATTCCACCATTTTTTACCTGACTCTGATTTTCTTTGACATTCTGATTAACACCAAAGGACAGTCTCGATTGTTTCACCTCATATTTTGATACAATTTACTGGACATGTGTAATTGTTTTCTCCTAATGTTTAGATACATTTTACCTGATTTTGTGAAAAGTTTTACCCGATACTCTGATACTTTCAACTGATATTATTTTTTCATTTCATTCGAAATTCTCAATTACTTGAACTGTTGGCATCCTGCTGAATATTGTACCATTATTATTGCACCCTATATATGCATGTTAGCTACTGTATGTTGTATCTGTACCTGATGTTCTGAGGTTTGAGCCAGTCCAGTGTCATGTGTTTGTAGGTCTTGTTCTCCTCCTCTCCGCATCCTGTACTGCTGTCCCTCTGTAAGCATACAAGTACACATACAAATACCCATACAAGTACACATACAAATACACATACAAATACACAAACAGATACACAGACATCAGCCAGTCCAGTGTCATGTGTTTGCAGGTCTTGTTCTCCTCCTCTCCGCATCCTGTACTGCTGTCCCTCTGCAAGCACATATGTAGCACACAAGTACACATACAAATACCCATACAAGTACACATACAAATACACCAACATTCAAACACTGACCAGTGACACCTCAGCATTTTCTCCTTACAAATACTTCACGTCAGAGTTGTTATTGCCAAATCATTCACCTGCACAAATGCAACGGCTCTCACAATTCAACAGATTCAAATCAAATATTAAACTTAAGCAAGTAAAATATACTTGAAATTTAGCAAATATAACTAAAGCATCTATGCCCAAACAGTTTAAAGCTTTACACAAACTTTCAAGTAATTGTAAAGTATGACTCAGTATTTAGTTGTGATGAGCATGCTTGAAATCGGTTATTTCGCATTTACACTGAGTTAGCAACTTATGGGTATGTTTACTTCACCACAAGTTTACAGGGACTGTTTGTCAGCCTTATGAAATAAATCAAATGCAAAGAAATACTTTTTGGTTTAATTTGTAATGAACTATCGGTCCAGCCACTACAATAGGAAAACTTCCCGAATGACATATACAGAAAAAATATATCACGAATGAAGATAACAATATTATATGAGTGCGAAGCACGAGTATTATATTGTTAATCTTCATGAGTGATATATTTTTGCTGTATATGTCTGATGAGGGGTGTTTTACTTTTATTATCCACCATTTTGTACGATTATTTAATACGAATATTTAATCAGAGAATGTGAATAGGCTGTCAAAAACCACAGGCACCAGTGAATATAAAAACTTAAAACTTTAACTTGCAATAGGGCCTTTATTTCTGCATGGATTTTTATGCAACTCACACAATCAGAAGCGCTGTAAAATGACCTTTCTAATGATATATTATACATATCTCTAGGTAGCATAGTTTCCGAGATATTGTTGGAAAACCGGAAGTTATTAACGCTTATAATCCATGGTACCAGGGCGCCAGTGTATACAAAAAAAATACATCCCGCTCCGTATATCCCCATATACAGGTCAAATACGTGGCGTGGCGGATAATAAAGTTATGTTCCCACCACCGTACCATCTCCACAGCAGCAAATCCAGACAGTTTGGTCCTGGTCTTGTCGCTGACTGTGGGCGTGAAGCCAGAGTTCTCTCGACTCGGTCCACTTGTGCTGGACTTTTGTGAGGAGGGTGTGGAGGGGGCAAACGACTGCAGATTCTTCTTAGTGGTGGAGGAAGTCCTTGCTGGAGCTTTGGACTTGGGTTCAGGTCGCTTCCTCTTGTGACCTCGCTGCTGTAAATACAGAATTACTATAAGTATTCACAATAACTTGCAGAAAAAAAGGAAGGTAGCTGACTGAAACTAAGATTTGCATTCTCTGATCAGGACTGTGTGACTTTTATTGCCCTTTACACATATGTTGAAGGGAATTACTATGCCTATCTAAGGCCTTTATGTGATTTACACAGCCTGAGCCAGGCCTTTATATGATCTAAACTGGATGAAAAAGATCTCTATGTGATTTCTCTACCTGATCCAGACCTTCGTGTTATTCACAAAAACATGAACTGTTCTTTGACTAAGATTCCCAGACCAATTTTTTTATATTAACTGCGTGACTGAGTTTGACCCTCACCTTGACAGGTGACTCCGGTACTGACTCTTCTGACACATCTGACACTTCCTCCTCCTCCCCACTGCTCTCCTCATTGTCACTACTCTCATCCTCCAAGTGTGGCTTGAACTCATCTGTAAATATCAGGCAACAAACCCACTCAGTGGGACTATTTACAGTAGACTCTGTGTAACTCGATTCGGTGTTATTCAAATTTTGAAGTAATTCGAAGCAGTTTTGAAGTCCTAACAATTTACTGTACAGATTCACGTTATAGCTCGAAGTTTGAGTTTATATTTTAGGCATTATTCAAACCTATATTGAAGTAGGGATGGGTCGGTACCAAAAATGTGTACATCGGGATGTCGCAAATGCACAACCGTACCGATTCCGGGACTCCGCGTTTTAGTACACCCCAATCAAACATGGACGACCTCTTAACGACATCGCAATTAAAGTCCCCAAATGCCCAAAATATAAGAGAAACCTGTATAATTTCTTCAGATTTCTTGTTTGTTCCCAATATTTTAAGTTTTCCTTCCATTTTATGTGTTGTCAAGCAAGATTTAGGTTATAAACTGTCGTAACCAAAACATGGCAGTTCTCAACGTTTCACTATCAACATAAAAGTCTGCAAATGGACGAAAAAATAGGGATAAAAGCTTATAATTTCTTCAGATTTTGGGTATGTTTCTAATATTTTAACCCTTCCTTTCATTATATATGGTGACAAGCGAAGTGGCGGTTATAAAATCTCGTCACGGTATTTCAGTAAAATGCTCTCGATACCGAGATACTGGAACTACCGACCCATCCCTATATTGAAGACAGAAAAAGTTGATTTTATGTTAGTTTTTGATGTGACAACTCGAAGCCAACACAGAGGTTTATTTGACAGAGGATTAGGGAGAGACTAATTGTCTATAAGCAGGCATCCCAGTGAATTTTAACGGAAAAAAAGGTTTTTTAAAAGGCTATTTTAGAAGAAAAAAAGGTTTTAAATCCGAAAAAAAAGGTTTTTCCCCCGATTAATATTGCACTCACGTTGTTTTGAAATAACAATTCTGAAAGATCAATTCATTTTATTAGTTGTAAGGCCATAAGTATAATTTTTGAAAGAGGATGTCTGGATTTACCTTCCACCAATAACAAGTAAATTGCAACAACTTGGCACCAACAAATATCAAGACAGACCATCTCTCACACCCCAGACACTCATTGGGTATTTTTGTAGCACTAACTTTGTATGATGCACAAGTACTATAAATAATTCTTCAATATTTTTTAGTCAATCTTCCTACAATGATAAGATTGATACTTAAATGATCCTATTTCTGTATAATCTAAAACAGTGGGAAAAAGTTTTGTAGGGATTGTATGCCTTTAATATATTGGTGGAGAGATGAAATACCACAAAATACTGAGATTAGACTTCAGAGGAGATTGACTTATATCTGAAGAATTTTGGATTTCTTTCTTATTAGTAGAAAAAAGGCTAGCCTCAGCAGGCAAGAACCCCAGCCCACATGTACAACTAAATGGGCAACAACACTGAGATTTGAGAAAACTGTAGAAACATCTTCAGTTGTAAGACTACAGAACCCACAAGATGTTGTCAGATGTAAGATTCATAGGCCATGATTTCTTCCAAGTTGTTTTCACATTTTGAAGCCCTAGAACCAAATATAAGGGAGATATAAAGTTTGTTTACCACAATGACCCTACATGACCTTGAAGCAGGGGTCAAAGTTCAAATCTGACATTTGCAAAAGATCAGCACCACACGATTTTGTACAAGTTGTTTCCTCATTCCAAACACCTAGGACCAATGAAAAGGGGGATTTTAGGCCTTCTTGATATGACCCCCATGATTCAGCCCCATTTGACATTTCAAAACAACACCAAACTCTCAGGCAAGCTTTCCTAGCCACTTAAGTTATTTTGTGTAACAAGACCACTGCTGCAGCGTTTACGTCCCACCAGGTATTAAGAAAAGGTGGAGGCGGTCTGACCATGAAAAGCCAAAGGAGCAATAATAAGGAAGATAAAAGGCCCCTTCAATATGATGACCCAACTGAACCTTGATGCAGGGAACAAAGATCAAATCTGACACTTGCAAAAGATTGGCAAGACATGATTTCCTATGGGTTGTTTTCACATTTCAAGGCTGTAGAACCACCTCGTCCTGCTTCCCCTCAAAGTTTATGCAAACAGAAGCACGACTCATTAAGGGATATATCTCCAAGGAATATGCATATCAAAATACAGTTTTATACAAGGGAGAAAGTAGATCTTGAAAGGAAACGGCTGCCAGAAAAAAGCTGACATTTGTCACAGTACACAGGTCAACTTCTGGTTTAAATTTAAATACCCCCAATACTTACTTAAGTATTACAGCTAAAAAGCTTAGATTTTAATATGTTTTACATAAAAAAGTGGCTGGACAACTTCACTTGCAAAATAGCTTAGTTTATGTTAGTTTAGAAGTTATGAGCAAGACAAGACAAAAATAGGAAAAATTTTATATAACTAGATAATTAATCACTTTCCAATTAATCAAAACATATGAAAAATACAGAAAAATAAGTTACCAGGTGGCATCTTTATGGACTTTAAAAGTTACCTGAATATCAACTAACTTTAAAGTTGACATATATGAAAAGGAATAACTGTCCCCAGGTGAGATTTTAGCTGGGTAAACCGCATAAAAGTGGCAAAAAAGTGCAGAAGATGGGTCCTGGTGGGAATGTTTTAGAGACCTTAAGATGACCTTAAAATTTAAACTACAGAGCTTTAGACAAAGGTCAGCTATACAAGTTATATTTAGTACAGTTTCAGGCTGGTCAGACTTTTCATTTCTAAATTGGAAAGCAGAATTTGTGAAAAAAAAACCCAGAAAAATGTGGCCCAGATAGGGTCTTTATGAGCATGATAAACAGGTTCAGTATCAACTTTAAGCTTTGATTTTTGGCATATGGAAAAAGAACATGTTAATATATTATTAGATATTAGGTGGGTGATTAACATAGTTTGAAAGTTAAAGGGCTTAGCCTTAAAATGGAAAAAGTTCATAAAATTTGGACATAGCTTATATAGAACTTATGTTTACTACAGTTTGAGTCCAGTAAGACTTGCCATTTCCAAGTTACAACGCAAAATATGTGAAAAATGGAGAAAAATCTGCAAGTTAAGTCTTTATGGGCCTCAAACACAATTTTAACCTTAATATAAATTCTTGATTTTTGGACACATGGAAGAAGACTTAGAAGAATATATTAATTTATTCTTAGAAAAAAAATTAGCCATATGAACCACATAGTTGGTGACCTAGAGGGCTATAAGTGACCAAAGGTCCACCTCTGCCCTTAAAGTGGCTATAACCTCTGTATTATTGGGCATTTAAGGTCACCTTAAAATTCCATTCATCTCCAAATACATGTGTGTGCCAAGTTTGAATGAAATCCATAAAAGTGTTATCAGACACACAAAACGCACAGCAACAGTGCAACAAACATGAAACCATGATATCCCCAACTTTCTGCTGGGAATATAACAACTGTAGACCTTCCTACTTTTTAGGTTTTTTTGGATACTGATTACTGCTGTTACAAACTGCTAACTCCTCTCAGACCAAACATTTTTGTTGGTATCAGAATGTCAACTTCACTGTATGATATAATCAGAAGTCAAATAGTCTGAAATACTCAATTATAGCTGTATACCAATTAAATGTATGCACAATAAAATAAAAAAAGGATGCCTGTATAAGTGACAACTAGTGAAGATCGGCGGTTAACTTTAGTGCTATGAAAGACAAATAAACCACTCCAGAGGGCTGACACCCGTTGTTTTAAGGAGTACTGAATTATCTGAATACCTTAAGTTAACAAAAACCACAATAGGTTGTCTTAAATTCAAATTGACATGCTTTCACACAGCATGGATACAGCCATGTTTGATATCATTAGCATAATTATCATACGGGAGAAAAACAAACATCTCTTACTTTCTAGGTAGAAGAATTTGAACCCGAATATTTATTTAAAGATTTAAGAAGTGGAAGTTCAATTTTAAAAATCTAAGAATACTTAGCACAACTTAAACTCAAGAACTCAGACCTTCATATAAAGATGTAGTTTTGAAGTCTGTAACACATTTAATGGGTTTTTCCTCTCTGTGAGATAACAAAATTGTAAAACTTGCAAAAGAAAATACTCAGAAATCAAATTATTAATAAAATTTTAATTTATCTGGTGAACTAAATGTTTCTCTCCATTTTTAGAAGAGTCTTTTAACAAAATAAACCAAAACTAGTTGAACTTAACTTCCTCTGTTCCACACACAAAAATATAATGACTCTCTCTCTGTAAATGGGGAATAACAACCTTGGCTATCAATCAAGGGAGAGATCATATATTATGTTGTAAAATTCACTCCCTGTACTGTAAAACTTAAATAGTTTGCCATGAATATTTTTAGCTCATTTTAAGAAATAAATAAAATATAATGTTTTCTGCATTATCACTCAGTGAATTGCAATGCATCCAAATTACCTGTTTGCATGAAATAAATAGATCATATAGATAAGCCTCCAGAAAAATATGTTTCATGAAATTTGTTTCAGAATAAGACAAATTAAATGGAATTATAGACAAACACTTTACAGTAAACAAAAATCTTTTCACAGAGAAAAAACAAGCAATCAGTGACCGAATGAATCGGTCACATATCTAGGGTTTGGCAGAGTGGAATGGCTTAATGTATGTTTTATGTGTGAAATTCTGTGACCTCATATTTCCTCTTTAATATTAATGAGGCAGGTCCGTGGACAGGAAATGCACTGGTATTTAATTTTAAACCAGCTTTTCTTTAAAATCTATGAAATATTGCTGGATTATGATAAACAAAACTCTTGGTGTGAACTTATAGTACAGTAGTAAACCCCCATCCAAGAAATTTGATTAGGTCATATTTCCCATTAATATTAATAAGGCAGGTCCGTGCACTGGAAGTTCACTGGTATTTATTCATAAAGCAGCCTTTTTTTCTATTTATTCCAGAAATTCTGTGATCTCATATTTCCTCATTAGTGTTAATGAGGCAGGTCCATAGACAGGAAGTGGACTGGTATTTAATCTTAAACCAGCTTTTCTTTGAAATTTATAAAATACTTCTGGATACCGATAAACAAAACTCTTGGCGTGAACTTACAGTACAGTAGTAAACCCTCATCCAAGAAATTTGATCAGGTCATATTTCCTCATTAATATTAATGAGACAGGTCCGTGGACAGGAAGGTCACTGGTATTTAATCATAAACCAGCCCTTTTTTTCTATTTATCCAAGAAATTCTGGACCTCATATTTCGTCATTAATATTAATGAGGCAGGTCCGTGGACAGGAGGTTCACTGGTATTTAATCTTAAACCAGTTTCTCTTTGAAATTTATAACATACTAGTACTAGGTATCTGGAATATACGCGGTCAGGAAGATATGCGATCAATATTGGAAGATTCGCGGTAAATATATTACAGATTCATAGTTAATAATATTTTATAAATTGATATGCTGCTTTAAGATGAAAACTACCAGTACCTGCCTAATTAATATTAATGAGCAAATATAAGGTCACAGCAGTTCTTTGAGGGGGTTTCCTGACAATATTTTATAACAGAAAGCTTTTCTTTAAAATCTATGAAATACTGCTGGATTATGATAAACAAAACTCTTGGTGTGAACTCACAGTACAGTAGTAAACCCCCATCCAAGAAATTCGATTAGACCATATTTCCTCATTAATATTAATGAGGCAGCTCCGTGCACTGGAAGTTTACTGGTATTTAATCACAAACCAGCCTTTTTTTCTATTTATTCGAGAAATTCTGGACCTCATATTTCGTCATTAATATTAATGAGGCACATCCGTGAACAGGAAGTTCACTGGTATTTAATCTTAAACCATTTTTTTCTTTGAAATTTATAATATACTGGTACTGGGTATCTGGAATATACGCGGTCAATATTGGAAGATTCGCAGTAGATATTTGGAAGATTCACGGTAAATATATTATAGATTCATGGTTAATAATATTTTATAAATCGATATGCTGCTTTGAGATGAAAACTACCAGTAGCTGCCTAATTAATATTAATGAGCAAATATAAGGTTACGGCAGTTCTTTGAGGGGGTTTCCTGACAATATTTTATAACAGAAAGACTGGTTTAAGATGAAAACTACTAGCATATTTCCTGTTCACGTACCTGCCTAATTAATATTAATGAGCAAATATGCGCGGTTACGGCAGTTCTATTAGTGGCTTTCTACCAGTGAACGCCCGCCTACCAGTGAACGCCCGCCTTATATATCTTTGTTAGAGGTCAAGGACAAATGCTTCTATAAGTCTACAAAATGGCCGTTCACTGGTATTTCCGGTTTGCGAAAAAAACGGCCGACAATAGAGTTAAATTATTAAAATATAAAGCTTTGAAACAAATGTAGCAACATCCACCTGAATTATTAATTGCTCTGTACATCATTTGACAATCTGGTGGAAGAAGAATAAAATAAAAAACTGCATATATAATTTAAATTCAATATATTTACTTCTGCATGGGCGTTTACTGGTAGAATGCCACTAAGGGGTTTCCTGACAATATTTTACAAATAGAAAGGTTGGTTTAAGATGAAAACTACCACCATATTTCCTGTTCACGGACCTGCCTCATTAATATTAATGAGCAAATATGCGCGGTCACGGCAGTTCTTTAAGGGGGGTTCCTGACAAGATTACCAGATGTTTCGACCCTCCAGACGTTTCGACCCGTTTTTTCCCAGACGTTTCGACCTACTTTTGCAAATTCGCCCCAATGTGAAAGATTAGAAGATCAAATGCTTCAAACTTTAGAAATCACGGCCATAGCATCCAAGTCTTCATGGACTTTATAAAATATTACAATTAAGGAAATGCCAGGCTAAATCCATGACCTCGATCATATCTTCTCATAAACATTAATGACTTGGGTGGTATGGTCGTGAGTTCTGTAGTTTAAAGTATTTGATTATTGTCCATGCTATTTTATAAAATATTGCAAGGAAATGCTAGGGGAATTCCGTGACCTCGTATCTTCTTATGAATATTAAAGACTTGGAACTATGGTCGTGAGTTCTACAGTTTGAAGTATTTGATCTTCATCTATGCTTTCATTTTATAAAATATTGCAGGAAATCTTACTGAAAACTGGCTGATAAAAGAAATGATAAAAGTAGATCGAAACATCTGGGAAAAAACGGGTCGAAACGTCCAGTGGGTCGAAACATCTTGATACTGCTTCCCTGCATAAGTTGGCCGCGGGTCGTAAGTTGGCCGGCACTCATTTAAATGTATCAAACAGACAAATGTGTGGTTGCACAGGTTTTAAAAGTGATAGTTATAATAAATCTTATTATAATAGACCATTCAAGAATGATACAGGCCTTTAGATTTATAGAAATTTCAAAATATGATGATGGCGGCCAACTTACGACCGGTGGCCAACTTATGCAGGGAAGCAGTACCCCTGACAATATATTACAAATCGAAGTGACTCCTGTCACGGCACCGTGGTTTGAAGTTGTTGTCTAAAGTCACGGCATCACAAGTAATACCATCAATTCGCACAAATAAAATATTGCAGGAAAGTTTGAGGAAACACCGCATTGACTTTTTTTTCTAATTTGCATAATTTATTTTATAAAAGTTCTAGGAAAGCCCTACGGAATTCTATGACCTCATGGCCTCATGTTTTATAATTTGCATACTTTATTCGAAGTGGCTGGAGTACGGTAAATCACCCTTACTAGCCGTGAAGCTATGCTCGGTTTTACAATGTTGATTGACCAATCAGAATCGCAGACACAGCCGTGTCATGTTCTAACTAATTGAAACTCGTTAATTTTAAGTGCGATGCCGTGACTTTAGACAGCAACTTCAAACCACGATGCCGTGACAGGAGTCACTTCGATTACAAATAGAAAGGCTGGTTTAAGATGAAAACTACCAGCATATTTCCTGTACACGGACCTGCCTCATTAATATTAATGAGCAAATATGCGCGGACACGGCAGTTCTTTGAGGGGGTTTCTGACAATATTTTACAAATAGAAAGGCTGGTTTAAGATGAAAACTACCAGCATATTTCTTGTTCATCGCTTCAGCCGTGGGCGATAATAGAAGATTGTAACTAAATATGCAGATTTCGACATTTTTCGTCAATATTTCTTCTTACATATCAATAACAGACATATTTTATATTTATTTTATTATTTTCTTTCATATTTAACCCTTTTCTTACGTCTTCTGCCAATATTTGAAGTTTTGAAGTGACAGATCTCGGAATATAGAGGATTGCGCATGCGTGGATCGTGGGCTTGAAGAAGCTTTTCAGACTGGTACCCTAAATAATATTTTTCAACGAAAACGACTCCCCGAGAAGTGGGTATGCAACCTGATAATAAAAATCAAAATAAAATTGAAATCTTAACAAGCATTTTAGATTGGTACCCTAAGTTATATTCCCTTAATTTGAAAAAACTTTGGCAATATATTGGCCAAGATACTACTTTCAAAAGTTAGTATGCACAGCAATGAACAGTAAATGCAAAATATAATGTTCAATTAAAACAATTTTTCCTGTGAATTGTGTATGGAATTTAATGCAATAAAAATGACATCAAACACTAAATATGTGTGATTAACTGAGAGGAAAGGCAGGTCTTATCACTCGTGCTACCTTTAGTGGGGAATATCAGAACACACTTCTGGATTGACCTGAACAGTTATTCAGCTTTGCAACAATTCTGTGATGGAATCACTTGTTTTCATATCACACATAGATAACTTAGACCACAGTGCTTCAGATATTTCTTATGCATGACAAAATAGAAAGACCTTGTGGGTTAGCAGGTTTGACATCTTATGATTGGCTGTTACCTCTTTGTAGGTATGACTCCCCCTAATGACAATGCAGAGTACCTGTCATAATATGACACTGGCTGTTGTTGTTGCATCAGACATAAAATCACAACTTTAACCTTTGACAAAATTAACTCCACATAATAAAGAAGTCCATATTTAAATATCCCTAACTCTATATCATTTTATTGTGTTATAGTATATTAATTATATCATAGTTTGAACAATAACTGGTGTGACTGTTTTTAAATATTTGAAGAACATGAACACCTGTTGAGATACGCAATCTTGCTGGAATTCTGTTTAAAATAATTTTTGTGATTGTTTTATTGAAGCTAGCAATAGAATATCTATACCAATTTAAAGGCAAATTTCTAGAGGTTATGTTCCTTTTGATTTGAGGAAAATTGGTCCAATATTGACGAAGATACTTGTTTTAAAAATTACTATGCACAGCAAATAATAATAAATAATATTCTTCTCTGTGACTTGTGTATGGCATTTAATGCAATAAAAATGACATCAAACACTAAATATGTGTGATTAACTGAGAGGAAAGGCAGGCTTTATCACTCATGCTACCTTTAGTGGGGAATATCAGAAGGCACTTCTGGATTGACCTGAACAGTTATTCAGCTTTGCAACAATTCTGTGGTGGAATCACTTGTTTTCATATCACACATAGAGAAGTTAGACCACAGTGCTTCAGATATTTCTTATGCTTGACAAAATAGAAAGGCCTTGTGGGTTAGCAGGTTTGACATCTAATGATAGGCTGTTACCTCTTTGTAGGTATGACTCCCCCAAATGACAATGCAGAGTACCTGTCATAATATGACCCTGGCTGTTGCTGTTGCATCAGACATAAAATCACAACTTTAACCTTTGACAAAATTAAATCCACATAATAAAGAAGTCCATATTTAAATATCCCTAACTCATATCATTTTATTGTGTTATAGTATATTAATTATATCATATTTAGAACAATAACTGGTGTGACTGTTTTTAAATATTTGAAGAGCCCGAACACCTGTTGCAATCCACAATCTTGCTGGAACTCTATTTAAAATAATTTTTGTGATTGCTTTATTGAAGCAAGCAATATAATATCTATACCAATTTAAAGGAAAATTTCTAGAGGTCATGTTCCTTCTGATTTGAGGAAAATTGGTCCAATATTGTCCAAGATACTTGTTTTAAAAATTACTATGCACAGCAAATAATAATAAATAATATTCTTCTCTGTGACTTGTGTATGGAATTTAATGCAATAAAAATGACATCAAACACTAAAAATGTGTGATTAACTAAGAGGAAAGGCAGGCTTTATCACTCGTGCTGCCTTTATTGGGGGAATATCAGAAGGCACTTCTGGATTGACCTGAACAGTTATTCAACTTTGTCACAATTCTGTGGTGGAATCACTTCTTTTCATATCACACAGGGAACTTAGACCACAGTGCCTCAGATATGATTTCTTATGCTTTACAAAATAGAACGTCCTTGTGGGTTAGCAGGTTTGACATCTAATGATAGGCTGTCACCTCTGTGTAGGCTTGACTTCCCCAAATGACAATGCAGAGTACCCGTCCTAATATGACCCTGGCTGTTGCTGTTGTACAAGACATAAAATCACAAGTTTGACTTTTGACAAAATTAAATCCACATAATAAAGAAGTCCATATTTAAATATCCCTAACTCTGTATCATTTTATTGTGTTATAGTATATTAATTATATCATATTTATTACAATAACTGGATTGAATTTTTTTAAAATATTTGAAGAACACGATCACCTGTTGAGATACGCAATCTTGCTGGAATTCTGTTTAAAACTAGAGGATCGCTCGCAAAAAAAAAAGATAATGTTTTTGCATAGCAAAAACAAAGCGTCCCGAAAAGGATATAAAGGTGAGTGCTAAAGTATTAAGAAAATGCTTCGTTTCTAGCCTTATACTGTTGTGGCAACCAAAGTCAGCGCAGTCTGCTCTATCTAGCACGGTTTTCACGATATAAGCATTTTTGTGTTTTGCAAAAAATAAAAAAATTAAATATGTCCGCTATATTTGGCGAGACAAAAATATTTTGAAAATTGGCATGGCTACTCTGCAGAGATACCCAGCAGGTCCAAAATTTTGTTGAGTTCGCTCCATATAGCACAGTTTTCGAGATATAAGCATTTTTGTGTTTTGCAAAAACTTTGAAAATTCAAAATGGCCACCATTTTTGGGGAGACAAAAATTTTTGTCAAGACCACTTCCGTGGTGTGTATCTCCCGCCGAGCATTAAAGCAGAAGAAAAAGCTTTTCCGAGATATTCACAATTTTTCATTTTCATGTGTGAAAGGTCTTCCAAAAGTAGGTGAATGAGTTATTTGAGAAAAATTGGCTATCTGCAATACTATTAAGAGATAATTCACATTTACTCATTTTGAGTAGGTGAATAATTATCTATGGGTCTGAAACTTCACCAAGTGAAAGCTCTCCCAAAAGTAGGTGAATGAGTTATTTGAGAAAAATTGGCTATCTGCAATACTTTTAGAGATAATTCGCATTTACTCATTTTGAGTAGGTGAGTAATTAGCTATGGGTCTGAAACTTCACAATGTGAAAGCTCTCCCACAAGTAGATGAATGAGTATTTGATAAAAATTGGGTATCCGCAATACTTTTACAGATAATTAGCATTTACTCATTTTGAGTAGGTGAATAAATAGCTATGGGTCTGAAACTTCACAGAGTGAAAGCTCTCCCAAAAGTAGGTGAATGAGTTATTTGAGAAAAATTGGCTATCTGCAATACTTTTAGAGATAATTCACATTTACTCATTTTGAGTAGGTGAATAATTAGCTATGGGTCTGAAACTTCACCAAGTGAAAGCTCTGCTAAAGTAGGTGAATGAGTTATTTGAGAAAAATTGGCTATCTGCAATACTTTTAGAGATAATTCGCATTTACTCATTTTGAGTAGGTGAGTAATTAGCTATGGGTCTGAAACTTCACCAAGTGAAAGCTCTTCCAAAAGTAGGTGAATGAGTTATTTGAGAAAAATTGGCTATCTGCAATACTTTTAGAGATAATTCGCATTTACTCATTTTGAGTAGGTGAGTAATTAGCTATGGGTCTGAAACTTCACCAAGTGAAAGCTCTCCCAAAAGTAGGTGAATGATTAATTTGAGAAAAATTGGCTATCTGCAATACTTTTAGAGATAATTCGCATTTACTCATTTTGAGTAGGTGAGTAATTAGCTATGGGTCTGAAACTTCACAGAGTGAAAGCTCTCCCAAAAGTAGGTGAATGAGTTATTTGAGAAAAATTGGCTATCTGCAATACTTTTAGAGATAATTCACATTTACTCATTTTGAGTAGGTGAGTAATTAGCTATGGGTCTGAAACTTCACCAAGTGAAAGCTCTCCCAAAAGTAGGTGAATGATTAATTTGACAAAAATTGGCTATCTGCACTACTTTATGAGATAATTCGCATTTACTCATTTTGAGTAGGTGAGTAATTAGCTATGGGTCTGAAACTTCACCAAGTGAAAGCTCTCCCAAAAGTAGGTGAATGAGTTATTTGAGAAAAATTGGCTATCTGCAATACTTTTAGAGATAATTCGCATTTACTCATTTTGAGTAGGTGAGTAATTAGCTATGGGTCTGAAACTTCACGAAGTGAAAGCTCTCCCAAAAGTACGTGAATGAGTTATTTGAGAAAAATTGGCTATCTGCAATACTTTTAGAGATAATTCACATTTACTCATTTTGAGTAGGTGAGTAATTAGCTATGGGTCTGAAACTTCACCATGTGAAAGCTCTCCCACAAGTAGATGAATGAGTTATTTGATAAAAATTGGGTATCCACAATACTTTTACAGATAATTAGCATTTACTCATTTTGAGTAGGTAAATAATTAGCTATGGGTCTGAAACTTCACCATGTGAAAGCTCTCCCAAAAGTAGGTGAATGAGTTATTTGAGAAAAATTGGCTATCTGCAATACTTTTAGAAATAATTCGCATTTACTCATTTTGAGTAGGTGAATAATTGGCTATGGGTCTGAAACTTCAGCATGTGAAAGCTCTTCCAAAAGTAGGTGAATGACTTATTTGAGAAAAATTGGCCATCTGCAATACTTTTAGAGGTAATTCGCATTTACTCTTTTTGAGTAGGTGAGCAATTAGCTATGGGTCTGAAACTTCACCAAGTGAAAGCTCTTTGGGATAGCTGCTCTGCAGAGATACCCTGAAGATCAAAAATTTCGTCGAAATCGCTCTATGTAGCACGGTTTTCGAAATATAAGCATTTTTGTGTTTTGCAATTTTTGCGCAAAAATTCGAAAATTCAAAATGGCCGCCATTTTTGGCAAGACAAATTTTTTTTGAAAAATGGCATGGCTACTCTGCAGAGATACCCTGTGGGTCAAAAATTTCGTCGAAATCGCTCTATCTAGCACGGTTTTTCGAGATATAAGCATTTTGTGTTTTGCAATTTTGCGAAAAATTTGAAAATTCAAAATGGCCGCCATTTTTTGCGAGAAATTTTTTGTTTGAAAATTGGCATGGCTACTCTGCAGAGATACCCTGCAGGTCAAAAATTTCGTCGAAATCGCTCTATCTAGCAGGGTTTTTGAGATATAAGCATTTTTATGTTTTGCAATTTTTGCGAAAAATTCGAAAATTCAAAATGGCCGCCATTTTTGGCGAGACAAAATTTTTTTGAAAATTGGCATGGCTACTCTGCAGATATACCCTGTGGGTCAAAAATTTCGTCGAAATCGCTCTATCTAGCACGGTTTTCGAGATATAACCATTTTTATGTTTTGCAATTTTTGCGAAAAATTCGAAAATTCAAAATGGCCGCCATTTTTGGCGAGACAAAATTTTTTTCAAAATTGGGATAACTACTCTGCAGAGATACCCTGAGGGTCAAAAATTTCGTCGAAATCGCTCTATGTAGCACGGTTTTCGAGATATAAGCATTTTTGTGTTTTGCAATTTTTGCGAAAATTTCGAAAATTCAAAATGGCCGCCATTTTTGGCGAGACAAAAATTTTTTGAAAATTGGGAAAAGTACTCCGCAGAGATACCCTGTGGGTCAAAAATTTCGTCGAAATCGCTCTATCTAGCACGGTTTTCGAGATATAAGCATTTTTGTGTTTTCCTTATTTGGAAAATTCGTAATGATTAATTAATCATTAATTACTCGGCCATTTCTTGACCAATCAATGCCAAAATCTAATGATTTCCAGATTTTAATAGAATGAATGTATTTGCCAAGTTTCAGGTGAATTGATAAAATTCCTTTCAAGTTATCATCCGGACAAGCTTCCCCATCGAAAAAAGACATTTTTGGTCATGTGACCTCTCTGATTGGTTGAAATGTCACTGCAGCATATTCAAAAAAATTCCCCAGGGCTACTGCCTAAACCTGCCAAATTTGAAAAGAATCCGCCTAATGGTTACAGAGTTATAAGGAAAACAAAATGCGGAGCCGGCGGAGCCGGAAGCTCTCCCATACACAAACAAGCGTCCCTTGCGGGACGCTTAATAATTTTTGTGATTGTTTTGTTGAAGCTAGCAATAGAATATCTATACTAATTTAAAGGCAAATTTCTAGAGGTTATGTTCCTTTTGATTTGAGGAAAATTGGTCCAATATTGACGAAGATACTTGTTTTAAAAATTACTATGCACAGCAAATAATAATAAATAATATTCTTCTCTGTGACTTGTGTATGGCATTTAATGCAATAAAAATGACATCAAACACTAAATATGTGTGATTAACTGAGAGGAAAGGCAGGCTTTATCACTCGTGCTACCTTTAGTGGGGAATATCAGAATGCACTTCTGGATTGACCTGAACAGTTATTCAGCTTTGAAACAATTCTGTGGTGGAATCACTTCTTTTCATATCACACATAGAGAACTTAGACCACAGTGACTCAGATATGATTTGTTATGCTTGACAAAATAGAATGTCCTTGTTGGTTAGCAGGTTTGACATCTTATGATAGGCTGTCACCTCTGTGTAGGCTCGACTTCCCTAAATGACAATGCAGAGTACCTGTCCTAATATGACCCTGGCTGTTGCTGTTGTACAAGACATAAAATCACAAGTTTGACTTTTGACAAAATTAAATCCACATAATAAAGAAGTCCATATTTAAATATTTCAAACTCTGTATCATTTTATTGTGTTATAGTATATTAATTATATCATATTTATTACAATAACTGGATTGACTTTTTTTAAATATTTGAAGAACACAAACACCTGTTGAGATACGCAATCTTGCTGGAATTTTGTTTAAAATAATTTTTGTGATTGTTTCATTGAAGCTAGTAATATAATATCTATACCAATTTAAAGGCAAATTTCTAGAGGTTTTGTTCCTTTTGATTCTAGGAAAATTGGTCCAATATTGTCCAAGATACTTGTTTTAAAAATTACCATGCACAGCAAATAATAATAAATAATATTCTTCTCTGTGACTTGTGTATCAAATTTAATGCAATAAAAATGACATCAAACACTAAATATGTGTGATTAACTGAGAGGAAAGACAGGCTTTATCACTCGTGCTACCTTTAGTGGGGAATATCAGAAGGCACTTCTGGGTTGACCTGAACAGTTATTCAGCTTTGCAACAATTCTGTGGTGGAATCAGCTGCTTTCATATCACACATAGAGAACTTTGACCACAGTGCTTTGACCATTGACAAAATTAAATCCACACAATAAAGAAGTCCATATTTAACTACCCCCCACCTCTATATCAATTTTATTGTGTTATAATATATTTATATGATATATTAACAAATAAATACATAAATATCAACACAACATAAGTGGCTGTAGTCACAAAAGGGATCAAGCTGAAGTTGAGCCAAAAAATGTCTAGTTGTTTATAATAAGCTTGAGCTGATTTTTGGCTCACCCTGAGCTTGATTCCTTTTGTGAATATATCCCCAGAACCCAGTCATCAGGTTATCATTGTCTCCTGAAAATATTTTCGGTTCACACAACTTACAATTTCCCGGGGGTCTCAGAAGAAAAATAGACAGGGTACCAGACTAATCAAAAGACGTTTTTCAGAAACAAAAGATTCACGTCATATGTTTTCAAGAGAAACCGGTCCAGATAGATCTTATCAGCACAGTTTAATTAGGTCGCTGAGGTCAATAACAAAAATCCCTCCACAAATCTTAAAAACAAAAGATCAAAAACTGTGATATTTATTAGAACGTTTACTAATTGAAATTATTCAAAACGATCCGAAAACGGCAATTAGTTACCACTCGAAACGCCCAAAATTCACGAAAAAAGACTCGCAAAAATCCATAACAGTATCTAGGGTTGGCCCGAGATGGCCAACCCTAGATAAAAACATGTTCAGGATACTTTTCCACTGCCTATAGTTCGGTAGATAAAAGTGAGATGTTTTTGTTTGAAGTAAAGTTTACGAAAGAAACCAGAAAAAGTCCAATCAGAACATGGCCATTATGTGTTATAAAAGCAGTAGTGCACAATGTCATTGAACAAAATTGGTTGAATTATATGATTTAATCATTTGAAAAAGGTTTGATAAATAAAACAAATGAAAACTTTAGCTGTAAAGTTCACCTTAATAAATTTCTAAATTATCGCTCACAAACATACTTTCCGACAGTGTTTTACTTCATTCACACAATTTCTCTGACTTTACTGCTATTCCAACAGTGATATCCCCATCCCCACCCCCACCCCCCATCACCACTACCAAGATATAACTCGAATTTGGTGTAATTCAAACCAAATTGCCTGGATTTTTGACATTCGACTTACACAGAGTCTACTTTAATTTTAATTGAGTTCTGATGGTCTGAAACATTTTATACTGCTAGCCAGCCTAGAACAAACCATTCGGATTCAGATATAGCAAAATATGTTGTGTTTTAGTATTTTCCAAATTGAGTAGGCCCTATAACAGGAAGGGAAGTTAATGAAAACACAGCATAGGAGTCCCACTTAATGAATAAAAGCCCACAGAGCTGACTAAAATTGATAAAAACAGGAAATAAGGCTACAATATCTTTAGATTTGTTTCCATTTCCATTACTTTATGTCACGACTTTTACGCGCAGACACCTGGAATGCTAATTTTGTTTTGGTATTTCAATACAATGCTCTCAATACTGGGATAATGCTTCACTGGGACTTTCAATTCACCCCTACTCTTACCTAGTATTTCTAATTCTTTGAGTTTATCTTACTAATTGCCCTTATTGAGAATTCAGTTTAAGTAAAGGAATGCATAAAGTTAAAATATTTAATTTTGTATTTAATGACATTTCTGCATAGCAATCATTCGAGGAACAGTTTCAGTGGATGAGCAATGAAGTTGACTCTGCATTGTGAACATATAAACACTGACAGACAACTGACAACTTTCCAACATAATGCTGGAGTAGACTAAAACACATTATCTTCGGGAGGGCAGCAAGTGTGTTACCCTCAGACCCATGGTCATTCATGACAAAACTCCTTAGTAACGGAGGATACTGAGGTGGAGCATCGCTCACTGAATAAACAGATTTTAAACACTTGCCTGAAAACTGGTCAAAGATGTGACATCTTTAAAATCCGCAGGTACACCATACCACAGCTGAGGATTTACTTATTAAGGTTTTAATGTCGCTTTCAACACTGTACAGGTTATATCAAGAGGGGTAGTTTTGTGAGCTGAGGAAACCAGTACATACAGTTGACCAAGGTTCTGTACACTGCTGACCATCAGTAAGCAACTACCGACTTTCCCACACAGGGTTCCTGGTTTCAACTGCCTACCTCAGAGGTGGGAGGCGAGTGTGTTAACACTGCCCCACTGTGCCCCCCTCACCACAGCTGATGAATGTTGTGTGACCAAATGTTCCTCAGAATTACGAAATGGTGTTACACACCACCATAAATCTGATGTAGTAACATTAGAAAGCCTAAGCTGGTCTATTATGGCTGTCATTTATGGGGCCTAGCATTCACAAGTCCCTCAAGTTACTAACACGGTAAGAAATTGTACCATATAAGTTTCTTACCAGAATCATCACTATTGTTTCCGTCCGACTCCACAACCTTCCTGCGTTTATTCTGGGGTTGGCGAGTGGGCCTCCGCTTGGAGTCATTGGACTTCAATGGACTTTTCTTCTTCAAGGTCTCGCTAGTAGCCTTGTTAATATAAATTAAAAAGATGAACAATGTGATGGTGTTAAGATTTATTTGTAATTCCACAGGCTGCTTCCACGGGTACAAGTTTGTAAATAAAAATCTGGTTTTGTTCATTATGATTTTTGTAGTAAAACTTTGTAGTAAAAATAACAGATAGGCGTACCCAGAAGGTAACTGTGCTAGTTTAAAAATAGCATCAGAGATGCCCGTACCCCAAAGCTTTTGGAAATAGTTTTCAACACCATGAGATATAGATGTAGTGAAACAGTACAAAGATCGATATACTTTCAGAGCAATGTTAGTTATATAACGGTCCAAATGATGTTTAAGTGGAGAAAATAAGATCAAAGAGAAAGAAAATGTATGTAAAGATAAAGTATTAAAACAAGACAATTCAATAGCAAGATGTTAGCAATAATCAGTAAATCAAAAATTATGATGCACACCTACAACCCTTAAGCAATGTCCCTGACAAGATTTTATAGGCAAACGTCACTACGACAAGGTCAAAGGTCAAATCAAGGTCACACCATGACGTTGCATACCTACACTCCCTAACCAATGTCCCTACTAAAGATCCACTACCCAAACATTACGATTTCCGAGATATAGCCCCGATAAGATTTTATACCTCAAGGTCACTACGACAAGGTAAAAAGGTCAAATCAAGGTCACACCATGCCATAGCACATCTACGACCACAAACCAATGTCCCTACCAAGTATCAACTTCCGTGTTTTACGGAAGTTTTAACATGTTTAAAATTTCCACTTCTGACCACCTAACCATGAGCATGCGCAGACAGATACAAGCATGTTGCAGATGAACTTCTTGCTGTGGTAACTGAAGGTGTCGTTTACAGTGTATATAAGGTTGTGACTCGGTCGTCTTTCAGTGTAACATGGTGACATAAGGTGAGCGGAGATAAATGGACGTTCTGTCACTGTGTCACAACTTTGCATATGTACCTAGGATGGCAGGAGCATTTCGCCCAACACCTATAACTGGGAATTAGTATCTTGTAGCGTGACTGGAGCACCAAATCTCAGAAGGTATGAGGCGTCTTTGGAGG
This sequence comes from Sabellastarte sp. h YS-2021, assembly GCA_964017235.1. NCBI lineage: Eukaryota > Metazoa > Annelida > Polychaeta > Sabellida > Sabellidae > Sabellastarte > Sabellastarte sp. h YS-2021. The sequence continues at coordinate 5,591,140 of OZ024930.1, read as the reverse complement.
CAGTTCCATCACAGAGTAAAACCTCTAACTGCGGAACGTACCACCTGTACTGTGACTGGGCATTGACAAAAATAAAGTGTTATATATCGATGAAATAAACAAAAATGTCTGAAAAGTAAATATTAGAAAGACAAGTATACCTGAAAATCAAGTTTAATCTTGTAAATTCTGATATAGATAATATCGTAACAGTACTGCGGTGCTTCTTAACAAATTCAAACCATTTTTTTTTTGGGGGGGGAACCATTTACACTTTTAACAGCCTTTACTACTTTCCTACAAACTGTCTCATTTTCTGGCAAAAAGGGTTTTGATTAAGTGTGAGAATAATTCCCAGAATGCAATCTACGTGTACAGGAACTAAAGTTTTGAGCAACTTACGCTGACATTGGCTTCAATCTTCTCGTTCTCTTTGCTGCTGTCCATTTCGTTGTCAAATATGTCATCTGCAACAAAAACAAACAACCAATGAAACTTGAAAAATCATTTTGCTAACAAAAGAAAGAGTCTCCCAAAAGCACCAAAGTATATCGTTGAAGTAGTACGAAATGCATAGATCGAATTCTGTAAACGTTTCAGATATACTGCAGACATAACAATATCAAGAATACAAAGGGTTGACTGTGCATCTGAAAACAATATACCCAAAACTATGGATGGATCGGTAGGCCTGGTATCTCTGTATTGAGACCATTTTACCAAAATACCATGATAAGACTTTAAAACTGCCACTTCGCTTGTGAAAATATATACTGTAATGGAAGGAAGAGTTAAAACATTAGAAACATACACAAGATATGAAGAAATTATAAACTTTTATCCCCAATTTTTACAGTACCAGTGATTATGTTGAGCAGAACTGCTATGTTTTGGTTACGACACTTTATAACCTCAATCTCCCTTGTCAGCTCATATAATTGAAGGAAAACTAAAAATATTGGGAACAAACAAGAAATCTAAAGAAATTATAAGCTTTTAGCTAATATTTTATGCATTTGGCCACTTTTATTGGAATGTCTTGTAGAGGAAACGTCCATGTTTGTTTGGAGTGTACTAAAATGCAGAGTACCGGGATCAGTACAGTTTTGCATTGGCGACCTCCCAACGTACATACTTTTGGTACGGACCCACCCCTATCCAAAACTTATATATGTTTTCTTCTATGCATTTAATGTACTAGTAGAGAGGATCCTTCCTGCAATTGTGTTCTTTACATCCCTACTTACCATCAAAGTTAATGCCATCCATCAGAGCTTCAGCATCCTCACTTTCTGAGGATGTGGCTTCCATGGATACCACTAGTTGTAACCTGTCAAGATAAAATGCAGGGGGATACATGTACACACTGTTGTGTGTCATTAATATATAATTGAAATACCTGTATCATAAAACCTTAATTAGTAGAGCTGAAAGAGAAGACAAAAATTGTGGTCGAATATCCGCATCCCGGAATTCGGAAATTTTTGAATATTCGTTTGGTGTGTTTTAGCACCGTCCAATTATTTTGCCGAAATACCCAAATGCGGTTGTTGGTACAACTGCATGAAAGTGGTCATAAAAACATAAGTAAACGAGGTATATTTTTCTTAATTTTAATGACTTATTATGTCATTGGACAAAAATAATAGTTAATTGTGCTATTTTGCGTTTTGATGCCTAATTTCCATATTCATACCGAATATTTGTTTGGTTATGATGAAAGTCGAATGCGGAAAATGCACAGCGGAGAACGAATAATGCGAATATCCCTTTCAGCTCTATTAATTAGAGCTTGTATATCGATTGATACTAAAGTATTACAGAAATATCATAAAGTACAGCAAATGACAGTCACGTGTTTATAATTTACCAAAATAGTTATGTTGATGATCAGAATAGTCTGAAATTACCATAGATTAAATCTATCTAATCTAATCTAATCAGGACTTTCATAGCGCTTAATCATGACAGATTCTAAGGCACAACTATGTATAAACAAACTGAGTTGTTCCATTAGCAGAGCCAGGTCATATCAGACAGACACAGGGAGGAAGTGCTTTAAAAGCTCAAAAATTTTATAAAAATGTCTCACAGTAAGACATGGGTATGAATGACCATACTCCTTGGAGAGTTAAAATAATAAAATGGATAATTTGGCATCACTACTAAATTCCAGGTGGATATATGAATCAATATTGAAATACTGAACCGCTACATTTCATAATTATAAACAATACATTTTTACCAGACCCACTTTTCAACTCAGGTTTTTAATTGTCCAAGCAAGTTCTCTAGCTACAGACACATATAACAAGCTGACTTCAGTTTGAAGGATATGAGATTTTGTTCATGAATCCAAGAATAACACAAAACATAAATCCTCATAAAGTACCATTATCTTTGGCAATTTGTTTCATCCCAACTCTTTCACAAAGTATTTCATAAATCCTGAAAGATATATAAACCTGATCCACTAAGTGTGATAAGTCAAGTATTTCCATGAAAAATTACGACTGGTTGGAGAAGTAATATTTAACCTGTCAGTCAGTGTCAGTGGGAGTGCCTTGTCAGCCTCATCCACTGCCTTCACCACATCTGGCTTGGTGCTGTAAAACTGCCCTCCTCGCCGGAAGTCCTTGTGGTCAGAACCTTCATACAGCTTCACAAACCTAGAACAGTGAATATCATCTGGTTGGACTGTTTTAAAAGTGTGGTAATATTTACAAGAAACACAGATGGAACCTTCAAAGATCTTCAAAAATATAAGAAGGACTAAAGACAAACAAATGAACTTCGGATTCACTCTGCCACCTGAACAACTTTTAGATCTGCAGTACAACCAGATCAAGGACAGAGACAATGAGGGGTGGGGTCGGGGGTGGGGGTATTAAAGGCTAATGCTAAAATTAGCATCAGAGATACCCGAATCTCACAGCCTGGGGAAATAGTTTTCAACACAATGAGATATAGAAGTAGTGAAACAGTACAAAGATCGGGATACTTTCAGAGCAGTGTTAGTTATATAAAGGTCCAAATGATGTTTAAGTACAGAAAATAACATCTAAAGAGAAAGAAAATGTATGTAAAGATAAAGTATTAAAACAAGACATTCAACACCAAGATGACAGCATTAAACAGTAAACCAATAATTACGATGCACACCTACAACAACTAAGCAATGTCCCTACCAACTATCAACTTTCTATACTCAAGGTTACTACTGCAAGATCAAAGGTCCAATCAAGGTCACACCATGACATAGCACAACTATAACCCCAACCAATGTCCCTAACAAGTATCAACTTCCTACACCTTATGGTTGCTGAGATATAGCTCGGACAAGACATTACAAGTCAAGGTCACTATGGCAAAGTCATATCATAAGATATATCTCTTTCGGAGTCAGTGTCCATACTGAAGATACCGTCTTTTCTGGTGAGTTCGGTTACTACCGTAGAAGCTTGGCAGGTAACCTGCCTCTGTAAAACAGGGGGGTCGGTGCCAGTTCACTCAGTCTTCCTTGGTTAGCCCATTTTCTGAGGTCAGTCAGAGTGGGATTTGCTGATAGACTGCTGCTTTGCAGCAAGAGGGTCGGTTCCAGACAAATTTGAAGTAGTTGGTCAGTCGGTTGACTGAAGAAGTGTTTGGTCGGCTGGCTTGTTGAAGGGGTCGGTAGTCCTGTGGTTGGAGTTCTAGCCATCAGCAGGGCTTCCATAAACCGGCTGAACCGGTCTGACCATTTCTGGTCAAGTTCGTCTATCCTGGCATCAGTGAAGGCTTTGAAAGACCTGCTATATGCTGAAGACTCGGCAGGCTTGTCTGTGGACGACTTAGCCAACTTAGATGCTGGAGGCTTCTCTTTCTCCAGCTTCTTCCTCTTCTCACCTGTAGCACTCAAACCAGGAGCCTGTATCATCACCTGCCCATACACTACGACCACTACCGACACAAGTGCTGGAAATGTAAGGGAGAGACCGAGAGTGTCTTCAGGTTCTTTGCTGGGGGTTTCAGTCTTGTCCCTTTTCTTAGAATCATGTTTTTCTTTCTTCAACTTATAGCTTGCAGTAGAGAGTTGAGAATGCTGATCAGGTGTTAATACACTGCAAAAGCTACAGTCACTGTTTCAGGCTTCTCTACACAAGGGTCTGGGCCCATACCTTTATCGCAACACCTCACACAGTAGCTGTGGGTATCAAACCCAGTCATAAGATGGCTACGTCCTCCTCTTTTCTGCCCAAGTGATGCCATGTTGTTATACACAGTGACAAATATCAGTAGAGGTGACAAAAAGTTACAAACTAGCAGTATTTCCACAAAAAAAGTTAAATTTCTAGAGCTCGAAAAAATCCATCTGCATAGTACACATGACAATGAAAAGATGCCAAGGCCTCACACTATCAAGCCAAAAAGGAAGTATGATGCGCACCTGGAGAATGCACAGCCCGGCCAGTGGAAACACAGGATGGCTTTTTCTGTCGTTTTGCGGCCCTGTCTGCGCCGACCGGATTAGCAGCTATCCATTGGGTAGGATGCATTAACGCAATAAATGCATAGTTTGTACTGCAATTACTTCATTATGCAATGAGGTTTGAAATTTTACTATGTTACAGCTGACACACAAGTAAATGCAATACTTTTTAAACTAGAGGATCGCTCGCACAAAAAAAAGATAATGTTTTGGCATAGCAAAAACAAAGCGTCCCGAAAAGGATATAAAGGTGAGTGCTAAAGTATAAAGAAAAAGCTTAGTTTCTAGCCTTATACTGTTGTGGCAACCAAAGTCAGCGCAGTCTGCTCTATCTAGCACGGTTTTCAAGATATAAGCATTTTTGTGTTTAGCAAAAAATTCGAAAATTCAAATTGTACGCTATATTTGGCGAGACAAAAATATTTTGAAAATTGGCATGGCTACTCTGCAGAGATACCCAGCAGGACAAAAATTTTGTTGAGTTCACTCCATGTAGCACGGTTTTCGAGATATAAGCATTTTAGTGTTTTGCAAAATCTTTGAAAATTAAAAATGGCCACCATTTTTGGTGAGACAAAAATTTTTGACAAGACCACTGCCGTGGTGTGTATCTCCTGCTCAGCATTGAAGAAGAAATAGCTTTTCCGAGATATTCACAATTTTTCATTTTCGTGTGTGAAAGCTCTTCCAAAAGTAGGTGAATGAGTTATTTGAGAAAAATTGGCTATCTGCAATACTATTAAGAGATAATTTGCATTAACTCCTTTTGAGTAGGTGAGTAATTACCTACGGGTGTGGAACTTCAGCAAGTGAAAGTTCTCCAAAAAGTAGATGAATGAGTTGATAAAAATTGGGTATCCGCAATACTTTTAGAGATAATTAGCATTTACTCATTTTGAGTAGGTGAATAATTAGCTACGGGTCTGAAACCTGAAACTTCACCAAGTGAAAGCTCTCCCAAAAGTAAGTGAATGACGTATTTGAGAAAAAATTGGCTTACAGAGTTATAAGGAAAACAAAACGCGGAGCCGGTGGAGCCGCCGGAGCCTGAAGGTCTCCCATACACAAACAAGCGTCCCTTGCGGGACGCTTAATTATAAGTGATTTAGTGCATGATTTCATAAATTTTAATGCATTGAAAATTATTTCAAAAATTAATACAAAAATAATTAAGAAAGATCCCGGACTGGTGATCACACAAGGGAATGTACTTGTGGCCTAGAACATATTTGCAAGCTAAGAGAGAAATCCCTGCAATAGTCAATGAGAAAATTGTGATAAAGTGTTGAAATTGTCACACTTGGGCTGGGGGTACCTTAGGGTACCACTTGTAATGGCTCTGGGGAACAGACCAACGAACAGATCTACATGCCTTGAACAATGTTTCACCCTTGACAGATAAGGTGTGCCTCATAGTTTTGGAGGAAAAGTTGTCCATGAGTATGTAGACACAGACGCATACGGTAATCCCATAATATCAGCTGACTGACAAGTCAGCTGACAGAAAAAAAAACAGATTTTTATGGAGTAAATTGTCTTTTAGTTTCATTCCACCGCACTATAACCTTCCAGACATATGTACACACTCCACCACACATACACAGAGAAAGACTCTCTGAAGTCTGTACATAAATATAAGCCATTTTCGATGTGCAATAAATCTGCACACTGACAAAAGCCTGTCCTTAACATGTACATACCATTTTCATCTTATTGATTTATTTACTAGAGGTGAAGAAATTGTATGCTAGTTGATCAAAATAACTTCAGTTTAATTTTAAATAAATGTAAAGAACATATCATGACAAAAGCCTCAATTGTCCTTAACATGTACATACTATTTTCAGACCATTTTCATTTTACTGATTTTTTTACTTGGAGTTTCACCATGAATAGGTCTATCACAGTATGTAGCTTTGAAGGTGATGAAACTGTATACTAGTTGATCCAGAATAACTTCAGTTTAATTTTAAACAAATGTAAAGAACATATCAAACGAACCCTGCTGAGCCAAATGACAAGGAATTAGAACTAGACCTATGCATTGGAGAACCAATGCAAATTTATATCCACCGGAAAGATAACTCACCAAAGCCAGTGAACCATCGTTAGACGAAGGGACCAAAGATCAAATCTGACATCAGAAGATTCCAAGCCCATGATATCTTGCAAGCTGGTTTCACATATTAAACCTTTTGAACCAATAATAAGCGAGTTATAAGCACTTTTAAGTTTGGCTATCCTCGTATGACCTTGAAGGAGGGGTCCAAGGTCAAATCTCACCACATCAAAAGATTCCCAACCCATGATTTCCCATAGGTTGGTTTACCATCCCAAATCTCTAAGACCAATAATAAGCGAGTTATAAGGACTTTTCATTTTGGCTATCCTCGATTGACCTTGAAGGAGGGGCTCAAGGTCAAATCCGACAACAGCAGAAAATTCCTAGCTCATGATTTCCTACTTCTTGGTTTGAAATCCCAAACTTCTAGGACCAATAATAAGGGAGTTATGCACACTTTTAAGTTTTTTTTAGAATGAGGCTAATTTCCTTCCCAGAGAAGCTTACCCCCCACTGAAGATATCCTGCAAATTTGGTGAACCTAGGTGATGTAGTTTTCATCTGAGAGCGTTAACGCTGAAAATCTCTCTACACGCGGTGGCGTTGCGAACGCGAAACCAAATTATCCACCGGATGCCTCCAGTAGATACAATAATATATCAAATATATTATGAATTCTGAAAAAAAAGACACAGTTTTGTGGAAAGGCCTTCAAATAGTCTATCGTTCACTTAAAAGGGAATTTTATTAATACAGTTGGACTTAAAGATTTCTATTCATTAGTCATACTTCTCTTTGATCCAAGATCTTGTCGGTGGATCATCAAAAAATTGTACGTGGATCTTTAAACCTTTTCTATCATCGCGGAAATGCTTCTTTTCAGTGGGATGACAACAAACAAGACTTGGCCACCATGGAAAGCCTTCAAGTCTGGACCATACAAGGTCACCGGGTTGAAGTTTACACCCTTTCACTTTCTCTTCTACAAATAAACATGTTATGTGTATTTCACAAAAGGGTTTTTAATGTTAGTTCACTGATATTTTAGTTCACGTGCAACTTGAGGAACTAATTGAATAAGTTTGTCTTCAAATTTGGTACCAACAATGTATATATACAGTGATCATACTCAACAGTCATATTCTAATAACACATTCTCATGTGGACTTGTTTTCCAACAAAAATTTACTGTTTTACAATAGTAAATGTTTTACAATTGCTATAGTAATATGTATCATATAAAATAAAATTCATTGTTATATATTATATATCTGCACTCTGTAACATCCAAGGGTGAGGCAAGTAAGTATTTCTATAAGTTGGAGATGGGATCTTATTACTACAAAAACCGGCCGGATGCTCCCCCCAAAATTGACTCAAATTTCTGTACTCGTGTTTTAGTACACTCTCCTTGAATGTAAATGCATTTGCAAACAAATCCCTCCATAATAAAATGTGAAATACCTGGCTAAAATAAGGAAAGTTTGGTTGAGAATGAATATGAAAAAACAACACCTATTCTGGGATTATAATAGAGAAAGTTTAGCTAGAAATTATGTTTTTGCAATGTAGCAACAATATTATAGTGTCGATAACATATAATTGTGGAGGGGGGGGGGGGGGGGGGGGGGGGGGTGATACAAAGCACAGCACCAGTATATAAAAACACTTTTATTGGAAATTATACACAAGTTTGAGAAGTTAAAGTGGGGAGAAGGTATGCAATGGGCCACAGGTTGACACAATATCTTGAGAATAAGTGAATAATGTAACAGGCTGTGTCCAACACATATCTGACCTTTACCACACCTCTACCCCACCTCTGCCACGCCTTCTCCAACCAAAATTAATGGGATAGACTTCTACCTCTACCTCACCCCCAAAACGTAGACCTGCAACTATGTGCAGGGCTTTAAGCGAACTGTGGCTTGTCACCTGGGGCTCTCATTTTATGAACTGTTAGTGTTTTCATTTATTTACTTCAAAGAGACTTACAGTAATAGGTCAGACATAGGTTATTCTTCTGTGATAACTGAGTGATACGTTAATGACATAATCTATGCATTGTCTTTTTTAGGTTGGATTTACATTACATATTGAAACAAGAGTAGAGTGCCCGTGAACGGGCACTGTGTCAGCTGAGTGAGTGTTTTTGATTTGTGAAGGTGATAATGAGAGGAAAGCATAATTATCAGGGAAAGTGCTGTACAGAAGTACAGTAAATGGTAATTGAACAGCATGTTTGAAAGAAATTTCGAAGCTGACAGGACAAAAAAGTTGTGCCCTGCAAATGGTATTATAAAGGAAAGTAACAAGGTAACTGTTTTAGTGTAAAAAGTAGGTTAAAACATATTTAAAGAAATACTGCAAATGCAATATCTTCGTTCAACCTTGAAGAAGGGGTCCAAGGTCAAATCCAACCACACAAAAACATTCCCAGCCCATGAATTCCTATAGGTTGGTTTACCATCCCAAACTTCTAGGACCATAATAAGCGAGTTATAAGCACTTTCAAGTTTGGCTATCCTCGTTTGACCTTGAAGGCAGGGTCCAAGGTCAAATCGGACCACACCAAAAGATTCTCAGCCCATGATTTTCTATAGGTTGGTTTACCACCCCAAACCTCTAGGACCAATAATAAGCGAGTTATAGGCACTTTTAAGTTTCGCTATCCTTGTTTGACCTTGAAGGAGGGGTCCAAGGTTGAATCTGACCACACCAATAGAGTTTCAGCCAATGATTTCCTATAGGTTGTTTACCATCCCAAACTTCTAGGACCATAATTAGCAAGTTATAAGCACTTTCAAGTTTGGCTATCCTCGTTTGACCTTGAAGGCAAGGTCCAAGGTCAAATCCAACCACACCAAAAGATTCCCAGCCCATGATTCCAAAATGTCTGTTTACCATCCCAAACCTCTAGGATCAATAATGAGCAAGTTATAAACACTTTTATGTTTGGCAATCCTTGTTTGACCTTGAAGGAGGGATCAAAGGTCAAATCTCACCACACCAGAAGATTCCCAGCCCATGACTTCCTACAGGTTGGTTTACCATCCCAAACCTCTAGGACCAATAATAAGGGAGATATAAGCACTTTTCATGACTGACAAAGAAATGCCCTTGGCGGCCATCTTGTTTTTCAAAATGAGGCCAAAAACATTCCCAGTCAAGATTTTATAATGAGGAACATATCCTGCGAATTTAAGATCTCTATCCATAATATCCTTTGCTCTAGAGGGCCAACAAAAGTCCTTGTTTAAAGTCGAATAAACGTCCCTGGCAGCCATCTTGTTTTTCAAAATGAGGCCAAAAATATTCCCAGGCAACATTTTATGGTTATTCATATATTCTGCAAACTTGAGAAGGCTAGCTATAATATTTTTTTCGTTAGAGCGGTAATGGTGAAATCTCTCTACACACTGCAGCTATCCAGTGGATACAATGATTTACTCAACAGTGAGAACCTGAAAGTAGCTATTGCTCAGCTATGCCATGACATACAGGTCTGCAATTTCACTATGTTATAGCTGACCAAAAATTATGTGAATAACATGTTTAAACAAAGTACTCTAAATGCAATAGTTTTCAAGTTATAACTGACTTACTCAACAGTGATAACCTCAAAGTAGCTATTACTCAGCTATGCAATGAGCTACATGTCTGAATTTTTACTATGTTATAGCTGACCCAAAAGTAGGTGAACAACATATTTAAGCAAAACACTATAAATGCAATAGTTTTCAAGTTACAACTGATTTACTCAATAGTGATAATCTGAAAATAGCTATTGCTCAGTTGTGCCATGAGGTACAGGTGTGTAACTTCACTATGTTATAGCTGACCCAAAAGTAGCTGAATAACATATTTACACAAATTTCTGTAAATGCAATAGTTTTCCAATTACAACTGATTTACTCGACAGTGAGAACTTCACAGTAGCTATTACTCAGCTATCCAATGAGCCACTGGTCTGGAACTTCACTAAGTTATAGCTGACCCCAAAATAGGTGAATAACACATGAAACAAAATACTCAAAATGCAATAATTTTCAAGTTATAAGTGATTTACTCAACAGTGATAACCTCAAAGTAGCTATTACTCAGCTATGCAATGAGCTACAGGTTTGAAATTTTACTATGTTATAGCTGACCCAAAAGTAGGTGAACAACATATTTATACAAAATTCTCCAAATGCAATAGTTTTCAAGTTACAACTGATTTACTCAATAGTGAGAACCTGAAAATAGCTATTGCTCAGCTATGCCATGAGCTATAGGTCTATAATTTCACGACGTTATAGCTGACCCAAAAGTAGGTGAACAACATATTTTAACAAAATACTCCAAATGCAATATTTTTCAAGTTACAACTGATTTACTCAACAGTCAGTACCTGAAAATAGCTACTGCTCAGTTGTGCCATGAGCTACAGGTCTGTAACTTCACTATGCTATAGCTGACCCCAAAGTAGCTGAATAACATATTTACACAAATTTCTGTAAATGCAATAGTTTTCCAATTACAACTGATTTACTCAACAGTGATAACCTGAAAATAGCTATTACTCAGCTATGCAATGAGCTACATGTCTGAATTTTTACTATGTTATAGCTGACCCAAAAGTAGGTGAACAACATATTTAAGCAAAACACTGTAAATGCAATAGTTTTCAAGTTACAACTGATTTACTCAATAGTGATAATCTGAAAATAGCTATTGCTCAGTTGTGCCATGAGCTACAGGTCTGTAACTTCACTATGTTATAGCTGATCCAAAAGTAGCTGAATAACATATTATACGAAATTCTCTAAATGCAATAGTTTTGAAGTTATAAGCGATTTACTCAACAGTGATAACCTAAAAGTAGCTATTACTTAGCTATGCCATGAGCTACAGGTCTAAAATTTTACTATGTTATAGCTGGCCCAAAAGTAGCTGAATAACATATTTATACGAAATTCTCTAAATGCAATAGTTTTTAAGTTACAAGTGAGTTTACTCATGATGGAAGTTACTGAAAAGCCTATAAGTAGCTATTACTCAGTTAGCTATTGAGATAGACACCCAAGTTACTCAGCATGTTGTAGCTATGGAAAAAGTAGCTGAACAACATATTTTAACAAAATGCTCTAAATGCAACACTTTTCAAGTTATAAGTGATTTAGTGCATGATTTCATGAATTTTAATGCATTAAAAAATATTAAAAAAATTTATTAAAAAAAAATAAGACAGATCCAGGTCTCATACTCACACAAGAGAATCTACTTCTGGCCTAGTACATATATGCAAGATATGAGAGAAATCCTTCAAATAGTCACTGAGAAAATTGTGATAAAGTGTTGAAATTTTCACACTTTTGGTGGGGGTACCTCCCTTGTAATGTCTCTAGCAAACAGACGAACAGACAGATTTGCATGCCTTGAACAATTTTTCATCCTCGATAGATAAGGTATCTTTTAAAAAAAACAGCATGTCTCTAGGCCTTGTAGTTTTGGAGAAGAAGTTGTTCACGCGCACGCGTACGTACACGCCGCAGAGTGATGACATACAAATGGGTCCATTGAGCAACTTAGGTGTAGCTTCTCATCTAGAAACTTTCAGCAAATTTACATTTGCTGTCATGTTTGGAGTCAGGCCATGTGAGCCTGTTTCCTGCTACCGAAAATATAGCGAAAACCAATTATTAAGCCAAATATAGTGGGTGATTTTATGGGTGATCCTGATCATATATTTTAAGTTTCACAACAAATGAATAAAATTACTTTTTCACATTATTAAACAACATTTAAACAGCATTGATAAAGCGCTTTATGTTTGGAGCTTAGTTACTCTCATAGATTGAACTAATTAACTCTTATTAAATCCACATAAGTTAATATGATGAATTTAGTCAAACAACACATTGATGCATAAAATTGATCGAAATGATAAAATACATGTTCCCAGTGTAAACTCTGAAAGCATACCCCCCCTTGATTTTATACCCGGGTAGATTCTGGGGGACCTCCAGAATCTACCCCGCCCTCCCAGAAAATCCCCCGGGGTAGATTTTGGGAGGCCTCCGAGAATCTACCCCCTCTACTTAGTTAATACAGATAACTGATTATTTATGTGACGAAGTATTTAAGCTTTTTAAAATTGGTCACTGAGAAATAAATTATGTAAAATTTACATGATTTGCACAACAGTTTATGCAAATGATTTGTCATTGAAAGTGTGTGATTTGTATTTCACTATATGCATGGGTAATAGTTGAGCCAAGTTAAAATTAGCAATAATAACGTGATCGGATATTTGCATTGGTAATTCTGATTTTTCAACAGAGACCCTGTTAGGCTGTTAACTTGACAGAACCTATTTTTATGTATACTGAGGCCAAGCTTCAGTTAATCCCAAATTATATATAGGTTAATGGCCAAGTAAGTGTCCACTATTGGATAATAATGGACAGTTTACGAGGTCCCGAAGAACTTTGTCTGAACTTTGGTCAAATTTGAGAGAAGCAGACAAAAATATGAAAAAATGCAAATGTATTAGGGCAAAACGAATTTATAAAGAGAAATTTGTTTTGGCAAGACATACTTTTGACAGAGAATATAGAAAGGCAGAAAGACATTATAACTGTGGTAAAATGATAGACATTGATACAATTTGTGTAAATGACCCTAATAAATTTTGGGATTGTCTTAAAAAACTTGGCCCACACAGAAAATCTATAATACCCTTAGAAATATATGATAATAATATTATCAGTTGTAACATTACTCAGGTGTTAGAAAAATGGAAAAAAGATTTTGAATCTCTTTATAATCCAAACTCAGAAGGCTCTGAAAAGGTTGAAATTGAAAAACAATGGACAGATGGGTATACCTGTAGAAACCTCTCTTAAAGAGGAAAACGCAGACCCTGAATTAAATATACAGCTTGATCCTGCTATTTTAAATGATTTGAATGCAGATATAACAATTGAGGAAGTCCAAAGGGTAGTGTTAAAAACAAAGAGAAATAAGGCGCGTGGAATAGATAAAATTCCATATGGTGTATTAAAGAATGAAAGGCTCATAAAAACCTTAGCTAACCTTTATCAAATGTGCTTCAAGTTTGGAATAATTCCTCAGCTGTGGGTGAAAGCACTTATAGTGCCAATTCCAAAAAATAAAGGTGATGACCCACGAATACCCTTAAATTATCAGGGCATCAGTCTTCTAAGTTGTATATTCAAAATTTACACAATGGTATTAAACTGAAGATTAACTAAGTTTCTGGAGGATAATAACCTCCTATCAAATGAACAAAATGGCTTTAGAAAGAAAGGGTCTTGTTTAGATCATATCTATTCCCTCAGTGAAGTTGTGAGAAATCGCATGAATAGTAATAAACCAACTTTTGCTGCCTTTATAGATTTTCAAAAGGCGTTCGATTGTGTAAACCGAACACATTTATTTCAAAAATTAAAATTAAAAGGTATCTCTGGCAGAATGTTAAATGCTGTTATCAGTATGTATAAAAATACCATGTCTAGCATTTTGCTTGAAAATTATATGACAGACTGGTTCCTAACTAACAATGGTGTGAGACAGGGTGACACATTGTCACCAACTCTGTTTGGTATATTTATTGATGAATTAGTAAGGTGTTTAAATTCATTAAATAAAGGTGTACACATTGGAGATAAAAATTTGGCAACCTTGTTATATGCAGATGATCTTGTTATTATTGCAAGTAAGGCTGCAACGATTCTTCGGTTACTCGGAAACGAAACGATTCAGTTCAATACTCGAGTCAAGAAAAGTGAACCGGCTATTCGAAAATAACTAAAAATAGATGTAAAATCTACTACAAAAGTAAATTTTTTCTTTAAATATATCAATATATTTATATATTTTACTAATATAAGGTGTTTCCGTTTCAGTTTTTTATATTTTAGGCATTTGCAAACTTTAATTGTATGTGTAACAATGTTTTTAATAGACGTCAATTTTATATAACGTATTTCGAAGACGCCTCAAATCTCGCAATATAAAAATGGTTAAAATTTTCCTATATTTGGCATTACAAATGCGTCTTTTCCCCGAAATTCAATAAATTATCAAAATTCTTTTATGTTGTGTGCCTTTTAACCATTTTATAAGGCGTGGTATATCAAAATATGATGCAGTTTATTTTGTGAGCGATAATCAAGCGATTAACCGAGTCCGAGTCGGTTCTTCTAAAACGAGTAATCGAGGCGCATTTTCGGACTCGTTTGCAGCCCTATTGCAATGTAATAAAGAAGACCTACAACATATGTTATGAAAACTAAATGAATGGTGCACACAATGGAAAATGGAGATTAATGAGAGTAAATCAAAAGTAATACATTTCCGCCGAAAATACAAGCAACAAAGTGAATATTGCTTCACAGTTGGTGCTAAAATACTAAACTACGAAAGCTCCTATAAATATCTTGTTGTCTGGGTTAATGAATTTTGTGATTTTTCAAAAAGGGAAAAACTCTTATCGGAATCTGGTGGTCGAGCTTTGGGGAAAGTAGTTGACAAATTTAAAGGCATGAAAAATATGGGTATATTCTAACAGAATGTGGTTTACAACAAAATTATGAAACAAAAAATTTGTGTGACCTGAATTTTTTAGAGATAAAACTCTCAGCTATGAATGAAACCCAATGGAAAGACAATTTACATAAGAAGCCAAAACTAATTTTCTATCAAAAATGAAAGAACTCTTACTCTTCTGAAAAGTATGTCACTAAAAATCTTAGCCTTAGTTTAAGATCCAGCATTGCACAATTGAGATTTGGTGTTTTGCCCCTACATGCTCTTGGTGCCAGTTTTAGTGTTTATATCAATGGCACTGCTAATGATAATGTAATGTTTTGATGTATTGCTATTTTATGTTTCATTTGTTTATACCAATGATAGTGCTTAATATGTTTTGATGAATTGTTATAACCTTGTTTTACCCTGTATACCAATAACAGTGCTTATGAAACACTTTGATGAGTTCAATCCTGTATGTTTTGAGTCAATAAAATTGAAAAAAAAAAAAAAATTCTAAAACAACTTTTAAAAAGTCACTGGCCAATTGTCCTACCCCCCAAAAAGTCACCGGCCAGTTGTCCACCGACCAGTTGTCTGCCGGTGTAGTGCCAGATAATGTATCCCCCACAAAGTGTGTGGGGATACAAAATATGGCAAGGGGGCTGCCACATTTTGTATCCCCCACCATATTCTGTATCCCCTTTGCCATATTTAGTACCCCCTAGTTATTTATGAGCTTGTTCATTAGATCTATGATCTTTCCCCTTGTCTTGAAGTCAACAACATTGTGCATTGATGGATTAAATGAGTGGCTGACATAAGAATGAGCTCGAATTTTACATATTGTGATGATTAAATGAATTTGGGTATAGTTTTAAAATGATTTTCATGTATGAATCTTTTTTTATTAAATTTTATTTTTTTTTCTTGAACAGTAGTCCTATAAACAAAATACTTTGGCAAGACACACATTGTATATACAATATATCTAGATACAGGAAAATTTTTTTCCCAGTTTCTCAGGGAATCTTGGTGACTTTAAATTATAATTGACAAAACTGTATTCTGATCCATAGTCTATCTATTCTATTGTTGTGTGTTATGGATATTTTGTTTGTAGTATTTCATATATTCTCCCCACTGCTTACATTCCACTGTTACCAGCTATGGAGAACTATACAAGACATTTGAATTAATTTGTGTTAAATCGGGAAATTAAACCATCAGAAAAGTTGATAGTATGACCTTTTCCTTTTTATACAGCGCTTGAGTAAATTTAACAAATGTGAATTATTTGTTCATTCCCCATTTACAATCTTGTACCACCTATGGGGAAGAATGTGTACAAGATTATAGGGAAAAATATATGTAAAGTCTCATAGTATAAGCTATTGTTATGCTTAAAACTGACTGATCAGGCTTACAAGTATTAACTGCAATCAACTTATCACCTGTAAAGACAGTACCAAGTGAACATGAAAATAATGCCTTCCTATTAACATGGGCTGTGATTATTAGTTAGTGATTAGTTTAATTGGATTTACTCAGGTCTTTGTTCCCTTGGACCCTCTAGTCTCAATAGGAATCCATGTCTTTTACTGTTGATTGGCTCACTGTCTTTATACGTAAGCTTTACTGGTAGTAGCAAATCAACATGGAAGGATTGACTTCCTATTAACATGGCCTGTGATGATTAGTTAGTGATTTGTCATTTGGATTTATTCATGTCTAATATTGCTTGGGCGCTCTAGTCTAATACAAATCTGTCTTTTATGTTGATTTGCTGAACTATCTTTATATTTAAGCTTAATTGGCCTCATGTTATATTGTTAAGATTTCTTGTGCTTAACTGAAGATGTGGTAACAGATATTAGCCCAGCTTATAAATTGCACAGGTAGTTTTCATTTTTGAAATTGAAATGATATTATTTACTTATTTTTCCACTTAAATGTTACTTCTTTTTTTGCTATATTAGTTATTGATAGGACTAATGTTTGTTGATTGATACATTTGTTATTCCAAGATTCTGTCTCAATTAATTTAACCATGAGAGGGTCTTTAGGTCATAAGGTGTCTATTATTCAACCACTGCTTTCAACTTCATTTGTTTCTCTTGTGGATAGTGATTAGGCAACTGGATTAGACTGTGATATATCTATTGTTTCAACATTCTTTTTAAGTTAATTTGTTTAACTATGTGTGACTAGGTAACTGCATTAGTCTTAGATTTATCTTTTGTTTTAGCATTCTTTTGAACTTGTTTCCTTTCACCTCTGGTTGAGTGACTACAGACAAAGCACTTCTGTACAAGGGCCAGTTAAGTTTATCAATGTTAAAGTCATATTTTTTTTGAAAAATTATTTCCTTTTAAATAGTTTATATTATATTTAGCATAAAAATCGTTCTTGGATAGTATTATCCTAAGTTGGGCTGATATGTTCTAGCCCATCTTAAGATAGGCTACCAAATTTAGGATCCTAAGTTGGGCTATAGCATTACTGTTGCAAATACGACATGTTTGTTCTTCTATATTTATTTTTTATACAATCATATGTATTCATAACTCTGCCTTGTTTCCAACCCTATTCACTCTTGAGCAAATCAAATCAAAAGTTGGTCAGAAAAGACAACTGACTTGCTTGACTGAGACCAATCAACCCAAACAATGGCAACTTAATTCCTCTCCAGCTGTGTTTGCTATTTATACCCCCACACATTACACCTCTTAACTGAGGGGATACATAATATCATGGGGATACAAAATGTGGCTGCCATATTTTGTATCCCCTTAATCCCCCCATTGTTGGGATACAAAATATGGCAGCCACATTCTGTATCCCCTAAAAGATCAAAGGGGGGATACAGAATATGGCAGGCATACAGAATATGGCGTTACACCGGCCAGTTGTCCACCGGCCAATTGTCCACCGGCCAATTGTCCGCGCACCGTTCTATATAAAGTGACTAATAAGCCTTACAGGCTGGGTGTTCTTTTCTGTGTTACGTTTCAATCTCTGTAATATTATTGTAATCATATGACACTTGTCACTTGAATAAATGAATATATATATATATACTATCACTTGTCATAATTGAAAACTGGATGACAATTGTATGCAGATCTTTTGAAATATGTCAACTCTATAAATAGTGTGATATGACAGACAAATTTTTATCATGCAGAGGGTATTACACAAAAACATTACACAAAATGTAGCACACAGCCTAAAAAGCTTATAATTCAATTTATTATAATGTGTATAGAAATTGTAAGTATCATGTGTGCAAACCAAAAAAAATAAAACCATGTCACCATATACAGTGCACAAAGCTGTCTGAAGGTTAATTTAAAAGTTAAAATAGCATTAACATTCCTTTTATTGATATTCTAAAACCCTATGTTACTAATCACAAGGGGGGTAGATTCTGGGAGGAGGGGGTACATTCTGGTGGTGTTCATAATCTACCCCCGGGGTATACTTTGAAATCTACCCCGGGGTAGATTCTAGGCCCTCCCAGAATGTACCCGGGTATAAAATGAAGGGGGGTATAATCTGGGGGCTTACACCGGCCGTTTCGAAACCCTGGCCATTTCGAAACGGCCAAATTATTTACTTGGCCATTTTGAAACCTTTCTTGGTTTTAAAATGGCCTGGCCAGTTCAAAACCTGGTTTTAAAATGGCCAAATCAATTATCTGGCCATTTTGAAACATTACCTGATTTCTACATTTTTCTATAGCAAGTGTCTTTGTGTCAACTTCAAATCTGTCCTTTGATTATAAAAAAAATTCCTGAGTATGGGCTACTCAGCAACTTTCTACAATCATAACTTGTGGAGTAGGTACTCAGGTATGGGGGTAGCTGAAGTTAACCTGTGATCTTTAATAGGGTCCTTTTACTTGAAAAAGATTACTTTAAAGAAATTTAGATTTTGTTAGTATAACACAAAGTCTGTACCATAAAAATTATCTCATCAATCTATCTGCATGAAGATGCTGTATATTTAAACATATTTGTTTGACTTTCCAGATTAATTAATAAGCCATAAAGAAGCCATGATAAATATTAACTCTGTGATGTTGATTTGTTTGCCATTGATTGTCAGAAGTGCTTAATTGGAGTTATTCCTATTGTTGCAACTCTGTCTTGATTTTGATTTGTTTCACTTAAATATTAGTGGGCTGTTTAAAAGGTAAATATGAAATGTTAAACAAATTCACATAACAGGAAGATCAATTAAGGAGGGATTTATCGTTTAATTTTTCAAAGAAATATTGTAGATGAGCTAGAATAGATTTGCTTTTTGGCACCTTCTTTACTTAATCTTACTCAGTTAATACTGACATTTAATTCTAATCCTTTGCTATTATTATTACTTTAGAAGGTATCTCTTGATTTGTTTCGTTTGCATATGGCTGGGGTACAAAAAAAGGATTAGTGATAAAATATTGTTTAATCCTATTTCATTTTTTCTTCGTAATATTGATATATGTATCATGAGTAATTAATTTTTTTTAATGTGGGAACTTTTCCCCCCTTAAACTTTTGGGGTGGGAACTTTTCCAGGTGGGCACTTCTGGGTGGGAACTTTTCAGGGATTCACCTTAACCATTGCATAATCAGTCCAATTCCAAGCTTTCCTTATCCAAAGTTCCCTAAGCTATGTCATTAATCACAAAGTACCCTAACCACGAGATGAAGTAAGTGAAAGTGTAAAAATATTCTACAGTTTGGTACCCGAAAGTACTACAGAATTATATATTACCATTGATCATTGAATACCTTAATCATGGCATTCGGTCAGTCCAATTCTGACCTATCCCAAACCTAGGTACCCTAAGCTATGCGAGTAATCATGAAGTACCCTAAGCATGAGATAAAGACAGTGCAATTTTAAAAACTATTCCACAGTTCGGTACCCTAAACTAAAACAGAATTATATAGTGTCACTAATACTGTGGTACCCTAACCATTACATAAGGTGAGTCTAATTGAAACATAGTCATAAACTATGTAATCTATGTCAGTACTCATAAAGTACCCCAAACATGAGATAAAGTCAGTAAAATTGATAAAATATTCTAGATTTTGGGAACCCTTAACTATTAGAAAAAGATATATTGTCACTAGTCATCAGGTACCATAACAAATGGACAAAGTGAGTGCAATTCCAAGGTTTTGTTATCCCAAGTACCCTAAACTATGTTGGTAATCATGATGTACCCAAACCATGAAAAACAAGACCACTGCCGCGGTATGTATCTCCCGCCGAGTACCGCAGGGGAAGAAATACTACATTGAAATTTTTCCCCTTTGCATAGGACACTGTTGTACCATCCTGCAGGTCGAAAATTCGCTTGAAATCACTCTATCTGTTATGCTTTCCGAGATATTGACACTTTTCCATTTTCAGCAAAAATCCAAGATGGCCGCCGAAAGTGGCGAAAAATGAAATTTTTCCCCTTTGGACAGGACACTCTTGTATCACCCTGCGGGTCAAAAATTCGCTCGAAATCGCTCGATCTCTTACGGTTTTTGAGATATTGACACTTTTTCATTTTCCGCAAAAATCTAAGATGGCCGCCAAAAGTGGCGAAAATTGAAATTTTCCCCCTTTGCACAGGAGACTCTTGTACCACCCTGCAGGTCAAAAATTTGCTCAAAATCGCTCTATCTCTTACGGTTTTCGAGATATTGACACTTTTCTATTTTCCGCAAAAATCCAAAATGGCCGCCAAAAGTGGCGAAAATCGATATTTTTCCCCTTTGCACAGGACACTCTTGTGCTACCCTTCCGGTCAAAAATTCGCTTGAAGTCGCTCTATCTCTTACGGTTTTAGAGATATTCACACTTTTCCATTTTCCGCAAAAATCCAAGATGGCTGCCAAAAGTGGTGAAAATTGAAATTTTACCCCTTTGCACAGGACATTCTTGTACTACCTTGCAGATCAAAAATTCGCTCGAAATCGCTCTATCTCTTATGGTTTTCGAGATATTCACACTTTTTCATTTTTTTCCGCTAAAATCCAAGATGGCCGCCAAAAGTGGCGAAAATTGAAATCTTTCCCCTTTGCATAGGACACTTTTGTACTACCCTGAAGGTCTAAATGCAATAGTTTTCAAGTTACAAGTGATTTCACTCATGATGGAAGTTAGTGAAAAATCCAAAAGTAGCTATTACTCACTTATCTATTGAGATAGACACCCAAGTTACTCACCATGTTGTTGCTGTGGGAAAAAGTAGGTGAATAACATATTTTAACAAAATGCTCTAAATACAATACTTTTCAAGTTATAATCGATTTAGTGCATGATTTCATTAATTTTAATGCATTAAAAATTATTTTAATAATTCATAAAAAAACTTTAGCATGTGAAATATCTCCAAAATGTAGGTGAATGAGTTATTTGAGAAATACTGGCTATCTGCAATACTTTTAGTGATAATAGGCAATTACTCATTTTGAGTAGGTGAGTAATTAGATATGGATCTGAAAATTCACTAATTGAAAGTTCTCCCAAAATATAGGTGAAGTGAGTTATTTGAAAAATACTGGCTATCTGCAATACTTTTAGAGATAATTCGCATTTACTCATTTTGAGTAGGTGAGTAATTACCTACAGGTTTGGAACTTCACCATGTGAAAGCTCTTCCAAAAGTAGATGAAGGAGTTATTTGATAAAAATTGGGTACCCACAATACTTTTAGAGATAATTAGCATTTACTCATTTTGAGTAGGTGAGTAACTAGAAATCGGCCGCCCTGTTGATAGTAGATGCGAATAGAAACAGGATAGCATAGAAGAACACACATTATCATGTGTAATGTCCACCCATGAACCTTTTGCCCAAATTGTACAGTAGTCTTACAAGACCCTGTTTCATTTGTAAAATATATCAATGATGCTTAAATATTTGTTAGTGTAGATGTAAATTATTTCAGCTTCATGCCTTTTTGCATTGGTTGGGTTGAAAATTTTGACGAAATCACTCTATCTGGCATGGTTAAGAAGATAGAAGCAAATTCCTGTTTTTCTATTTTTGGCAAAAATTTGAAAATTCAAAATGGCCGCCATTTTTGGGAAAAGGAAATTTTTTTGAAAATTGCCAAGAGTACATTTTCTAGATACCCTATGGGTCGAAAATTTCAACGAAATAACTCTATTTGGCACGGTTAAGGCCAGTTTGTGTTTTTCCATTTTGGGCAAAAATTCGAAAATTCAAAATGGCTGCCATTTTTGGGGAGGGGAAAATTTTTTGAAAATTGCAAAGATTACATTCCTTAGATACCCCGTGGGTTGAAAATTTCGACGAAATCGCTCTATCTCGCATGGTTAAGGAGATAGAAGCAAATTTGTGTTTTGCCATTTTTGACAAAAATTTGAAAATTCAAAATGGCCGCCATTTTAGGGGACGGGAAATTTTTTTTTAAATTGCCAAGAATACAATGCTGAAATACCTGTGGGTCGAAAATTTTGACGAAATCGCTCTATCTCGCACGGTTAAGGAGATAGAAGCAAATTTGTGTTTTGCCATTTTTGGCAAAAATTCGAAAATTCAAAATGGCCGCCATTTTTGGGGAGGGGAAAATTTTTTGGAAAATTGCAAAGATTGCATTCCTTAGATACCCTGTGGGTCGAAAATTTCGACGAAATCGCTCTATCTCGCACGGTTAAGGAGATAGAAGCAAATTTGTGTTTTGCCATTTTTGGGAAAAATTCGAAAATTCAAAATGGCCGCCATTTTTGGGGAGGGGAAAATTTTTGGAAAATTGCAAAGATTGCATTCCTTAGATACCCTGTGGGTCGAAAATTTCGACGAAATCACTCTATCTCGCACGGTTAAGGAGATAGAAGCAAATTAGTGTTTTGCCATTTTTGGCAAAAATTCGAAAATTCAAAATGGCCGCCATTTTTGGGGAGGGGAAAATTTTTTAAAAATTACCAAGAGTACAATGCTCAGATACCCTGTGGGTCGAAAATTTTGACGAAATCACTCTATCTGGCACGGTTAAGGAGATAGAAGGAAATTTGTGTTTTGCCATTTTTGGCAAAAATTCGAAAATTCAAAATGGCCGCCATTTTGGGGGAGGGGAAAATTTTTGGAAAATTGCAAAGATTGCATTCCTTAGATACCCTGTGGGTCGAAAATTTCGACGAAATCGCTCTATCTCGCACGGTTAAGGAGATAGAAGGAAATTTGTGTTTTGCCATTTTTGGCAAAAATTCGAAAATTCAAAATGGCCGCCATTTTTGGGGAGGGGAAAATTTTTGGAAAATTGCAAAGATTACATTCCTTAGATACCCTGTGGGTCGAAAATTTCGACGAAATCGCTCTATCTCGCACGGTTAAGGAGATAGAAGCAAATTAGTGTTTTGCCATTTTTGGCAAAAATTCGAAAATTCAAAATGGCCGCCATTTTTGGGGAGGGGAAAATTTTTGGAAAAATTACCAAGAGCACAATGCTCAGATACCCTGTGGGTCGAAAATTTTGACGAAATCGCTCTATCTGGCACGGTTAAGGAGATAGAAGCAAATTGGTGTTTTGCCATTTTTGGCAAAAATTCGAAAATTCAAAATGGCCGCCATTTTTGGGGAGGGGAAAATTTTTTGAAAATTGCAAAGATTGCATTCCTTAGATACCCTGTGGGTCGAAAATTTCGACGAAATCGCTCTATCTCGCACGGTTAAGGAGATAGAAGCAAATTAGTGTTTTGCCATTTTTGGCAAAAATTCGAAAATTCAAAATGGCCGCCATTTTTGGGGAGGGGAAAATTTTTTAAAAATTACCAAGAGTACAATGCTCAGATACCCAGTGGGTCGAAAATTTTGACGAAATCGCTCTATCTGGCACGGTTAAGGAGATAGAAGCAAATTTGTGTTTTGCCATTTTTGGCAAAAATTCGAAAATTCAAAATGGCCGCCATTTTTGGGGAGGGGAAAATTTTTTGAAAATTGCAAATATTACATTCCTTAGATACCCTGTGGGTCGAAAATTTCGACGAAATCGCTCTATCTCGCACGGTTAAGGAGATAGAAGCAAATTAGTGTTTTGCCATTTTTGGCAAAAATTCGAAAATTCAAAATGGCCGCCATTTTTGGGGAGGGGAAAATTTTGTTAAAATTACCAAGAGCACAATGCTCAGATACCCTGTGGGTCGAAAATTTTGACGAAATCGCTCTATCTGGCACGGTTATGGAGATAGAAGCAAATTTGTGTTTTGCCATTTTTGGCAAAAATTCGAAAATTCAAAATGGCCGCCATTTTTGGGGAGGGGAAAATTTTGTTAAAATTACCAAGAGCACAATGCTCAGATACCCTGTGGGTCGAAAATTTTGACGAAATCGCTCTATCTGGCACGGTTAAGGAGATAGAAGCAAATTTGTGTTTTGCCATTTTTGGCAAAAATTCGAAAATTCAAAATGGCCGCCATTTTTGGGGAGGGGAAAATTTTTTGAAAATTGCAAAGATTGCATTCCTTAGATACCCTGTGGGTCGAAAATTTCGACGAAATCGCTCTATCTCGCACGGTTAAGGAGATAGAAGCAAATTAGTGTTTTGCCATTTTTGGCAAAAATTCGAAAATTCAAAATGGCCGCCATTTTTGGGGAGGGGAAAATTTTTTAAAAATTACCAAGAGTACAATGCTCAGATACCCAGTGGGTCGAAAATTTTGACGAAATCGCTCTATCTGGCACGGTTAAGGAGATAGAAGCAAATTGGTGTTTTGCCATTTTTGGCAAAAATTCGAAAATTCAAAATGGCCGCCATTTTTGGGGAGGGGAAAATTTTTTGAAAATTGCAAAGATTGCATTCCTTAGATACCCTGTGGGTCGAAAATTTCGACGAAATCGCTCTATCTCGCACGGTTAAGGAGATAGAAGCAAATTTGTGTTTTGCCATTTTTGGCAAAAATTCGAAAATTCAAAATGGCCGCCATTTTTGGGGAGGGGAAAATTTTTTGAAAATTGCAAATATTACAATCCTTAGATACCCTGTGGGTCGAAAATTTCGACGAAATCGCTCTATCTCGCACGGTTAAGGAGATAGAAGCAAATTAGTGTTTTGCCATTTTTGGCAAAAATTCGAAAATTCAAAATGGCCGCCATTTTTGGGGAGGGGAAAATTTTGTTAAAATTACCAAGAGCACAATGCTCAGATACCCTGTGGGTCGAAAATTTTGACGAAATCGCTCTATCTGGCACGGTTATGGAGATAGAAGCAAATTTGTGTTTTGCCATTTTTGGCAAAAATTCGAAAATTCAAAATGGCCGCCATTTTTGGGGAGGGGAAAATTTTGTTAAAATTACCAAGAGCACAATGCTCAGATACCCTGTGGGTCGAAAATTTTGACGAAATCGCTCTATCTGGCACGGTTAAGGAGATAGAAGCAAATTTGTGTTTTGCCATTTTTGGCAAAAATTCGAAAATTCAAAATGGCCGCCATTTTTGGGGAGGGGAAAATTTTTTGAAAATTGCAAAGATTGCATTCCTTAGATACCCTGTGGGTCGAAAATTTCGACGAAATCACTCTATCTCGCACGGTTAAGGAGATAGAAGCAAATTAGTGTTTTGCCATTTTTGGCAAAAATTCGAAAATTCAAAATGGCCGCCATTTTTGGGGAGGGGAAAATTTTTTAAAAATTACCAAGAGTACAATGCTCAGATACCCTGTGGGTCGAAAATTTTGACGAAATCACTCTATCTGGCACGGTTAAGGAGATAGAAGGAAATTTGTGTTTTGCCATTTTTGGCAAAAATTCGAAAATTCAAAATGGCCGCCATTTTGGGGGAGGGGAAAATTTTTGGAAAATTGCAAAGATTGCATTCCTTAGATACCCTGTGGGTCGAAAATTTCGACGAAATCGCTCTATCTCGCACGGTTAAGGAGATAGAAGGAAATTTGTGTTTTGCCATTTTTGGCAAAAATTCGAAAATTCAAAATGGCCGCCATTTTTGGGGAGGGGAAAATTTTTGGAAAATTGCAAAGATTACATTCCTTAGATACCCTGTGGGTCGAAAATTTCGACGAAATCGCTCTATCTCGCACGGTTAAGGAGATAGAAGCAAATTAGTGTTTTGCCATTTTTGGCAAAAATTCGAAAATTCAAAATGGCCGCCATTTTTGGGGAGGGGAAAATTTTTGGAAAAATTACCAAGAGCACAATGCTCAGATACCCTGTGGGTCGAAAATTTTGACGAAATCGCTCTATCTGGCACGGTTAAGTAGATAGAAGCAAATTGGTGTTTTGCCATTTTTGGCAAAAATTCGAAAATTCAAAATGGCCGCCATTTTTGGGGAGGGGAAAATTTTTTGAAAATTGCAAAGATTGCATTCCTTAGATACCCTGTGGGTCGAAAATTTCGACGAAATCGCTCTATCTCGCACGGTTAAGGAGATAGAAGCAAATTAGTGTTTTGCCATTTTTGGCAAAAATTCGAAAATTCAAAATGGCCGCCATTTTTGGGGAGGGGAAAATTTTTTGAAAATTGCAAATATTACATTCCTTAGATACCCTGTGGGTCGAAAATTTCGACGAAATCGCTCTATCTCGCACGGTTAAGGAGATAGAAGCAAATTAGTGTTTTGCCATTTTTGGCAAAAATTCGAAAATTCAAAATGGCCGCCATTTTTGGGGAGGGGAAAATTTTGTTAAAATTACCAAGAGCACAATGCTCAGATACCCTGTGGGTCGAAAATTTTGACGAAATCGCTCTATCTGGCACGGTTATGGAGATAGAAGCAAATTTGTGTTTTGCCATTTTTGGCAAAAATTCGAAAATTCAAAATGGCCGCCATTTTTGGGGAGGGGAAAATTTTGTTAAAATTACCAAGAGCACAATGCTCAGATACCCTGTGGGTCGAAAATTTTGACGAAATCGCTCTATCTGGCACGGTTAAGGAGATAGAAGCAAATTTGTGTTTTGCCATTTTTGGCAAAAATTCGAAAATTCAAAATGGCCGCCATTTTTGGGGAGGGGAAAATTTTTTGAAAATTGCAAAGATTGCATTCCTTAGATACCCTGTGGGTCGAAAATTTCGACGAAATCACTCTATCTCGCACGGTTAAGGAGATAGAAGTAAATTAGTGTTTTGCCATTTTTGGCAAAAATTCGAAAATTCAAAATGGCCGCCATTTTTGGGGAGGGGAAAATTTTTTAAAAATTACCAAGAGTACAATGCTCAGATACCCTGTGGGTCGAAAATTTTGACGAAATCACTCTATCTGGCACGGTTAAGGAGATAGAAGGAAATTTGTGTTTTGCCATTTTTGGCAAAAATTCGAAAATTCAAAATGGCCGCCATTTTGGGGGAGGGGAAAATTTTTGGAAAATTGCAAAGATTGCATTCCTTAGATACCCTGTGGGTCGAAAATTTCGACGAAATCGCTCTATCTCGCACGGTTAAGGAGATAGAAGGAAATTTGTGTTTTGCCATTTTTGGCAAAAATTCGAAAATTCAAAATGGCCGCCATTTTTGGGGAGGGGAAAATTTTTGGAAAATTGCAAAGATTACATTCCTTAGATACCCTGTGGGTCGAAAATTTCGACGAAATCGCTCTATCTCGCACGGTTAAGGAGATAGAAGCAAATTAGTGTTTTGCCATTTTTGGCAAAAATTCGAAAATTCAAAATGGCCGCCATTTTTGGGGAGGGGAAAATTTTTGGAAAAATTACCAAGAGCACAATGCTCAGATACCCTGTGGGTCGAAAATTTTGACGAAATCGCTCTATCTGGCACGGTTAAGGAGATAGAAGCAAATTGGTGTTTTGCCATTTTTGGCAAAAATTCGAAAATTCAAAATGGCCGCCATTTTTGGGGAGGGGAAAATTTTTTGAAAATTGCAAAGATTGCATTCCTTAGATACCCTGTGGGTCGAAAATTTCGACGAAATCGCTCTATCTCGCACGGTTAAGGAGATAGAAGCAAATTTGTGTTTTGCCATTTTTGGCAAAAATTCGAAAATTCAAAATGGCCGCCATTTTTGGGGAGGGGAAAATTTTTTGAAA
The DNA here is from genome assembly GCA_964017235.1 of Sabellastarte sp. h YS-2021. Lineage (NCBI taxonomy): Eukaryota > Metazoa > Annelida > Polychaeta > Sabellida > Sabellidae > Sabellastarte > Sabellastarte sp. h YS-2021. The sequence continues at coordinate 5,563,075 of OZ024930.1, read as the reverse complement.
ATTGCAAATATTACATTCCTTAGATACCCTGTGGGTCGAAAATTTCGACGAAATCGCTCTATCTCGCACGGTTAAGGAGATAGAAGCAAATTAGTGTTTTGCCATTTTTGGCAAAAATTCGAAAATTCAAAATGGCCGCCATTTTTGGGGAGGGGAAAATTTTTTAAAAACTAGAAATAGGCCGCCCTGTTGATAGTAGATGCGAATAGAAACAGGATAGCATAGAAGAACACACATTATCATGTGTAATGTCCACCCATGAACCTTTTGCCCAAATTGTACAGTAGTCTTACAAGACCCTGTTTCATTTGTAAAATATATCAATGATGCTTAAATATTTGTTAGTGTAGATGTAAATTATTTCAGCTTCATGCCTTTTTGCATTGGTTGGGTTGAAAATTTCGACGAAATCACTCTATCTTGCACGGTTAAGAAGATAGAAGCAAATTCCTGTTTTTCTATTTTTGGCAAAAATTTGAAAATTCAAAATGGCCGCCATTATTGGGAAAAGGAAATTTTTTTGAAAATTGCCAAGAGTACATTTCTTAGATACCCTATTGGTCGAAAATTTCAACAAAATAACTCTATTTTGCACGGTTAAGGCCAGTTTGTGTTTTTCCATTTTGGGCAAAAATTCGAAAATTCAAAATGGCTGCCATTTTTGGGGAGGGGAAAATTTTTTGAAAATTGCAAAGATTACATTCCTTAGATACCCTGTGGGTTGAAAATTTCGACGAAATCGCTCTATCTCGCATAGTTAAGGAGATAGAAGCAAATTTGTGTTTTGCCATTTTTGGCAACAATTTGACAATTCAAAATGGCCGCCATTTTTGGGGAGGGGAAAATTTTTTGAAAATTGCAAAGATTGCATTGCTTAGATACCCTGTGCGTTGAAAATTTTGCCGAAATCGCTCTATCCCACACGGTTAAGGAGATGGAAGCAAATTTGTGTTTTGCCATTTTTGGCAAAAATTCGAAATGGCCGCCATTTTTGGGGAGGGGAAAATTTTTTAGAAATTACCAAGAGTACAATGCTCAGATACCCTGTGGGTCGAAAATTTCGACGAAATCGCTCTATCTCGCACGGTTAAGGAGATAGAAGCAAATTTGTGTTTTGCCATTTTTGGCAAAAATTCGAAAATTCAAAATGGCCGCCATTTTTGGGGAGGGGAAAATTTTTGAAAAATTGCAAAAATTGCATTCCTTAGATACCCTGTGGGTCGAAAATTTCGACGAAATCACTCTATCTCGCACGGTTAAGGAGATAGAAGCAAATTAGTGTTTTGCCATTTTTGGCAAAAATTCGAAAATTCAAAATGGCCGCCATTTTTGGGGAGGGGAAATTTTTTTGAAAATTGCAAATATTACATTCCTTAGATACCCTGTGGGTCGAAAATTTCGACGAAATCGCTCTATCTCGCACGGTTAAGGAGATAGAAGCAAATTAGTGTTTTGCCATTTTTGGCAAAAATTCGAAAATTCAAAATGGCCGCCATTTTTGGGGAGGGGAAAATATTTTGAAAATTGCAAAGATTGCATTGCTTAGATACCCTGTGCGTCGAAAATTTTGCCGAAATCGCTCTATCTCGCACGGTTAAGGAGATAGAAGCAAATTAGTGTTTTGCCATTTTTGGCAAAAATTCGAAAATTCAAAATGGCCGCCATTTTTGGGGAGGGGAAAATATTTTGAAAATTGCAAAGATTGCATTGCTTAGATACCCTGTGCGTCGAAAATTTTGCCGAAATCGCTCTATCTCGCACGGTTAAGGAGATAGAAGCAAATTAGTGTTTTGCCATTTTTGGCAAAAATTCGAAAATTCAAAATGGCCGCCATTTTTGGGGAGGGGAAAATTTTTTGAAAATTGCAAAGATTGCATTCCTTAGATGCCCTGTGGGTCGAAAATTTCGACGAAATCGCTCTATCTCGCACGGTTAAGGAGATAGAAGCAAATTTGTGTTTTGCCATTTTTGGCAAAAATTCGAAAATTCAAAATGGCCGCCATTTTTGGGGAGGGGAAAATTTTTTGAAAATTGCAAAGATTGCATTGCTTAGATACCCTGTGCGTCGAAAATTTTGCCGAAATCGCTCTATCTCGCACGGTTAAGGAGATAGAAGCAAATTTGTGTTTTGCCATTTTTGGCAAAAATTCAAAATGGCCGCCATTTTTGGGGAGGGGAAAATTTTTTAGAAATTACCAAGAGTACAATGCTCAGATACCCTGTGGGTCGAAAATTTCGACGAAATCGCTCTATCTGGCACGGTTAAGGAGATAGAAGGAAATTAGTGTTTTGCCATTTTTGGCAAAAATTCGAAAATTCAAAATGGCCGCCATTTTTGGGGAGGGGAAAATTTTTTGAAAATTGCAAATATTACATTCCTTAGATACCCTGTGGGTCGAAAATTTCGACGAAATCGCTCTATCTCGCACGGTTAAGGAGATAGAAGCAAATTTGTGTTTTGCCATTTTTGGCAAAAATTCGAAAATTCAAAATGGCCGCCATTTTTGGGGAGGGGAAAATATTTTGAAAATTGCAAAGATTGCATTGCTTAGATACCCTGTGCGTCGAAAATTTTGCCGAAATCGCTCTATCTCGCACGGTTAAGGAGATAGAAGCAAATTAGTGTTTTGCCATTTTTGGCAAAAATTCGAAAATTCAAAATGGCCGCCATTTTTGGGGAGGGGAAAATTTTTTGAAAATTGCAAAGATTGCATTCCTTAGATCCCCTGTGGATCGAAAATTTCGACGAAATCGCTCTATCTCGCACGGTTAAGGAGATAGAAGCAAATTTGTGTTTTGCCATTTTTGGCAAAAATTCGAAAATTCAAAATGGCCGCCATTTTTGGGGAGGGGAAATTTTTTTGAAAATTGCAAATATTACATTCCTTAGATACCCTGTGGGTCGAAAATTTCGACGAAATCGCTCTATCTCGCACGGTTAAGGAGATAGAAGCAAATTAGTGTTTTGCCATTTTTGGCAAAAATTCGAAAATTCAAAATGGCCGCCATTTTTGGGGAGGGGAAAATTTTTTGAAAATTGCAAATATTACATTCCTTAGATACCCTGTGGGTCGAAAATTTCGACGAAATCGCTCTATCTCGCACGGTTAAGGAGATAGAAGCAAATTTGTGTTTTGCCATTTTTGGCAAAAATTCGAAAATTCAAAATGGCCGCCATTTTTGGGGAGGGGAAAATTTTTTGAAAATTGCAAAGAGGACACTCCTCAGATACCCTGCGGGTTGAAAATTTCGACGAAATCGCTCTATCTCGCACGGTTAAGGAGATAGAAGCAAATTTGTGTTTTGCCATTTTTGGCAAAAATTCGAAAATTCAAAATGGCCGCCATTTTTGGGGAGGGGAAAATTTTTTGAAAATTGCAAAGAGTACACTCCTGAGATACCCTGCGGGTCGAAAATTTTGCCGAAATCGCTCTATCTCGCACGGTTAAGGAGATAGAAGCAAATTACTCAAAAGTAGTACTGAAAATACACAATGAAGTACCTAAATGGCTATTACTCATGTACTGACAAAGCTATCAGTCCCAAATGCAATACCAAGCGAGCTATGGACATAACAATATTGTATTCAAAATTGTAGTAAAATATCTTTAATTATTTTGGCTTAAATGCACGGAAACCAATGGGTACTGAAAATAGCTGTACTTAAGTATTACTCAGTAAGCAAAAGAGGTACAACAGCCAAAAGCAATCCCAAGCAAGCTACTGACCCAATAAGCCTGCATACCAAATTTGGTGACAATAGCTCTAATACTTTTCCTTTAAATGAGCGGAAACCATGCGTGACGCCGGACATCGGACGCCGGACGCCGGACACCGGACGCCGGACATCGGACATCGGACGGCGAAAAAAGCAAAAATAATATATCCACCCCCCAGGGGGGTGGACATAATTACCAAGAGTACAATGCTCAGATACCCAGTGGGTCGAAAATTTTGACGAAATCGCTCTATCTGGCACGGTTAAGGAGATAGAAGCAAATTTGTGTTTTGCCATTTTTGGCGAAAATTCAAAATGGCCGCCATTTTTGGGGAGGGGAAAATTTTTGGAAAATTGCAAAGATTGCATTCCTTAGATACCCTGTGGGTCGAAAATTTCGACGAAATCACTCTATCTCGCACGGTTAAGGAGATAGAAGCAAATTAGTGTTTTGCCATTTTTGGCAAAAATTCGAAAATTCAAAATGGCCGCCATTTTTGGGGAGGGGAAAATTTTTGGAAAATTGTAGATTGCATTCCTTAAATACCCTGTGGGTCGAAAATTTCGACGAAATCGCTCTATCTCACACGGTTAAGGAGATAGAAGCAAATTTGTGTTTTGCCATTTTTGGCAAAAATTCGAAAATTCAAAATGGCCGCCATTTTTGGGGAGGGGAAAATTTTTTGAAAATTGCAAATATTACATTCCTTAGATACCCTGTGGGTCGAAAATTTCGACGAAATCGCTCTATCTCTTACGGTTTCTGAGATATTAGCAAATTACTCAAAAGTAGTACTGAAAATACACAATGAAGTACCTAAATGGCTATTACTCATGTACTGACAAAGCTATCAGTCCCAAATGCAATACCAAGCGAGCTATGGACATAACAATCTTGTATTCAAAATTGTAGTAAAATATCTTTAATTATTTTGGCTTAAATGCACGGAAACCAATGGGTACTGAAAATAGCTGTACTTAAGTATTACTCAGTAAGCAAAAGAGGTACAACAGCCAAAAGCAATCCCAAGCAAGCTACTGACCCAATAAGCCTGCATACCAAATTTGGTGACAATAGCTCTAATACTTTTCCTTTAAATGAGCGGAAACCATGCGTGACGCCGGACATCGGACGCCGGACGCCGGACGCCGGACATCGGACATCGGACGGCGAAAAAAGCAAAAATAATATATCCACCCCCCAGGGGGGTGGACATAATTACCTACGGGTCTTAAACTTCACCATGTGAAAGCTCTTTCAAAAGTAGATGAATGAGTTATTTGAGAAAAATTGGCTATCTGCAATACTTTTAGAGATAATTCTCATTTACTTATTTTGAGTAGGTGAGTAATTAGCTATGCGTCTGAAACTTCACCATGTGACAGCTCTTCCAAAAGTAGATGAATGAGTTATTTGAGAAAAATTGACTATCTGCAATACTTTCAGAGATAATTCGCATTTACTCATTTTGAGTAGGTGAGTAATTAGCTACAGGTCTGAAACTTCACCAAGTGAAAGCTCTCCTAAAAGTACATGAATGAGTTATTTGAGAAAAATTGGCTAGCTGCAATACTTTTAGAGATAATTCGCAGTTACTCATTTTGAGTAGGTGAGTAATTAGCTACAGGTCTGAAACTTCACCATGTGAAAGCTGTCCCAAAAGTAGGTGAATGAGTTATTTGAGAAAAATAGGCTATATGCAATACTCTTAGAGATAATTCGCATTTACTTATTTTGAGTAGGTGAGTTATTACCTATGGGTCTGAAACTTTGCCATGTGAAAGCTCTTCCAAAAGTAGATGAGTTATTTGAGAAAAATTGGCTATCTGCAATACTTTTAGAGAGAATTCGCATTTACTCATTTTGAGTAGGCGAGTAAGTAGCTACGGGTCTGAAACTTTACAATGTGAAAGCTCTTCCAAAAGTAGATGAATGAGTTATTTGAGAAAAATTGGCTATCTGCAATACTTTTAGAGATAATTAGTATTTACTCATTTTGAGCGGGTGAGAAATTAGCTACAGGTCTGAAACTTCACCAAGTGAAAGCTCTCCCAAAAGTAGATGAATGAGTTATTTGAGAAAAACTGGCTATCTCCTATACTTTTAGAGAGAATTCACATTTACTCATTTTGAGTAGGTGAGTAATTAGCTATCAGAGGCAGATACAGGATTTCCCGAAAGGGGGGGCGTGGGTTGTCGCGGGTATGGATATTTCATACTTGGACTTTCTGTAGTGGGACATATCACGCGGTGCACGGACAAAATGTCGGTGGACAAAATACTGGGGGACCAAACGCCAGTCAAAATTGCAAGGGGGGGGGGACAAAATGGGGGACACTTACAGCAGTTTACCTAAAATAAACTTCAAAGGGGTTTCCCCTTCCCATAATAAACAATGGTATAACTGCAGAAAAGATGGAGGGAAACATAGTTGAATCTAAATTTATTTGCCACAATATTTATTCAACTTTTTATTTTAAAATAACTTATTCTTTCATTGTTTTTCTTTAAAAACATGTAAACCAATTGATTAAATTTGATGAAACATTTTTGGAATTTAACCTTTTTTGCAATTTAATCTTATCATAGCTACTGAAGTATATTAGAACTGAAATATAGAAGTGCAGTAATAAATTATTAATTGGGGTGAGTGATTCCAGTTTTGTAAAGTGTGTATCTCATGCTTAAACATATACTGGTAAACAAAAGTTTATAAATAAAGTCATCCACAAAAGATGTAATCCTCTGTTTGAGGATGAGACCTAACATAGTACACACACAAAAGAACCTAATCCCCTTTGATACTGGACAGTGACACAGGTATAATGACTGTCACTTTAAACAGGTACTAGTATATTACCCTAGTAAAGACAGATCTTGGGGTGGGGGATTGGAGGAGGGCGTGGACAGTAGCAAAAAGCCCCATGACTAAAGGTTGAAACTCTGAAAGGGGGGGCGTGCGCCCTCCACGCCCCCCCCTAGATCTGCCTCTGGCTATGGGTCTGAAACTTCACCATGTGAAAGCTCTTCCAAAAGTAGATGAATGAGTTATTTGAGAAAAATTGGCTATCTGCAATACTTTTAGAGAGAATTCGCATTTACTCATTTTGAGTAGGTGAGTAATTAGCTATGGGTCTGAAACTTCACCATGTGAAAGCTCTTCCAAAAGTAGATGAATGAGTTATTTGAGAAAAATTGGCTATCTGCAATACTTTTAGAGATAATTCGCATTTACTCATTTTGAGTAGGCGAGTAATTAGCTATGGGTCTGAAACTTCACCATGTGAAAGCTCTGCCAAAAGTAAATGAATGAGTTATTTGAGAAAAATTGGCTATGTGCAATACTTTTAGAGATATTTAGCATTTACTCATTTTGAGTAGGTGAGAAATTAGCTACGGGTCTGACACTTCACCAAGTGAAAGCTCTCCCAAAAGTAGATGAATGAGTTATTTGAGAAAAATTGGCTATCTGCAATACTTTTAGAGATAATTAGCATTTACTCATTTTGAGTAGGTGAGTAATTAGCTACAGGTCTGACACTTCAAGTGAAAGCTCTCCCAAAAGTAGATGAATGAGTTATTTGAGAAAAATTGGCTATCTGCAATACTTTTAGAGATAATTAGCATTTACTCATTTTGAGGTGAGTAATTAGCTACAGGTCTGAAACTTCACCAAGTGAAAGCTCTCCCAAAAGTAGATGAATGAGTTATTTGAGAAAAATTGGCTATCTGCAATACTTTTAGAGAGAATTCGCATTTACTCATTTTGAGTAGGTGAGTAATTAGCTATGGGTCTGAAACTTCACCATGTGAAAGCTCTTCCAAAAGTAGATGAATGAGTTATTTGAGAAAAATTGGCTATCTGCAATACTTTTAGAGATAATTAGCATTTACTCATTTTGAGTAGGTGAGTAATTAGCTACGGGTCTGAAACTTCACCAAGTGAAAGCTCTCCCAAAAGTAGGTGAATGAGTTATTTGAGAAAAATTGGCTATCTGCAATACTTTTAGAGAGAATTCGCATTTACTCATTTTGAGTAGGTGAGTAATTAGCTATGGGTCTGAAACTTCACCATGTGAAAGCTCTTCCAAAAGTAGATGAATGAGTTATTTGAGAAAAATTGGCTATCTGCAATACTTTTAGAGATAATTCGCATTTACTCATTTTGAGTAGGCGAGTAATTAGCTATGGGTCTGAAACTTCACCATGTGAAAGCTCTTCCAAAAGTAAATGAATGAGTTATTGAGAAAAATTGGCTATCTGCAATACTTTTCGAGATATTTAGCATTTACTCATTTTGAGTAGGTGAGAAATTAGCTACAGGTCTGACACTTCACCAAGTGAAAGCTCTCGCAAAAGTAGGTGAATGAGTTATTTGAGAAAAATTGGCTATCTTCTATACTTTTAGAGATAATTCGCATTTACTCATTTTGAGTAGGTGAGAAATTAGCTAGGGGTCTGAAACCTCACTAAGTGAAAGGTCTTCCAAAAGTATATGAATGAGTTATTTGAGAAAAATTGGCTATCTGCAATACTTTTAGACATAATTAGCATTTACTCATTTTGAGTAGGTGAGTAACTAGCTACGCGTCTGAAACTTAACCAAGTGAAAGCTCTCCCAAAAGTAGGTGAATGAGTTATTTGAGAAAAATTGGCTACCTGCAATACTTTTAGAGATAATTCGCATTTACTCATTTTGAGGAGGTGAGTAAGTAGGCCAAAGTTCACCAAACCATTTTCCCCTTAGCATAGGATACTCTAGTACTACCCTGTGGTTCAAAAAGTTTGCTCGAAATTTCTCTATCTCTTACAGTTTGAGAGATATTTCTAATTTTTCACATTTTCACTAAAAGTAGCAATAAAGTAGCCATTACTCACTTGTACATTGAGCAACAGTTGTGAAACTTAAATACGTTACAGTTCACAAAAAAGTACATGAACAACATATTTGAGAGAAATTGTGTAGCTGCAATATTTTTGAAGATATAAGCCATTTACTCATTATGGTTATCATTAAAAATTGAAAAAGTAGCTATTACTCACTTAGCTATGGAGATACACTTCCAAATTACTGACCATGTTGTAGCTGTGGAGAAAGTAGCTGAACATCATATTGGAACAAAATTGTGTAGCTGCAATACTTTTGAAGATATAAGCCATTTACTCATTGACAGTTAAAAGTCATGTAATTATATTAGGTAAAAGCGCTATTACTCACTCAAAAGTAGGCCAAAGTTCACCAAACCTTTCCCCCCCCCCTTAGCAATAGGATACTCTAGTACTACCCTGTGGGTCAAAAATTTGCTCGAAATTGCTCTATATCTTACGGTTTGAGAGATATTTCTGATTTTTCACATTTTCACTAAAAGTAGCAATAAAGTAGCCATTACTCACTTGTACATTGAGCAACAGTTGTGAAACTTAAATATGTTACAGTTCACAAAAAAGTACATGAACAACATATTTGAGAGAAATTGTGTAGCTGCAATACTTATGAAGATATAAGCCATTTACTCATTATGGTTATAATTAAAAATTGACAAAGTAGCTATTACTCACTTAGCTATGGAGATACACTTCCAAACTACTGACCATGTTGTAGCTGTGGAGAAAGTAGCTGAACAACATATAGAACAAAATACTGTAAATGCAATAGTTTCAGAGTTATAAGCCCTATAATTATATTAGCTAAAATAGCTATTACTCACTCAAAAGTAGGCCAAAGTTCACCAAACCCTAAAAATATTGAAGAGCAAAAAAATTCATTAGGACTTGTGATTTACCAAAAATGTGTAACTGTAGTATTTTCAGAGAAAACTGCGTGACACAAGCACGCACGCACGCACTCAAGCACGCACGCACGTACACACGCACATGGTGCAAATTATAATCTCCCTCCGGCGAGCCGGGCGGGAGATAATATTGGTACCCTAACTACTACAGAATTATATATTGCTACTAATCCTCCAGTAGCCTAACCATTGCATAAACTCAGCGCAAGGAAAACCTACTCATAACATAGGTATGCAAAGCTATGTCAGTAATGATGAAGTACCATAGATGACTTACAGTTAGGCAAAATTTAAAAATACTCTAGAGTTTGGTACCCCGAAATACTACAACATTTTATATTGTCAGTAATCATCAAGTACCTTAACCATTGTATGGTCAGTCCAATTCCAAGCTTTCCTTAACCTAAGTTCCCTAAGCTGTGTCAGTAATCATAAAATGCCCTAATCACGAGATGAAGTAAGTGAAATTGTAAAAATATTCTACAGTTTGGTACCCTAAATTACTACAGAATTATATATTGCCATTAATCATCAATTACCATAATCATAATACAGTCAGTCCAATTCCGACCTATCCCTAGCCTAGGTACCCTAAGCTATGTCAGTAATCATGAAGTACCCTAAGCATGAGATCAAGACAGTCCAATTTTAAAAGTATTCCACAGTTCGGTACCCTAAAGCAATACAGAATTATATAGTATCAGTAATGCTCTAGTACCCTAAGCATTACATAAGGTCAGTCCAATTCAAATGTAGTCATAACCTAGGTACCAGCCTAAGCTATGTCAGTAATCATTAAGTACCCCAAACACGAGATAAAGTCAGTGAAATTGATAAAATATTCTAGAGTTTGGGAACCCTAAACTATTAGAAAATTATATTTTTATTGCGTTAATACATCCTATCCAATGGACAATTGCTAAACCGGTCGGCGCAGACCGGCCCGCCAAACGCCAGAAAAAGACATCCTGTGTTTCCACCGGCTGGCCGGTCTGTAGTACTGTGCACTCCCCAGATGGAGCCTCGTACTTCCTTCCTGTCTAGACAACCTGACGTCATAGCATCTTTTTCGTTTGGCGCATGTACTGTCAAGACATGTTTTTTCAACATCTCCAGATATTTTAAGGAAAGTGTGCATTATGACGGATTTTCAACCTTATATGTGGATATATTCAGTGTAGAAGTACTATCTACTGATCAAGCACGGATTTACATCTAAAATCTGCTGGAAACGCTCCCTAGTTGACTCAATTTAGTGTTGATGATAGGGCAGTAATCGACGAGAAATATGAAGGCAGCCATTTTGCTAGTTTCCTCCCTTTCAACCTTTCTGTTGTTAGGGGCAGATCGATAATATTGAGGAATTATGGATATATTTCTTACAGGTATTTTTATCCGTAAGAAATTTTGTCCAATATTGGGGATTTTCAATCTGGGGATTTTCATATACAATCGGATCCTGTATTATCTCCCATTGTTCCTTCAGGTCATATTGAATTCTTAATGTCTCCCAAGATAATAAAAAACTAGAAATAGGCCGCCCTGTTGATAGTAGATGCGAATAGAAACATGATAGCATAGAAGAACACACATTATCATGTGTAATGTCCACCCATGAACCTTTTGCCCAAATTGTACAGTAGTCTTACAAGACTCTGTTTCATTTGTAAAATATATCAATGATGCTTAAATATTTGTTAGTGTAGATGTAAATTATTTCAGCTTCATGCCTTTTTGCATTGGTTGGGTTGAAAATTTTGACGAAATCACTCTATCTTGCACGGTTAAGAAGATAGAAGCAAATTCCTGTTTTTCTATATTTGGCAAAAATTTGAAAATTCAAAATGGCCGCCATTTTTGGGAAAAGGAAATTTTTTTGAAAATTGCCAAGAGTACATTTCTTAGATACCCTATGGGTCGAAAATTTCAACGAAATAACTCTATTTTGCACGGTTAAGGCCAGTTTGTGGTTTTCCATTTTGGGCAAAAATTCGAAAATTCAAAATGGCTGCCATTTTTGGGGAGGGGAAAATTTTTTGAAAATTGCAAAGATTACATTCCTTAGATACCCTGTGGGTTGAAAATTTCGACGAAATCGCCCTATCTCGCATGGTTAAGGAGATAGAAGCAAATTTGTGTTTTGCCATTTTTGACAAAAATTGGGAAAATTTTTTTTAAATTACCAAGAGTACAATGCTCAGATACCCTGTGGGTCGAAAATTTCGACGAAATCGCTCTATCTGACACGGTTAAGGAGATAGAAGCAAATTTGTGTTTTGCCATTTTTGGCAAAAATTCGAAAATTCAAAATGGCCGCCATTTTTGGGGAGAGGAAAATTCTTTTTAAATTACCAAGAGTACAATGCTCAGATACCCTGTGGGTCGAAAATTTCGACGAAATCGCTCTATCTCGCACGGTTAAGGAGATAAAAGCAAATTAGTGTTTTGCCATTTTTGGCAAAAATTCGAAAATTCAAAATGGCCGCCATTTTTGGGGAGGGGAAAATTTTTTGAAAATTGCAAATATTACATTCCTTAGATACCCTGTGGGTCGAAAATTTCGACGAAATCGCTCTATCTCGCACGGTTAAGGAGATAGAAGCAAATTTGTGTTTTGCCATTTTTGGCAAAAATTCGAAAATTCAAAATGGCCGCCATTTTTGGGGAGGGGAAAATTTTTTGAAAATTGCAAAGATTGCATTCCTTAGATACCCTGTGCGTCGAAAATTTCGACGAAATCGCTCTATCTCGCACGGTTAAGGAGATAGAAGCAAATTTGTGTTTTGCCATTTTTGGCAAAAATTCGAAAATTCAAAATGGCTGCCATTTTTGGGGAGGGGAAAATTTTTTAAAAATTACTAAGAGTACAATTTCGACGAAATCGCTCTATCTCGCACGGTTAAGGAGATAGAAGCAAATTTGTGTTTTGCCATTTTTGGCAAAAATTCGAAAAATTCAAAATGGCCGCCATTTTTGGGGAGGGGAACATTTTTGGAAAATTGCAAATATTACATTCCTTAGCTTCCCTGTGGATCGAAAATTTCGACGAAATCGCTCTATCTCGCACGGTTAAGGAGATAGAAACAAATTAGTGTTTTGCCATTTTTGGCAAAAATTCGAAAATTCAAAATGGCCGCCATTTTTGGGGAGGGGAAAATTTTTTAAAAATTACCAAGAGTACAATGCTCAGATACCCTGTGGGTCGAAAATTTTGACGAAATCGCTCTATCTCGCACGGTTAAGGAGATAGAAGCAGATTGGTGTTTTGCCATTTTTGGCAAAAATTCGAAAATTCAAAATGGCCGCCATTTTTGGGGAGGGGAAAATTTTTGGAAAATTGCAAAGATTGCATTCCTTAGATACCCTGTGGGTCGAAAATTTCGACGAAATCACTCTATCTCGCACGGTTAAGGAGATAGAAGCAAATTTGTGTTTTGCCATTTTTGGCAAAAATTCGAAACTTCAAAATGGCCGCCATTTTTGGGGAGGGGAAAATTTTTTTTTAATTACCAAGAGTACAATGCTCAGATACCCTGTGGGTCGAAAATTTTGACGAAATCGCTCTATCTTGCACGGTTAAGGAGATAGAAGTAAATTTGTGTTTTGCCATTTTTGGCAAAAATTCGAAAATTCAAAATGGCCGCCATTTTTGGGGAGGGGAAAATTTTTGGAAAATTGCAAAGATTGCATTGCTTAGATACCCTGTGCATCGAAAATTTTGCCGAAATCGCTCTATCTCGCACGGTTAAGGAGATAGAAGCAAATTAGTGTTTTGCCATTTTTGGCAAAAATTCGAAAATTCAAAATGGCTGCCATTTTTGGGGAGGGGAAAATTTTTTAAAAATTACTAAGAGTACAATGCTCAGATACCCTGTGGGTCGAAAATTTCGACGAAATCGCTCTATCTCGCACGGTTAAGGAGATAAAAGCAGATTGGTGTTTTGCCATTTTTGGCAAAAATTCAAAAATTCAAAATGGCCGCCATTTTTGGGGAGGGGAAAATTTTTGGAAAATTGCAAATATTGCATTCCTTAGATAATCTGTGGGTCGAAAATTTCGACGAAATCGCTCTATCTCGCACGGTTAAGGAGATAGAAGGAAATTTGTGTTTTGCCATTTTTGGCAAAAATTCGAAAATTCAAAATGGCCGCCATTTTTGGGGAGGGGAAAATTTTTGGAAAATTGCAAAGATTGCATTCCTTAGATACCCTATGGGTCGAAAATTTCGACGAAATCACTCTATCTCGCACGGTTAAGGAGATAGAAGCAAATTAGTGTTTTGCCAATTTTGGCAAAAATTCGAAAATTCAAAATGGCCGCTATTTTTGGGGAGGGGAAAATTTTTGGAAAATTGCAAATATTACATTCCTTAGATACCCTGTGGGTCGAAAATTTCGACGAAATCGCTCTATCTCTTACGGTTTCTGAGATATTAGCAAATTACTCAAAAGTAGTACTGAAAATACACAATGAAGTACCTAAATGGCTATTACTCATGTACTGACAAAGCTATCAGTCCCAAATGCAATACCAAGCGAGCTATGGACATAACAATCTTGTATTCAAAATTGTAGTAAAATATCTTTAATTATTTTGGCTTAAATGCACGGAAACCAATGGGTACTGAAAATAGCTGTACTTAAGTATTACTCAGTAAGCAAAAGAGGTACAACAGCCAAAAGCAATCCCAAGCAAGCTACTGACCCAATAAGCCTGCATACTAAATTTGGTGACAATAGCTCTAATACTTTTCCTTTAAATGAGCGGAAACCATGCGTGACGCCGGACATCGGACGCCGGACGCCGGACATTGGACGGCGAAAAAAGCAAAAATAATATATCCACCCCCCAGGGGGGTGGACATAATAATCTGCAATATATTTTAAAATATTACCAGTTATAAAGGAAGACTGATTGAGTTTGTAAAAACATTAAAAATACTATATTAAAGGGATTATACAAAGGGTGGGGTTTTAATGACCCTGCAATTCTGAGGGTGCGGTTTTCTATGGGTTAGTCAAAAAGGTGGTGTTTTTTATGGTGGCGTTTTTTAGGAGCCCCATATGGACATATGTAAGTGTTGTAAATTGTACTTTACCATTGGAATTCTCTACAAAATATAACCCAAAATATTCAAATTGGTAAGTTTAGAACAAAACATTTTGCAACAACAAATGTCTTGTGTTCTACCAAGATATATAAATTTCTACCTTGAGGGAATTACTTTTTCACTTTTTCCACAAGATGTTTTCAATCTCTATGTTACTGCACAATTAGAATTTTAATCCTGTCACATACATATACATGTATATCCAGAAAACATTTATAAGGACTGGCCTACCTGCCACACACTAAACTGGCACAGACAAAACAGAGATAATATCTTATGTAAACAACCACAAAAGATTGACACCAGGAAGGGGGGATGGGCATTGGGAGCAGGTTTGTTATCTGGTCACAGTTTGACATTTCCAGAGCACTTCATTTAAAACAAGTGTTATGAATGTAAGGTTACCTTAACATTGTGTTCCCAAACCATGAAAAATATTGGTACCGTAGCTACTACAGAATTACATATTGCTACTAATCCTCCAGTAGCCTAACCATTGCATAAACTCAGCGCAAGGAAAACCTACTCATAACATAGGTATCCAAAGCTATGTCAGTAATGATGAAGTACCATAATCATGACATAGATTTAGTCAAATTTAAAAAATATTCTAGAGTTTGCTTGCTGAAGTACTACATAATTATATACTCTCTCTAATGAAGTATCCTAACCATTGCAGGAAGTGAGTCCAGTTCCAAGGTAATCCTAACGTAACTAACCTAAGCTATGTTGGTAATCATAAAGTACCCTAAGCATGAGATAAAATCAGTAAAAGTGATAAAATACTCTAGAGTTTGGTACCCTGAAATACTACAACATTTTATATTGTCACTAATGATCAAGTACCTTAACCATTGTATAGTCAGTCCAATTTCAAGCTTTCCTTAACCTAAGTTCCCTAAGCTGTGTCAGTAATCATAAAATGCCCTAATCACGAGATGAAGTAAGTGAAATTGTAAAAATATTCTACGGTTTGGTTCCCTAAATTACTACAGAATTATATATTGCCATTAATAATCAATTACCATAATCATAATACAGTCAGTCCAATTCCGACCTATCCCTAGCCTAGGTACCCAAAGCTATGTCAGTAATCATGAAGTACCCTAAGCATGAGATCAAGACGGTCCAATTTTAAAAGTATTCCACAGTTCGGTACCCTAAGGCAATACAGAATTATAGTGTCACTGATGCTCTAGTACCCTAAGCATTACATAAGGTCAGTCTAATTCAAATGTAGTCATAACCTAGGTACCAGCCTAAGCTATGTCAGTAATCATGAAGTACCCCAAACACGAGATAAAGTCAGTGAAATTGATAAAATATTCTAGAGTTTGGGAACCCTAAACTACTAGAAAATTATATATTGTCACTAATGATCAAGTACCCTAACCATTGGACAGAGTGAATGCAATTCCAAGCTTTCCTTAACCCAAGTACCCTAAACTATGTTAGAAATAACCTAAGTACCCTAAGCTATGTTAGCAATCATGAAGTACCCAAAGAAGGAGATAAAGTCCGTCAAATTGGAAGATATCTTAAAGCAAGATACCCTAAGCTATGTTTGTAATCATGAAGTACCCAAAGCATGAGATAAACTTATTGCAATTTAAAAAAATATTCTAGAATTGGGTAACCAAAAGTAAATGAGTTTGTCATTCTTGAATTACTCCATTTGATACCTATAACTTCAGGGGACAAGATAGTCATATAAAAATGTTTACAGGGGGGTTTAACACCAAAGCTGCTGTCCAAGTTAATCCCCTAATACAACCCCCCTCTCATTTACTATGGGTGACATAGAGTGGCTCAACCTTTTCTTGACTCCCTTTCCTGAGTTGACTATTGATATAAATCCAATTTGTGTTTACTCCATTGTTAACTAGATTGTGGTGGATCCTGTATTCTGTCGCATTGTTCCTTCAGGTCATATTGAATTCTTAATGTCTCCCCAAGATAATAAAAATAATCGGAAATATATTTTAAAGTATTACCAATTATAAGGGAAGACTGACCTAGTTTGTAAAAACATTAAAAATACTATATTAAAGGGATTATACAAAGGATGGGGTTTTTAATGACCCTGCAATTCTGAGGGTACGGTTTTCTATTGGTTAGTCAAAAAAGGTGGGGTTTTAAATTGTGGCGTTTTTTATGGTGGGGTTTTTAGGAGCCCCATCTAGACATACATAAGTGTTGTAAATTGTACCTTACCATTGGAATTCTCTAAAAAATATAACCCAAAATATTCAAATTGGTAAGTTTAGAACAAAACATTTTGCAGCAACAAATGTCTTGTGTTCTACCAAGATATATAAACTTCTACCTTGACAGAATTACTTTTTCACTTTTTCCACAAGACGTTTTCAATCTCTATGTTACTGCACAATTAGAATTTTAATACTTTCACATACATATACATGTATATCCAGAAAAGAACATTTATAAGGACTGGCCTACCTGTCTGTGGTACCATGAATCTTATCAGATTTAGATGCCTTAATCTTGCCTAACAATGCACCTATTTAAGATACATGAAAGCTTTTGTTCTTGTACAAGAGGACTTGAAAGGGGGGTTTATTCACATGTTACAGAGGGGCAGTTACAATACACTTTACAAAAACAAGGAGGGGGAAGTAAACATTGTAAATATTGTAATGATTAAAAACATTTTTTTAATCTAATTTATATAAGTCTCTCAAATGACATGTCTGGAAATCTAAATTCCTTAGATGAAAAACAAATTAAAAGTGACAATAGTGTTTAAAAATAGAAGGGGGGCTTTGATCATCATGTAATTGTCTGATCATCATATAATGATTAAAAACATTTTTTTTTTTTTTTGATCTAACTTATAGAAGTCTCTCAAATGACATTTTTGCAAATCTAGCATTCATTAAATGAAAAAAATAGAAGTGTCAATAGTGTTGACAAATATAAGGTAGAGAGGGCTTTTGCCCTCCTCCCTCATATTTAAGGGGGGCTTGTGTCCTACCTTTTAAAAAAGGGGGGATTGTGTCGGGGGGGGGGGGCTTTTGTCAGGGGGGGGGGCTTTTGTCTGTTCCCCAACTGCCACACACTAAGCTTACACAGACAAGACAGAGATAATATCTTATGTAAACAACCACCAAAGATTGACTACAGGAAGGGGGGGGGGGGGGGGTCATTGGGAGCAGGTATGTTATCTGGTCACAGTTTGACATTTCCAGAGCACTTCAATTGAAACAAGTGTTATGAATGTAAGATTACCCTAACATTGTGTTTCTGTTATAACTATAATGATAAAATAAATTAAAGTACAGAAAAACACCAAATAATATTATGAAGGATAGAAAACACTGGCTAGTGGATAAAATGTTTCTTGTTAAGTAATATGAATCAACTCTAAAAGTATGTAACTCTCACTTGTCTAATGCTTTAGTTTGTGTGCTAGTTTCCCCTTTGTCAGACCTGTACCACACCTCTCCCCCACCTCTCCCACACCCTCTCTAACTCAAATTACTGGGACAGAGCTCTACCTCTCCCACACACCCAAAATGTGGTAGAGCTTGTTAGAAACTAGATTGGGCCAACTCGGCACCAACATATCCCCAGACAGGTCATCACTCACGCCACAGGTTTTGATCGGGAATTTTTAAAAACATAATTACCCATTATTATATGAACTTCAGCACATCAATCTACTCTGTTTATATCTTCCAAGGAAGATGGTGTATCCCCAGACGCCGAATACATAACTCAAATTATATTTTCAATCTTCCTGCAATGATAACTCTAAACCTATTTTCAAAGTATTTAAATGATTGATGATTGAATGTCCATTCTAAAATAATAATCCCAAAAGAGCATATCTGTTTCTATATTTGTTGACAAATAAAATATTATTTTTAACTCAACTCATCATACTTTTCAATCTTCCTTCAAAGTATTTAAATGATTGATGATTCAATGTCCATTCTAAAATTCATAATCCCAAAAGCGCATATCTGTTTCTATATTTGTTCACAAATAAAATATTATTTAAAAAAAAATTATTTATATTATTATTTTACTATATTATTTTTAGAATTTGCAAATTGTTTTCAGTTATCCATTTCCTCTATACCTATATATGTGGTCCATATATATGCAACCTAAATATGTGACACAATCTCAGTTCTGACTCCCCTTTGTGTTATATGTAATGAAGCCCACCACCTCCCACCCCCACCCCTCTCCCCTTCTCCACACCTCTCTCACTATTACACAAGATCTGCAACCCCATTGAGGTCTTTGTTTATTTAGTGTCACTCAATATAGCTGGAGGTCCCAGAGGTGGGTGGGGGGAATCCGGGTGGGGGATGTGGGTTGGGACTTAGTTTAGTTTATTAGTTTATTATAGTGACATGTATTATGTTGACAAGGATTATACAAAAACTATTGAAGTAATACCCAGCCCTATATGGGCTTATAAGTCACTTTAAATAGAGAGTTAATAACAAACAGAGCAAACATATTTTGAGGTAAGATACAGTAAATAAAGACAGCAATTCAATACATAAAAATTAACAATATAATTTACTTTTTCTTTCTTGCCACAAATCAAAAATAAAATTAATAACCATACTGACATTCATATGAGTTAATACCCTTGATAATTGATCTATTAATAATTCAGATTTATCTATATTTAAAATTTTGAAATATTTCATACGAATCAGCTCTAAAGCTGGACAAACACAAACAAAATGTATCTCATCTTCTACATCTTTTTTACACAGTTTACATGTTCCCTCAAAGAGATGGAGTGCTACAGCATAAATGGTAAACAAACAATCTATATAAAAGGGGTACTCAAATACAAAAAGAATCGAGAATTTTAAGTATGTGATTATCAACTGAAATGAGTTCATAACTGTAGGAGCTGTGTCAAAATTAACTGAGGCAAGTTGAATAAAACTGGGCTAGTTGAGGGTTAAAAATCCCCTAGTTTTACTACATACGGATATAATTTCATTAATATTGGGACTTAAAACTCACTTAAAGTGTCCATTTTGTCTACTTGAATATGTTTAACCGGCGTTTAACCAGTTTCATTTTAAAAAGTTAAAAACTCAGCAAGCAGAGGTATAACACACAAAAATAAGTTCTTAAAAGACTAAGATAGCCATAACATTATTAATATTCAAAATTTAAATAGACAGGCATTTCCTTTTAAAAATTCAAAGATTTCAGCTCTATAACCCACATAGTTTGACAGTTACTGGGCTTTAAAGTGGCATAATGTCCATAAATTGGGTTTCTGTGGGCATTTTACAATTGTTAAAGAGACCTTAGCAATTAAACTACAGATCTGAAACTTTTTGGGGGACATACATAACAAACAAAAATTATATATAATACAGTTTAAGACTTGTCACACAAAGCATTTCCAAATAACAGGGCAAAATACGGAAAAAATGTCCAAAAAGGCACTTGGGCGAGTGTCTATGGCCCTCATACACAGGTTAAATATCTTCTAAAAACCTTGATTTTCGCCATATGTAAAAAGGACATAATAATGCATTCCCAGATGGGATTTCAACTCCATCAATCACATAGTTTAACAGTCACAGGGCTTAAAGGTGGCCAAAAGTCCAAATATTGGGTCTCTGTGGGCCTTTTAGAGATCTCGATGTGGCTTTCAAATTAAAGCTTCAGACTTAAAATTTGTTACATACTAAGATTACACATAGAATATGTATCTAATAAAGTTTGAAACTTCTCAGACTTACCATTTCCAAGTTACAGAGCAAAATATGTAAAAAATGTCTTAAAAGGGTCACTCAGGTGGGTGTTTAAGGTCCTCATACACAGGTTAAATGTCTACTTGAAGCCTTGATTTTTGGCACATGTAAAAAGAACATAATAATGTATTCCCAGATGAGATTTCAGCTCTATCAGTCACATAGTTTAACAGTCACAGGCCTTAAAATTGGCAAAAAGTCCAAATACTGGGTCTTTATGGGGCCTTCTAGAGACCTAAATGTGGCCTTCAAATTAAAGCTTCAGACTTAAAATTTGTCACATACTAAGATTACACATAGAATATGCATCTAATACAGTTTGAAACTTGTTAGACTTACCATTTCCAAGTTACAGGGCAAAATATGTGAAAAATGTCTAAAAATGGTCACTCGGGTGGGGATTTATGGTCCTCATACACAGGTTAAATGTCTTCTTAAAGCCTTAATTTTTGGCACATATATAAATAACATACTAATATCTTCCCAGATAGGATTTGAGCTCTATCAGTCACATAGTTTGACAGTCACAGGGCTTAAAAGTAGCAAAAAGTCCAAATATTGGGTCTTTGGGAGCCTTTTAGAGACCTCAATTTGACCTTCAAAATTAAAGCTTCAGACTTAAAATCTGTTACATACTAAGATTACACACAGAATATATATCTAATACAGTTTGAAACTTCTCAGACTTACCATTTCCAAGTTACAGGGAAAAAGATGTGAAAAATGTCTTATAAGGGTCACTCGGGTGGGTGTTTATGGTCCTGATACACAGGCTAACTGTCTATTAAAGGCCTAAATGTTGGGGCACATATAAGAAAACACATAGATATATATCCCAGATGATATTTAACTTAGATGAGAGACATAGTTTGAAAGCTACAGTGCTTGAAAGTGGCAAAAAGTGCATAAATTGGGTCTCTGTGGGCACTTTTGAGACCTTAAGTCGACCCCTTTGGGTAAACCTACAGCCCTAAAATTTTCTACAGACAAGGATTACATATCAAAGTTATACCTAGCACAGTTTGAGACTCATCAGAATTACCACTTCCAAATTATAGGGCAAAATATGTGAAAAGTATAGCAAAAAATCCCTAAGTGGGGGTATTTATGGGCCTCAAAGACAATTTTCTCCTCAACTTAAAGTCGTGATTTTCGGCACATGTACTAAGAACATATTAATGTGTTGTCAGGTAAAATTTCAGCCAGCTGAGCATCATAGTTTGTGACCTACAGGGCTCTAAGTGGCCAAAAGTCCAATTTCTGACCTTAAGGTGGCCATAAGTTCTTTTTTACTGGGAGTTTAAGGTCACCTTAAAATAGGGATCTTCCTTTGGGCACCCTTAACATGTGTACCAAGTTTGAAAAAAAAATATTAATTTGTTTTTGAGTTATCGCGTCCACAAGGAAATTTCTACGGCGGCGGCGGCGGCGGCGGCGCGACGGACCTGAATCCAATATATCCCCGACTTTCGTCTGGGGATATAATAATGACAATGTACATACTATATCTGACCTCTACCACACCTCTCCCCCACCTCTACCACGCCTTCTCCACTAAAATTGTTGGGACAAACCTTTACCTCTACCACACCCCCAAAATGTAGTAGAGGTTGCAATAAATATAAACTATACCTGACCTGTACAACAACTCTCCCCCACCTCTACCACACCTTCTCCAAGTGAAATTAATAGGATACACCTCTACCTCTATCTGACCTCCAAAACATGGTAGAGGTTGCAAGAAATATAAACCATATCTGACCTCTACCCCACCTCTATCACGCCTTCTCCAACTAAAACTAGATTGGGCCAACTCGGCGCCAACATATCCCCAGACAGGTCATCACTCATGCCACAGGTTTTGATCGGGAATTTTTTA
Organism: Sabellastarte sp. h YS-2021; assembly: GCA_964017235.1. Taxonomy (NCBI): domain Eukaryota; kingdom Metazoa; phylum Annelida; class Polychaeta; order Sabellida; family Sabellidae; genus Sabellastarte; species Sabellastarte sp. h YS-2021. The sequence continues at coordinate 5,540,810 of OZ024930.1, read as the reverse complement.
TGTAAGCCATTTGTTGTATGCCATAAATCTTGGGAAAAGTTATATGAACTTCAGCACATCAATCTACTAAGTTTATATCTTCCCAAGGAAGATGGTGTATCCCCAGACGCCGAATACATAACTCAACAGAGCATATTTTCAATCTTCCTGCAATGATAACTCTGAACCTATTTTCAAAGTATTTAAATGATTGATGATTGAATGTCCATTCCAAATTAATAATCCCAAAAGAGCATATCTGTTTCTATATTTGTTGACAAATAAAATATTATTTCTAACTCAACTCATCATACTTTTCAATCTTCCTGCAAAGGGTGACTCTGAACCTATTTTCAAAGTATTTAACTGATTAATAATCCCAAAAGCGCATATCTGTTTCTATATTTGTTCACAAATAAAATATTATTTAAAAATTATATATTATTTATATTATTATTTTATTATATTATTTTTAGAATTTGCTTTGTTTTTCAGTTATTCATTTCCTCAATTCCTATATATATGGTCCATATATATGCAACTTAAATATGTGACACAATCTCAGTTGTGACTCCCCTTTGTCTTATTAGATAATGAAGCAAACCCCATCTCCCAACCCCACCCCACCCCTCTCCCCTTCTCCACACCTCTCTCACTGTTACAGAAGATCTGCAACCCCACTGAAAAGTCTGGTTCTTTGTTTCTCATTTGATATCATTCAATACCTTTGTTTATTTAGTGTCACTCAATAGCTGGAGGACCCAGAGGTGGATGGGGGGTGGGACTAAATACAGCACAAATGGTAAACAAACAAAAATGGTAATCAAATACAAAAAGCTCAGTTAATCTTATCACTAAAATAAAATCAAATATATAAATAAGGAATGTCCAACAGGAAAATTATATACCTCCAGAATTAAATATAAATTATCAAACCACAAGAACAGATTTATAACTAGACTAAGGACGCATCTGTGGCCAGATGCTGGATGTATCCACCGACAAAGGCCAACTAACATAGTTTAGAAGATAAACAGCATTTTTCGTTAATAAGCAAGCTGAAAGCACTTTTAAGTTTGGTTACCCTTATTTGACCCTGTAGCAGGGGCCCAAGGTGAAGTCTGACCTGATCAAAAGATTCGCAGCCCATGATTTCCTATAAGTCGTTTTCACATTGCAAACCTCTAGGACCAATAATAAGCAGGAGGGGCCCAAGGTCAAATCTGACCACATGAAAAGATTTGCAGCCCATGACTTCCTATAAGTTGTTTTTATATTAATGAGTTATTTGAGAAATACTGGCTATCTGCAATACTTCTAGAGATAATTCGCATTTACTCACTTTGAGTAGGTGAATAATTAGCTACGGGTCTGAAACTTCACCAAGTGAAAGCTCTCTCAAAAGTAGGCGAATGAGTTATTTGAGAAAAATTGGCTACCTACAATACTTTTAGAGATAATTCGAATTTACTCATTTTCAGTAGGTGAGTAATTACCTACGGGTCTGGAACTTCACCATGTGAAAGCTGTCCCAAAAGTAGATGAATCAGTTATTTGATAAAAATTGGATATCTGGAATACTTTTAGAGATAATTTGCATTTACTCATTTTCAGTAGGTGAGTAATTAGCTACAGGTCTGAAACTTCACCAAGTGAAAGCTCTCCCAAAAGTAGGTGAATGAGTTATTTGACAAAAATTGGCTATCTGCAATACTTTTAGAGATAATTCGCATTTACTCATTTTGAGTAGGTGAATAATTAGCTATGGGTCTGAAACTTCACCATGTGAAAGCTCTCCCAAAAGTAGATGAATGAGTTATTTGATAAAAATTGGATATCTGCAATACTTTTAGAGATAATTAGCATTTACTCATTTTGAGTAGGTGAATAATTAGCTACAGGTCTGTAACTTTACCAAGTGAAAGGTCTCCCAAAAGTAGGTGAAGGAGTTATTTGAGAAAAATTGGCTATCTGCAATACTTTTAGAGATAATTCTCATTTACTCATTTTGAGTAGGTGAGTAATTAGCTACAGGTCTGGAACTTCAGCATGTGAAAGCTCTCCCAAAAGTAGGTGAATGAGTTATTTAAGAAAAATTTGCTATCTGCAATACTTTTAGAGAAAATGCAGAATTACTCATTTTTAGTAGGCAAGTAATTTAGCCACAGGCCTAATTTAGACATAAAGCCTACCAATAGAATACTGTGGTGCACCCTCTAATATACCTTGCAAACTTGAGAAGGCTAGCTATAATATTTTTTTCGTTAGAGCGGTAATGGTGAAATCTCTCTACACACTGCGGCTATCCAGTGGATACAATGATTTACTCAACAGTGAGAACCTGAAAGTAGATATTGGTAAGCTATGCCAGGACATAGAGGTCTGCAATTTCACTCTGTTATAGCTGACCAAAAATTATGTGAATATCATATTTAAACAAAATACTGTAAATGTAATAGTTTTCACGTTATAACTGATTTACTCAACAGTGATAACCTCAAAGTAGCTATTACTCAGCTATGCAATGAGCTACATGTCTGAATTTTTTCTATGTTATAGCTGACCCAAAATTAGGTGAACAACATATTTAAGCAAAATACTGTAAATGCAATAGTTTTCAAGTTACAACTGATTTACTCAATAGTGAGAACCTGAAAATAGCTATTGCTCAGCTATGCCATGAGCTATAAGTCTGTAATTTCACGACGTTATAGCTGACCCAAAAGTAGGTGAACAACATATTTTAACAAAATACTCCAAATGCAATATTTTTCAAGTTACAAGTCATTTACTCAACAGTCAGTACCTGAAAATAGCTATTGCTCAGTTGTGCCATGAGCTACAGGTCTGTAATTTCACTATGTTATAGCTGACCCAAAAGTAGCTGAATAACATATTTACACAAATTTCTGTAAATGCAATAGTTTTCCAATTACAACTGATTTACTCAACAGTGTGAACTTCAAAGTAGCTATTACTCAGCTATGCAATGAGCCACAGGTCTGGAACTTCACTATGTTATAGCTGACTCCGAAATAGGTGAATAACATATTGAAACAAAATACTCTAAATGTAATACTTTTGAAGTTATAAGCAATTTACTCAACAGTGATAACCTAAAAGTAGCTATTACTCAGCTATGCCATGAGCTACAGGTCTGAAATTTTACTATGTTATAGCTGACCCAAAAATAGCTGAATAACATATTGAAACAAAATACTCTAAATGCAATAGTTTTCAAGTTACAAGTGATTTTACTCACGATGGAAGTTACTGAAAAGCCCAAAAGTAGCTATTACTCACTTAACTATTGAGACACACACCCAAGTTACTCACCATGTTGTAGCTATGAAAAAAGTATCTGAATAACATATTTTAACAAAATGCTCTAAATGCAACACTTTTCAAGTTACAAGCGATTTAGTGCATGATTTCATGAATTTTAATGCATTTTAGACATTTTTGTCTACCAGAGGCCTAATTTAGACATAAAGCCTACCAAAAAGATAGGGTGGCGAGTCCTCTAGCATACCAAGCCACCTGCCAAATATGAAAGAAATCTGGAAAGAAATGTGGACTGTAGGTCGCTAACAAGCAATATTCCACATTTTAGACATTTTTGTCTACCACAGGCCTAATTTAGACATAAAGCCTACCAAAAAGATAGGGTGGCGAGTCCTCTACCATATCAAGCCACCTGCCAAATATGAAAGAAATCCGGAAAGAAATGTGGACTGTAGGTCGCTAACAAGAAATCTCTGCGGACGACGACGATGATGAATCCATAGTATCCCCGCTTTGCGTCGGGGATACAATAATAAGTCAGAATTGAGAATTTTAAGAATGTGATTATCAACTGAAATGAGTTAGTAACTGCAGGAACTGTGTCAAAATTAACTGAGGCAAACTGAATAAAACTGGGCTAGTTGAGGGTTAAAAATCCCCTATTTTTACTACATAAGGGTATAATTTCATTAATATTGGACTTATAGCTCACCAGAAAATAACAGTGTCCATTTTGCCTACTTGAATAGGTTTAACCAGTTTCATTTTAAAAAGTTAAAAACTCAGCAAGCAGAGAGATAACACACAAAAATAAGTACTTAAAAGCCTAAGATAGCCATAACATTATTAATAAAAATTTAAATAGACAGGCACTTCCTTTGAAAAATTCAAAGATTTCAGCTCTATGACCCATATAGTTCGACAGTTACAGGGCTTTAAAGTGGTATAATATCCATAAACTGGGTCTCTGTGGGCATTTTACAATTGTTAAAGAGACCTTAGCAATTAAACTACAGAGCTGAAACTTTTTGGGGGACAAACATCACAAAAAAAAATGATATATAATACAGTTTAAGACCTGTCACACTAAGCATTTCCAAATAACAGGGCAAAATACGGAAAAAAATGTCAAAAAAGGTCACTTGGGTGAGTGTTTATGGCCCTCATACACAGGTTAAATGTCTACTAAAAACCTTGATTTTCGGCACATGTAAAAAGGACATAATAATGTATTCCCAGATGGGATTTCAGCTCCATCAATCACATAGTTTAACAGTCACAGGGCTTAAAGGTGGCCAAAAGTCCAAATATTGGGTCTCTGTGGGCCTTTTAGAGATCTCGATGTGGCTTTCAAATTAAAGCTTCAGACTTAAAATTTGTTACATACTAAGATTACACATAGAATATGTATCTAATAAAGTTTGAAACTTCTCAGACTTACCATTTCCAAGTTACAGAGCAAAATATGTGAAAAATGTCTTAAAAGGGTCACTCAGGTGGGTGTTTAAGGTCCTCATACACAGGTTAAATGTCTACTTGAAGCCTTGATTTTTGGCACATGTAAAAAGAACATAATAATGTATTCCCAGATGAGATTTCAGCTCTATCAGTCACATAGTTTAACAGTCACAGGCCTTAAAATTGGCAAAAAGTCCAAATACTGGGTCTTTATGGGGCCTTCTAGAGACCTAAATGTGGCCTTCAAATTAAAGCTTCAGACTTAAAATTTGTCACATACTAAGATTAAACATAGAATATGTATCTAATACAGTTTGAAACTTCTTAGACTTACCATTTCCAAGTTACAGGGAAAAATATGTGAAAAATGTCTAAAAATGGTCACTCGGGTGGGGATTTATGGTCCTCATACACAGGTTAAATGTCTTCTTAAAGCCTTAATTTTTGGCACATATAACAATAACATACTAATATCTTCCCAGATAGGATTTGAGCTCTATCAGTCACATAGTTTGACAGTCACAGGGCTTAAAAGTAGCAAAAAGTCCAAATATTGGGTCTTTGGGAGCCTTTTAGAGACCTCAATTTGACCTTCAAAATTAAAGCTTCAGACTTAAAATCTGTTACATACTAAGATTACACACAGAATATATATCTAATACAGTTTGAAACTTCTCAGACTTACCATTTCCAAGTTACAGGGAAAAAGATGTGAAAAATGTCTTATAAGGGTCACTCGGGTGGGTGTTTATGGTCCTGATACACAGGCTAACTGTCTATTAAAGGCCTAAATGTTGGGGCACATATAAGAAAACACATAGATATATTCCCAGATGATATTTAACTTAGATGAGAGACATAGTTTGAAAGCTACAGTGCTTGAAAGTGGCAAAAAGTGCATAAATTGGGTCTCTGTGGGCACTTTTGAGACCTTAAGTCGACCCCTTTGGGTAAACCTACAGCCCTAAAATTTTCTACAGACAAGGATTACATATCAAAGTTATACCTAGCGCAGTTTGAGACTCATCAGAATTACCACTTCCAAATTATAGGGCAAAATATGTGAAAAGTATAGCAAAAAGTCCTAAGTGGGGGTATTTATGAGCCTCAAAGACAATTTTCTCCTCAACTTAAAGTCGTGATTTTCGGCACATGTACTAAGAACATATTAATGTGTTGTCAGGTAAAATTTCAGCCAGCTGAGCATCATAGTTTGTGACCTACAGGGCTCTAAGTGGCCAAAAGTCCAATTTCTGACCTTAAGGTGGCCATAAGTTCTTTTTTACTGGGAGTTTAAGGTCACCTTAAAATAGGGATCTTCCTTTAGGCACCCTTAACATGTGTACCAAGTTTGAAAAAAAAATATTAATTTGTTTTTGAGTTATCGCGTCCACAAGGAAATTTCTACGGCGGCGGCGGCGGCGGCGCGACGGACCTGAATCCAATATATCCCCGACTTTCGTCTGGGGATATAATTATATATAATACAGTTTAAGACTTGTCACACTAAGCATTTCCAAATAACAGGGCAAAATACGGAAAAAATGTCCAAAAAGGCACTTGGGCGAGTGTCTATGGCCCTCATACACAGGTTAAATATCTTCTAAAAACCTTGATTTTCGCCATATGTAAAAAGGACATAATAATGCATTCCCAGATGGGATTTCAGCTCCATCAATCACATAGTTTAACAGTCACAGGGCTTAAAGGTGGCAAAAAGTCCAAATATTGGGTCTCTGTGGGCCTTTTAGAGATCTCGATGTGGCTTTCAAATTAAAGCTTCAGACTTAAAATTTGTTACATACTAAGATTACACATAGAATATGTATCTAATAAAGTTTGAAACTTCTCAGACTTACCATTTCCAAGTTACAGAGCAAAATATGTAAAAAATGTCTTAAAAGGGTCACTCAGGTGGGTGTTTAAGGTCCTCATACACAGGTTAAATGTCTACTTGAAGCCTTGATTTTTGGCACATGTAAAAAGAACATAATAATGTATTCCCAGATGAGATTTCAGCTCTATCAGTCACATAGTTTAACAGTCACAGGCCTTAAAATTGGCAAAAAGTCCAAATACTGGGTCTTTATGGGGCCTTCTAGAGACCTAAATGTGGCCTTCAAATTAAAGCTTCAGACTTAAAATTTGTCACATACTAAGATTACACATAGAATATGCATCTAATACAGTTTGAAACTTCTTAGACTTACCATTTCCAAGTTACAGGGAAAAATATGTGAAAAATGTCTAAAAATGGTCACTCGGGTGGGGATTTATGGTCCTCATACACAGGTTAAATGTCTTCTTAAAGCCTTAATTTTTGGCACATATAACAATAACATACTAATATCTTCCCAGATAGGATTTGAGCCCTATCAGTCACATAGTTTGACAGTCACAGGGCTTAAAAGTAGCAAAAAGTCCAAATATTGGGTCTTTGGGAGCCTTTTAGAGACCTCAATTTGACCTTCAAAATTAAAGCTTCAGACTTAAAATCTGTTACATACTAAGATTACACACAGAATATATATCTAATACAGTTTGAAACTTCTCAGACTTACCATTTCCAAGTTACAGGGAAAAAGATGTGAAAAATGTCTTATAAGGGTCACTCGGGTGGGTGTTTATGGTCCTGATACACAGGCTAACTGTCTATTAAAGGCCTAAATGTTGGGGCACATATAAGAAAACACATAGATATATTCCCAGATGATATTTAACTTAGATGAGAGACATAGTTTGAAAGCTACAGTGCTTGAAAGTGGCAAAAAGTGCATAAATTGGGTCTCTGTGGGCACTTTTGAGACCTTAAGTCGACCCCTTTGGGTAAACCTACAGCCCTAAAATTTTCTACAGACAAGGATTACATATCAAAGTTATACCTAGCGCAGTTTGAGACTCATCAGAATTACCACTTCCAAATTATAGGGCAAAATATGTGAAAAGTATAGCAAAAAATCCTAAGTGGGGGTATTTATGAGCCTCAAAGACAATTTTCTCCTCAACTTAAAGTCGTGATTTTCGGCACATGTACTAAGAACATATTAATGTGTTGTCAGGTAAAATTTCAGCCAGCTGAGCATCATAGTTTGTGACCTACAGGGCTCTAAGTGGCCAAAAGTCCAATTTCTGACCTTAAGGTGGCCATAAGTTCTTTTTTACTGGGAGTTTAAGGTCACCTTAAAATAGGGATCTTCCTTTGGGCACCCTTAACATGTGTACCAAGTTTGAAAAAAAAATATTAATTTGTTTTTGAGTTATCGCGTCCACAAGGAAATTTCTACGGCGGCGGCGGCGGCGCGACGGACCTGAATCCAATATATCCCCGACTTTCGTCTGGGGATATAATTATATATAATACAGTTTAAGACTTGTCACACTAAGCATTTCCAAATAACAGGGCAAAATACGGAAAAAATGTCCAAAAAGGCACTTGGGCGAGTCTCTATGGCCCTCATACACAGGTTAAATATCTTCTAAAAACCTTGATTTTCGCCATATGTAAAAAGGACATAATAATGCATTCCCAGATGGGATTTCAGCTCCATCAATCACATAGTTTAACAGTCACAGGGCTTAAAGGTGGCCAAAAGTCCAAATATTGGGTCTCTGTGGGCCTTTTAGAGATCTCGATGTGGCTTTCAAATTAAAGCTTCAGACTTAAAATTTGTTACATACTAAGATTACACATAGAATATGTATCTAATAAAGTTTGAAACTTCTCAGACTTACCATTTCCAAGTTACAGAGCAAAATATGTAAAAAATGTCTTAAAAGGGTCACTCAGGTGGGTGTTTAAGGTCCTCATACACAGGTTAAATGTCTACTTGAAGCCTTGATTTTTGGCACATGTAAAAAGAACATAATAATGTATTCCCAGATGAGATTTCAGCTCTATCAGTCACATAGTTTAACAGTCACAGGCCTTAAAATTGGCAAAAAGTCCAAATACTGGGTCTTTATGGGGCCTTCTAGAGACCTAAATGTGGCCTTCAAATTAAAGCTTCAGACTTAAAATTTGTCACATACTAAGATTACACATAGAATATGCATCTAATACAGTTTGAAACTTCTTAGACTTACCATTTCCAAGTTACAGGGAAAAATATGTGAAAAATGTCTAAAAATGGTCACTCGGGTGGGGATTTATGGTCCTCATACACAGGTTAAATGTCTTCTTAAAGCCTTAATTTTTGGCACATATATAAATAACATACTAATATCTTCCCAGATAGGATTTGAGCTCTATCAGTCACATAGTTTGACAGTCACAGGGCTTAAAAGTAGCAAAAAGTCCAAATATTGGGTCTTTGGGAGCCTTTTAGAGACCTCAATTTGACCTTCAAAATTAAAGCTTCAGACTTAAAATCTGTTACATACTAAGATTACACACAGAATATATATCTAATACAGTTTGAAACTTCTCAGACTTACCATTTCCAAGTTACAGGGAAAAAGATGTGAAAAATGTCTTATAAGGGTCACTCGGGTGGGTGTTTATGGTCCTGATACACAGGCTAACTGTCTATTAAAGGCCTAAATGTTGGGGCACATATAAGAAAACACATAGATATATTCCCAGATGATATTTAACTTAGATGAGAGACATAGTTTGAAAGCTACAGTGCTTGAAAGTGGCAAAAAGTGCATAAATTGGGTCTCTGTGGGCACTTTTGAGACCTTAAGTCGACCCCTTTGGGTAAACCTACAGCCCTAAAATTTTCTACAGACAAGGATTACATATCAAAGTTATACCTAGCACAGTTTGAGACTCATCAGAATTACCACTTCCAAATTATAGGGCAAAATATGTGAAAAGTATAGCAAAAAATCCCTAAGTGGGGGTATTTATGGGCCTCAAAGACAATTTTCTCCTCAACTTAAAGTCGTGATTTTCGGCACATGTACTAAGAACATATTAATGTGTTGTCAGGTAAAATTTCAGCCAGCTGAGCATCATAGTTTGTGACCTACAGGGCTCTAAGTGGCCAAAAGTCCAATTTCTGACCTTAAGGTGGCCATAAGTTCTTTTTTACTGGGAGTTTAAGGTCACCTTAAAATAGGGATCTTCCTTTGGGCACCCTTAACATGTGTACCAAGTTTGAAAAAAAAATGTTAATTTGTTTTTGAGTTATCGCGTCCACAAGGAAATTTCTACGGCGGCGGCGGCGGCGGCGCGACGGACCTGAATCCAATATATCCCCGACTTTCGTCTGGGGATATAATTATTAAAAAAATTTATTAAAAAAAAAAATAAGACAGATCCAACTCTCATAATCACACAAGAGAATCTACCTCTGGCCTAGTACATATGTGCAAGATATGAGAGAAATCCCTGAAATAGTCACTGAGAAAATTGTGATAAAGTGTTGAAATTTTCACACTTTTGGTGGGGGTACCCCCCTGGTAATGTCTCTAGCAAACAGACGAACAGACAGATCTGCATGCCTTGAACAATTTTTCATCCTCAATAGATAAGGTATCTTTTAAAAAAAACAGCATGTCTCTAGGCCTTGTAGTTTTGGAGAAGAAGTTGTTCACGTGGACGCGTTTGCGGACGCCCACGCCCACGCCGCAGAGTGACGACATAAAAACCAGTGAGATATTCATAAATGTGGTTCTTTATTCACAAATAATCCAACAAATTAATTTATGTGTGCAAAGTATATTTAAATAATCCCAATGTTTTATTTCTGGATCCTGAAAAATACTTATTCTGCCCAGATACAGTGAAGAAAATTTCACCAAGACTTAACCTCTAAACGTAACCTCTAACCAGCAGTTGCTGGGCGTGACCTGGGACAAGCCCTTGCTCTTTATCATAAATTAAATCTTACCCATTAGTTGAAAGTTACATCAAGTTATTAAATCAAATTCATATTCCAACACTAAATTACATTTTTCCCAATTAAAACTTACTCATAAATATTTATGCATGCACAGAAAGTATGAGGTCATTGAGCTGTAGTTGGTTTCCAAATAATGTCCTATTACTTTACAGGTAGTAATATCACAATAATATGCTGCTTTAAAATCATTTGTCACATAACAATGGCCATCTTTTGTGACAAATGGGAACCTGACCTGATGCTTGGATATTTCTGGTACCTGACACATAGAGAGAATCTTATATGTCTGGGACCTGACAAACAGGCTCTCCCTTTTATAAAAAATTAACCATTGCGTGTTATGCAAGAAAATATATATTATCTACATTTTCATCTCAGTAAAAATCACTTCCTGGTTCAGATCTACATAGAGTTTTTTAAACTGAAACGGAAAGAAGGATAATTTCTTCACGCATGTTTATTCGAAATGCTGATTTGGCTTACAGATATAACCAAATGTGCATCCCAAGTCTAGTAAAAAAGGTGGAACTATTTGCAAAGTTAACAGAGGAAATACACATCAAAATATCTTTAAAATATGCAGTCATTACTGAAATACGAACATAATTGGTACATTGCAATTAAGGCCGGCAGGGCTAATTACCGCATGGAGACAATTACAGCATGGAGGCCGAAAGGAGATAATTACCGAATGGAGGTTATGAAGCATGCAAGCATATTTTTGATACTTTTGTGACTTTAGTGCTTATACCAGTTCAGCCCCTGCAATTGCTGGTAAAATACTTGTTATATTTTGTAAATAAATGTTCTGTTATGTGACATAAGGCTTTCTCTTGACTTTAGTTCAACTCAAGACCCTTGGCACGCTACAATTATATAATATCATTAAACACATAGCAGTATCTCTGTAAGAATATTATATTATTTTCCCTTGCAGTATCTCTTAGAATTATTTAATGTGTTACAATTTGCTTTACTGACACGACATACATTTAATATTCCAAACAAATGCTCTCCCATATTGTATTGCATCATATTAAATTCACATGAAAGGGTATTCCCAAGACATCTGGAAGGGGCTTCATAGGGGAAATTTTTATACATTGACATAAAATATGCAAATCTTGTGACATTACATATGACATCATAGGATTTCCCTGTAAATATACTGCCTTGCTACCAATTATCGCCGGGTACCAATTATCGCCAGATAGAATTCAAATAGATATACCTTCACCAAAAGTAGCATCCCAAGTCTCGCAAATAAGGTACAACCATTTCCAAAGTGAATGGAACAAATGCACAACAAAAAGCTTTCAAAATATGTGCCCATTTGTGAAATACGAATGTTTTATTTTCTGGTGGCGATAATTGGTAACCGGCGATAATTGGTAGCAAGGCAGTACAGGGGCTCCTGTAGGGAATTTTTTACTGAATGAAATCTCCATTCAGTAATTATGGTCATAAAAACCATACTTATGTCATAGCAATTAGTAAAACAACTTATTTTTGGGTCTGCATGTTAACAAAATCATTTTCCAGTTGAATAGTAATCACTTACATAGTTCTAAAACCTCCAATTTAGGCAAATTAACAAGAAATAATCTCCCGAATGGAGTACGGAATGGAATCTCCATTCGGTAAATAGCCCGACCCATTAAGGCAGTAATGGAGACCGATTGGAGCAGGCCTCACTGAGCGATAATAGGGGTTCAAATACTTATTTGGTTTTAGTACCTTTATCAATATTTGACTGAACACTATCCCCCTTAACCTTTTTCTTTTCATTGGGAGTTTTGTTAAAGTATTTAAGAAGTGTGTTGACACCTGACATTTTGCAACACACCCTAACTTGCTTCTGGTTTTGCGGGCTCAACATAAATAGTCTCTAAATTACTAGAGTATAAACTTGGAACCAGATTTGGAACCGGGAATTGTTTCTAGATAAAACCCCTCCTATCCCCTTTTTATCGTACCTCTAATATTATTCGTGAATAAGAGAGGAAGAAATGGCCTATTATTCTTGAATAAGAGGAAGAAAGGGCCCAGAGTAGTATGGTAAGTCACATAATTCAGATGACTACTTAGTGAGGGATGGCCTGAAGTTGGCAGTCAAGATGGAAAGGTCAAACATGACTATGCTTGTCTAGGCTAAAGGCTTGTTTCTTAAACTTAGCTGAGACCAAATTTCTATATTTTAAATCTTGGAGGATGAAAGAAAGCCTTCTCAAAGGTAAGAAAGACACCTTCCTTTTCTGAAGAGGGAGGTGTGGTGGCAAAATGGTAACACACTCACCTCCCATCACTAAAGCCAACAGTTCAAACCCCAGACCTTATGCGGGAAAGTTGGTATTTAATTATCGATGGCTCAGCAGTTTACAGTAACAAACCTTGACCAACTGTATGTACTGCTTTCCTGTGCCCACAAAACTACCCGTCATGGTATGACCTGTACAGTGTTGAAAGTGATGTTAAAGCTCATATAAATGAATAAATTGGAGTGGAGAAAATAATATTATCTGTCATATTTAGTTGGTTGTTTATAAAAGTTAAACCTACTCACAGGTCATAGGAGTTTAGCTAAGTCTGAGACCACTGCTTATAGTCTTAACTTCAAATCTAAATGTTAGGTAAACCCTTTTGTGAAACCAGCACCAGAGGTCTATGAGGACAACATACAAAAGTACCAAGATGAGGCTCTAGTCTGCTCAACAACCACTTAGAACCAGGCAATGGAAGCACATAGCACTAGCAGATCCAGGGGGGGTTCAGGGCGTTCGAACTCCCCCTTGAAAAATAATGTAAAGGGGTTCAACCCAGTACAAAATTATTTCTTGAGAGTGGTGTTAAATTTACAGGAAATGCACATTAGCATGTTCATATCTTTGTATCTACCTTATCCAGAGATCTCTCCATGTGGTGTAGCTTGTCCAATTTATGTTTGATCTGTGAAGTTATCCAGCACTGAGATGGTTAAGTAACTCGATGGGAGACGGTCTAAGCTCTGAGCCAGGTATAGGTATGCTTGGATGATCACTTAAACAGCAGTCCTGTCATAATATAACCAAAAAAGGCACTTAGAATGACATTAAGTAATCTCATCAATCAATCAATCATCAATCAGCCTTATTCAATGAATAAGCACTGAATGTGTGAGTAAAACAAAGAACTGTTAATAAACATGTTTGGTTTGCATTTCTTGATTACATTTAAGAATTATATAAGGTTTAAAAAATCAATTTGTGAGAAGGTATTTTAATAAAACAAAAATAAAGAATATTATTTTGAGTAACCAAATTATGACCATTGAGTAAAAATTACATTCGTCTAACAAGAATGTTTAGATTGAGATTGCTATTCAGATTGAGGTTCCTATTGAAAAATTGGCACTATTTGAAATTAGAGTGAATAATAACACAAAGAACAGGAGCATTACAAAATAAAATAAAGTCAAAGTCCAATATAAAGTAATGATATTAAATACCTTGCCCCTATTAAAAATTACCTGAAGTGTTAAATTAAAAAAAAAAGAAAACTTTGGAATTAAAAAAAAAATTTTTAGCACTAGTAAAGACAAGGCTAGAAATAACCTTCAAAATTAATCTCATATTCATAGGTGGGCCTGTTACAAAATATTAAGCATAAATAGCAATTTTTTGTATAACATATCAGTTTTATATTATTACAGTTCGACCGTATGTCTGTTGATTCAACATTTCTGATTTCACATCTAAACCACGGTAAATTGCGCAGTAAAATTCACAGTAAATTTAGCGTGGCTATAGTGATAACTATACATATTTCTGAAGGAATTTGACCATTTTGGACTGTTTTGAGATAGAAATCAAGGTAAATGTCATTTTTATTGTATTTCCGATTATTTATAGCCCTTTTCAGCCCTTAAAGACAGTTTAAAGACACATTTGGGGCTATAATGTCGGAATATGATTTGGTATAAATCATTCTCTATAAATTAATGAATCTGATTAATTTAGACATAGTTTGTACAGTTATGAAATGTAAAATTTACAAATAGTTGTGAAACCCAAAGTTGTTGCCCCTTTTTCACCCACTCTCCATTTGATCTCTTTTTGGATGATCACATGACCAGAGTTCATCTATACCAGAGCCTGCACTGCAGATGAGAAGTCAGAATTCAGAACTGAATTCACCGGCAACAACTAAAGAGAGAAAGTAATGGCAAAAGAATATCATTAAACACATGATCCAGGAGTGCCTCCTGGATCAGCACAGGATATCAGAGCAGTGTTGGAATTGAACACATATAGTGACGATCCTTGATGCAATCCTGGACTGGCTCCCTGGGTGAAGTCCCGGGAGAAGGTTCCTGGGATCGCTGTCATTGTTAATTTGTGACTATAATCCCAGGAATTGGAACCAGGATGGCGAATGATTTCTGCATTGTATTCTGTTGTGAATCTTGCTAGCAATGAACTGCCTGAGCTGCCAGAGAGCTTCATGACTTTAATATTCAGCCAATCAATAGTTTAAAACCATCATAAAGCACTCAAATATGTCT
This sequence comes from Sabellastarte sp. h YS-2021, assembly GCA_964017235.1. Lineage (NCBI taxonomy): Eukaryota > Metazoa > Annelida > Polychaeta > Sabellida > Sabellidae > Sabellastarte > Sabellastarte sp. h YS-2021. The sequence goes on along the minus strand of OZ024930.1, from coordinate 5,525,699 downwards.
TTTATTCCTATAATAAATAATTGTGGTGGAGACCCAAGGATGTTTTGTTATGATGTATGAGTCCAGAAAATTTATTACAAAACTGAAATATTTATTAAATAAATTATTGTGACTTTATTTTCCTTGTTTGCTTATCTTCTCTATCAATACTTAAGATCTTAAAATCTACACAACTATAGATTTGGCATAAGCTAGTAGCACCAACTTCCATGAAAATCCACAGAGCAGTGATCCCTGAATCTAAATACTTAAGATCGGATCTTCCGTTCAGGACAGAAAACATGATAATGACTGAACCTACTGGAGCCTTGGCTAACCAATGTGCTGATACCCAATTCAGATTTCAGCAATCCTGAGGGAACCAGCAAGATTAATTAAGAGTGATTCATTCCAGGGCAACCAGAGTCAGCAGCATTGCAGAATAATTGATAAGGTTTTGCTACTGTTCACCAGGTGACAACTGCCGATCCTTATATAATTAGAGCAGCTAAACCAGGGTGCTAGTAAGAGTGACTTAGATCCATGATCCAGAATTTTGGGTGGAGAATTTATTTCATCTATAGATCCATGATCCAGAATCCCAGGAACATTATTTGTTACAACTATACACAGATAAGTTTTTCTGATGTCTGTGAAATGATTCAGTTTAATAAGCCCGGTAGAATTCAGACATGAATTCTACCCCATTATTCATTATTCTTAGGCCAATTCATTTTTCATAGAGTTATTGGGAAGATTGAAGTTCTTCCTGCTAAGCCAATAGGAAGCTTAATTGTATGGGGACTGGCAACTCCCAGGATTTGGAGTGCCATTGTGAAATGTTTGCGAAGTGGTGACACTGCCAGCTTAAGGGTTAGAAAACCCTTGTGTAAAATTCCTGCAGGTGTTATGTGGTGACATGGTGAGATCTGGAGTCAGTGATGTCACCATGCATGATGGCATTGTGGAATCTATGTGTAATGATGCCATCTGAATGCTACCTGAAATGATTATTTGGGAGTGAATCTGATCCCGGGAGCTAGAATTGATCTTAGGTTAAGGATAGATCCATGTATTGGATTCACTCCTGATGTGAGCAGTGGGCTTTTGAAACTTTGAAATGTACACATAGTGGCACCACTGCAAAGTTGTTGAGGATGATGGATTCAACCGCTCGGATCCATCACAATATTTCACATTAGTGATAATGATGACATATCTATTGATGTTGTAAAATTTCCTAATTTCTTATGCATACCGTTGTCATTTAATTTTAGTACTTCATGATTTTTAATTAGGTTTTATAGAGGTTTTTCTACTAGGGACTTTTTCCATTTAATTGGCAATTGGTATGAAATTGCTTGGTAATGTAAATTCACCAGTATTTTTACACTTTGGTTCTGCTACATCAAATCACATTTTTTTTTAAACATGAAAAGGAGTGAGAATTTCGGTAGAAATTGCAAACAGCAATTATTCGGAATACAATTTTTCATATTAGTATTTTGTAATGTTATTATCACATTACCACATAGATCATGTGACTGCAAAATGTCGAGCGAGGAGCGGTGCGAATGTCCCATTTGTGGGAAGATGTTTTCAGAAAGTAAAATAAATTACCATGTGAATTTTTGTCTCCAGGACGACGATACTGAATTAACAAATAAAAGAAAGAATTCAAACAGTTTAGACTCAGGCGATGTGATGTCACAGCCATTAAAGCGTCCAAAGAACCAAACGATTGACAACTCCAAAAGTGAAAAGTAAGGAAATGCTTATTCAACATTTTTTGTCCAATATTACATGGACATGTTTGACATCTCACGCCATACTGCTTCCAGCCATATCGTGGTACAACTTAGACATGGTTACCTCGACTCTACTTACTTGCGTGTAGACCTAGACCGATTAATCTGTCTCTCAGCCAATTTTTAAAAGATTGATGTATTGGCGAGATCCAAAATGCCATCCATCAGTTTTAAAAAGGCATATTTTGGGACAGAAAACTCGGTCTAGTGTAGACCCAGATAGCATTCCACCGTCGGACCGACGTTGGCCCAACGTCGGCACATCCGTCGGTCCGACGTTGGCTGCCGACGTTGGGCCAACGGCTTTTTGACCGTCGGGCCAACGTTGGCCCAACGTCGGCAAGCCACCGGTGAAAATTATATTCTATGTATAGCATCAGCCAATCAGATGATGTTCATTGATAACTTTTGTAGTGTGAATTTTTAATGAGAATATTATTTTTATGTGTAAAATTGTTAAATGGTTAGTTAAAATTTGTGGGCTCACTGAAATATGATTTTTAGACATACCATAATAAATATTTTTTTCTAAGTTACCAAATTCCCTATTATTGCTCGCCGCCATCTTGAATAAAAATCCGCCGTTGGCCCAATGTTGGCAAAATATAGACATCTAACCTGAGGGTTGGTTGGCAAGCCAACGTCGGCCCAACGTCGGCAAAATATAGAGACATCTAACCAGAGTGTTGGTTGGCAAGCCAACGTCGGCCCAACGTCGGCAAAATCTGCCGACCATGCGACCAATAGCCAACGTCGGTCCGACGGCGGAATGCTATCTGGGGAGCCGAGGCACGACCACACATAAAACTAGTGGCGGTGGACCAGTTCACGCCCTTTTACCAATTCACGCCCACCCCTAAATTTATCCAAAACAATTCTAGTTACACCATAAATGACCCATGTATATGATCAATTTCATAATTATCTATGATGTGGTAAACCTCTTTTCTATTAAAAAGTATGAATCTTTAAGAAAATTGAGGGTGGGCGTGAATAGGGTATATGAGCAAGTCGCCAACAAAACAACTCGCAGACAGCAACTCGCCGACAAAACTCGCCGATAATTTTATCCATTTAAATAAGAGGGTAGTATGCGTTCTTTAATACTTTAAAACTCCAGAACTCACGGCCAAGGACACTCAAGTTATTAATATTCATGAGAATCTATGAGGTCACGGATTTCCCCTGGCATTTCCTTGCAATACTTTATAGAAGCATGGACGAAGATCAAATACTTTAAACTCCAGAACTCACGGCCATGGCCATAGCCAACTCATTAATATTCATGAGAAGATATGAGGTCACAGATTCCCCTGGCATTTCCATGCAATATTTTATAAAATAGAAGCATATGCACTCATCAATTGTCGGCGAGTTTTGTCGGCGAGTTGCTGTCTGCGAGTTGTTTTGTCGGCGACTTGCATGTAATTCGTGAATAGATACACGGGCGTGAATTGGTCCACCACCACTAGAGATTTGCATGAAACACAAATTATCCACACAACTGTTCCCATAACTGTTTTGTTACATTTACCTCAACAGTCAGTCAACATGCAAACATGTTTGACAAAAGGTACTGACAAAAACATTTCGTCACTTTCAATATCTTTTGGACTATTTCTCCAAATATTTGTAAATGTTCTTTTTTTATAAAAACTGTATCAAGTTGCATATATATAACACACACATATATTGTATTTGATGTTTCCGTGGCTTAATATCAACTGTTTTGCACTATATCAAACCATTTTGAGTCATTTTATAAAATTTTATTCAACAGAAAATGATTTTTTGCAAATCTCTAGTTTTATGTGGGGTCGTGCCATGGCTCTACACGCAATTAGAGCTGAGGTAACCACGTCTAGGTACAACTTAAACATAAAGTCCCTATTATTGCTTGTTTTAAGTATTGTAATGTACTAACGTGGGTATCTATTGAAGTATGCATTGATACAAGGAGTCATGGACAACTCTAGACATGGTTACCTCGGCTCTACTTACTTGCGTGTAGAGCCGTGGCACTACCCCACATAAAATTAGAGATTTGCATAAAACACAAATGCCATAAAAATTATACACACAACTGTTCCCACAACTATTTTGGTACATTAACCTCAACAGTCAGTCAACATGCAAACATATTTAACAAAAAAATAAATTATATTTCCTCATTTTCAATACTTTTAGGACAATTTCTCCAAAAATTTGAAAATGCTCTTTTGTTATAAAAGCTGTATCAAATAGCATATATATTATACACATGTTGTATTTGTTGTGTCACATGTTGTATCCTTGGCTTAATATCAACTGCTTTTAAATATATCAAACCATTCTGAGCCATTTTATCAAGTTTTGTTCAACAGAAAAAGATTTTTTGCAAATCTCTAGTTTTATGTGGGGTAGTACCACGGCTCTACGCGCAAGTAAGTAGAGCCGAGGTAACCACGTCTAGGACAACTCGGACCTTTGCCAACTCGACCCTGCCAACTCAGCCCCATTTTGATGCAAACTTGGCCTCTTTCTTAAACTCATCCCCACCAAGTTGACCCTTTTTTCATATCTATTATTTGCATCTGAAGTGACAAATTTGCAAGGAAATGGTTTTACAAGGTAGTCTTTTACAAATGATGGCTACATTTCAAGTTAGCAAGTTTCAAAAAACAATTATCAGGCTTTTGAAAGTACCTCCATTCAGATTAGCACTGAGGGTGCTAAAGATGTTATATTTCATGTAGTCTATAGGCCCCCATATCTCTCAAAGTCGTAGTTCCTGGACAAATTTGGCATGTTCCTCAAAGGTGCTGCTTTGTCAGGCTGTGAAAATGTTCTCCTTGGCGATCTTAATTTTCATCCGGATCAACACGACAGCTGGACACTGAAATTTTATGACATCCTTGAGCAATCTAGTTTTATACAACTTGTCAATACACCCACACATATTCAGGGTCATATTTTGGATGCTCTATGTGTGAGGGTTTCTTTCTCCTGGGCCAATAGTCCCAAAGTTATTTGGGGACTGTCAGACCACCAGGCAATCATGTTTAGCCTTATTTTCCCTGTCAGAGTGCCCTGTAAGTTTCTACGTGTTTCCATCCGTAAAATTCACAAGATAAATATCTTAGATTTCAGAATGAATATCCTGAAATCTGATCTCATTAGATGCCCGTACAAAACTGCCAGTCTTCTTAGTCATCAATACTTTAACACTTTGAGAAGCCTCCTTGACAAGCATGCACCAATTAAGAAGAAAAATATACCGAGACAATCTCAGACATGTCGAGACTGGTTTCATGAACTGTGACATTCTCAAGGCAAAAAGACTCAAGAGGAAATATCAGCGGGCATGGCGTAGTGAAAACTCAGCCAGTAATCGTAGCCAATACCGGGCTGGAATCAATCACTATAATTTTATGCTTGAGAGGTCCAAATGCAATCATTATTCCAACATTGTGGCTGAAAATCAAGGAAATCCTAAGGCTTTGTGGAACTGTTTCAAAAAGATTTTACACAGGTCCTCTGTTGCTGTTCTACCAGACTGCACAAATAAAACTGACCTTGTGAACACTTTCTGTAAGTTCTTCAATGACAAAATCCTTAAAATAAGATCCACAAGCTCCGACACAAGCAAGCAGGCACAAGTTCTGCTGCTCAGCGGAAAAATTCGTCACCCCGGTGAGTCGGTGACAGTACTAAATGTTCTTCACTATAAACTTTCATCATACAATTATATATATATAGCTTGGTGTCAAAGGCAGTTCATTCATTTAAATGTGAATATTGTTTGTCTTTAAACATTTTCATGCCAGGTGATGAACTTCACTGGCTGACCAGTACTGCTCTCCACCGTAACATTGCACGACTGGGACATATATCCCTTATTTTTGGTACATTTTAGCTGTAGTTGCATGGATCTCTTTTGGTAAAAAAAAGAAGTATTTTATATTTAAGCAACCTTTACTTTTTTATGTTTGGGGGTTGGAGAGAGCAGCAATAGGAAAGGGGGCTTGCCCTGCAGTAGTTTGCCCTGGCAAGTGGTGATGGCCAGGAATACCCTTTTATTTACAAAATATTTGCTAGAAGATTCTCAAGCTGGAGAGTCATGTGTCCTCATAATTCCTGAGTAACATCAATAAGTTGGTTATTGGGTGTACAAAGCTAACATTTTGAAATATTATATATATTTCAGCAACCTTTCTATCCAACTTGGAAGGGAGGAGTGATTGTCCAAGGCAAGTGGGGCCAGCAAGGTGGGGTTTTGTAGCAATATTTATGAATGGAAAGAGATCCCATTGTGGAGTTGTACACCCAATATTCAAAATATTAGCAATATTTTGTAAATAATGAGACATCCTGGCCATCACCACTTACCTTGAACAGATTACAGTTTGCCAAATCTCCTTCCTCATCGATGTTCCTTCCGCCAACAAATTTGACGGAAATGTTGCTTAAATATAAAATACTTTAAAAATCGTGGAGCTATACACCCAAAATCCAACTAATATGTATCCTGACCATTGCTGCTTGATTTGGACAAACATGAGGCCCTCAGAGTGGGATTTTTAGCAATATCCCCCCACATACCCAATCTTGGCTGGCCACAAACCTGCACCATCCCACATTCCCATCTCATCGCTGCTTTGTCCAAGTAGAATATGTCCTTTTACAAACATAAAATAAAAGCAATGACACTTTTGCGAACATTTTTAATGGGTGACAGTTCAATTTCTTCCAGAAATCAGCACCCTTGCTTTGCACAAATTGCATTTGGAATTTCATGAAGATATTAAATTACTATGGTTATCACCTTGACTTTGTTATTTGATACACTGTAATGTCAGGCAGATATTGATTGTCTTTGCTGGAACTCCATGTCAGTACCTTTGGATTACACACAGAAATAAACACAAATCTAACTCTTTAACCAGCTGAGCTAAAGGGGAATCCCCAGAAGCCCAGGTGTTAACAGTAGTGGTCCTACGATTAGACGGAAAATCGATTAATCGTCTATTTAAAACTTTCGATGTAGAAAATCGATTCTCATTTTAAGAATCGATTGTGAATCGAAAGTAAGACTTATAAACCACCTAATTTTCCCTTTTTCTACAGATGTTTAACATTTTATTTTCGTAACATTTGTTTACATTATCTGCCATGTTTCTTTCACTGGTATCTACTTCCTGTTGATTACAACTAAAACTCAAAATTTCTGTAGGTATTTAGAAGATCTTTTAATACAATAAACTAAGTTCAACCTAAATTAAATTTAACTTTCACTGCTTCACACACAACATGTATACTCCCTATAAATGGGGAATAATAACCTTGGCCATAAATCAAGTGGAGAGAGATCACACTACTGTAATACTTCAGCAGTCTGCCATGAATATTTTTGACAAATTTTGTTGAACAAGAAAACTAAAATGTTTACTACATTGCCATACTTAGAATTTTACAGTATCTAGGAAATTATAACTATATGAAATGAATAGGTCATGAAGATCTGCTTAAAAAACGAAATTCATTGAATATTGTTTTCAGGATAAGAGTCAGATTTTCCAGACCCCATCCAATACACATAAACTTGAGTGACAATGCTGAAATACATGTTCACTTGTGCCAAACTGTTTCATATAACCTAGTATATATTACAAAACATCAATATTGACCAGAAACAATAAAAGTCACTCTTCCATTTGATTAATGAAAGTAGCATGTCTTTGAAAAGTGTCCTGAGTTAAAAATGGAAGGAAATTTCCATGAACACATGTCTATGTATTGTTTAGTTCCCAAAGAAGCATTTTATTCAGGATAATTTTCAGAAGCTGCTTGGCAGTCACTGTTCTTGACATATGATAATGATAAGCAGATATTCTATTCTTCTTTGTTGCATATATACAAAGTGTCCTGAGTTCACAACACAGGTGTACCACATGGTGATGTTGAACAAAAGGGGTTGAAATAGACTTGCACCAAGTCTTTGTATTTCTCATCCCACTAAATCTGACATAGATGAAAACATTATACATCCACTTAAGGAGGGAAAAATCCTTCTCTATGCTGAAACAGTACTTTTGTCAGCCCCACATTCTAGTATAAAGTCATACAGTCCTCATATAATACTTTAGAAAAAAGGACTTGAAGAAAGTCTAGGGTTGAAATATTGTTTATTTTAAGCATGATTGGTTGCTAATCTGCTGATGTTACATTCAAACACTGTAAATGATTTAGCTGATGAAAAGGGAGAATGAAAATAAATATTATTTTGTAACTGTTAAGGCCATCTTAATAGATTATTATATTATTGCTGATACACATACTTGTTGAATCTTCAACCTACTGGTTTCCTAACATACCCCCTTCCCTACCCCAAAATGTAAACAAATAACCTAGATTTTTTTCACCACTGACCGATCGGAAGACTACTGTTATTATATTTGGTAAAAAAGAATATTCTGTCTTTCTTACAAAGCAAGCAGAAAAACGATTATAATCGATAATCGATTGCTCAGAGTTACCGATTAATCGATTCTGATTTGTTAGACCGATTCTTAACACTAGTTAACAGTACTGATATACACAAGGATATTTCAATATGAAACTGCACAAGATTTACACAAATGTTATTAAATATTATGACTTCCTTCTTGTATAAATTTCAGGTGTTGGCTGTAGGAATAGACCTTTGAAGGAAAAGCTTAGGGGTCAAGTCTGTTTTAACGGATTTAAATCCAAATTATTTTATGTTTTCAGACCCCAATCAAATCCAAATTCTTTGCTTTTCATAAGAATTTACTTCCTAATACCATTTATTGCAATTTATTTGTCTTGTTTAAATTAAGTCTTTCTAAGATATATATGTTAGTTAGATAGTTGTCTGAATATATTTTGAGTTATTTCAAACCTTTAAGTTGTACTAATAGTGAAATGAAAAAAAAGAATAGTTAACAAATATTGAAAATTGTGAAAATATGTGGAAGTTTCAGAAGTAATTTGGGCAAAAAGAAAGGGATTTAAATCCCATTAAAGTCCAATTGCCCTTTTCTAAAAGAATTGAACTCTTTTAAAATCCCTTAAAAAGGGGGATTTAAATTCTTAAAATCAGAATAAGTTAATTATTTTTTCTCTACAACATGTTTGGCTATGAAATTGTCAGAAAATTTTGCATTTGTGGTGGAGGTGAATAATCATGACTGGAAATTGTAATTATGTTTTTAACCTCATTTCATCCCTGTTGAGGTCTTTCCCAACTTAGTCCGATTTCTTTTCTTTTATTAAATCATAAGTGGTCTTAATATACTGGTGCTCACAGACATTCTATGAATTACCTAATATCCAGTTGATAATCAGCACTTCTAATACACACGGACTCCGTCAAAAGACTCTGGCAAAAGTTATACATGTATAGTTCCTATTAAGCTTGCCACACACTTTTGCAATTTTTATTAGCAACTATTGTGAAATAATAGTATCACATTTACTTGTGATGGTTTTTGGGATGGCCGTGCACTGGTTTAGCTGAGTAGTTGAGACTAGAGAATTGCCAGAGAGTGAACTTTGGTACAGTTCTATGTATCAGACTTCTTTTCTCTATTGTTTTGCAGACAAAGCTCTCATAAAAGTAACACTGAAAGAAAACAAGCAGAGTCTCTTCCTGAAAAGATTGCCTGTCACTATGCACAAAAACTCTTCTCCCCAGACAACTCTGTCAAGTTACAAAAGACTTATGCCAAGATATTTCAGCCCAAAAACAGACAGACTGACAAAACTGGTGAAACTGAGCATAGTACATCTACTGAAACACCTGTTTCATCAACATTGTCAGCATCAAGTTTTGTTGCTGAATCACCCAGGCTTAATACTGTTTCCAAAACCGTAGTGTCACCTTCCAAGGGAGGTAGTTTGGAAAAAGGGCCAAGAAATCTGAACAATGTGCCACTGGCTGAATTGATGAGACCGGTGACACTGGATGATTACATGGGGCAAGAACATGTGGTGGGAGATGGTAAGATGCTACGGAAGCTGCTAGAGTCGGTGAAGTTACCTTCTATGATCTTCTGGGGACCTCCTGGTTGTGGAAAGGTAAAATTAAACTCTTGTTTGGGATTTGGAAGTGGACATTTGTAAAGTATATACTTTGTACTGTATATACGTAGTAAAGCAATATGAAATTATGCCACTGGGGTCATTGGAGAGGTCAAAGGTCAAAGGTGGGGTTTAGCATCCTATTCACATGCGAAAGTCATGTCTGGACATATCTCTTCAGAACACTTTACCCTTTACGACACTCCTCCCCCCCACCCCTCTTCGCCCCCTTTCTGGTGTCTCTGATGTCTGCCTGTTATTTTTCATTTTCTCATGTGGTTCCAGTACTTCAGAGACTATCATATGGTGGAGATTAAATGCTGTAAAAGTACTCATGGCAATTACATCACATTACCCTCTGTGAATCTCATTGATAGCAGTGAGCCAGATTTGAACCCATTACCACAGAAGTTAGAATCAGGCTTGTCAACGACTTGACCACTTTGTCCTCTTGTCAAATTCTAATGAAATTTGCTGAAATGTTAGATAAATGTCTTAAAAATGTTACAAAAAGTGCTTTAAAACTTTGGGATAATAATGTATCAGACTTTTATGTAAAATAAGCGAAGCGGCCTGTTTCTTAATTGAATTCAATTTCTATTTATGCCATATGTTTTTCCCATGAATTACCATTTGCTTCTAAAAATATCTACGTGTTCATAGTCAGTATCATAACAAGGAAGTTACACTGGAAGATTGATGGTTGTTTACATTTTGTATCTTGATTTTGTGCTTTATTTAACAAAATTTACTTTTTCAAATATTATCAGAAACTGACTTAACTCCTTATATATTGTCTTTATGGTCATCAGCACATACTATAAAGAGTAACTGACCTTATAAACTTATAAGACCAATCAAGTGGCATGTGTTGGGATGAAGAAGCACCAATATCATAACATTGTGTTAATATATTATTGTAATGTGTCTTACACAGACAACTCTGGCGCGTATTGTATCCCAGAAATGTAAAGAAGCCAGTCAGATGAGGTTTGCCAAGCTTTCCGCCACTACATCGGGAGTTTCGGATGTGAAGGAAGCCATTAAAGTGGCCAAGAATGAACAAAACCTGTTCAAGAGAAAGACTGTGCTCTTTATTGATGAGATACACAGGTTTAACAAGCTTCAACAGGTGGGTAATGTAGCCTTTACAGTGACATTAGTCCTTTATACCCCTTTCACACTACAGGCGGTATGTCCTGCAGTTAGAAGTTTTACTCGGCGGCAGAACTGCCTCCCGGGTCGCCCCATTTCATCCATGTTGTTCACACTACAGCGGACGGCCACTGATTGGACTCGGTTTTTTAACCATCAATAACAGTTGGACGATTGTACTACAAACTTTGGTTACCGAAAAGCAACCTCCAATAACCTCAACTCACCTTCAGTAGCCGTTGGATGAACAAGTGGCGAAACGCCCAATACTTCCACTCACTTTATGTCGCCTTGTTACATTGAAGGGCGACCAGAACTTAACCTTATATACACCGTGGACCACACCTTTGGCTACCGTCGTAAGAAATTCACATGCACATTCGCAGAATTGTCTAAAATCTTTTAAAAAATCCGTTGGACGCGCAAGGTAATGGACGGTTCACCACTGACTTGCAAGTTTGCAAACAGATGTCAGAAGGTGATCCAAGGACAGGGACGTTTGACCAAACATGGCCTACCACGGTGTATACCACCTGTAGTATGAAAGGGATATTACCAAATTTGACAAATTACATGTTTAAGTATGTGGCACTGAAATGTTGCATGCATGTTGTACGTCCGGGATAATATCTTTATTTCCAGGGTGTTTTGGAAAACAAATACATATTACTATATGCTATACATATATACCCATTTTCTCAATCAGGGAGGAGATTTATGATTGGATCGCTAGAGTGGAACAGCTACCTTATTCAGGAATATTGTGGATTATAGGATTGGATATAGATTTACAAATGACAGTGTCTTTAATAGCCCTGTTTTTACTTTGGTTTTCAGCCATATTGTCTGTGACATTGTCCACACTGGTATTTGTCTTCTTGTAAGGGGTTTTAGTAAAAAATTTAAGAAATATGGCCAAACAAGGACAAAGGGGGTTTGGGTCTACTAGCGCGAGCCGCAAAGCCATCAGAGACACGAGTAGTGCACTGATGCGGTCACCCATCCCAGTACTAAACATAGACCATTGTCACTTAACTTCAGTGATGAGACTGGTAGTCATTCTGCTACGCATGAAAGTCTGGAGGAACCAGAAAAACCCCGCTAGAGCTCACACTTAAAAATACTCCTCGTACTTTCGATGTACGTCTGTTTTTAGGACACATTTCTGCCACATGTGGAGGATGGGACCGTTACACTGATAGGAGCAACCACTGAAAACCCATCATTTCAGGTATAGAAACGAGGTATTTGCTAGAGAATGTAAAATTGTCTGCCTGGGATTACAGCCCACTGAGATTAATCAATGAAAGGCAACATTTGGGGTATTTCTGCAACAGATTCGTAACCACATAGCTTCACAGAAGTGAATGTCTCACAATGAAAAGTAATCTAAAGGGTTTCAAATAATGTATAAATTTAAGTAAAATCACTAAAAGCAATTAGAGGCAAAAATACCAAATGCAATCACGCTCTCATTTGATTAGAATTTCTAGTTATTTGGCGTAAAAGTAAGGGAATTTTCCTGATTGGTGTAAATTATAGAAATGATATATAATTTTTTTTCCTGGGTTTGTAGCACTGGGATGCAGACCATTTCATGCAAGTAGCATGATAACACTCTAACACCGGAATCTTAATTGTTAGATCATATAATTGCGGGAAAACATAAAATATCAGAAAGAAATCCTAAATCTGAAGAAATCATGAACTTTTGTCTCATGTTTTGATAGATTTTAAGACACCTATAGTGAATTCTTTGAGTAGAATTGCAATGTTTTGTTTTCACTAACTTAATATCTGTTAGTGGGGTTATTGTATCCCCGACGTGAAGCGGGGATACTATGGCTTCATCATCGTCGTCGTCCGCGCCCGCAGAGATTTCTTGTTAGTGACCTACAGTCCACATTTCTTTCCAGATTTCTTTCATATTTGGCAGGTGGCTTGATATGGTAGAGGACTCGCCACCCTATCTTTTTGGTAGGGTTTATGTCTAAATTAGGCCTGTGGTAGACAAAAATGTCTAAAATGTGGAATATTGCTTGTTAGCGACCTACAGTCCACATTTCTTTCCAGACTTTTTTCATATTTGGCAGGTGGCTTGGTATGCTAGAGGACTCGCCACCCTATCTTTTTGGTAGGCTTTATGTCTAAATTAGGCCTGTGGTAGACAAAAATGTCTAAAATGCATTAAAATTCATGAAATCGTGCACTAAATCACTTATAACTTGAAAAGTGTTGCATTTAGAGCATTTTGTTAAAATATGTTATTCAGATACTTTTTTCATAGCTACAACATGGTGAGTAACTTGGGTGTGTGTCTCAATAGCTAAGTGAGTAATAGCTACTTTTGGGCTTTTCACTAACTTCCATCATGAGTAAAGTCACTTGTAACTTGAAAACTATTGCATTTACAGAATTTTGTATAAATATGTTATTCAGCTACTTTTGGGTCAGCTATAACATAGTAAAATTTCAGACCTGTAGCTCATGGCATAGCTGAGTAATAGCTACTTTTAGGTTATCACTGTTGAGTAAATTACTTATAACTTCAAAAGTATTGCATTTAGAGTATTTTGTTTCAATATGTTATTCACCTATTTCGGAGTCAGCTATAACATAGTGAAGTTCCAGACCTGTGGCTCATTGCATAGCTGAGTAATAGCTACTTTGAAGTTCACACTGTTGAGTAAATCAGTTGTAATTGGAAAACTATTGCACTTACAGAAATTTGTGTAAATATGTTATTCAGCTACTTTTGGGTCAGCTATAACATAGTGAAATTACAGACCTGTAGCTCATGGCACAACTGAGCAATAGCTATTTTCAGGTACTGACTGTTGAGTAAATCACTTGTAACTTGAAAAATATTGCATTTGGAGTATTTTGTTAAAATATGTTGTTCACCTACTTTTGAGTCAGCTATAACATCATGAAATTACAGACCTATAGCTCATGGCATAGCTGAGCAATAGCTATTTTCAGGTTCTCACTATTGAGTAAATCAGTTGTAACTTGAAAACTATTGCATTTACAGTATTTTGCTTAAATATGTTGTTCACCTAATTTTGGGTCAGCTATAACATAGAAAAAATTCAGACATGTAGCTCATTGCATAGCTGAGTAATAGCTACTTTGAAGTTATCACTGTTGAGTAAATCAGTTATAACGTGAAAACTATTACATTTACAGTATTTTGTTTAAATATGATATTCACATAATTTTTGGTCAGCTATAACAGAGTGAAATTGCAGACCTCTATGTCATGGCATAGCTTACCAATATCTACTTTCAGGTTCTCACTGTTGAGTAAATCATTGTATCCACTGGATAGCCGCAGTGTGTAGAGAGATTTCACCATTACCGCTCTAACGAAAAAAATATTATAGCTAGCCTTCTCAAGTTTGCCAGGTATATTAGAGGGTGCACCACAGTATTCTATTGGTAGGCTTTATGTCTAAATTAGGCCTCTGGCTAAATTATTTGCCTACTCAAAATGAGTAAATGCAAATTATCTCTAAAAGTATTGCAGATAGCCAATTTTTCTCAAATAACTCCTTCACCTACTTTTGGGAGAGCTTTCACTTGGTGAAGTTTCAGACCCGTAGCTAATTACTCATCTACTCAAAATGAGTAAATGCAAATTATCTCTAAAAGTATTGCACATAGCCAATTTTTGTCAAATAACTCCTTCACCTACTTTTGGGACAGCTTTCACTTGGTGAAGTTTCAGACCTGTAGCTAATTACTCACCTACTCAAAATGAGTAAATGCAAATTATCTCTAAAAGTATTGCAGATAGCCAATTTTTGTCAAATAACTCATTCACCTACTTTTGGGAGAGCTTTCACTTGGTGAAGTTTCAGACCTGTAGCTAATTATTCACCTACTCAAAATGAGTAAATGCTAATTATCACTAAAAGTATTGCAGATATCCAATTTTTATCAAATAACTCATTCATCTACTTTTGGGAGAGCTTTCACATGGTGAAGTTCCAGACCAGTAGGTAATTACTCACCTACTGAAAATGAGTAAATTCGAATTATCTCTAAAAGTATTGTAGATAGCCAATTTTTCTCAAATAACTCATTCACCTACTTTTGGGAGAGCTTTCACTTGGTGAAGTTTCAGACCTGTAGCTAATTATTCACCTACTGAAAATGAGTAAATTCAAATTATCTCTAAAAGTATTGTAGGTAGCCAATTTTTCTCAAATAACTCATTCACCTACTTTTGAGAGAGCTTTCACTTGGTGAAGTTTCAGACCCGTAGCTAATCATTCACCTACTCAAAATGAGTAAATGCGAATTATCTCTAGAAGTATTGCAGATAGCCAGTATTTCTCAAATAACTCATTAATATAAAAACAACTTATAGGAAGTCATGGGCTGCGAATCTTTTCATGTGGTCAGATTTGACCTTGGGCCCCTCCTGCTTATTATTGGTTCTTAGAGGTTTGCAATGTGAAAACGACTTATAGGAAATCATGGGCTGCGAATCTTTTGATGTGGTCAGACTTCACCTTGGGCACCTGCTACAGTGTCAAATAAGGGTAGCCAAACTTAAAAGTGCTTTCAGCTTGCTTATTAACGAAAAATACTGTTTATCTTCTAAACTATGTTAGTTGGCCTTTGTCGGTGGATACATCCTGCATCTGGCCACAGATGCGTCCTTGGTCTAGTTTGATTTGAGATAAACACAACTTTTTTGGTATCCCAAGATTGGGACAGTTCCAGCTTTTGTAGGATACCGAAATAGAAAATGTGCTACCGACCTTGCCCCATTATTGTCTTAAATAGAATATTGCCAAAAGTACAAGAACTTGTCCTTATACCCCTGTTCCATTGTTGTGAGGGAACCACCTACCCAGCCCACTTGGGCTGGAGAGAATCCAGTTGGCAAAGTCTTATGACCAGTCTTTTCACTCTTGAAGGTACAGAGAGTAGAAACCACTGTTTGAATCAGAGTGGCCTCTGGGCACAGTGACAGCTGACATTTTGCAGTACATAGCTAGAGCATACTACTTTAACAAATAGTCCATAATGTATACATTTGGAAATAATTTCAAAAAGTAGTGATTTATCAAATTTTTTTAAAGATACAAATATCGCGGAAACAGTAAAATCTATTTTTGTAAAACTGGTTGCATCTATAATTTTATAAATTTATATTCAGGTGAACAATGCTTTACTGAGTCGGTGTAAGGTGATTGTGCTGGAGAAGCTGTCCACCAAATCACTTGAGAGAATACTGAATGCAGCGCTGGTCAAACTGGGTATTACGCGAGTGCAGGATGAAAAGGAGGCTGAGCATGGGTAAACCTTGTTAAAGTCAAAGGTTATTATTATTAAAACAAAATGGTTGATAAACAATGTAAAATAACCCTTGCCAAGAATGTATTTTTAAAGTGTATCACTCAGTCAAAAAACATCAGATTATTTTCTTAGTTGGCATTCATGAAATATTTCAGACTTGAATTTTTGAAGTTTTGTGTTATGTGTAAGACTGTTAGAAAGATGGAAGAAGACAAGTAAAATTTGGCAGAGTTGTACTTGCTACAGGTAGGATGTTTTGGTTTTGTGAACTTCAATTTAAGCATAAACTCAGACGAAATTCAAAGAAAAATGCCCAAATTTCAGTCAACTGATAGGATTTTTAGCTGAGGTTTAAGATAAAAAAAACTTTCATGAATCCTAATCCAATTTCAGACTAAAGCTTGTCTGATGGCCATGTGAGCTTGAAAAAATAACTGTTGTTCTGCATGCCATAGAATCTTACTGATGCATAGATTAAGTACTATAAAGCCCCAAGTAGATTAGATTAAAAATCTCTTTATACTGTCTGTAGCACTGACATTTACATCACGGATGCTGCGATTGAGATGTTGGCTGGTTTTTCCGATGGAGATGCTCGTGGTGCACTTAATGCCCTGGAAACCGCATACCAGAGCCAAAGGTCAAATGAGTGCAAGCCTGTGGTCATTGGACTGGAAAGTGTGAAAGAAGTGATGCAGAGAACCCACATACAGTATGATCGTATGGGTGAGTCCTGGATTAGAACATGTATTACTAGTTCAAACCTTGGTAGTCACATATTGTACAGTAGAACCTCTCATATCAGAACAGATTGGGAGAGAGGTTCTGTTCGGACAATAGAAAGTTCATAATAAAGAATTTCAGTTGGAAATAGGAACACTCGGAGACCACATACCTCTGCCAAGGCTTAAAACCTCCAATATTGTTTCTGAATGCAATGATAGAAAATCCTTCAAAATTTCCTGGATCCAGATGGACCATCCAGATCACCACCAAAATCAGTAGTGGGTAAATCATTTGGCATTCTGGGTATCGATATTGAAAGTAAAAATATTTCAGTATTGGCCGATATGGGGGTAGGGGGGTGGGGTGGTAATAATAGTCTACCAAATAGACTGAATCCGGGATACTGAAAACGTTTTGTTCTAGCATATCCCCAACTGCTGACAGGAAGTGAAATTTACCAAAACAATACATGGCAGTTTTCATCCAAAACGCATTGAAAACTACAAAAATGCATGATCAAAGTGTACAATTTCTTCAGATTTGGGCTTTATTTCAAACATTTGCAGTGTAAGTTGACAGTTTTACTTAAAGTGGCGTTATTCATATACGTCTTTAGGCATCGATATCTGCAACCCTGTCCAAAAATAATAAATAGCGCCAGTATCGGTAAACAATGTACCCACTAGTAATCACGTGTTCATTGTGGGCATTTCCTGTTATTTCATCTCAATCCAGGAATATCGTTTTAAAGGGATTTTTATCACAGAACTCATAATCAGTATTGGAGGTATTGTGCCTTGGGGGATGTATGCACTCTCTGAGTGCTCCTGTTATTATGTCCACCCACTGGGGGGGTGGACATATTATTTTTGTTTTTTCCGCCATCCGGCGTCCCACTTGGTTTCCAGACATTTTAGGCAACAGTTCTTATCCTATCTTTACCAAATTTGGCACGCAGGTTGATTGGGTTAATAGCTTGTATGGGATTGCTTTTGGTGATGATGGCTCTATAGCTAACCGAGTAATAGCTACTTTGCTACTTTTGAGTATCTCTTTGGTTTCCAGACATTTTAAGGAATGCTATTAAGCCTAGCTTTCTGAAATTTGGTATGGAGGTTCATTCGGTTAATAGCTTGTATGGGATTGCTTTTGGGGGTAATTGCTTCATAGATGAGTGAGTGATTAATTAAATAAATGAGTAATTGGCTATTTTGAATACTGAAAAAGGCAAATGTGCTCATATCTCCTAAACCGTGCGAGATAGAGCGATTTCGTCGAAATTTTCGACCCACAAGGTATCTAAGGAATGTAATCTTTGCAATTTTCAAAAAAATTTCCCCTTCTCAAAAATGGCGGCCATTTTGAATTTTCGAATTTTTACCAAAAATGGCAAAACACAAATTTGCTTCTATCTCCTTAACCGTGCGAGATAGAGCGATTTCATCAAAATTTTCGACCCACAGGGTATCTGAGCATTGTACTCTTGGCAATTTTTAAAAAATTTTCCCCTCCCCAAAAATGGCGGCCATTTTGAATTTTCGAATTTTTGCCAAAAATGGCAAAACACGAATTTGCTTCTATCTCCTTAACCATGTGACACAGAGTTATTTCGTCGAAATTTTCGACCCACAAAGTATCCGAGCAATGTACTCTTGGCAATTTCAAAAAATTTTCCCCTCCCCAAAAATGGCGGCCATTTTGAATTTTCGAATTTTTGCCAAAAATGGCAAAACACAAAATTGCTTCTATCTCCTTAACCGTGCGAGATAGAGCGATTTCGTCGAAATTTTCGACCCAAAGGTTATCTCAGAAATGCACTCTCAGCAATTTTCAAAAAAATTTTCCCCTCCCCAAAAATGGCGACCATTTTGAATTTTCGAATTTTTGCCAAAAATGGCAAAACACGAATTTGCTTCTATCTCCTTAACCGTACGAGATAGAGCGATTTCGTCGAAATTATCAAGCAACAGGGTATCTGACCAATGTACTCTTGGCAATTTCAAAAAATTTTCCCCTCCCCAAAAATGGCGGCCTTTTTGAATTTTCCAATTTTTCCCAAAAATGGGAAAACACAAAATTGCTTCTATCTCCTTAACCGTGTGAGATAGAGGGATTTCGTCAAAATTTTTGACCCACAGGGTATCTGAGCAATGTAGTCTTGGCAATTTTCAAAAAATTTCCTCTTCCCACATATGGCGGACCATTTTGAATTTTCGAATTTTTGCCCAAAATGGCAAAACACAAAATTGCTTCTATTTCCTTAACCGTGCGAGATAGAGCGATTTCGTCGAAATTTTCGACCCACAGGTTATCTCAAAAATGCACTCTCAGCAATTTTCAAAAAAATTTCCCCTCCCCAAAAATGGCGACCATTTTGAATTTTCGAACTTTTGCCGAAAATGGCAAAACACAAAATTGCTTCTATCTCCTTAACCGTGCGAGATAGAGCGATTTCGTCGAAATTTTCGGCCCATGGGGTATCTAAGGAATGTACTCTTTGCAATTTTCAAAAAATTTTCCCCTCCCCACATATGGTGGCCATTTTGAATTTTCTAATTTTTGCCCCAAATGGAAAAACACAAATTTGCCTTAACCGTGCAAAATAGAGTTATTTCGGTGAAATTTTCGACCCATAGGGTATCTAAGAAATGTACCCTTGGCAATTTTCAAAAAATTTTCCTCTTCCCAAAAATGGCGGCCATTTTGAATTTTCAAATTTTTGCCAAAAATAGAAAAACAGAAATTTGCTTCTATCTAATCTAATCTAATGTGGACTTTTATGGCGCTTAATCTCCATCTCAGATGGACTCTAAGGCACAACAGAACATAAAGCAAGGGCAATTAACATTAATCCGGGGATATAGCAAGGTCGTACCAAGGAGACACAGGGTGACAAGGGAGGCTATGGCGGATAGGCTTTGCATACAGATAAGTCTTAAGCTTCTTTCTGAAGGAGGCAACTGATGTTGCACTGCGCACATCATGAGGGAGTTCATTCCAGATTCTAGGAGCATCAAAGGCAAAGCTGTGATCAAAATGTTTGACAGACTTAAAGACTGATGGGCGGAAAGGAGGAACAGTAAGATATTGACAATCTGGGTGACTACGCCTGGTACTATAAGAACTACTACTGGGAGACAAGTAAGGTTGAAAGTAGGAAGGGGAGCCACTATGTAGAAATTTATATACTAGAGTTGCAGTTTTGAACATACATCTATACTTCACGGGAAGCCAGTGGAGTTGTTTCAGAATGGGCGTAACATGAGCATACCTTCTATGGTTTGTAACAATACGAGCAAGGGTATTCTGAATACTTTGCAATTTGTGAAGATTGAAACATGACAAACTCCTAAAAAGAGTATCTTCTTAACCGTGCAAGATAGAGTGATTTCGTCAACATTTTCGACCCAACCAATGCAAAAAGGCATGAAGCTGAAATAATTTACATGTACACTAATAAATATTTAACCATCATTGATATATTTCACAAATGAAACAGGGTCTTGTAAGACTACTGTACAATTTTGGCAAAAGGTTCATGGGGTGGACATTACACATGATAATGTGTGTTCTTCTATGCTATCCTGGTTCTATTCATATGTCGCAGCTACTATCAACAGGGCGTCCTATTTCTAGTTGTATTATGTTGTCTTGTATCCTGTTCTCTTAGTATGTATGTGGCCTTTCAGTTCAGGCATCATGTATTATTTGTGGTCTAAACAGTTCTGGAAGGTGATGAAAAGACACAGTGCGTGGTGAAATATTGCAAAATTTAGTACTTCTTACAACTGGTAATCTAAACAAGTTTAGTCTAAATCGCAGCATTTTAGTTCATTTTACTTCCTTTTTTCATTCCAAATTTTCATGATTATAACTGGTAAAATTTACAAAATTTTACAAAATGGATTTGACATTCCTCTCTGTATCTTGTGTTGATCTTGTAGGGGACGAGCACTACCACTGTGCCTCCGCCTTACAGAAGTCTGTCCGCGGGTCGGATGATAACGGTGCCCTCTACTGGATGACACGCATGCTGGAGGGAGGAGAGGACCCGCTGTATGTTGCGAGGAGACTGGTGGTTACTGCCAGCGAGGATATAGGTTTGGTTCTAATGCTACTGTTTGAAGTAATCTAATCAAATAAGACATTGATGGCACTTAATTTCTCTTGCAACTGATTTTAGGGTGCATAAAACAAGATTGTTGATCTTAGATAATACAGCCTTTGAAAAAGCATAGTTTTATAAGTTTGGAATTTCTCTGAATTATGCGTACTTTTGCTGTAGCTGTTTAATATTACCCTTGCACCAATGCATCAAAAGAAATCTATGTAATTGCACAGAAAAGCAAGCACAAATATGTAGGGACGTTAAGACTCCAAATATTTCATGTCGGCTAATCAATAAGTACTATTCGTGTCGACAAAGAATAACTGTTGAATTTATAAAACAACTAAAAATCTTAAGTTTAATATTCTAAAAGCCAATGAAAATGATAAATATGTGAAATAAAATGAAATTATATGTCCATAATCTGTAAAATTTTATAAATTTGCTGTTACACTGCAACTTCTGGTTCATTTATATCAGACAGGAAGTGGGCGATATAAGAGGTAAATGGTACTTCTGATTTTACGTAAATGAATAAACAATACAGAAATCATGGCTGTTGTTGGATTTTATCTCATTTTTGCACATATTTGTTGGATTGAGAACTTTTACCATCTTTTACTACATTAAGCGATTATTCATACTTAGAAATTCGATATTCTATTCTAACCATCGTTGATTAGTCGACTAGTCATGACTTCACTATAAACATGGATTCTGTATTCAAATTGTGTGTCGGCCAACAGTAGGGAGCAGTAAGTAAATCCAGTTACCACACATGAGCAAGTAGGAGGGGCTGTTATAGCAGATAGGTAGCTGCTTATTTGATAGAAGAGGGCTGCTATGTTTGAACTTACTTTGAGGAGTGAGACCTATCATAATTTCTGAAATGTATAAAATGCCCCCTCTAATTATCAATGCCAACACTTTTACTGGTGATTTTCAGTGACCAAGGGATCACAAACGGCAAACAGACCTCAGTACTGCAAAGTCATCAGTTAGAGATCAGTAAACCGTAGATGTTTTCCATTCTGGATTTTATATATATATCATTTACATTCACAAAAAAATTTAATAAAATTTAACTAAATATTACCACTGATGTTTTATTAACAGTAGCTGTACTAAATTAAGATTATGCAGTAAAATACGTTGCATTATTAATTTTATCAGCCATGTTTGTAACCCATCATACTTTCACAAAGTATTTCTGAAAAATACTAGAGAGGTAAAAAGACTAATTGAAAACATGTTAAGGTAGTTGTTTAACTTTGGTACAGTACTTTTTGGCTTTTTTGTTGATACAAAATGCCTCCCCCCCCACCTTTTGGGAATTATAAATCACTCCTAGGCATGTATTATGAAAATTACAGTATTTCTGTGTTGATTTTCCAAAAGATAATTTAGGGCTGCCTTAAGTTTTGGATTGTTAACTAATGTGCCATATGACCAGAGTGTCTGATTAATGTCAGCTGACACCGTGCCTGTTTGTGTTCTCTCCTTAGGTTTGGCCGACCCCCACGCTCTACCTCTTGCCATGGCCGCCTTCCAGGCATGTCAGGTGATTGGCAGACCCGAATGCTTTGTAAGTTTATTTTCTTATACTCCCTTCACACTTCTCTGCTGAGGCACCGTATTTGGACCCCGTTTCAAAAATAAATGTCGTGTAATTTCAGAGAAAGCATTATCACAAACAACAGATGTCAATAAAATGTCAGTGTTGAAATCCTTGTGTTTTAACTGATAATCAGGTTGAAACTTTGACTGTGCTATTAGACCTGCGAGTTTTAAAATAGTGTAGTGATTGTGAATGTAACAATATAATCCCACATAAGAGTGGGTGATTGAACATTCAGTGAGGGAGCAATGTCACAATTGCCATTTTGACTGATCTTTTTGAGGAGGGGAATGTTTTTTTGTCCCACAAATATTCGTAGGTCACTATTAGTGGTCGATTAATTTTGGCAACATTGTACCATTGAGGTCATTTATTGACAATTTTAAGTAATGGAATATTCAACATAATATCTTATCTTTCTGTATACATAACTTCATGATTTTAACAGATTTTATGAAGTCTTTATTCAGTAACTTGGCAGACTTCTTGCCACATTTTCTTTAGTTTACATTTTCATTGCCATATTTACAGGAAGTAAACATTTTCAGTAGATGCTAAGTTCTGAAACTTAAAAACAACAACAAAATTTTAACGAGATTAATATCGGCGTCGTCCTGGAAAGTGTTTTCAACAAACAGGCAAAATAGGTTAATAATCGATTCTGACTTGATCTTCGGCTGGCAAAGTGGATGATTATTAGACCATAATACGATTCCCGATAATAGTCACTATGTTAGTAAACTCGGGTCGCAGTTGGCAAAATAACATTTCATAAAAATGTGAGTTTCCATAAGTGGCTGACCTGATTTTGAGGTCATTACAGGTCATTATATAATAAAACTTAACTATGTTTTCTGAAGATCAATCTTGCTCACTGTGTCACGTATCTGGCCCGCGCCCCCAAGTCCAATGAGTCATACTCTGCATTCCAAGCTGCACAGATGTGTATTCGCGAGCACGCCGGACCTCTGCCTGGAGTACCTCTACATCTCAGGAATGCATCCACCCAACTCATGAAAGAACTCGGTAGGTGTGCATCATGATGGTGTAGTTTTGATTTGACCTATGACCTAGTCATAGTGACCATAAGTTTGAAAATCTTGTCTGGGCTATTTATTGGATTCGGTAAGGTGTAGAAAGTTAACACTTGGTGGGGACATTGGTTAGGGGGTGTAAATGTGCATCATGATGTGACCTTTAACTTTGTCTCTGCCAAAGTGTGTTCACCTGCAAGATTTGAGACATGTTTCTATTTTGACAAAGATATTTTGATTGCTGCAACTGATTAGTTTATATACTTTGGTATAATTGTGCTATTTCCATTGACAGCTATACTCCAGTTAATATAATTTACAGCTTTGTAATTTTTAGTTTACTAATTAATGCTGTCATCTTGCTATTGGAATTTCTTGATTTAATACATTATTTTTACATACATTTTATTTCGTTTAGATGTTATTTTCTCTACTTAAACATCCAGATCTTTGTACTTTCTCACCACTTCTACATTTCATGGTGTTGAAAACTATTTCTCCCGGCTGTGGGGTACTGGCATCTCTGATGCTATTTTACTTACCAAGCCCCAAAGTACTCTTATGATAAAAATATTCAGGAGTCAGAAATTGAAGCCAGCGGTAATGTTGTGAAACACCCAATATAATTTACAGTTTCCATGCTGGAACTTTTATATCATTTAATGTAGCAAAATTTTAATAGAATATAATTAACAAGAGCATTTAAAGAGTACATTGCTCCACCAAAGCCCAACACCTCCAATATTTGCTAATGAGTGCAAGGATAAAAAATCCTTTAGAAAATACCTGGATCCAGACCTCATCAGGATCACCACCAAGATCACCTTTTTCTTGTGCAGTTGTCAAACATTTGCTGAAAATTTCATCAAAATCTGTTCATAAAAGTTAAAAGAATCATTTCAAGGTAGTTGTTTATAAGTTGTTCTTAGAAGCCCCCTCTCCCGCCATTATAACAAAACTTACTGTAAACTATGGGTATCCTTTATTTGTAAAAAAATCATTCAAGAGTTCAACCAAGTTTCAAGAGGCTTTTTATTGTATCCCCGGTGCGAAGCAGGGATACTATGGATTCATCATTGTCGTCGTCCATGCCCGCGTCCGGAGAGATTTCTTGTTAGCGACCTACAGGCCACATTTCTTTCCGGATTTCATTCATATTTGGCAGGTGGTTTGATATGGTAGAAGACTCGCCACCCTATCTTTTTGGTAGGGTTTATATCTAAATTAGGCCTGTGGTAGACAAAAATGTCTAAAATGTGGAATATTGCTTGTTAGCGACCTACAGTCCACATTTCTTTCCAGATTTCTTTCATATTTGGCAGGTGGCTTGATATGGTAGAGGACTCACCACCCTATCTTTTTGGTAGGGTTTGTGTCTAAATTAGGCCTGTGGTAGACAAAAATGTCTAAAATGTGGAATATTGCTAATGAAATGAGTAAATGCGAATTATCTCTTAAAAGTATTGCAGAAACCCAATTTTTCTCAAATAACTCATTCATCTACTTTTGGAAGAGCTTTCACATGGTGAAGTTTCAGACCCATAGCTAATTATATCCCCAGACGAAAGTCGGGGATATATTGGATTCAGGTCCGTCGCGCCACCGCCGCCGCCGCCGTAGAAATTTCCTTGTGGACGCGATAACTCAAAAACCAATTAATATTTTTTTTTCAAACTTGGTACACATGTTAAGGATGCCCAAAGGAAGATCCCTATTTTAAGGTGACCTTAAACTCCAAATAATAAAGAACTTATGGCCACCTTAAGGTCAGAAATTGCACTTTTGACCACTTAGAGCCCTCTAGGTCACAAACTATGAGGCGTATCTGGCTTAAATTTTACCTGAGAACACATTAATATATTCTTAGTACATGTGCGGAAAATCAAGACTTTAAGTTGAGGAGAAAATTGTGTTTGGGGCCCATAAAGACCCCACTTAGGACTTTTTTCCTAGATTTTTAACATATTTTGCCCTATAATTTGGAAGTGGTAATTCTGATGAGTCTCAAACTGCTCTAAGTGTAACTCTTATATGTAATCCTTGTCTGTGAAAAATTTAAAGGCTGTAGGTTTACCTGTTAGGCCGACTTGAGGTCTCAAAATTGCCCACAGAGACCCAATTTATGGACTTCTTGCCACCTTCAAGCACTGTAGCTTTCAAACAATGTCTCTCATCTAAGTGAAATATCATCTGAGAATATATCAATATGTTTTTCTTGTATGTACTCCAAAATTTAGGCCTTTAATAGACATTTAACCCATGTATGAGGACCATAAATCCCCACCCGAGTGACCCTTTTTAGACATTTTTCACATATTTTGCTCTGTAACTTGGAAATGGTAAGTCTGAGAAGTTTCAAACTGTATTAGATACATATTCTATGTGTAATCTTAGTATGTGACAAATTTTAAGTCTGAAGCTTTAATTTGAAGGCCACATTGAGGTCTCTGACGGGCTCCCAAAGACCCAGTATTTGGACTTTTTGCCACCTTTAAGCCCTGTGACTGTTAAACTATGTGACTGATAGGGCTGAAATCTCATCTGGGAATACATTATTATGTTCTTTTTACATGTGTCAAAAATCATGGCTTCAAGTAGACATTTAAACTGTGTATGAGGACCATAAACACCCACCCGAGTGACCCTTTTAAGACATTTTTCACATATTTTGCTCTGTAACTTGGAAATGGTAAGTCTGAGAAGTTTCAAACTTTATTAGATATATATTCTATGTATAATCTTAGTATGTGACAGATTATAAATCTGAAGCTTTAATTTGAAGGCCACATCGAGATCTCTAAAAGGCCCACAGAGACCCAATATTTGGACTTTTTGCCACCTTTAAGCCCTGTGACTGTTAAACTATGTGATTGATGGAGCTGAAATCCCATCTGGGAATGCATTATTATGTCCTTTCTACATGTGCCGAAAATCAAGGCTTTTAGTAGACATTTAACCTGTGTATGAGGGCCATAAACACTCACCCAAGTGACCTTTTTTGACATTTTTTTCCGTATTTTACCCTGTTATTTGGAAATGCTTAGTGTGACAGGTCTTAAACTGTATTATATATAATTTTTTTTGTTATGTTTGTCCCCCAAAAAGTTTCAGCTCTGTAGTTTAATTGCTAAGGTCTCTTTAACAATTGTAAAATGCCCACAGAGACCCAGTTTATGGATATTATACCACTTTAAAGCCCTGTAACTGTCGAACTATGTGGGTCATAGAGCTGAAATCTTTGAATTTTTCAAAGGAAGTGCCTGTCTATTTAAATTTTTATTAATAATGTTATGGCTATCTTAGGCTTTTAAGTACTTATTTTTGTGTGTTATCTCTCTGCTTGCTGAGTTTTTAACTTTTTATGTCAGCTGACTTGTCAGTCAGCTGACATTATGTCGTCACTCTGCGGCGTGGGCGTACGCGTACGCGTCCGCGTGAACAACTTCTCCTCCAAAACTACAAGGCCTAGAGACGTGCTGTTTTTTTTAAAAGATACCTTATCTATCGAGGATGAAAAATTGTTCAAGGCATGCAAATCTGTCTGTTCGTCTGTTTGCTAGAGACATTACAAGGGGGGTACCCCCACCAAAAGTGTGAAAATTTCAACACTTAATCACAATTTTCTCAGTGACTATTGCAGGGATTTCTCTCATATCTTGCATATATGTACTAGGCCAGAGGTAGATTCTCTTGTGTGAGTATGAGACCTGGATCTGTCTTACTTTTTTTTTAATAAATTTTTTTAATAATTTTTAATGCATTAAAATTCATGAAATCATGCACAAAATCATTTATAACTTGAAAACTGTTGCATCTAGAGCATTTTGTTAAAATATGTTATTCAGCTACTTTTTTCATAGCTACAATATGGTGAGTAAGTTGGGTGTCTGTCTCAATAGCTAAGTGAGTAATAGCTACTTTTGGGCTTTTCAGTAACTTCCATCATAAGTAGAATCACTTGTAACTTAAAAACTATTGCATTTAGAGAATTTCGTATAAATATGTTATTCAGCTACTTTTGGGTCAGCTATAACATAGTAAAATTTTAGACCTGTAGCTCATGGCATAGCTGAGTAATAGCTACTTTTAGGTTATCACTGTTGAGTAAATCGCTTATAACTTCAAAACTGTTGCATTTAGAGAATTTCGTATAAATATGTTATTCAGCTACTTTTGGGTCAGCTATAACATAGTGAAGTTTCAGATCTGTGGCTCATTGCATAGCTGAGTAATAGCTACTTTGAAGTTCTCACTATTGAGTAAATCAGTTGTAATTGGAAAACTATTGCATTTAGAGAATTTCGTATAAATATGTTATTCAGCTACTTTTGGGTCAGCTATAACATAGTAAAATTTCAGACCTGTAGCTCATGGCATAGCTGAGTAATAGCTACTTTTAGGTTATCACTGTTGAGTAAATCGCTTATAACTTGGAAACTATTGCATTTAGAGTATTTTGTTTCAATATGTTATTCACCTATTTTGGGATCAGCTATAACATAGTGAAGTTTCAGACCTGTAGCTCATGGCATAGCTGAGTAATAGCTACTTTGAAGTTCTCACTATTGAGTAAATCAGTTGTAATTGGAAAACTATTGCATTTAGAGAATTTCGTATAAATATGTTATTCAGCTACTTTTGGGTCAGCTATAACATAGTAAAATTTCAGACCTGTAGCTCATGGCATAGCTGAGTAATAGCTACTTTTAGGTCATCACTATTGAGTAAATCAGTTGTAACTTGAAAACTATTGCATTTACAGTATTTTGCTTAAATATGTTGTTCACCTACTTTTGGGTCAGCTATAACATAGTAAAATTTCAGACCTGTAGCTCATTGCATAGCTGAGTAATAACTACTTTGAGGTTCTCACTATTGAGTAAATCAGTTGTAATTGCAAAACTATCGCATTTAGAGAATTTAGTATAAATATGTTATTCAGCTACTTTTGGGTCAGCTATAACATAGTAAAATTTCAGACCTGTAGCTCATGGCATAGCTGAGTAATAGCTACTTTTAGGTCATCACTATTGAGTAAATCAGTTGTAACTTGAAAACTATTGCATTTACAGTATTTTGCTTAAATATGTTGTTCACCTACTTTTGGGTCAGCTATAACATAGTAAAATTTCAGACCTGTAGCTCATGGCATAGCTGAGTAATAGCTACTTTTAGGTTATCACTGTTGAGTAAATCGCTTATAACTTGGAAATTATTGCATTTAGAGTATTTTGTTTCAATATGTTATTCACCTATTTTGGGGTCAGCTATAACATAGTGAAGTTCCAGACCTGTGACTCATTGCATAGCTGAGTAATAGCTACTTTGAAGTTCTCAATGTTGAGTAAATCACTTGTAATTTGAAAACTATTGCATTTAGAGAATTTAGTATAAATATGTTATTCAGCTACTTTTGGGTCAGCTATAACATAGTAAAATTTCAGACCTGTAGCTCATGCCATAGCTGAGTAATAGCTACTTTTAGGTTATCACTGTTAAGTAAATCACTTATAACTTGAAAACTATTGCATTTAGAGTATTTTGTTGCAATATGTTATTCACCTATTTTGGGGTCAGCTATAACATAGTGAAGTTCCAGACCTGTGGCTCATTGCATAGCTGAGTAATAGCTACTTTGAAGTTCTCACTGTTGAGTAAATCAGTTGTAATTGGAAAACTATTGCCTTTACAGAAATTTGTGCAAATATGTTATTCAGCTACTTTTGGGTCAGCTATAACATAGTGACATTACATACCTGTAGCTCATGGCACAACTGAGCAATAGCTATTCTCAGGCACTGACTGTTGAGTAAATCAGCTATAACTTGAAAAATATTGCATTTGGAGTATTTTGTTAAAATATATTGTTCACCTACTTTTGGGTTAGCTATAACATAGTGAAATTACAGACCTATAGCTCATGGCATAGCGGAGTAATAGCTATTTTCATGTTCTCACTATTGAGTAAATCAGTTGTAACTTGAAAACTATTGCATTTACAGTATTTTGCTTAAATATGTTGTTCACCTACTTTTAGGTCAGCTATAACAGAGCAAAAATTCAG
This sequence comes from Sabellastarte sp. h YS-2021, assembly GCA_964017235.1. Taxonomy (NCBI): domain Eukaryota; kingdom Metazoa; phylum Annelida; class Polychaeta; order Sabellida; family Sabellidae; genus Sabellastarte; species Sabellastarte sp. h YS-2021. The sequence goes on along the minus strand of OZ024930.1, from coordinate 5,495,812 downwards.
ACATGTAGCTCATTGCATAGCTGAGTAATAGTTACTTTGAGGTTCTCACTCTTGAGTAAATCAGTTGTAACTTGAAAATTATTACATTTAGAGTATTTTGTTAAATATGTTATTCACAGACGTTTTGGTCAGCTATAACATAGTGAAATTGCAGACCTCTATGTCATGGCATAGCTGAGCAATAGCTTCTTTCAGGTTCTCACTGTTGAGTAAATCATTGTATCCAACCTGTAGGAAATCATGGGCTGGGAATCTGTTAATATGGTCCGATTTGACCTTGGAACCCTCCTTCAAGGTCAAATGAGGATAGCGAAACATAAAAGTGCTTATAACTCGCTTATTATTGGTCCTAGAGGTTGGAATGAAAACCAACCTATAGAAAATCATGAGCTGGGAATTTTTGGTGTGGTCAGATTTCACCTTGGACCCCTCCTTCAAGGTCAAATGAGGATAGCCAAACTTAAAAGTACTTATAACTCACTTATTATTGGTCCTAGAGGTTTCGAATGGAAAACCAACCTATAGAAAATCATGGGCTGGGAATCTTTTGGTGTGGTCGGATTTGACCTTAGACCCCTCCTTCCAAGTCAAACGAAGATAGCCAAACTTAAAGTGCTTATAACTCGCGTATTATTGGTCTTGGAGGTTTGGGATGGTAAACCAACATATAGGAAATCATGGGCTGGGATTCTTTTGGTGTGGTCAGATTTGACCTGGGACCCCTCCTTCAAGGTCAATTGAGGATAGCCAAACTTACAATTGCTTAGAACTCGCTTATTATTGGTCCTACAAGTTTGGGATGGTAAACAAGCTACAGGAAATCATGGGCTGGGAATTTTTTTGTGTGGTCGGATTTGACCTTGGACCCCCTCCTTCAAGGTCAAACAAGGATAGCCAAACTTAAAAAGTGCCTATGACTCACTTATTATTGGTCCGAGAGGTTTGGGATGGTAAACCATCCTAAATTCTTTGGCTGGGAATCTTTTGGTATGGTCAGATTTGACCTTTGGACCCCTTCTTCATGGTCGAACGAGGATATTGCATTTATAGTATTTCTTTAAATATTTTTAACCTACTTTTTACACTTAAACAATTACCTTGTTACTTTATTTCATAATACCATTTGCAGGGCACAACTTTTTTGTCCTTTTCTTCTGTCCGCTTCGGAATATCTTTCGAACATGCTGTTCAGTTACCATTTACTGTATTTCTGTACAGCCCTTTCCCTGATAATTATGCTTTCCTCTCATTATCACCATCACAAATCAAAAACATTCAGTCAGCTGACACAGTGCCCGTTCACGGGCACTCTCCTCTTGTTAAAATGAAACTGGTTAAACATATTCAAGTAGGCAAAATGGACACTTATTTTCTGGTGAGCTATAAGTCCAATATTAATGAAATTATACCCTTATGTAGTAAAAATAGGGGATTTTTAACCCTCAAGTAGCCCAGTTTTATTCAGTTTGCCTCAGTTAATTTTGACACAGTTCCTACAGTTACTAACTCATTTCAGTTGATAATCACATTCTTAAAATTCTCAATTCTGACTTATTATTATAAATCTGTTCTTGTGGTTTGATAATTTATATTTAATTCTGGAGGTATATAATTTTCCTGTTGGACATTCCTTATTTATATATTTGATTTTATTTTAGTGATAAGATTAACTGAGCTTTTTGTATTTGATTACCCCTTTTGTTTGTTTACCATTTGTGCTGTATTTAGTCCCACCCCCCCATCCACCTCTGGGACCTCCAGCTATTGAGTGACACTAAATAAACAAAGGTATTGAATGATATCAAATGAGAAACAAAGAACCAGACTTTTCAGTGGGGTTGCAGATCTTCTGTAACAGTGAGAGAGGTGTGGAGAAGGGGAGAGGGGTGGGGTGGGGTTGGGAGATGGGGTTTGCTTCATTATCTAATAAGACAAAGGGGAGTCAGAACTGAGATTGTGTCACATATTTAGGTTGCATATATATGGACCACATATATAGGAATTGAGGAAATGAATAACTGAAAAACAATGCAAATTCTAAAAATAATATAATAAAATAATAATATAAATAATATATAATTTTTAAATAATATTTTATTTGTGAACAAATATAGAAACAGATATGCGCTTTTGGGATTATGAATCATTTAAATACTTTGAAAATAGGTTCAGAGTCACCCTTTGCAGGAAGATTGAAAAGTATGATGAGTTGAGTTAGAAATAATATTTTATTTGTCAACAAATATAGAAACAGATATGCTCTTTTGGGATTATTAATTTGGAATGGACATTCAATCATCAATCATTTAAATACTTTGAAAATAGGTTCAGAGTTATCATTGCAGGAAGATTGAAAATATGCTCTGTTGAGTTATGTATTCGGCGTCTGGGGATACACCATCTTCCTTGGGAAGATATAAATTTAGTAGATTGATGTGCTGAAGTTCATATAACTTTTCCCAAGATTTATGGCATACAACAAATGGCTTACATAAAAAATTCCCGATCAAAACCTGTGGCATGAGTGATGACCTGTCTGGGGATATGTTGGTGCCGAGTTGGCCCAATCTAGTTACTCTCCTACTCAAAATGAGTAAATGCCTATTATCACTAAAAGTATGGCAGATAGCCAATATTTCTCAAATAACTCATTCACCTACATTTTGGAGAGCTTTCACATGCTAAAGTTTTTTTTATCAATTTTTAAAATAATTTTTAATTCATTAAAATTAATGAAATCATGCACTAAATCAATTATAACTTGAAAAGTATTGCATTTACAGCACTTAGTTAAAATATGTTATTCAGCTACTTTTTCCATATTTACAACATGGTGAGTAACTGGAGTGTCTATCGCAATAGCTAAGTGAGTTATAGTTACTTTTGGATTTTTCACTAACTTCCATCATGTGTAAAATCACTTGTAACTTGAAAATTATTGCATTTAGAGAATTTTGTGCAAATATGTTATTCATCTACTTTTGGATCAGCCGTAACATAATAAAATTCCAGACCTGTGGCTCATTGCATAGCTGAGTAATAGCTACTTTAAGGTTCTTACTCCACACTAAATCATTTATGACTTGAAAAGTATTGCATTTCGAGCATTTTGTTAAAATATGTTATTCAGCTACTTTTTCCATAGCTACAACATGGTGAGTAACTTGGGTGTCTATCTCAATAACTAAGTGAGTAATAGCTACTTTTGGACTTTTCACTAACTTCCATCATGAGTGAAATCACTTGTGGCTTGAAAACTATTGCATTTAGAGAATTTTCTGCAAATATGTTTTACAGCTACTTTTGCGTCAGCTATAACATAGTAAAATTTCAGAGCACTAGCTCATGGCATAGCTGAGTAATAGCTACTTTTGCCTTTACCGGTGGATATATCTTGCATCTGGCCACAGATGTGTCCTTAGTCTAGTTTTTAGGGGTGTCAACACACTTTAAAGTCAACACATAACACATACAAAGCCACATAACATCGGCAAGGACAGGAAAGAAACAGTAATTTGAAACTTTAATTTTTTTCTCTTTATTTCTTGAATTTTTCACTTTAAAATCATAATCACTGATACAAAAACAAACATTTCTTAGCTGCACTGTGATTGGTTAATCTGTAACTGTAAATTCATTGTTTGCTTTCTATTTGTGCCAATTTAAGACTCTTGCCAAAATATATAGTGGAAAGCACTAGTTTATCTTTGTATATCTGTGTTTTGTTTAGGCTATGGGAAAGGCTATGGGTACAGCCACAGAGGTAGTGGTCCCGCAAAACTTCCCTACCTGCCAGAGGAACTGAAGCATATGGATTTCTACAGCAGAAGAAATCCCAAACAAAATACCAGCAATAAACAAGAGTAAAGTGTCACCTGGGTTAAAAGTGTCCTCGGGTAAAGCTTGACAGAGTGCTGGTATTCTGCATTTCATCTGGTTTTGGAAGAGTTAGAAACTGCTTTGCCTCGTAAAGGACTGTTTCCTGAAAACATCCACATTTTAGCACTTTATATGGCTGATGTTCTCAGAATGGTGTTATTTCATTAATGTGCATGCAGTTTGTGTATAGCTGAATGACTTCAGACTGCTCTCAGCTTGTTGTTAGCCGAGAACCTGTTTATGAATACAGAATTGAGACTTATGTTTCATGTGTGAGACTAGCTCTCACACTGAGTGACCTTGATAGGAATACAGGGCCTGGTTTCACAAAAGTACTTTGGCCAGACTTAGAATTTTGTCTCAGATTCCACAAAGCAGATAAGTCTGCGCTTTGGCTAAGTCTTGAGAGTAATAGCAGGTTCACCTTGGAATGGGATTTTTAACTTTTGTAAACATTGACTTAAACATGCCCCCCCCCCCCCCCCCCCCCCCATAATTTTTTTTTCAACTTCCCAATTTGAAATAGCTGAAATAACAGAGTTGCTTCTAGGGCGCATTTTCCGCGGGATCATGCATATATTTGCCTACAAACGCGGATTTTCTGGGAGTCTGCATTGACCAAATTATATGAGAACACGTTGTTCACAAGGCGATGCGGGAAATATACGAAGCAAAAAGACGAGAGATCTAGAAAATCGAAACATTGCACGGATCGAGAGTTTGTCGAGGTTTTAATTTTTCCGTCGAAACGTTATTCGAATAATGCATGTTGACAATGTGGTTTCGTGATTGTTTACAAATGTAAAAGAACTCAAATATATTCTGTGCTACAGACAGTATGTAGTTATATTATATCCAAAAACATGAAATTAAGCTTAAAGTGGATGGTTATATGAAAAATGGCAGCAAGAAAAACGGAACTGACAGTAAACTGGATTGTTACCACAACAGGAAAGTCGAGCCGGTGCTGACCCTACAATACGTTTCTGTGGGGGTTTCCCAACAATGTATATGTAGAAAATATTTTACTTGAAAATCAGAATTCACAGACACAAATTCATTAATATTAATGAGGTCACAGATTTTCTTAATGGTTTCTTAATATTTTTTGCTTTAAGATCAAATACTAGATTGACCACAGTGCTCATGAATATTCATATACTGCCTTGCTACCAATTATCGCCAGCTACCAATTATCGCCACCAGAAAATAGGTGGGGTTTTCCAACATATTCGCACGAATTGATGGTATAATGACTGAATTTGTGATCCCGTGACTTTAGATGAAAACATAAAACCACAATGCTGTGACAGGATGAAAAATTTTTGATGTGTTTTTGATGAAAATAACCATTTTCAATATTTTTTTTAATTCTATCACAAGGCTTGAAGTTTACATTACAGTTACATCATAATCAAAGCCTGTTAATAGAATTTAACATATTATTCATTTAATTATTTTGAAATTATTAAATAAAAGGTGGGTGCTCAGTGGTAGATAACCACTACTTATTGGGTAGGCAAGTGGCCTTGATCACTACTTAATAGAAGTCCACTGTTAAAAATGTCTAAATAAGCTGAAAAAGTATTTTTCATTCGTTTAAACTTTATCACAAAGTCGCCCCCCATAATTTTTAGCCCCTCCCTCACATTTTGTGCAGTGGTGGGGGATCGCCCCCACTTTTTGAAATTCCTAAAATCAACTCTGAATAAAGTCTAATTATATGGGACACCTTCCGCAGATAGTCTTGGAAGTATTTGGGTGGTTACAATATTGTCCACTGCAAAACAGGATTTTCCCGGAGATAAGATGCATCAAACAATGGCGACTTATCACGAGTATTTATTGTGAGTAGAAGTAAAAGGGTCGCATTACACAGAAAACCGGTGTTATTATATCCCCAGACGAAAGTCGGGGATATATTGGTTTCAGGTCCGTTGCGCCGCTGTACGTTTTCACTTGTGTGCGCGATAACTCAAAAACGCTTTCACGGATTTCATTCAAACTTGGCACACTCTTATATTTGGGTCAGGAGAGGAACCCTATTTTAAGGTGACCTTAAACTCCCAATAATAAAGAACTTATGGCCACCTTAAGGTCAGAATTTTGACTTTTTTACATTTAATGCCCTCTAGGTCACAAACTATGTGGCGTATCTGCCTCAAATTTTACCTGGGAATACATTACTATATTCTCCTTATATATACCAAAAATCAAGACTTTATGTTAAGGTTAACATTGTTTTTGAGGCCCCTAAAGACCATACTTAGACATTTTTTTAGACGTTTTTCCTATATTTTCCCCTATAACTTAAAAGTGACAAGTCTGACAAGTCTGTAAATGTAGTAGATATAACTCCTACATGTACTCTAAGTCTGTGACAAATTTAGTCACTGTAACTTTAATTTTAAGGTCATCTTAAAGTCTCTAAAATGAAGAAGAGAGACCAAATTTATAGACTTTTTGCCACTTTGAAGCCCTATAGCAGTCAAACGATGGAACGTACACAGCTGAAATCTCATCTGGGAATACATGATTATGTTCTGTTTACATGTGAGAAAAATCAAGGCTTTAAATAGATGTTTAACCTGTGGATAGGGACCATAAACACCCACCTGAGTGACCTGTTTAAGACATTTTCAACATATTTCGTAATGTAACCTGGAAATGGTAAGTCTGACAAGTCTGTAACTCTGGTAGATATAACTTTTACATGTTATGTTTTTCTGTCAAAAATTTTAAGTCTGTAACTTTAATTTAAGGTCACCTTAAAGTCTCTAAAATGCCCACAGACACCCAATTTATTGACTTTTTACCACTTTTAAACCCTATAACTGACCTAATATGTGCCTGAGACAGCTGAAATCTCATCTGGGAGTATAAAATGTTCATTTTTTTTGCATGTGCCAAAAACCAAGGCTTAGACATTTAACATGTATGTGAGGCCCATGAATAATCCACTCAGCGCTTTTTTTTAAAAATTGACCCCAAAAATGAAAAAAAATAGTTTGACCGAAAAGAAAAAAAATTAAAAATAGTTTATAATACATATACTTGTGAATCACACAAAATGGGTTCTACAAAAAAATGCCCAGTGAATGCTAGTGGTATGAGAGATGGCCTGTCTGGGGATATGTTGGCGTCGAGTCGGCGCAACCTAGTTTGATAAGTCAGTCTAAGCTTTGTTTTAAGCTTAAGCCTCCCTTTTGTTAAATCCACTTGGATAAAATAACATGGATAATTCAAGTTTTACACTTAAGTCTCAGACTTAACCATACACTTGGCTAAGTGTGTGACGTTTTGTGAAACCAGCCCTTCTTATTGTAGATATTATAGTGTAACCTTTGTATTTGATTACGTTATATCATCTGTGATTTGTACTTGCAATAAACAATTATATTTTTTGCTGAGATGGTAGCATATTTTCTTGTATGAACAAATTTGTGTTCTAGTTTTGTCCCAATTAAATAGGCTTGCAAACAGGATGCGGAGTTAATGAAAATTAAACTTCTTCATTAATCAAAGATCTTTTATTGCGCTTAATGTAAATTAAAGTCAGAAAAACCTTTAAAGTAGAGAAAAATATCTGACTAAAGGTTGGTCTTTTCTCCAAATTTATTTTACTGCATGGGTCGGAGATTATGAAATTGCAGTCTGTGTATGCATGTGTGACTGCATTCGTCGTGTTTTCTAATGTTTACAATAACTCTAAATCTACTCTGTGGATTTTCACCCAAATTTGATATATGGGTGCACTTGGGTCCCGAGGAACATCTCCTATCTGTGGCAACCTTAGAGTCCTAAGTATAGCTTATTTATAGCAACGTTAAGATTACCACACTAACATTCCAATAGCTATCTGGTTGATTTCATGTATATTTGGTATGCGGGTGTGTCAAAGGAAGATTTTCACTTTAAGATAACCTTAAATTATCAAATATAACAAAATTACAGTGACTTTAAGATTACCATTCTAACGGCTAAAACACTCCAAAACCAACATGGTTGATGTGTCACATTTTTACCCAGGCTCATGGAAGATGTTGTCATTATAGTTACCTTAAACTACCAAAGAAAGCTAAAGTACTTTGAGTCATTCTGTAATTTGCTATCCTGATGGTAAATTGCTAAATTATTCAGTGTCTGTCTGGCTGGAATAGGTAACGGCACTATAAAGATCTTAAATGAATGCAGATTTATTTCTACATCAACTGGTTTTGAATGCCTCAGGGCATTTCTGTTGAGAGAGATTAAGCACTATAAAAGTATTCATGACATTCACTAGATTACATGAAAATACTTCTTGCACAATAGAAAAACCACCCGACATATATTGTAAAATTTTATCATGAATAAAGGGAAACTATAATTTCCGAGGAAGGTATATTTTTGTCTTTTTATGTCAGCTGACATTATGGCATCACTCTGCGGCGTCCATGTCTGTGTATGCGTGAGCGACTTCTTCTCCAAAACTACAAGACACAGAGACATGCTGTTTTTTTAAAAGATACCTTAACTATCGAGGATGATAAATCGTAAAATTCATGCAGATCTGTCTGTTCCCTAGAGCCATTACAAGTGAGGTACCCCCACCCAAAGTGTGACAATTTCAACACTTGATCACAATTTTCTCATTCACTATTGCAGGGATTTCTCTCATATCTTGCATATATGTAGTAGGCCACTAGTAGATTACCTTGTGTGAGTATTAGACCTGGATCTATCTTAATTTTTTTTTATTAATTTTTAAAATAATTTTTAATGCAATAAAATTCATGAAATCATGCACTAAATCACTTATAACTTGAAAAGGATTGCATTTATAGAATTTTGTTAAAATATGTTATTCAGCTACTTTTTCCGTAGCTACAACATGGTGAGTAAATCGAGTGTCTATTCCAATAGCTAAGTGAGTAATAGCTACTTTGTGATTTTTCAGTACCTCCTGTTAATGGGTAAGATCACCTATAACTTGAAAACTATTGCATATACAGAATTTTGTATAAATATGTTATTCAGCTACTTTTGGGTCAGCTACAACATAGTAAAATGTCAGACCTGTAGCTCAGTGCATAGCTGAGTAATAGCTACTTTGAGGTTATCACTGTTGAGTAAATCAGAAGTGCTTATAACTCGCTTAATATTGGTCCTAGAGGTTTGGGATGGTAAACCAGCCTATAGGAAATCACGGGCTGGGAATCTTTGGGTGTTGTCAGATTTGACCTTTGACCCCTCGTTCAAGGTCAAACGAGGATACCCAAACTTAAAAGTGCTTATAACTCACTTATTATTGTATTCACCGGAGGCATCCGGTGGATACTTTGGTTTAGCGTTCGCTACGCCGCCACCGCCGTGCGTAGAGAGATTTTTGGCGTTAAGGCTCTAAGAGGAAAACTACACCAACTAGGTTCACCAAATTTGCAGGATATCTTCATTAGGGGGTAAGCTTCTCTGGGACTGAAAAGAGCCTCATTCTGAAAAACAAGATGGCCGCCGCGGGCATTTCTTTGAAAATAATCTACATTTTTCTATTGGCTGTTTTTCATAGGTATGAGGTTGAATCTCTTCATAAGTCATATGTATAACGGATATATACATGTCCTCTACAACCTTGCAGACATTTGACCTTGAAGCTCTTAATTCAAGGTCATCCACAGAGTGCCAGAATAACCCACAAAGTGGACTTTAAAAGTGCCTATATCTCCCTTAATATTGGTCCTAGAGGTTTGCAATGTGAAACCAACCTATAGGAAATCATGTGCTGCGAATCTTCTGATGTAGTCAGATTTGACCTTGGACCCCTGCTTCAAGGTCAAACAAGGATAGCTAAACTTAAAAGCGCTTATAACTCGCTTATTATTGGTCCTAGAGGTTTGGGATGGTAAACCAACATATAGGAAACCATGGGCTGGGAATCTTCTGGTGTGGTCACATTTGACCTTGGGGCCCCCCCTTCAAGGTCAAACGGTGTTGGCCAAAGTTAAAGTGCTTATAACTCGCTTATTATTGGTCCTAGAGGTTTGGGATGGTAAACCAACCTATAGAAAATCATGGGCTGGGAATCTTTTGGTGTGGTCAGATTTGACCTAGGACCCCTGCTTCAAGGTCAAATGAGGATAGCCAAACTTAAAAGCGCTTATAACTCACTTATTATTGGTCCTATACATTTGGGATGGTAAACCAACATGTAGGAAATCATGGGCTGCGAATCTTCTTGTGTGGTTGGATTTGACCTTGGGCCCCTCCTTCAAGGTCAATCGAGGATAGCCAAAGTTGAAAGTGCTTATGACTCGTTTATTATTGGTCCTACAGGTTTGGGATGGGAAAGCAACAATATAGGAAATCATGTGCTGCGAATCTTCTGATGTTGTCAGATTTGACCTTGGACCACTCCTTCAAGGTCAAACAAGGATAGCCAAAGTAAAAGTGCTTATAACTCGCTTATTATTAGTCCTAGAGGTTTGGGATGGTAAACCAACATACAGGAAATCATGTGCTGCGAATCTTCTGATGTATCAGATTTGACCTTGGGCCCCTCATTCAAGGTCAAACGAGGATAACCAAACTTAAAACTGCTTATAACTCAATTAGTATTAGTCCAAGAGGTTTGGGATGACAAACCAACATATAGGAAATCATGTACTGCGAATCTTCTGATGTCAGATTTGACCTTGGGGCCCCTCCTTCAAGATTAAACGAGGATAGCCAAAGTTAAAGTGCTTATAATTCGCTTATTATTGGTCCTAGAGGTTTGGGATGGTATAGCAACATATAGGAAATCATGGACTGGAAATCTTCTGGTTTGGTTGGATTTGACCTTGGGCCCCTCGTTCAAGGTCAAACGAGGATAGCCAAACTTAAAAGTGCTTATAACTCACTTATTATTGGTCCTAGAGGTTTGGGATGGTAAACCAACCTATAGGAAATCATGAGCTGGGAATTTTTTGGTTTGGTCAGATTTCACCTTGGGCTCCTCCTTTAAGGTCAAATGATGGTTCACTGCCTTTGGTGAGTTGTCTTTTCGGTGGATACAAATTTGCATCGGTTCTCCGATGCGTAGGTCTAGTTGGTTTTAGAGGTTTGGATGGTAAACCAACCCATAGGAAATCATGGGCTGGGAATCTTTTGGTGTGGTCAGATTTGACCTTTGACCCCTCGTTCAAGGTCAACCGAGGATAGCCAAACTTAAAAGTGCTTATAACTCACTTATTATTGGTTTTAGAGGTTTGGGATAGCAGACCAACCCATAGGAAATCATGGGCTGGGAACCTATTGGTGTGGTCAGATTTCACCTTAGACCCCTCGTTCAAGCTCAAACGAGGATACCCAAACTTAAAAGTGCTTATAACTCACTTATTATTGGTTTTAGAGGTTTGGGATGGTAAACTAACCTATAGGAAATCATGGGCTGGGAATCTTTTTGTGTGGACAGATATGACCTTTGACCCCTCCTTCAAGGTCAAACGAGGATACCCAAACTTAAAAGTGCTTATAACTCACTTATTATTGGTCCTAGAGGTTTGGGATGGTAAACCAACCTATAGGAAATCATGGGCTGAGAATCTTTTGGTGTGGTCAGATTTGACCTTTGACCCCTCGTTCAAGGTCAAACGAGGATAGCCAAACTTAAAAGTGCTTATAACTCGCTTATTATTGTTTTTACCCCACAGCCCTTAAGGGCTGTCGGGGTATTGTTTTCACCCATGGTGTCCGGATGGGCGGGCGGGCGGGTGCCGGGAAGAAGTTTGTCCGGGCTGTATCTCAGAAACCGTAAGGTGTAGCAAGTTGATACTTGGTAGGGACATTGGTTAGGGGGTGTAGGTGTGCAACGTCATGGTCTGACCTTGATTTGACCTTTGACCTTGCCATAGTGACCTTGAGTTTGAAACTCTTGTCCGGGCTATATCTCAGAAACCGTAAGGTGTAGGAAGTTGATACTTGGTAGGGACATTGGTTAGGGGGTGTAGTTGTGCAACGTCATGGTCTGACCTTGATTTGACCTTTGACCTTGCCATAGTGACCGGGCTATATCTCAGAAACCGTAAGGTGTAGGAAGTTGATACTTGGTAGGGACATTGGTTAGGGGGTGTAGTTGTGCAACGTCATGGTCTGACCTTGATTTGACCTTTGACCTTGCCGTAGTGACCTTGACCTATAAAATCTTGTCCAGGCTATATCTCAGAAACCGTAAGGTGTAGGAAGTTGATACTTGGTAGGGATATTGGTTACGGGGTGTAGGTGTGCAATGTCATGGTCTGACCTTGATTTGACCTTGCCGTAGTGACCTTGACCTATAAAATTTTGTCCGGGCTATATCTCGGAAACTGTAAGGTGTAGGAAGTTGATATTTGGTAGGGACATTGGTTAGTGGGTGTAGTTGTGCATTGTCATGGTGTGACCTTGATTTGACCTTTGACCTTGCCGTAGTGACCTTGACCTATAAAATCTTGTCCGGGCTATATCTCGGAAACCGTAAGGTATAGGAAGTTGATATTTGGTAGGGACATTGGTTAGGGGGTGTTGTTGTGCAACATCATGGTCTGACCTTGATTTGACCTTGGCGTAGTGACCTTGACCTAGAAAATCTTGTCCTGGTTATATCTCGGAAACTGTAAGGTGTGCAACGTCATGGTCTGACCAAGATTTGACCTTTGACCTTGCCGTAGTGACCTTGACCTGGAAAATCTTGTCTGGGCTATATCTCAGAAACCGTAAGTTGTAGGAAGTTGATACTTGGTAGGGACATTGGTTAGTGGCTATGGGTGTGTATTATCATGGTGAGACCTTAATTTGACCTTTGGCCTTGTCGTAGTGACCTTGACCTTTAAAATCTTGTTGCACCTTTGGGTCTGTCTTTTGATGCAGATTAAACACTGTTAATTCATATTAGATTTTATTAAGAATTTTACTCCCATAACTTCCCATTGTAAGAGATAGAATTTCATCAAGTGAGCCACAGATTTTGCTCCAACACCACACATAAGGATTCATTAAATGTATTACCACTTTTGTATGCATGGTAATATTCAAAACATCTAAACCATAATTCGGATATGCAGATGTAGATAAAAAGTGTTGAATTTTAGCTTACTGATTAATGCTGTCATCTTTTTATTTAATTATCATGTTTTAATACTTCATTTTTACATGCATTATCTTTCTTTTAAACCTTATTTCTCCATTTAAACATTGTTTGGAACTTTATATAACTGATAGTGCTCTAAAAGTATCCTGAACTTTGTACTGGTACAGTACTTCTATATCTCATGGTGTTGAAAATATTTCCCTAGGCTGTGGGGTACGGGCATCTCTGATGCTATTTTTAGAGGTTTGGGATAGTAAACCAACCTATTGGAAATCATGGGCTGGGAACCTATTGGTGTGGTCAGATTTGACCTTGGACCCCTCCTTCAAGGTCAAACGAGGATACCCAAACTTAAAGTGCTTATAACTCACTTATTGGTTTTAGAGGTTTGGGATGGTAAACCCACCTATAGGAAATCATGGGCTGGGAATCTTTTGGTGTGGTCAGATTTGACCTTTGACCCCTCCTTCAAGGTCAAACGATACAGGGCAGGGCACAACTTTTGTGTTCTTTTCTTTGGTCACTTCTGCTCTGAAACCAAAAACACACAGTCAGCTGACACAGAGCCCGTTCACGGGCACTGATTGCTTGTTGAGTGGTACATTTTGAAATATACAACGGCTGTTTCACATTTATAATACACCACTTTCCTTCAATAATAAGCAAAATAAGTCTGTCTTTATGAAAAGAATGCAAAATAATAAGGTGTGCAACAAGGGCATTTCAAATTTCAAGTTTTTAATTTCTGTGTATATTAATGCAAGAATGATGAGCAGAAACTCTGTAAAATCCCATTCTGTTGATATATATGGCACACTTCTAGGTTTTAACAATATTTATCTAAACTCAGCATTTGTTTACTCAAAGTCGGCATAACCTATTAATAGATATTAGCACACTGATGTACACAATTATATAAAGTTTTTACTTGCAAAATAGATGTCGTTTGGCTATATACTGATTGAAAATACACTAAAAGTAAACTTACAAGACACAAATTAGATTGTTGATAATACCCAATATTTGATGTAGGGAAACATTGATCAAATATTTAATGAGAATAACAACGATAATACCCGCTTTTTGTGCGCAGCAAAAAAAGTCTTGAAAAACATGGAAAAAAAGCCTGGTGTTTCTTTTTTTCTGTACATACAATGATTAATGATAACGTAGAACTAGAACATTAATTGATTCCGATCATTTTATTCAAACATGAAATACAAAATAATGCTTTATGCATGCTCTACAAATAAACTTTTATACATATACCTGCTTAGGATTGGGCCTTGAACATTGATTAAAACCTTTCTTTTATTGCGTTAATACATCTTACCTAGTGGACAAATGCAATTGTCCGGCGCCCTGCTAGTCTCGCCAAACGTCCTGAGCTGGGCTCTGGCCGGGACCGGTAGTGTCCTGTTTACTCGCCAGGTGGCTGTATAGCCTCCCTGCCGGTATGTGCGCATGCGTGCGCATGTGCTCTTCCTATTTTTGTTTGGCATGTGGAAGTAACGCTTGAAGTTTAAGAGAAACTTTTAAATTTTATTTTATTTACTGTGTGACTTCAGTTTTGTGGTAATGTGAAATAATAAATATCATGGCATCTCCTGGTGACAAGAAAGGACAAAGGAAAGGTTCATGCGGGCATATAGTGGCTGCCTTTGACTCGCATGATAAATGTGCGAGGTGCAGGGATAAGCGTATAGGGGAGGACGACTGTGTTCTGGACAAAGCTTGTTCTATTTGTGAGGGCTTTACTGATTCCCAACGTGATTGCTTGCTACACCAGAATCAGAAAAGACAAAAAAAACAGACTTGCTAGTGTCACCCAAAGATGTGACTGTTATTAGTTTGGTGGACACTAAACCTACCTTCCGATCTCCAGCCCCTCCATCTCAGCCTCCGGCTCACTCTTCTGCTATGCCCTCTGTGTCTTCTCTTCCCCCGGCTCAGAACTTAATTGTTACTGCTGAACAACTCTGCAATGTCGGATAAATGGGCCGAACAATTTGCCCGTATGGAGGCGTTATTGTCAAGAGGAAACATTTTTTCCACACCAGTTTCTGCTTTCAAACCGGTTGATACTCAACCTCTGATTTCTGACACTCCCTTTTTGGCCCCGGCTACCCGTCCCACCGGTCCGGCGAAGGTACCGGTAGCCGCGGATGCCCCAGTTAAAGTGTCATCAGAAGAGCACAAACCAAAGAAAAAGTCGCACAAATCTCACAAAGACGAGTCCACTCATAGATCCATTGATGATCAACATTCTGATAGATCTAGTTCTAAGAAAGAAGATTAAAAGTCGAAAAAGACAAAAAGCGTGACTGGTCTAGGTCACCAGCTCACAAGAAGACAAGTGGTTCTAAACAGGCTAAGGCTATTTCTCCCCGTCTGATCCCAGGTCCGGTCTGGAGGCTGCTGATCAGTCCGGTCAGTTACAATTTCAGCCTATTCAGACTCCCAAAGATCAAGACCACTCAGCTGCCGGCCCCCTGGCTTCAGGTTTCCAACAACCTTCTACCGGTCCCTTTCCAACCGGTGCATGTGCTTTCCCACCGGAGTCTAACACTCTGTTTGAGGAGATATCCGATGTTGATCCTGACTGGTCCGGCTCGCTTTCAGAGTCAGAGGAAGGACAGTTATCTGACATGGCCGAAATCCCTGAATAAACTGAGGATATGACATACCAAGAGACAGTATGTTCAGTAAGATCATTTATGGGGTGGAATCACATACCAGCCTTTAAATCAGACTTTTCCGAACCTGATAAATCCAATAATCCATGGAAAGGGAAGCAACCCAGAAAACCCACCAGAATCTGTGTGGCTATGCCACCAGACGATTGTTTGTGTCAAAAGCTAGAGCGTCTGAACCTCACAGTGGCAGAGGGATACCTTTTGAGGGCTCAAAACTCAGCAGGACTTAAAGCATGATCAATTTATCAAGGTCCCCAAATCACAGTCCAAGCTGTACAAGATGCACATGATCAAACCTGATGGGCCACACAGACCAGGACGCTCAGTGTTTAGCTGACATGATTCGGAAGCTAAAGTTAATTCCCAGTTTTCAAGAATTACAAAAGCCTCATCCTACCCATCTTTTGGCCCTCAGTCCAGACCCATTTCCCAGGAATCTCTCCGCCATTGGGAAAAAGCAGCCAGAGAAAACTCTTTACATCATAAATCATGCTGTGGGTTTTAACAGGTGCTCAACTGAATTACAGGACAGGATGTCGCAGAACATTTCCCTTTTGAATTCATGTATCAGCAAGGGCAAAGCCCCCAAAGAAGTGTCAGGTGCTTTGAATGACCTGCGTTACCTCATGGCTTTCCATCAACTTGTGTCGGTAGCCATGGGCACGTCCCTTCAGCACCTGGCAGACAACCTCTTTGTGCACTTCTCAAATTTAATCCTCATCAGACGGGATTCCTGTCTGGATTTTGTCAAGTCTGGAGTGAAGCAAGACACTATGAACCTTCTTTGGAACGCTCCATTTTTGGCTACGGGTTGTTCCCTGACGCGGCTATCATGACAGCCGAGCAGGATATACAGAAACATGAGGCAAGCAGTGGTGCTCAGGGACCCGGACCGGGTGCTCTTCAGCACACTAGCTGGAAAGGTGCTCATAGGTATAGGCCGTATGAAAGAAAAGATAAAAAGGCCTCTTCATCCTCTGACCAACAAGCACAACAACAACAACAACAGCCCTGGAGACAATTCAGTCGCAATAGGTCCAGAGGGCGGGGACGTGGTAAAGGTGGCAACCTTCGTTTCTCTAAGTCCCAACAATACAAGCAATATAAATGACAATTATTGTGTAAGTCCAAATCTTTGCCTATTGGACAGTGTAACAAACAAGAAAGTAGTGTGTGCAAAAGGCCCAGTTATTTCAAAGACAGTAATATCTCAGACAGTGAACCAGACTGTGTCTTACAATGTTGTTTCTCATGTTCCTTTTGCTTATTTACAAGAGCCTCCACAAAAGAAAGGAGTAAGTCCCGCTCAATTAGGGAACGAAATAAAGCATGTCAAAGGTGTATGTTGTGTAAATCCATGTCTCAAATCCTTGAGTGGTGTCTGTTTTGAGACAGGGTTACACCCTCCCATTCAAACAAAGACCCCGGTTGACAAGATTTCCCATTGTACAAAGTGGTTATGCCAACCCGGTAAAGAATCGCTTTCTAAACGAGGCCCTGGTCAATCTCATGAAAAAGTTGGTAGTAGAAAAGGTGGTGATAAAGTCATCCCTGGCCTTTTACAACCGCCTGTTTCTGGTCCCCAAACCGAACCAAAAATGGAGGCCAATTTTAGATCTGAGCCAACTGAATCTCTTTCTCAGTTCCAACACCTTCAAAATGGAAACCCCGGAGACAATAAGGTTATCCTTACAGAAAGGGGAGTGGGTCACATCGCTAGACTTCAGCGACGCATATTTCCACGTCCCTATCACCCAAAGGTCCAGAAAATATCTCGGGTTCTTCCTGTTCAATCAGACCTTTTAGTTCACAGCCCTTCCCTTCGGTCTGGCCACGGCTCCTCTGGAGTTAACCAAAGTGGTCAAGGAAGTAAAACTTATGGCCCAAGCAAGGGGTATTTGAATCCACCAATACCTAAACGATCGGTTGCTGAGAGTCCTGAACCCGGAAATCTGCCTACGACATACCCAGACCCTCTTGGACCTTTGCCAACAGCTAGGGTGGATTGTAAACTTGAAAAAATCAGAACTTATCCTGAAACAAGTTTTCAATTTTGTAGGCTACTGGTTCGACCTGTTGACCGGTTGGGTCCTTCCCACCCCGGACCGGTGGTCAACTCTTCAAGAGAAACTGAAACTCATAATGGACTGGGAGAGTTGCACAGTCAGACAGTTCATGTCTCTGATAAGCCTCCTCACTGCAACGGAAAAACAAGTTTAGTCTGGCTGACTTCACATGCGACCCATTCAGTGGCATCTGAAGAAGCACTGGCATGTACCAGACGTCTTAGAGAAGGTCAGTCCACTTCCACAATCTCTTCACCCTCACCTAGACTGGTTGTTGGATGAAGCCAGCCTTTGGACCCTCTTCAACATGCCCTTCAGCTGTTTACAGACGCCTTAAACGAAGGTTGGGGCGCTCACTTAGAGGACTCCACTGCAAGAGGCGTCTGGTCCCCTTCAGAAAGTTGCCTCCACATAAACTTTTTGGAGCTGAAGGCAGTCCTACTGGCCCTGAAGAGTTTTGAGCATTTGTGCAGGAATCAGATTGTTCTTGTGGCCACAGACAACACCACTGTGGTGTCTTACATTAACAAACAGGGAGGTATGAGGTCAGGCTCTCTCTGTGCCCTCCTTAGGAGACTTCTGTCCTGGTGTCACCCCAGAAACATAGTCTTGAGGGCCCGCCACATTCCAGGCCACTTGAATGTGATAGCGGACAAACTGTCCAGGCACAATCAAGTTATCCAGACAGAGTGGTCCCTATCGCAGCAGGTGTTCAATTTATTGTGCTTCAAATGGGGCCGCCCTCAAGAAGATCTGTTTGCAACCCGGTTCAATCACAAACTACCTCGGTTTGTGTCACCAGTACCAGATCCCATGGCATGGGCAGTGGATGCCCTCAGTCTCTTGTGGGAGAATTGGGACGTGTATGCCTTTCCCCCAGTAGCCTTACTCCCTCAAGTAGTGTCCAAGATGACGGACCAAGGCTGTCACAGAATGATCTTAATAGCTCCGGGGTGGCTTGCCTTGGTTGTGGGATCTGGTGAGCCTGTCTACCCGAATCCCATTCAGTCTGCTGATGGTGAAAAATCTAGTGACGCAACCATTCAACGGGATAGGTCACAGGAACCATGGCAACCTGAACTTACATGCATGGCTCCTAGAGGCTCTTCCATCCCAAAACAAGCGTTCTCTGCTGAGGTGGCAAAAAGAATTGAGGCTCCTCAAAGATCGTCATCCAGAGCCATGTACAAGTCAAAGGGGGCCATTTTTGTCAAATGGTGTAAGTCACACCAAGTGGATGTCATGTCGCCATCTGTAAACCAAATAGCAGATTTCCTCCTATACCTGTTCAAGGAAAAGAAATTACAACCCAGTACCATTGAAGGCTACAGAACAGCCATCGCTGATATGGTGGGCAATGAGAACTTTAGTATCAGCAAAGACGAGAATATAACTCGCCTCTCAGATAGTTTTCATAGAGACAAACCTAAGGGGAGGCAAGGAATTCCTTCTTGGAACCTTTTGTTGGTACTTCACCAACTTACTAAAGCTCCTTTCGAGCCTTTGCGTGAGGCCTCTCTCAAGCATCTGACCTTTAAGACAGTCTTCCTCCTAGCCCTGGGCTCGGGCAAAAGGAGAAGTAAAATCCATGCCTGGCTATATAAGAATATCAGGCATCAGGAAAACTGGAGTCAGGTTTCTCTTTATCCGTCTCCCAGTTTCCTGTCCAAGAACCAGCTGGCTAGGGATGGTCCAGCCTCGGTTGCACCAGTAGTCATCCCTGCTTTGGCCCCTACTCTGGGCAAGTCTATGGCAGAGGACAAATCGCTCTGCCCAGTGAGAACACTGCGGTACTACTTGGACAAGACCAAGGACCTGAGGAAAGGGAAAGACTTGGTCTTGGTTTCTTTCACGACGGGTTTCAATAAAGACATCATTCCTTCTACTATATCCTCCTGGATTAAACAGACAGTGATCCTATGTTACCAACTCTCTGATGAAACTTCCTAGAATCTACACCAGGTCAGAGCCCATGATGTACGGGCCTTTGCAGCCTCTCAGGCTTTTCAGGGAGGAGTGTCCCTGGATCAGATCCTCTCAGCCTGTCATTGGAAAGCCCACAATACCTTCACCCAATTCTGTATATATATTTTTTATATATTCTGTATAAATTTCTGTATATAAGTAAAAAAAAAAATCTTTTCTCTGTCTTCCTCCTGGTCAGTCAAGTGGGTCCGGGAGTGGTGAAAAGATAGTTTTATGGTTCCTGTTCTTCTTCCTCAGTACGTCAGAACTCTCTCCCCCTGTTTAGGTCCTGTGGCTCTCTCTAATCGTGTCCTACCAAGACCTGGAATTGGTGCAAAAACAAGGGGGGAGCAAGGGTATTTTCCTGGTGCTTTGGCTTCTTCAGCCCTTACCGGTGAACCCTTGTATATCTAGAGTTCTTAGGAATCCCCCCTTTTATTTGATTCTACCCTCCATCAAATGAGTAGTTATTCTGCATATGCTCAGAATTATGTACCTGTTCTTTAAACATAAACTATTCAATTGATTAGGTATGCAAAACACAATATCAATAAGACATACATTCCTCAGTTTGTTTGAACATCAGACCTAACTTTGTACAAACACAACAGTAGCGTAGGAAGCATATGAAAAGTGGGGGGGGGGGGCAAAGTTAAAATCAGTGGTTGTGTTAGCTCATGACGCGGGTTGAAGTGACACCATTCTCAAGGAGTCGAGGGGATGTTAAGTAAAAATGTAAACATCTTTCTTTTTTTTTTTTTTTTTGGGGGGGGGGGGGGGGGGGGGGGGGGTGAGTCCTCAAGATATTCTTTGAAACTTTTATCATTTTTGTGGAACAAAGGTAAAGTGGGCATAAACTGCAAACGAATCTTCCATGAATATACAACAAACTTACTGTATCATTGAGAAAATACAAAAAGAAAAATTTAGTGGTTAATTTTGCCTAAAACACTAGCATAATTAAACACTGAATGATCAAATTCAAACAGGCAAGTTAACATTAGCAAAATTGGGGAAGCAGTTGGATGGTGAGGACATTAAGAAACATGAAAATCACTCAAAAAGACCATCATTAGGCCACAGGGTCACTGAACTCATATCCATTTGGGTCCACACTAATCTCCCAACAGTCAAAAATAAACTGTATAAAAGTTTGTTGTAGTTGTATTAGTGCATCTAATCATAGGCAGCAGGCTCTGGGGTCATGAATTTGAATCCCACATGCGGCAGTGCTGAGGGCTATCCCTGTATGATTCTGTTGAATGGGATGTAAAACCCAAAACTTCAACCCTTGTCGAATTACAAACTTGCTATATATTTATGGGAATAAAGTGCTTTAAAAATTAGTTGCCAACCTGAACTTTAAGTTGAGCATAAATAATGTCAGTGGGTTATTGTGTTTAAACATGTTAGGAGGCTTGTACAAATAAATGCAATCTATGTGATTGAGCTACAGAATGACTGGATTTGGCATCCCATGAAAACAACCACTCAGGCTAGATACAACATATCCGAACTGACTGCTTCAATGACCATTTTCCCCTTGCAAAAATAGATGCACTATGGATGTAGAACTGAAACAGACCTACACATTGGAGAACCGATGCAAATTTGTATCCACCTGAAAGACAACTCACCAAAGCGAGTAAACCATTGTTTGACCTTGAAAGAGGGGCAAAAGGTAATATCTGACAACATCAGAAGATTCACAGCCCATGATATCCTGCAAGTTGGTTTCGCATTGCAAACCTCCAGGATCAATAATAAGCAAGTTATAAGCACTTTTATGTTTGGCTGTCCTCATATGACCTTGAAAGAGTAGCTTAAGGTCAAATCTGACCACATCAGAAGATTCCCAGTCCATGAATTCCTATAAATTAGTTTCACATTGCAAGCCTCAAAGACCAATAATAAGTGAGTTATAGCACTTTTAAGTTTTGCTCTCCTCGTTTGACCTTGAAGGAGGGACCCAAGGTCAAACCTGAACACATCAGAAGATTCCCAGCCCATGATTTCCTATAGGTTGGTCCTCTAGGACCAATAAAAATTGAGATATAGGTACTTTAAAAGTCTGCTACATAGGGTAATTTGTCACTCCGTGGATGACCTTGAATTAAGAGCTTCAACGTCAAATGTCTACAAGGTTGTAGAGGATATGTATATCTCTAAAACATATCACCTATGAAGAGATTCAACTTTCTACGTTTGACAACCAGCCAGTAGAAAAAGGTAGATAACTTTCAAAGTAATGCCTGTGGGCAACCATCTTGTTTTTCAGAATGAGGCTAATTCCAGTCCCAGAGAAGCTTGTCTCCCAATGAAGATATCCTGCAAATCTGGTGAACCTAGCTGGTGTAGTTTTCCTCTGAGAATGTTAACGTTGAAAATTTCTGTACGCATGGTGGTGACGGCGGCGGTGTAGTGAACACTAAATCAAAATATCCACTGGATGCCACCAATGGATACAATAATAAGCAATATGTTTTTGCCCAATGCTTTAGAAAGAAGCAAGAACAAAGTTGTCAAAAATGTATTGATATTCTGATAACCTATATTTTGATCTTTCGATATTACTTATGTTACCCACGTGCCAAATTTAAAAGTTTTAAATAAAATATTTTCTTTACCCACATGCCAAATTTAAAAGTTTAAAGTAAGATATTTTCTAAGTTATTGCATGCCAAAACAAATCTAAGTGGTTGCGTTGACATGTTTGACATGGATCCAACAGGCAAGATTTTGTGACTGGGTATCTTATTTTTTTAATAACAACACCTTCAGATACTTGAGTAAATTCACTAATTCTTGAAGAATCAGGAGGATGAACATGATTTTCCATGTGGGTGGGAACAAAAGTATCTCTAATTTTCCAACTTTCATCTGATAAAAAGGAAGCAAATTGGTTCGCCCGTGATTTGTCAGAATCATGGGATGAAAGTGTCATTTTAGAAATTCAGAAACAAAATACATCTATTCCTTCAAAAATTTTATCACCACCTGAAGTGGTTATTGCATCTTTCTGTTGGATCTGCAGCTACTGAGTCTGCACCCACTATTTAAAAAATTAAATATTAGGCCCGTGACACAGTGAAAATATTTGCCATAAAGCTTATATATATATTATTCTTGTATCCTTTGAGTTTTACTTAAACTATATTTCGAGTGTAATTGTCCATGTGATACTTCTCATGATCCAGTTTATCTGGCCCTATTATTATATAAATTATATACCTAACCCAGTGAACATTGAAAATCCCCAGATTGAAAATGCCGAAATCTGCAGGGCCATAGAAAATCCCCAGACAGGGCCTAGAAAATCCCCAGATCAAAAATCGCCAGCTTAAAAAATCCCTAAAAGTAAAAATAAAATTTCCATCTGAAGATAAAAATAAATAAATAAAAGCTCTTTTAAGATGCCTTTAATCTTATCAACCCTTAAAGGCTTAAAAGATGTTTGAATGAGTTCCAGAGCATACATGGGGGCTCGGTGTGTAGTGGTTAGAGTTCTCGCCTCCAACCTCTGAGGCCGCCGGTTCGAATCTCGGGCTGGGTGCTTCATGTTGGAAAGTTGGTAGTTACTTGCCGATGTCCGGTGGTTTACAGTGCAGTGTGCACTGGTTTCCTCCACCTGTAAACTACCCGTCGCAATATGACCCAGGCTGTTGAAAGCGACGTAAAACAACAAATAAATCTAAATCCAGAGCATACATTAAAGTACTTAAATGTGGAGTTAGTGTTTTGACATACTTCCTGAGCAGTTATCAAAGAAAGAATCAGCCTGTATATCTATAGACAATGGGGCAAATAAAAGCCACTTTCCCTGATAGCAATTAATAGTTAGAGCCACACTTCATACAGGTAGATAAAATATTACAGTTATAAAATAGTTCTTTAATAAATTAATCCATGGAGCGCTACAAATCTAATCTGATGAATTGGAAGCCTCATACATGTAGAGGTAGAGTAAAGACCATAGTTAAAGGTGGTGTCTTTAATCAATGAATAATAAAATGGAAAATGGAGGGCTACAAAATTGGTTTGAAGATGACAGGAATTGGAAGCCACATCATATACAAAAACACCATAACAATGCATTTGCCAATGTAAAGACTGTAGTTAAAACTGTCAATCAATAACAAAAATGAAAGGGAAGGGTCATTAAATTATGTGAAGATGACAGGAATTGGAAGCCACACCATAGAGAAAAACAAAGACATTATAACAATACATTTGTCAATGGTATTTTATTGCGGATTTTTTTGATCTGGGGATTTTCTATGGGTCTGTCGATTTCCAGGGATTTTCAATCTGGAGATTTTCATATACAATCACCTAACCCAAACCCCAACAGACAGTAGAACCATAAAACCCGTGCCCTATTAAAACATTGGCCTTATTCAGCTGGCCTGTAACAGCTTTGAGTTTTAGAAAAGTTCAATCACTGTTAAAATGAGTGCAAATGAATGATAAAATGAATACCAACGTGAAAGGCGGGATCTCTTTGATATGTTGAAGAAGTTCATGAAAGTAGTACACAAAACTGTAATGGTGTAACATATAAAACACTCTTTTTGACAGCTTATTTTAGCTTTATTTCCATTGGCCTCTCTACCGCCTCCTGCAGTCAGGTTATTTGAAAAAAAAACTTGGTATCATATAGTAAAAATATGCAAAAATCGGACCAGCATAATGAATACAATTACCAGAGTTAAATAGTTTGTTGAATTGTCCAGTTTTGGTTTTTGAAAAGTATGCTGAAAGAAAGAAAATATAAAACTGATCAACATTTATTTCAAATTAATACAAAGAAAGGTGTAATGCTATTAATTGTATTGAATGATCGATCCTTTCTAAAAACATCTCTGGGTCTGAACCCTAGTCATTCCACCTTCCATTCCACCTTTCATTTCGTAGAAGTGGTGCTTCTCTTGGCTTTGATAGCAGTTTGGCCCTGGAATACATAAAACACATGGGAACTGGAGAAGTGAGGAGGTATGAACCTATCTGAATTCAACACCTACTGCTGCTAGTGTGATAATTCATACATTTAAAAAAAACTTATATGTTACTGCTTTCGGTTTGGGGTCAATTATTGAAACCATACTTATACATTCTGACCTTCGCAAGGTCACTGAGATTGATCTTTAACCTTTTGACTCTCAGATTAAAATATTTTATTGCATACCTAAGAGTATAAATATTGTTGGGGGAATAAAAGGTAAAAGTAAACTTACAAATAGATCACCACTGCAGCTTATAGAGAAGATTAAAGATCCATTATCTTTATATGCTACATTGACTCAATACTTAAATTGATCTTTGAAAGAGTAGATTCAAAAAGAAACATCAACCATATATTTAATAGAAAAATAAAATCTACACTTTTACACATCAGATTTATTACCGTTGTATCGATTATGTTGGGATGAGTAGTTAGAAGGGCAAATGCAACCACTACATACAGTTGGTCAAGGTTCCTTACTGTCAACTGCCGACCATAACAAGCAACTTCCAGCTTTCTCACTTGAACTCAGGCAGGGATACAAGCCCTGATCACAAAGTTTGGAGTCAAATGTGTTTCCACTTTGTCACTGTGGCCCCCTAACCCAGATAGCAAGACTCTGTAGGTCCACCACTGGCCCACCGGCGGCATAGCTGGCGGTCCGACATTGGCTGTAGGTGGTGGCTAGCCATCGGCGTGACCGGCTGATAGGCAGTGGTCCACCGTTGGTAGCCGACAATAAGGTTTTCTGGTGGTCCTTCAGTGGCCCACTGTCGGCAGCCAATGATAAGCTTTTCTATTGGTCCACCAGTGGCCCACCTTCTGTAGCCGACAAGGTTGACTGGTGGCCCACCAGTGACCCACTGTTGGGTGCCATCAACTTTTTGTGGTGGTTCTCTGGTGGCGTGACCAGCTGATACACAGTGGTCCACTGTTGGCAGCCAACAATAAGGTTTACTGGTGGTCCATCAATGGCCCACTGTTGGCAGACCATGATAAGCTTTTCTATTGGCCCACCAGTGGACCACCTTCATCAGCCAACAAAACAGATAGCATGCAGACATTGGCCCAACATTGGCATATCTGTCAGTCCGACGTTGGCAGCCACTGTTAGGCCAATGACTTTTTAGCTGGCAGATGCTATGTTGGACTGACATTGGCAAGCCACTGGTACAATTCTACTAGCACTATAATATAGCATAAGCCAATCAGATTGCAGCATGAAGTTATGTGGCCATTGTTTTACAGAAAGCAAATAATTGACAGCTTGTGGGTGGATTTTAGTTAAGGGAATCCCTGATAAGTCACATGACCAAACATAAACAATGGTGGAACAGTATCTTAGTCAAATAATAAAAGTATAATGTTCAGAAACAACTTTTCTTACTGTGAATTTATAATGAGAATGTTTTTTTATGTCTAAAATTGTAAAATAGTTAGCTAAAAATTGTGGGCTCACTGAAATATGATTTTTAGACATACCATAATGAATAATTGTTTTAAAATCCCCTATTATTGCTCGCCACCATCTTGAGTAAAAAGCCACCATTGGCCCACCGTTGGCCCAACCTCGGCAGCCTGAGTTTTGGTTGGCAAGCCTTCATTGGGCCAATGTTGGCATGGGTAATTCAGCGTAAGTGTAATTATTCCTTTCAATTTAAGACACTTTATATTTTATCGGACACATACATACAGCAGCTAGTGGACCAAGGGTAGTCCAGTGGTGGCTACATCTCAAGCCCAATTAATAATTTTGATTTAATATCATATTTTTCTCCTGTACATGTTTTATGGTTTGGTTACAGGGGATACTTTCACTTCTGTTAACTTTTCTGTGTAATTCTCAGATGATTTTATTGATTATGTCCACCCCACTGGGGGTGGACATATTATTTTTGCTCTTTCCGCCATCCGCCGTCGAGCTACTGTTGAAGTCAGTTCAAATGAAAGCTAAAATGAATATTAAAGTAAAAGGTGTGATATCTATAAATATGTTTAAAAGGTTGATGAAAGTAGTACATAAGTATTACAATGGTGTAACGTACAAGGCACTCTTATTGGTGGCTTACTTTGGGTTTTTTGACTAGCTTCTCTGCTCCCCCCCCCCCCTCCCCCACACACACACACAGTGGGGTCATTTGGTAAGACCAGGTATTTGACAGTGAATGATATTGTGTGGGGCAAACCAGGAGTCCATATTATTGTTACATGCGCCAAAAATATGCAAGGTGCCAGTCAGTATCATGTGGTCCAACTACCAGAGTTGAAAAACACGTTGCTTTGTCCTGTGTTGGCTTTGAAGAATATATTAAAAAATACACAGAATTCCTCTGATCAACCTTTATTTTAGATTTATACAAAGAAAGGATTAGTTCCTTTAATTGCATCAAATGCACGTTCTTTTCTCAAAACTTGTGTTACTTCAATGGGCTTGAACCCCAGTCATTACACCTTCCATTCATTTCGAAGTGGGGCTTCTTTGGCTTTTGACAGTAGTGTGGCCCTGAAAAATATAAAACAAAACAGAAACTGGAGAAGTGAGGCAGTATGGACATATCTGATTAAGTCAACGACTACTGCTGCTAGTGTAATACCACATACATTTCAAAATTTAATACACTAATGCTTGAGGCTTGAGGTGTTCTTGCCAAAATATACTCGTACATTCTGACCTTTACAAGGTCACACAACCTGACCTTTAACTCTTGACTCTCAAATTGAATATTCATTCCATGCTAAGAGCCTCTGGCCAACACATTAAATAGTTGGGTATTGCAATTAAACCAGCCTGATGTCTTAAGATAAATATAGAGACAACTGTAGTGGTTTATATAACCTCATAATGCATAGTTGGTGTTGTACACAGTAACCTAGTAGTTATGAGGATTACTTGAGGATTACATTGATATACACTTATATGCAGTTAGGTAATAGCTCAACTTAGTTTGTTAAAAGTAGGTGTACAGGTTCTTGTTAATGAACATTTATACACTTGGGTTTTCAAAAGTTATTAAATTAGTAGTCAGCAAGTACTGTACTTTGGTGTTTAACTTTGTAGTAATACTAATATTGGAATAACATAGTAGTAATGAGGGTTACTTAGTAACATCAGATCAACTGTAACTGGGTAATAGCTCTTCTAATTTTGTTGTTTAGTATAGCAAAAGGATTGATGTTTTGAAGTTAATACATTGATTAAAAGTCTTTAAACTGATGAATGTTAAGGTTTTGCAAGTTGGTGTCTTTAACATGGTAGTACTAACAGAATGCGTCTGTACAGAATGTATGTAACATTATTTTAACTTTATTTTAATAAACTCCAAGCATTGTTAATAAATACTTGTTCTTATTGGCTTTCTCGCTTGCTGCTGATTGTGTTTCTCTGAGTGAAACTGCCTTAGATCAATAATTCTATTTATCATCTTGAACATTCTCACAGAAACAAATTCTGCTTTTTACACGCTCTTTCTCATTCTGTGTGTTGATTAAAGCTTTATTATTTGAAGAAACTCTCATTGTGTGTTGTGTTTCAAAAACTGATTTATATCTGGCCTTTTACAGGAGCTAGTATCAAATGCCATATGGATTATACAAGGAATTATATATACAAAGCACTGAATCGATGTACAATTGATTGTACAAATCCTTTGGCACTAGCCATTTGGAGGGCTGTTTTTATGAGACAATGTTTTTCTCTGTATCTTTATTAGTTCTTTTTGTGCAAAAGACCCGGGAAGGCAGGGGTATAAACTCCCCCATCGGGTGTATTACAAGTGCTTGTCATGTTTGATATGACATTATCCTGGACCTTTCTTGTACATACAATGTACAAATGTTCAATCACCCATCAAATACAACATCACATGTAACTGTTTTATGGTACTATATAGTTGTAACAATTTGATTGAAGAACTAATTATAGTGTAATTTCTACAACACTTCATTGATCGTTTTCATAAATTTATTAAACTGTGTTGAATTTATTTTATCAAGATTTCTTTTAAGATTCATCAAAATGTTGGCCTGTGTATGACTTTACTTTCAAATTTACATTTAGTCCATGTACTAGGTATAGAGTATGATATTGTTACCATCAATGAATTTCGTACAAATTTTCAGAGGTATTTCATAATCCAAAGATGATATGTTTCGATTTAAAATCTAGATTCAATTCCATATCTATCAGTTTTTAGATATTATTAACCCTTTGACAGAGAAACAATAATTGTGCTATATCCTCAGATTCCCTGCAAATATCACAGCATTGAGATCCCTTTTGATTTTGATGGCTAAGTCTTTCACCACTGCTTAAAAAATTCAATAAATTTTTGTATTTGAATACTGATAATTTCCTTGGATGGAGTTTTTAATTGGTGGTGTAAATAAATGTCCAATCCATTCTAAGGAGTTCAACATTGGTTTTATTTTGCCACATTTTTTCTGCATAGTGTTTTATTAACTTTGTATTTACTAATGCTTTGTCACATAGTTTTGTGCTTACATCATTAAGATCATACCATAAATTCCCTAACATTACTCTCCTTCCAAGAGACATTTAAACATTGACATATTTAAAACATATTGAATCAAACTTTTTAGTTAATTTATAAACACATGTTTAACAATAATAAATTTGCTAGTCCATTTCTTTTACATGATAATTTTTGAAATACATATTGTTCATTAACAAAAGTATGATCTGCAGCAAGTATGTCTTTAACATAGACAATATCTACCAACAATCCTCCATCTAGACATTAAATTCAATTCACTGCAGTTAGAGTTAACCTCCAAATGTAGTTTACAAGCAGTCTATATCCACTTTACAAACATATGTAGTAATCCAGCTTAATTGTAGCAAACTCAAAAACATCCTTTTGCTTAGCAGTCCAGTTCAACTCTGACTAGCATCTCCACCTTTTTATCCTTCACACACATTACTGACGGAATAGACGGTTAAAGAAAGTTTCTGGAATTTACAAATATATCACCACTGCAGCTTACAGAGAAGATTAATGATCCAGTATCGTTGTATGAGAAAATGACTCACTACTTTATGCTACTTAACCTTTGAAAGAGGAGATTCAACAATACATAAATCAATGTTTTTCATAGAAATAAAAACATCTGCAGTTTAACATCAGATATAATACCTTTGTATCGGTTATATTGTGACATAGTTGAAAGGGCAAAGGCAACCAGTACCTACAGTTGGTCAAAGTTCTGTACTATAATTTGCCAACCATAACAAGCAACCACCAGTTTTGCTCACTTGAGTCCAGGTAGGGATTTAAGCCCTATTCTCAAAGCTGGGAGTTGAATGTGTTTTCCCTGTGCCACAATGCCCCCCCCCCTATTCTATTCTTTCATAATCTATGGTGGTCTATGTAAAAATATCATTTCACCAAATAAAATGCCTCATTTGCAAAAGTAGCATGTATATGTATGCAAGTTACTTAGTTGCTAGATTTCTATTTAAAAATTTATTCAACAGTTTACAATAGTGTTATTGAAGGAATCAAAATTTACTCTTTCATAGATCACATTGTTTAATAATTTGTCACAGTATGCTAAATAAATTCCTTTCACCTTCAATCACTAGTGCTACTACTTACTCAGGTGATTTAAATTGATTTACATTGCTCAGTTTTTTATTTGGTATGTGTGTTACCTAATACATATCCAGAGTTGTTGCTTATTTTGACTTGTACAAATAATGCTAGTATAATTTTTATGGTGCTTAATCTAAATATTGTGCTAAATCAGATATCTGGGAATATGATCAGCAACCATGGATACTCTAATAACTGGTTTCACATTGAGGTTCAGACTTATCCTGGACTAGGGCTGTGTCAGGAACTTAATTTATTTAGTTTTTTACATCACGTCCAACACTATATTGGTTGTATTGTAATGTGCAGGTAGAATGGCAAAGGAAACCATTCATACAGTTGGTTAAGGTTCTATACTATTAACTGCAGACCAATGGAAAGCAACTAACACCTTTTCCACAAGAGGTCAGGCTTCGATCCGAACTCTGATCTCAGAGGTGGGAGGGAAGTATTACCACTGCACTACTGTGGTGATTATAAGGGACTTAAATCTGAGCCCTTTGTCTCACCTTAGTCTGGGACTTGAATGGCTTTCACAAAGGGTGACTTAGCTGAGACCATGGTTATCATACAGTCATAATGGTTTCAAATGACCCCTTATTTCTAGTCAAAATATTGTTCTGGTGACATATATACCTTGTTTGCACATTTTATCTTTAAATGATGTTTTTAATAGAAAACCGTGTAACCACTTAAAATGTTGAAAGACTAATTTTAGGAGGTGTCCTATATATTTATTCTTTATTTTTGGACATTTCAAATTTTGAAGTGAGAAAAGTTTTTGTTTACATAAATTAAGTCCATTCCCAGAGAGACTTAGCCAGAACCTAGGCTAAGCATTTTGTAAAACCCTCTAAGACCACAGACCTGTTTGAATTAGAGACAAAGGTTACTTCAGAAGAAACACAACAGCGTGGACGTTATCATACAAGCCATTCCATACCTGGAAGCATCATTAGGAAACCTATTTCAGCTTATACAGACTTATGAAACGAATAGTGATACTCTCTAGGACTTCCTAATCTGTCTGACTACTCTGAGTATTTCAAGCCCTTTTTCTAGGATTTAAAAGGTGCTAAAATATTTAGGATAGCTACTTGGGAAGAACTTCAAAACTATTGCAGTTTTTGTGAACACTGAACGTTGCAGAACTGCAGAGTCTCAAGTATCAGTGTTATATGTCCATATCTGGTTGTGTTGGTGATGATCCTAGCTAGGCTCTTTTTGACACTTTTCTTACATTAAAACCAGAAAGATTCAAAAACAAGTTATAACAGTCAAGCCAACTGCTCACAAGAACATTTGCAGGTATTATAGTCCCTAGTCCCTTTCTGTGTAAGGTATTGTCAAAGTCTCTCGGTCCTTCCTGAGCTGAACAAAGCAAACCATTTGCTACAATATTTTATCACCTGGCAGGATACACTGAATTTCTTATTTTTTTTGCCTGGCAAGCAAATTTTTAGGTTTTCATGCTACATCTTTGAACCAAAAACGATAAACTCTGTATACCCAGGATAATGTTCCGTATGTTAGGTGCTTTACAGAAGGCACACACAATATTTTTGCTTTAGGATGCAATAGAAATATTACAGCAAGAATAAATGCTTCAATTTTTGTGACCAGTTATCCTTTAATTCTGAAAGGATTGAAAATACTTACAAAAGCACTGTTATTTTGTTGAGGGTGATATACTTCCTAAATCTCAAAAAGTAACTAAGCATTGTGTAGAAATAATGAATAACTGCAGCAAACAATACTACTTTTATCAAAAGTCTCTTTTTGAATGTACAGCTGTGTGGAGATTTCGTGTTCTTTAAGCAATTAACAATCACCACAGAATGGCAAAGCCTATGAAAGCAATTTGAAAGACCATAGCATTATTATTAATTTTCCTCATCAGTTTTTTCTAGAAACGAAATATGTGATTGGCTAAAAGACTGAAAGCATTTCTATTTCTTTCACGAAAGCATTTTCACTGGCTTTCTTATATTATTAATTAAAGTTTCTCTAAGTTTGTCACCAAAATTAAAATGACACTATGTCTATATTTTAGATCAAACAATATTTTAACATTAATTATCAGTATTGATGAATTTCACCCAATGAATTTAAGTCAAAATGTAATATTTAACTTCTTCCTTGTCTTCAATGATGCACTATTAGATAAAGCAACATACGAAAGCAACTTTATTTAAGTAGAAGGCATAGTATACAGAAGCACAAATATATTAAGCAGTCAAATATGAAAGCCAAGTATTTAGCTTGCATAGGCTTTTTCACATGCTACATTATAGTTGGTCTCTTGGCACAAGGGCGTGACAAGACACAAGGAACATGTACATATACTTTTACTGTCAATGAAGTATCATCAGTGTGTACATCAGGTTCAGCAAGTGTGACTAACCTTAAAAAGAAAGTAAGAAACTTAGATGCGCAGATCGCTGATGTGAAAATGTTGGTAAAAAAACTACAGGATGAAGTTGATGCTCTGAAGCACACCAAGAGTGGTCAAGTGGGTTCCTCATATGTTCGCTGGGGGAGCAAGGTCTGTCCTAACACTGCCACACTGGTATATGATGGTAAGAAGATATAAATATTCTATGCTAAAAATGAGAAATACCCACCTTGTGCAAACCTAGCAGAAAGTCTGAAGAAAGTATTCGGTATAAAATTTAATGCTTGGAAAATGAAAGAGATCATTCAAAATTGTCAGTCAGTAGATTCATCTAAGAGACAATATTAACATAGCATCAAGCTAAGAAATATTAGTTTTGATGAAGTTAGCGCCTAGTGTTGAATCTTTTTTGTAATGAAAATACATTGAGTATTGATCATGTATTTTATCTTTGCCTAATCGTTAGAAAGTTATGGGTTAATGTGTGAGAAATACTTTACAAAATGCACACAAACTTTAGCAACATATGAAATTCTTTTTTGTAACCACCCTAAGGAAAAATAAATGTAGTGTCAACTTTCTATTTATAATATTGAAAAAGGTATATATTCAAAATAAAAGCTCACAATGCAATTCTGAGCATTGAAAATTGCTGCATGTGTGAAAACTACATAGGAAGTTTGAGGAAATATATCTGAAATTGTAAATCCTTCATAGAGAAGCTATATAAAATGTTTATCATTGACATAAAATAATCAAATGCAAAATGACAAAAAACATGACATAAAATGTGCAAATGCAAAATGCAAATTATTCTGAAGTGAAATAGGAAAATTACATGAACAAATGATAAAAAGTACTGTGCTAAAAATATCACATACATGTGTATACTGCAAGTATGTTTGCTACTGCATTATGTATTAGTTATCAAACTTGTATAAAAGTACAATTTTTTATTTCGAAAGCCCAAACATTTTGAATAAAATAAATACATAGCATCATGCAATTTCTTTAGTTCTCAAATATAAAAATGTCTGTAATACTAAATTTTTTCTTATTTTGAAAGCCCAATTATTTTGAATAAGCAACAAAAATGTAGCATTATTCAATTTCCTCAGTTCCCAAGATAGTTCTCAATAACAACAAACTGGACAATCCATATCAGTCAGCTTATAAGCCAGGACACTCCACTGAAACCGCTCTATTGTCAATAAAAAATGAGGTCCATCTCTCTTTGGCATGCAGTGAACCTCCGGCTCTAGTTTTTCTGGATTTACCAGCCGCATTTGATACCATAGATTATAATATTCTTGGTTACCTTAAATCCTGGTATGGTCTTGGTGGAACTGTTCTAAAGTGGTTTGCTTCCTACTTGAGTGATCGATGTCAGTCTGTCAAGATAGGTTCGACACTATCTGAATTAAACAGGCTCATTTATGGAGTTCCCCAAGGTTCAGTTTGTGTCCATTGCTGTTTTCACTCTATATTACACCACTTAGCAAAATCATTCACCTTCGTGCGCATATTAAATTTCACTTCTATGCGGATGACACACAGCTATACATCCATCTCTCCCACAAGAATGCCTCTGCTGCTCTCGCCAAGCTAAATGCCTGCTTACTTGATGTGCAACGATGGATGTCTCCCAGTAAACTGAAGCTCAACCCCCAAAAAACTGGATTCATTGTTTTTGACCCTAAGTCTCAGTGTCAGAAGATTTCCTTCCTTTTTCCAGTCAGTATTCTTGGTATCCTTCTTCATCCGGTTGATTCTGTCAGAAATCTAGGTGTGTGGTTTGATGCAAAATTTTCCTTCTCTGAACATGTCAAGAGAACTTGCAAAGCATGCTTTCTTCAGATGCGTGACCTTCGCAGAATAAGACAGTATTTTACCCCAGACATGGCAGTCCTTGCAGCAAATGCCTTGGTTAGTAGCCGTCTGGACTACTGTAACTCTCTGTTTAGGGGTTTTTCATGTTTCAATCTGCACAAATTGCAAAGTATTCAGAATACCCTTGTTCGTATTGTTACAAATCATAGAAAGTATGCTCATGTTACACCCATTCTGAAGCAACTCCACTGGCTGCCCGTGAAGTATAGATGTATGTTCAAAACTGCAACACTAGTTTATAAATTTCTACATAGCTGTTCTCCTTCATACTTTCAACCTTTCCTGTCTCCCAGCAGCTGCTCCTATAGTACCAGTCGTAGTCACCCTGATCGTCAATACCTTACTGTTCCTCCTTTTTGCTCGTCAGTCTTCAAGTCTGTCAAACATTTTGATCACAGCTTTGCCTTTGATGCTCCTAAGATGCTCCTAAGATCTGGAATGAACTGCCTCATGATGTGCGCAGTGCAGTATCAGTTGCCTCCTTCAGAAGGAAGCTTAAAACTTACCTGTTTGCAAAAGCCTATCTGGCATAGCCTCCCTTGCCACCCTGTGATTCCTTGGTATGACCTGGCTATGTTTTGGATTAATGTTAATTGCCTTGCTTTATGTTCAGTTGCGCCTTAGAGTCCATCAGTGATGGAGATTAAAAGCTATAAAAGTCCACATTAGATTAGATAAAATAGTATCAGAGATGTACCCCACAGCCTAGGGAAATATTTTTAACACCATGAGACATAGAAGTACTGTATCAGTACAAGTTCAGGATACTTTCAGAGAACTGTCAGTTATATAAAGGTCCAAACAATGTTTAAATAGAGAACATAATGTCTAAGAGAAAGATAATGCATGTAATTTATCTACATCTGGCATGGCTGAATTATCGTTTAGATGTTTTGAATATTACCATGCATACAGAAGTGGTAATACATTCAATGAATGCTAATGTGTGGTGTTGGAGCAAAATCTGTGTCTCACTTGATGAAATTCCATCTGTTACAATGGGAAGTTGTGAAAGTAAAATTCTTAATGAATTCTAATATAACTTTAACAGTGCTTAATCTGCATCAAAAGACAAACCCAAAGGTGCAACAAGATTTTCAAGGGTCAAGGTCACTACGACAAGGTCAAAGGTCAAATCAAGGTCACACCATGATGCTGCACCCCTACAACCCCTAAACAATGTCCCTACCAAGTATCAACTACACCTTACTGAATTATAGCCCGGACAAGATTTTATAGGTCAAGGTCACTACAGCAAGGTCAAAGGTCAAATCAAGGTCAGACTATGACGATGCACACCTACACCTCCTAACCAATGTCTCTACCAAGTATCAACTACACATTATGGTTTCCGAATTATAGCCCGGACAAGATTTTATAGGTCAAGGTCATTACAGCAAGGTCAAATCAAGGTCACACCATGACGTTGCACACCTACACCCCCTAACCAATGTCGCTACCAAGTATCAACTTCCTACACCTTACGGTTTCCGAGATATAGCCCAGACAAGATTTTATAGGTCAAGGTCACTACGGCAAGGTCAAAGGTCAAATCAAGGTCACACCATGATGATGCACACCACCCAATAACCAATGTCCCGACCACGTATCAACTTCCTACACCTAGCGGTTTCCGAGATATAGTCTGGACAACATTTTATAGGTCAAGGTCACTACAGCAAGGTCAAAGGTTAAATCAAGGTCAGACAATGACGTTGGACACCTACACCCCCGAACAAATGTCTCTACCAAGTATCAGCTTCCTACACCTTATGGTTTCGGAGATATAGCCCGGACAAGATTTTATAGGTCAAGGTCACTACAGAAAGGTCAAAGGTCAAATCAAGGTCAGACCATGACGTTGCACACCTACACCCCCTAACCAATGTCCCTACTAAGTATCAACTTCCTACACCTCAGAGTTTCCGAGATACAGCCCGGACAAGATTTTATAGGTCAAGGTCACTATGGCTAGGTCAAAGGTCAAATCAAGGTCAGACCATGACGTTGCACACCTACACCCCCTAACCAATGTCCCTACTAACTATCAACTTCCTACACTTTACAGTTTCCGAGATACAGCCCGGACAAGATTGTTTAGGTCAAGGTCACTACAGCAAGGTCAAAGGTCAAATCAAGGTCAGACTATGATGTTGCACACCTACACCCCATAACCAATATCCCTACCAAGTTTCAACTTCCTACACCTTCCTACACGGTTTCCGAGATATAGCCTGGACAAGATTTTATAGGTCAAGGTCACTATGGCAAGGTCAAAGGTCAAATCAAGGTCAGACCATGACGTTGCACACCTACACATCCTGATCAATGTCCCTACCAAGTATGAACTTCCTATACGTTACGGTTTCTGAGATACTGCCCGGACAAACTTTTTCCCGCCGCCCGCCCATCCGCCCGTCCGCCCACCCATCCGGACACCATGGGTGAAAACAATACACCGACAGCCCTTAAGGGCTGGGGGGTAATAAACATGTTTACAATAGTGTCTTGACCTTTCTTCTAAGTTTGATGACAAAAGGATATTTGACATTATTTAAACACACATGGAATGTTATTCTATTGTTAAAAGTCTGCATTAATTTCATATGATACATACTTTTTAATTTTAATTTACAGACATCTGTAAAGCTAATTTTTTTATCTGAACCTTGAGATAAGTGCAATAAATTGAGCAGATAAATTTAAAATAAATAAATGCTTTATTTTTGTTTATAATTTTTTGCATAGATATGTTACAAAGAAGGTATTGAAAAATCTTTCACAAATAATATAGCTACTTATTTTAGTACTAATACACACTACACAGCAACAGAGATACATTCATTTTTTGAATAGATATGTTACAAAGAAGATATTGAGATTACAAAGTATAGTGTTAACAAATTACTTTCATGCAAAAGCAACTACAATGAAAAACAAACATTAGCTTAGTTTAAATCTAACTTGCTGCACTGATGAAACATTCATTACCCCATCGCATTAATTTATCAAGAACAGGTAATTAGATTTTCAGTTTTTCTGCTGGAACACTTATTTTTTTATTTATTTATTTATTTGGAACACAAAATTTATCATGAGAAACCTTCTTCTGGCCTTGACTGACATAAGAAAACTTGTTAACAGATAAAAAGTTTTTCAGCATTTTTTAAAAATAATCCCATGACAGATTTTTATTATTTAGTTTACTTTTGTTTTTGACATTTTTTCTACATAGTAATATCAAATTTATTGCATAGAAATACATTTTGTCTGGGTTGTGACAGCCCAAAAGAATATCTAAAGTTTCTAACTTAATTGTTATTGTAAAAATGCTAGTCTCCCAGATTTCAATTTTTCTTGGTGTGCTTGTCACACTGTTTCAGTTAAGGCCAGGGTCCATTTATTACCATTGTTTTACATTAGTGTCAACTTCATTTCCTCCAGGTGTTCACATAATTCTTATAACTACCTAACATTGTGTCAAAGGTTGGCATCTGGTGAGTGTTGTTCAATTACCCTTTCCCTCCTTAATGTTTTCTTCTGCCCTTCACTGGGCCTTTTTCATCACTTTAATTGCATACCTTGGGATGAAAGCTTCTGTTGGATACTATACAACTTGGAATTTACATTTTAGTGATTTTAAAGATTTTAAATTTTTGTAAAACTTTTATACTTCTGTTACATCTTCTTGTGTGATGGCAGATAAACAATTACGTTCAACATTGGCAAACTGTACAAAATGTGGCACAAAACATTCAAGACCCGTTGGAGTTAGGTGCAAGAGGCAGCTTAATGTCAGTGCCCCTGTAGCACACCCAGCGTCTTCCCAGTCAGATGGTGAACATGATGACACGCCTCTGGATGGAGCTGCAGGTTCTAACCCCCCTACAAGTAACACAGCCTTGTCTACAAACTCTGTAAGTGCAAACACTTCACAGATGAACTCCAAGCTGGACCTTATCCTCAGAAAGATGGAAAAAATTGAAAACAAAAACCTGGAACTGGAAAGTAAGCTCACCAACATGAAATCGGGTAGATCTGGGGGGAAAGCTATGAACAACCCTACTCACTCGTCTCCTAAGAAATCTCACAGATGTTCCAAGGTATGTGAATCTAGATCATCTTCAAAAGCTCGTGTCAGACCTAACTACAGCACAACCCTAGGCGATTCCTCCTCTGATGAGGACTATGAGCCTTCACACTCTTCACGGCGACGACTTAGACATAGTTCTCATTTATCTGAATCTCGGATCTCTCAGGATCAGCCCTCTTTGGACTTTCTGAGAAATGATGATCGCATCCAGAAGAAAGTGCAACAGCAGTTGGAGATGCTACAAGGCCACAGCCGGTCAACAACAGGTAAATCCATTAAATCAGGTCTTCATAGGGCTGGTGACAACTCTGTAAAACGTGAAATAGCATGGCCCCACCACCACTGTTTTCCTGGCTCGGGGGGGCAGCTGCCCGACTATAAAGAACTTTCCCCACTCCAATTCATGGTGGGTTTCCTGGGGTGCCTACAGGAAGAGGCCAGCAACACAGTGCACACCAACATGATAGCTTATGGCCGGCACCTGTTCCAAGATGCCCTGGAAACAAACTGGACTACTGCCCGATATGCCCACATGGTGGTCTTGCAGGACATCGAAAGGGGGAAATGCTCATGGCGTGATGCTGATGGAATAGAAAAAATTCGTATCAGGAATACTGCCCGCATTATTCAACCAAAATCAACCAGCTCTCAACAGAAGCAACCAAAAAGCAGCCAGAAGGAGATTATCTGTGGTGATTACACTAAAAATGCATGCAAATTCGCAGCAGACCATGTTGTTGATGGCAAGATTCATCGTCACGCTTGCTCTTATTGCCTGCAAGAGGTGGGAAAACTGTGTTTCCACAAAGTGCAGGACTGTTTGCGTCGTAGAGGAAGCCACAACGAAGCCAAACTGTCAGGCAGCTGATATAAACCAAGAAGAAGGAAAGTCAACACTAACAGAATACATAATAGAAACCTGGTTGACTACCATTCGGACAGTGGTTTTAGTGATGTTCTTCTAAAGTTGGTTAATAGTTACGAAGAATCTAGTGATTGTACAGCCTCTTGGTCCCAGGACAGCCAATTCGACAGTCTATCAGTTATCAGTGATATTAATGACTCTTTCAGTGTAATTAGGCATGGGGATATTCACACCTCGCTGCACTTAGCTAATGTGGCCCATGATGAGACACTTTTATTAAAACACCTCTGCACTTGTGCTGAAAAAACACTCAGGTGGTGTTTTATTCACAGTAAGGCCACCATGGCCCCTGGTCCCCCTGCCACTACTAATAGCTTTGGGTTTATTGCCACAAGTTCAATTGAATTTCCTCTATTCAGGCCATCCACGTCCCTAGATGTTGAGGATCTACAACAATGGGCTTTTCAAGCTCACCTCATGGTAAAGTCTACCAACGTTTATAACTACAAAAATGCCAGGATACGTGTTCCCACTGAACTGTACATTGATCATTGGAGAGCTCTTTGTGGAAATTATTACGACCAAAAAATTCTAGAATACTTGGAATTTGGATTTCCACTGTGTTTAGATAGATCAAAATTCGTCTTCAATGGAAATTGTGATAACCATCCCTCAGCAACTCAATTTCCTTCTGATGTCACAGCATACTTCAACAAAGAGGTAAAACATAAAGCCATTGTGGGACCTTGCACCAACATACCATTCCCAATTCACTTTTCGCCAATGCTTACAAGGTTCAAACAAGATGACACCAGGCGTGTCATTGTAAATCTCAGCCAACCAAAAGGCCAGTCTGTGAATGACTGCATTAATGACGGTGTGTATGACGGTGTCACTTTCACTCTCAAGTATCCTACGGTGGACCAAATAGTACAAAAAATTCAAGATCTAGATTCTGATGTCTTGTTATCAAAAATTGACATTAGTCACGCGTTCAGGAATCTCAGGGTCGACCCCTTGGATTATGACGCATTGGGTCTTCACTGGAATGGTCAATCCTACCTGGATATTAGTGTGCCCATGGGCATGAAAGTGGGCAGTGCTTTGTGCCAAAGAACAACGGATATCCTTAGACACGTCATGGCTTCCCTTGACGTCTGCGTCTACAACTACGTCGACGACGTCATTTGCGTCCACAGGCGTCATAACGCGACGCAGGAATTTCGCACCCTCTACTCACTATTTGAGTTCCTGGGACTTCCAATCAACCCGAAAAAAGTGTGCCCACCATCTAGGTCCCTTATGTGCATGGGCATTGACGTCAACGTGGACACTGGGTCTCTGACTATTCCCCTGAAGAAATGTGCCCAGACTCTCCACATGTGCAAGGACATACGTAACAGAAAATTCATATCAAAGAAAGTGCTACAATCTCTGCTGGGAAAATTAATCTATCTCCATAGATGCATTCCTCCTGCCAGAATTTTTGTCAACAGACTTCTTAATACCTTGCGTTCTGGCCTCACAAAAATAAAGGTGACCAAGGAAATGATCAAGGACAT
Organism: Sabellastarte sp. h YS-2021; assembly: GCA_964017235.1. Lineage (NCBI taxonomy): Eukaryota > Metazoa > Annelida > Polychaeta > Sabellida > Sabellidae > Sabellastarte > Sabellastarte sp. h YS-2021. The sequence continues at coordinate 5,454,702 of OZ024930.1, read as the reverse complement.
AACATGGTTCATCCAATTTCTACACCACTTCAATGGCACTGTCATGTTTCCGCAGTTTCGCCCCCAAGTGCAAGTTCATGTGGATGCGTGCCTCACAGGAATGGGTGCCATTTGGGATTCTAATGTATATGCCGCTTCACGCAATGTATGGGCTACCGGAGGGGCCTCTATCACACAATTGGAAATGTGCAATGTGTTGCTGGCCCTCAGAGTGTTCGCTAAGGTCTGGTCCAAAAAATGTGTAATATTTAACATCGACAACCAAGCAGTAGTTTATTCTCTCAAATATGGAAGAATTAAAGATCCTTATATGCAATCTGTAGCCAGATCTGTGTGGTTAGTTGCTGCTGCCCATGATATAAAACTACAGTACAACCATGTACCCGGTGTCAAAAACGTGGAGGCTGATGCTCTGTCTCGTGCCTTTGACCCCTCATGTGACCTTGAGAAGTTGAACCAACTAAGGTACTGCAAATGGTGGCCTGTGAATGGGTTCTGGTGTTACCCCAATGTTTTTTTATAATTACAGGTCCTCACTGTGAGCTGCTTCACAAGGCTTACAAAAGAATTAACAATGCACTCAGACCTAGGACCGCCTCTGCATACTCTGAGAAGTTTAAACTCTACATTGCATTCACTTCCTGGTGTCATATCCCCTTGGTGAAAGTAGACTCCATCTTGGCTTTCCTAGAACTCCTAGCCCAGAGTGGTTCACGAAGCCACACCTTGGCCAGCTACGTGTCGGTTCTCAAGCATTTCTTCAGACTCTATGACTTAGACATTACTGGCATATGTCATAGAAAAGTTCATCTACTTGTAAAATCTGTCAGTATGAATGCCAAGTATTTTCCTAAATTCAAAGCCAACTTTACCATTGAAACACTTACTAGATTAGTACATGCATGTGACCAACTCACATATGGGAAAGTCTACAAAGCTGCTTATCTGTTAGCATTTTTTGCCTTTTTAAGGCTGTCTAATGTTGCCCCATCTTCACCTTCCTCATTTGATGTCACAAGACATCTCATCAGAAGTGACATCATTTTTGGCCACCCAGGGGCCCACGTTGTGTTAAAATGGGCTAAGGCTATGCAAAGTGCCCAGTCACACCAAATAGTCCAAATCCCCTCCCTCCCTGGCTCCCCCATCTGCCCCATTGCAGCCCTCAGAGACCTCCTGCACTTCGTCCCTGCCTCTAGAAACCCCCCCTGTTCCTCATCCCAAAACCCTCTGGCCTCTCCATTCTCACTGCCCCTATGATTAGTTCCACCCTTGCTTCACTCCTCCGCTCCCTCAACCTTAACCCTTCCAGCTATGGGTTCCATTCCTTTCGCAGATCAGCTATTTCCTGGGCTGCTGACCACAACGTGCCACTGCAAAACCTCCAAGCCCATGGGGGTTGGGCCTCATCTGCCATCTTTTCATACCTAAAACACACACCAAAAGCCTCTTCACGCGTACCAAACACTTTTCAACAAGTACTTACTACTCACTAATTGGGTTTGGGCCTTTTTCAATGTCAAGTAAATGTTTTAGTATTTTTAATATGTATAGTATCATGTCTTTGTTATTGTACACTTAACCATGTTTTATTTTGTGTGTGGAATAAAGGCTCGTGTCCCAACCATGGTTTTATATCCTTATACTTAAACTCACAAACTCGTGTACTTAATCTGGTTCATCTTCCTTTCATGTAATTTATCTATTCTATTGTATCTGTATCTTTTGGACCTTGGCCTTGACTGTATCCTAGCATCTTTTAATGGCATCACAGTAGTAGAAATAATAGTCTAAATTGTTAATGCTGAAAAACCTCTTACACCCCAAAATGTAATTTATAATTGCAGTTGAAAACCCTGTGCAATATTTTTTATTCTAAACTTGACTTTAGTCTTGACAATTTTGGTTTGAATCAAATAAATATTTTTACAGTTAAGCTGTTCCAAAAAGGGTAATACTCAGTCCATTTATTCTGACTAGTTGGAATTTGATATATTTTTAATGAACTGGCAATACACTTCTTGTTACTTTTTGTCCATTCCTAAAACATACTTTTTGAATTTTATTGTCTTTTTCTATTGCCCTAGACATTATTTGTTAAGACTGATTTTATAACAATTTGGTGAAATTTTAAATATGGAATACTAACCCTGAATTTGTTTTCAATGTCAATTCTTAAAAATAAATTCCCTCACTGCTCAAAATGTTGTTAAGTAACTCTATACCTACTTGTTTCTAATCAAGATATTCATTACATATATGTGACCCTGCAATTTCAAAAGTGTCATTATTAAATAATGGCTCCTGAAGTAGTTCCTTGAGGTTCATCGGTTTAACTGAGATCAATTCAAACCAAACGTGCAGTAAACCTTTGTAAAAATTACTTTTGGGGCAAAATACTATAGTAGAAAAATATAACTGTTTAAATAAGAACTCTTTTTAACACCCATCAAGCTGTAAGATAGGGCTTTCTATCTTGCACTTGTAGAGTTAGTCAGCCTTTTTATCCATATAATCTTTGCAGTTTTAAAAACATGAAGTGCTGATATCATTTTTAGACCACTTAAATCGATTGATTGAGTCAAAGTTTCTTGAGCTATTAATAGATATCCTTTATTACAAAGAAAATCGAGTTTATCAATATCGTCAACCACACTTTTTTCAATATGCAAAATTGAAGTTAATATATGTTTTGTGGCATAACTAAACATTTAAGGATAGTTATTTTACCTATTAACATTAATGTTCTGGTATTCAACATACTTTTAATTGTTCTCATTCGTTCATTGATATTTGGTTTTCTCACAGTCTAGTGAGAAGTGGACTCTCATTTTCTACAATAATACCTATTGTTTTTGATTTGTTAACCTTTAGTCCAGTGTATCTGTAAAATTCTTCAAAAACCTGAATTTCCCCATATACTGAGGAATTGTCACTCAAAAATAACATCATATCATCAGTAAGTTGATATAGCTTAACACATATATTGTTCACCACAATTCCCTTAATGTTGACAATGTTGTGCAAAATTATGGTAACAATTTTAGCTGGTAGCAGAAATAGGAGTGCACAAAGGGGACAGTTCTGTCTGATCCCTCAGAATATTTTAAAGTATTCTCATTGGTAAGCTTTATTGGTAACACCGCTCTCAATGTCACAATAAAGGATAGATATCCATTTCTGAAAAATTTCACCAAATCCAAATCTTTTTAAGCAGGTATGTAGAAAGTTCCAGTTTATTTTATCAAAGACCTTTTTAAAGTCCACCAGTAATATAATGTGTAGGTTTTTATTTAACTTACAAAAGTCATTGACATCATCAATAAGTCTAATATTCTCACCATAAAATCAACTTTCCATGTATCCAATTTGATTCGGATTTATAATCTCACTCAATGCTAACTTAAGCCTTTTTTTGCAAAAAAAAAAAAATTGTTAAGATCTTATAGTCTGTATTCAAAATTGAAAGGGGTAGACATGATTCTAATTTAGTCAGATCTTTTGCATTTTTTGGTATAAGACACAACACATCTTGCTTCTGAGATTTTGTTAAGAAGCCCTTGTTAAATGCGTCATGAAAGTATCAAAAAGTAGATCAGAAATATCACTCCAAAATATTTTACAGAATCCTGGTACACCATCAGGGCCCGGTGCTTAGTTATTTTGTAATTTTTGGACAGCTTTTTCCAGCTCAGTCATTGTAATGACTCCATCACAGACCTCCTCTGTGTTGTTTGATAATTTTGGAGTGATTTCATTGTCTAAGTAATTATTACATTCACCCTCTGTCATATTAAAATCTGTTTCAGAATATGAAAAAGTTTACCATAAAAGACTATGAGCTTCTAAAATTTGCGATTGGTTATTGGTCTGCTGATCATCTATGTTTAAAGCACTAATATGCAACTTTTCTTTGGTTACTTTGGTTACTCAAATCCAAGGAATATTTAGAAGGTTTTTCATACTCATTAATAAATTTGCATCTTGAGCATTTTAAAGTACCTTTTGCCTTTTGCTCGTAATATTGTTCTATTTCACATTTTATATTTTCATACTCTTTAAGTTCAAGTAGGGATGGGGATTTAGTTATTCAAGGTGTACCAACCTGTGTTTATATAATCACTTTGTTTTTTATTCTTTTCAGTAGAAAAGGATATAGATTCTGTCTTTCTTTGACATTTTATATCACCTAAGGCCATATGTTTAACATTAAGATTTTGGATAAATAATCTTCCTTCTTTTATTGCAGATTAAATAAGTTTAATATAATTGTCATCTTGAAGCAAACTTGTATTTAATTTCCAAAGACAACCCCCACGTTTGGGTAGGTTTTCTATCAGGGCTAAATAACTGCTGTTTCAATCACATACTCTAAATGGCTGGTGAAAAGAAAGTAGTCTATTCTCGACTGGACAGGCCCATACTGGGTGTTTTCATGCCCAGTGAATCTAAACACCAGGATTTTAAAGATTCCAAATATATGTCATGGGTTTTCAGTTAGCTGTAGCAGGTATCTACTTTAAGAATTACTTTGGCTATTTCAAGATATTCCAGATTAAAATTTAGATCACCGCCAAGGATAACACTGTGCCCAAAATGTTTTCTCATTGTGTTACATAGAAGATGGCCAAAGTTCACTTGCTCAGTTGCTTTATCAATTGTTGGTGCATAAACATTTATCATAACATAATCCTTTTCTTTTGATGTGCAGTCTTGGGGAAGGTACCTACCATACTGATCATGTGGGATTGAATGTATTTTAATGTCAGTGTTTAGTGCAATTAAAACTGCAACCCCACGACAATTTGATTCACCATGTGATAAGAATATTTTGCCATGCCAATGCTCTCGCCAGATAATCTCTGATTCTGGGGTGGATTTGACTTTTTTGTATGAAGAAAGTATCACCCTTTTAGAATGTAGCTACTAAAAATTAGTATATATAGTATTAATAACATAATATGCCAGATGGAGTAATAAATGTTAGTCCATGTATATCCCAATAACAGAATATGACTGAAACTTTTTTCCAAGCAGTTGCAAAATGAAAAATTCCTTAGACTTTTAACACAAAAGAAAATAAAAAAAATAAGAAGAAAACAAGAAATAATTGTCATATCCATTACTAAATTAGGAAAAACGAAAGGATTACAGCAAAATGGAAGAGAAAAAAAATACATAAGAGAAAAAACATTTACAAGGATGATAAATTTTGATGTCTGTAGTAATGTAGTAATGTATCTGAAGTAATAGTTCAGAATTATGTTTTCGTCACTCCTAGGATCATGAACAAAATATTTACCTCTTCATTAAACAAAACATTGTACATATAAACATATATATTTACACACATATATATATATATAATACACTATCTGAATGTGTAGATAATGTACCATTTGATGATTCATCTTACATTATTATCACATAAACACCTCAATTTTATTGGCTAAGTAGCAATAAATGCTTTATTAATAAGTGTACTGCATAATACAGTTTACAGTACACAATCTTCACTAGCTGTAGATACTGGTTTCCTCTACCTTTCCAACTACCTGTGAAAAAGATAAATGTAAAACATTAAATAAATAAATCTACAAAATAGAAGAAATTCTAGAAACCAACGTTAACATATAAGGATTAGTAACCCAAATTATCTGGACAATGTTGACGGAATCAAAGGCCAATATATAGATAACTATTAATCAAGAATATTAAAATTTAGCTTAGTTGTTTACTCAAGTGTTTTTAAAGAATTCTGTGAAAATGTATTATTTCAGGGTTGTACCAAAAGGTTTGTGAGCTTTAAGTGTGGTAAAGTTTCAAAAATATGCCCCACTGAAAAGGTACTTCCTCTACCTGTGACAAAAAGAGTATAAAACTTGTCTGATCAAAATGATTTGCTATCATCAAAGTGTTGTGTGATTATTGTTTTCCAACATAAGGTCAAACCAATGTAAACTCTAAAAATATACCCCCTTCATATGCATGTAGATTCCGAGGGGCCTCCAGAATCTATGCCTCATGGGATCTACCTTGTCCTCCTAGATTACACCCTGGGGTATAAAATAAAGGTATAAAATGAAGGGGCTATAGTCTGGGGGTTACACCGGGAATCAAACTCTGATCCCAGAGGTGAGAGGTGGGTGTCTAGCCACTGCACCATCATAGCCCCTCTTTCTATTTCTGTAGAAGTTTTAATCTTAAATGGGTAGCAGGAATTAAAATAACATTATAATTTATTTATAACTAGAACACTTTCGGCAATAGAAATTGCATACAAGGACACACCTCAATGTTTGTTGTTATTGTACCATCATTTTTCAAAATACAGTAGACAGGTTATATTTTCTGTATTTTTCCTGGCACCCATTGAAATGGATTATTAATGTGGGTGTTCCATCACATGGCTAAGCTTCCCGATTAAGGGTTTTTTGTAGTCGGTTTCAGAAATTTGCTTAGTCCAAGGCGTTCTGTATGGATCGGAAGTTGTCGGTCTGGCCATGAGGAAAATCAAACATGTTTGATATTTCTCACGACCAAAACCGATTCTTGTTTCCTGCTTTCAACAAAATGTCCAGTCTCAGACTTCCTCAGGTCTCCTCAGACCCAGATTTACACAGTCCTATGTTGTCTGAGGCTTCCTGCGACCCTTAGTCCCAGGTGCCCCTAGCTTAGTCCCAGGAAGCCTGTTGTCAGTCCCCAACTCATAACATTACAAATGGATAAAGAAGTGCCATATTTTTGCAAATAATTACTTAATTATCCAGTGTACAAATATGATACATGCATAAAACAGGTTTTTTGAATGCTGCTGCTTATTTTTTGGTAAGAAATCTATGTGAAAAAGGCAGGGAAAATAAAGTTTTTATATTCTCTGGTATCTTTGAATATAAATAACCTTTGTCATCACTTCTTTTACATTTTTTGGTAAATATGGGCTTATTTTACTTCTTATTGAAGCGATGCATGGATAATAAGAATGTAAGGACCTTCTTGGTGCATTTTAATAATTTATTTTCAATTTAGGAGACAAAAATGTAATCATTCAAACTTCAGTGGTATTAACATGTTTTCTGTTTTGATAAAATGATATGACCCAAGAGAGTGTTGACTTTTCCTTTATTATTTCCTCCACTCTTGCTAGATTATCAAGCTTATAATGCTTAAACCAAGATTCTCATAGGCCTCATTCCGGAATTGTTATTCTTGTTCGTGGAAGAAAGACAGGCAGTTCTCTATACAAGATAAACCTAGTTTTTGTTCAACAAACACTCACTCCCTGATGGATAACATTTTCGAAAATAAAAATTTACATTTAACATTTTCACCATAAACAAGTAGTTATTTTCAGCCACATTTGACAGCACATTCATTTTATGTATGTCTACCATTTTTATACCTCCATCCTCTATTGAACCTGTAATAGTTTCTCTTTTTATATTTTTGTTATTTTTTCTCCACAAGAAATTAATGAATATTTTATGTATTTTGTGAAGTGTATCTTTTGGGATATAAATCATGCTCAATAAGAAAATTATTTTTGGCAAAATCAGTGACTTCATGATTGTAATTCTTTCTTTTAAAGAAAAGTTTCTAACATTTCAGATATACAGCATTTTTTCATGTCTACGAATCTTTCATCAAAACTTAGGCTAACCATTTCTTTTGTATTGTTGGAAACTCAAATTCCCAAGGTTTTAAAGCAAGGTTATAACTTTAATTTTACACAAAGAAGATGGCTTTTTGGGAACTTATGTAGTATTATTGCTGAATGGTATTATCTTGGTCTTGTTAAAATTTAGTTGTAAGCCTGAACATTTCAAAAATTCTTGAATTGCTGATTCAATAGAAGCAATATTTTAAAGGTAAGGCTAGTATTATCTGCCAGAATATTTATTTTGTATGTTGCCCCATTTATAGTTAAGTCCTTGACGTTATTGGTTTGTCTTAATTTGATGGCTATTATTTCTACCACAATCAGATAGAGTAAGGATAAAATGGGACATTCCTGTCTAATCACGCTCGTCAATGTGAACTATTTTGAGTAATAACCATTGTTCCCAACACAAGAGGAGATATCATTATGTAAAATCTTAATCCATTTAATAAACTGTATCGCAAATTTTTATGAAGAAAATTCAGATTTTTATAGAATCAAAAGCCTTCTTAAAGTCGATTGAAACAAAGTATCCAGGTATTTGAAATTTTCTACCATAAGTTAAAAGATCATCCAAAATTCTGATGTGTTCCCCAGTTACTTTATGAATTTTTTACAGTAAATTTTTGCTTTGTAATCAATGTGCTTTGTAATCTGGTAAAATTGATTGGTTCATTCATATAGCCTCATGTAAAATGTATAGAAATGAATAGAGTGTCTTTTTATATTAAAGGGTATACTGGCAAGGCACATTACTCTCATGGTGGTGGTGTCAACTATCAATGCTTACCGAGGAACCCAGATTTCAGTCCATTTGCCAGTGAAGGTGCACAGTCTGGTTCCTACATCTATGGAACAGAATATGAAAAACATTATTCCCCACTCGTGCCTAGCAGTAAGCATGAACATGATGTCCCGTGTGCTGTATGTGAAGTCACTAGAAGCCAGACTCTCATGATCCCTGCTAAGACATCTTGTCCCAGTGGTTGGACTTCAGAGTACACTGGCATCCTCATGGCGGAGCGCCACGTTCATAAAGGCTCCACATTTGAATGTGTGGACAGTAATTTGGACACACTTCAAGGAGGAAATGCAAATCTCAATGGAGGATTATTTTATGTTGTTGAAGCCCGCTGTGGTTCTCTTCCCTGTCCTCCTTACAAAGATTTATTTGAGCTGTCATGTGTGGTTTGCAGCAAGTAAACTAAAAGTAATGATAAATTAAATAAAGTTTATCTTTCATTATGCTTACTTCCTTCACAACTATGCTAGTGTGTCACATGTCAAAGTAAGACAAAGAGAAAAATAAATATATGCAGATAACAAAACAATCTTTTGCTTTACTTGTTAATTGTGTCAGAAGTTGAACCAGTTCCATGTATACGAGGTGTGGTATCTTATATGCAGAAAAGCATACATTTCTATCATATAAATATATGAAAAGGCTTCACATATGCATATTATAAATCCAGTTGCAGAAAAAACATATCCGTAATTCTGTTTGCGTCGTTATAGCTTTAAATTTCCCCTTTACAAAGGGGACTCTAAGATGCAACATCACAAACAAGCAAGTTTATTCGTATTTAAGGCCACAGGCCCATACTACTTTTAGTATAACAATGTAATGTGGGACACATTTTTGTGCTATATGGTTTAGTATTTGCACAAAAGCTTGTTGTTTACATTTTGAGATTTTGAGAATTTTATCTCAAACAGTGAAATATATAACAAGCCAACAAGCTAGATAATTAGATACACATTTATTGACAGTATGTTTGAGAACACAAAAATACTACCTTGACATCTATGAATTAAGTCTGATCAGCCAGATATAAAAATCTTTTATTGAAACAATGAAATAAATAACAAACTAGCTCACTTATCCTTCATACCTTTTTCATTGAGAATATGTTTATGAACATACTAATATTACCATAACCTGCTTGAGGAAGATATCTTGTTCTCAGTGCTTTATGCAAATGTATGGAAATGAAAACGTACGTTTTCATTATGTGAGGCAGGGAAGAATAATTGGGTCTCAAATGTTAAACTACACTTTTGGTATCAGACAATAGAAAAAGTGTGAATTCATGTTTTTTCACGAATCCACACTTTTCAGCTTCAGAATCCACACTTTTAAGCTTCAGAATTCACACTTTTTAGGTAAAGAAATCCACACTTTTTAGATTAAAAATTCATACTTTTTAAATTGTGCAATTTATTGGCCCTGATGACAATGTAATCAGGTAAACATAGTCTGACAATGATTGTTGATTTGTTTAAAGAATTTTGTTTTCTGAGCCATCATTTTAACAATTTACACACATAAACCACAGTAGTAGTGGAGGATTATAAAGCTTCATTGGTGAACAAGCTTCTTAGGGTATCATATATTACTGAAGCACAATTTTTCTTTATCCAACAATGCAAAATATTTTGTAAAAAAGCACCATGTGTGACCCACATCCATTTAAAATCAATTCCATATTGCTGTAGGTGTATCTGAATTGAGATGATATGCAAATCCTCAGCAGAAAAATCCTCCATCCAAAGTGAAGCAGTGATTGAAAACCAGCGAGTCTGAAAACAAGATTAGACAAAAAAACAATGAAATATTATTAGATGCAAAATCCATTTTGGGAACAGTATTTGATGATGGTGTTTGTCTGACAAACTAATACAGAATTTTGTTTTGTCATTTGATAGGGCAGTCATTAGTTTCAATGTCATAATTTATATTGACATTTTTGACATTTAATTTAAGATTTAATAAAATGTATAAAGAACACAATAAAATGTAACGAAATCTAGCAAAAAGTGAAATACCATACCTTTTGATATCAATGTGCATGGTCTATTTCCTTAATGTATTTTTCCCAAAGTTTTTCAACCTATAATCTCTAATATTTTTTGTATATATACTGTATAATAAATAGGTTTTGTCATGTACTTTCACTGGACATGGTTGTAAAAATGCAAATTTGACACCATATATGCTAACAACAAATGTACTAGCAGAATACAAAAGATTTAATTAAATCAATTGAACATTTTCAGAATCAACACTTTTTATTAAATGTTCAGGTCACCAATTCAATGTAATTAGACATTTAGGCCGAATATATGAAACTTTGATTTTGCATGGCTTTTTTACTGGTTTAAGCTAGAGAAACCACTCGAAAGTGTGAATTCATGAATCAGAAAATTACTTGACCTTTGGCCTCATATTTTCTGATTCACGAATTCACACTTTCTCGTGATTTCTCTTACACTTAAAAACCTATTGCTTAGATATGGATTTGGTTTTGCCTTTGAATATCAAGAAGGTGGTGATCAAGAGATGTTCCTACGTATGTTTAAACAGAGACTGAAAGACAACTATGTTCACAAATGGGCTAGTTATACAAATGAAAAATCAAAGCTAAAGTTCAATTGTAATTATAAAAACATTTTTGAAATGAAAAAAATATTTATCTGTAGTTGACATTAGAAAGTACAGAATTGCGTTGTCTAAGTTTCTGTGCTCAAATCAGGACCTTTATGTGGAATGTGGTAGCCAATAAACTGTGCCATACATCTGAGATTTTGTGTCTTTTGTTTAGAAAGGGGTCTAAATTACATAGAAGAATTACATTCTAGAAATAACTAAGTTAAAGACTATACTTGAAGGTTTCATTGAAAGTTTTGCAACCCAAGCAAAAAAAAGAGAAAAACTAACAATTTCACTAAAAATGATTGATACACATTAATACATGTATGACTGTAACCCAACTAGCTCCTCGAATCAAATTACTTGTGGTTAATATTTGAAATATTATCTCTACAAAATCCTCACTCTCTATCATTTTTCTTGTTTTTCTTTGTGTTCCCAGTCTTTCATAAATTCCAGTGCACGACCAATGTATCTGATGACTTAGCAACTAGTGGATGCATTGGATTGTGCATCAGTTTTAGATAGAGTCTGAAAAAAGAGCTTTCATATCAAAGAATAAATGTTAATTATTAGATTAAATTATAAAAACTTTTCAAACAAAATGATCCTTATTCAGTTAGTTAAACTTAAAAAAAGAAAAACACTTCAAAACACAATGAAATCACCCATGACACGTGTACAGTTGTGTGCCTTTTGTTTCATCACAACTCCACATATAATGAGGGTATAATGAGGGTACTTTCTTTCCTTGTGCCTCTTTTTATTGGGATTGAAATGGTAAACAGTTTATAAACCTTTTACCGTTTTAGTTTGAACAAACTGAAGCACACCTATAATGAATTTGTATGTGATGAATATGGAAAAAATATAAAAGAGTAGGTTAAAAACAATCAAGGTACATACCGTTCACTACTTTATCTCTTATTATTCTGACAAACACAAAACGGTAAAGTTCCTACTTCAGTTTTACTGTTTTATGGTTTTGAAATACTGTAGTCTTGCCATTTATAATCAGTGACTGATTATAATTGGGAAAACTGTATAAGGGTCGGGATATGAAACAGAAAATGACCTTTTTGCGTTTGACTGTTTATGGTGGTAGTTTCGTACTTTGTGCTTTGCTACAGTCAATTAAGGTTATTTCCCTGGTAACCACAGTGGTCTTGCTTGTTATGTCACAATGCAAAAGTTAACAAATATTATATTATTAAATTATTAAAATTTTATGTTTGTATCAAGCAGATTATCGAAAAACTGCTTGATGAATTTCATTAATATTTGGCAAGTGGATGAAATTATCGAAAAACTGCTTGATGAATTTCATTAATATTTGGCTAGTGGATGACACAAAGTATGAAGAGTACTTCTGCTTTATGGTGACCATAAACGCCTGCCAATAAGTCCATTATAGCAACATTAAGGTTACCACTTACAGGACCAATAATGAAGAAATACTTGATGAATTTCAGTCATAATTAGCATGTGGGTGTTATTTTGACCTTCGAAGCTGTATGCTTAAAGATGGAATTAAAATCTGAACAATTTTGACTGATGAAGGGCTTTAAGGTTACCCATTCAATTAAACAGAAGGTACGTAAGAGATTCTATGTATATTTGGTATATAGCATTGCATAGACCCTGGGATAGACACCAACAACAAAGTTATTGTAGTTATTAATTAATTTCAGATTAATATATACTACTTAATGAAGTGTTTTTATACAATTAAATCTTTTGAAATGAATGTTATCATAGAATAATTTATCCTGATACTTTGTAAGAGTACTCTACAAGTTCTGGGTCTGTTTCAATTGTACTGACTGAATAATGGAAAATTTTAATTTGTATTAAGCTTATAATTTACAAACTATAATGAAACTAAACTTCATGAAAGACGCATAAAAAAGTTGCATAACAAATTGAATTACATTTCAAGGACAAGCTCCTTGATTTACAGGTTTTGTTTTCTATGGTTTACCTTTTATTTGCCAATGTGAGTAACAATCAAGGCCTTGCTTACTTTTGGTGCATACCAGGGTATATTAAATTAAATAAATATTTTTGAAAGAGATATGGTACATCATGATATGACCTTAGCCATTCAAAGTGATCTAATATACCAACTTTGACCTTTTCCACGGATGATTCTAAAAAGGCATTTAGATAAGTGAGTAGGGGTTACAGCTTAAACGGTGGTTCCACTTTCACAAATCTGACCTACTTTGATTTTGAAATTAGGGCAAAATATTAATACAGGCCAAGAAACAAAATAGGGAAGATTAGGAAGAGTCAAGAGAATATCAAATTATTTTTTTTATTCTATATCTCTTTCCTCCTGAAACTCAAACTTGTATTTGGTATGCATATTCAATCCTCTTAATAATAACTTCAGTCTTACAGGTCTGCATGTATTACAATCAAATCCTACAAAACACTTATTTAAGGGTTTCAGTCTATTTGACAGCCAAGGTCGTGTTGCGATAGATCCTCAGCATTGCAGCTGGTGGGAATCCAACTACCCAGACCCTACAGCCTAGGTGCCACTTTTCACCTACAAAATTAGGAAGTTTTAATACAAAACCTGAAGGTTGTCAGATTCCTGGCATACATTGCATGCACCCTTTAATTTTAAAAAAGGTCATTCAACTTGCTTAACCTTGGCTGACCTTATTTTGGCCCTACCCCTGCGAAGCTGGCTAAAAAATAATAATAGAAGGATTTATATTGCTCAAAATTGACACAAATCCTCTTATGAGCTTAAGTCCAAGAAGGGATAGTCCACGGACAGATATAGGTCAATATCCAAAAAAAGCGCCAGCCAGGGTATGACTAAGGTGGGGGAGTATGCCAATTTCAACAAGTAAGTCTTGAGCTGGCTTCTAAAACAATTTTTTGACTGTTGGGTTCTGACAGTTTGTAAGAGTCTGTTCTATTCAACTGGTACAGCGACCACAAAGCCACAGCTACCAATGTGCTGCTTCGGGTGGGTTGAGGAAACAGATAGCCTATTGCCACGAGTAAGTCTGCTTGATTTGATTAAAGCTGATAGATACTGAGGCTGGGAAAAGTTGATAGCCTTGTGTTACGGTCACAAAAATATATATCCACTTGTTGTTGTTCTAAGACACAGTTAGCCTTCTGTATAGCCAGCAAATACTATGTTCATCTGTGGTCAGGTATACAGTCCTTATGTATGGTTATGGTAAGGGCCAGAAGCTTAGAGAAGCTTATGGAATGTTACAGAACTAACTTGAAAGCAACACCTGTCACCAGATTCACCAAGGAAGTTCTCGATCCTACAGGTAGCCTATAGGGTTCACCAGTAGTGAGTACTTAGTCCATTGACGGTCTTCCCTCGGGCTATATGAGATTTCTGTTAGATTTATATGGGAAATCTACGACTAGGAGACATGGGTTCGAAATGGAAGGCACCCTAACCACCATTGGTAATCTCTGGGAAAGACATTTGCTAGCATGAGACTATGATTTCTAACTTTGAGAAAAATATATATTTAAAGAGGACTCTACATTTAGGGTTTATGTGTGTCCTTTTAACCTGGCAGATATACTTTCTCCCTTTCTCACAGGGATTTGGTTATTTACTTTTCCCAGCTCTCTGAAAGCTACTACATTCTTGTTTGTCAGAGACACAGGTTCTAACCTGAACAATTCTTAATCTCTCCTGGGAAATGTACATATACAGGAATCTTGTAGAAACAAACTAATGTCTGTAGGCATTTAAAATATGATACAAGATCTTGTATACTAACAGACATTGGAAAGGTTCTATAGATATACAGAACAACTGTAAACTAAACATGTTTAGAAGCACAGGATCTATCAAGGACAGACTCTGACATGGGAAATGTACACATGTCAATATATCTCTCAATCTGTAACATAAACCCAGAACAAATGAAGGGAATCCTATGTAAGTCTTACTGAATGAAAATAAATAGAATAATCCAGCCCCAACTCATTTATGTATATATCCTTAAGACCCTAGATCTTTACATTCACAGAAATCTGTCTGAACCAAGTTCACTCTAGGGTATTGAATGTAGTTCCAAACCCTTTGAATGTACAATGGAATCAACCTTGAACCAACCTTTGAAGTCCTCCAACACAAACTTTACCACTCTCACCTTGCAGACATATCAGAGCATATTAAAACATTGACAAATATCTCACCTGGAGTACCTTACCACTGAAATAATAAAAGTTAGCCATGATTATATCAACGAATCTACACTGAAAATCTCTAAATTTTAAGGTTTTGTTTTACAACCCTACTCATTTTTCGAGAAAAAACAGGATCCAACGTCGACAAATCATCAAATCCCTAATTAGGTCATCACGTGACCAGTCAACTTCAGCAGACTATATAAACAATTTTGGGAAAATGTGGGTTCCAATGTCGACAAATTATCAAATCTGAAACTAGGTCACTAGACAATCTCAGTAACTCAAATGTTATATAAGAAAATTTCAGCAAAACTGGGATCATGTGTCGACCTATCATCAAATCGGTAGAAGCTCATCATGTGATATATCTGTGATATATAATATATATAAAATATGACGAATTTGCTTTTATTAATGATGTATCAGTTAAAACTATCCATAAAGCCATGCTATATCAATCCAGACACACCACTATTACAACCACTCACAAAGTTTTAGGAAACTGACAAGCGAGAATGTTCTCTAACACCGGATTTAATTCTGATCAGTCAGATTCGACTGATTCCTCAATGAAAGAATCTGATAACGTCAAACCAGCTGCTAAACCATCCTCAAACTTGGACACTGGGGGATTTTCATTGTCAAACAATCATCAAATCAGATATGCTTTTAAAAATCCACCTACATACACTTTTGGTCATAGTACAATAAATCAACCAAGTCTGTTGAAAAATTCTGTTTTTAATGACTATATATTTTGATGTGATCCACAGGTATATCAGAAATATGTCTCCAGATTTGAAACATACAGGACATGGCCCAAATCACATCCAGTGAGACCTGAACAACTATGCAGAGCAAGATTTGTCTACACAGGAGAAGGGGATAAGGTTATCTGTCCATGGTGTAAGATAAAGCTGATAGAATGGGAACCATATGACCTGCCATTTGAAGAACACAAAACATTCAACCTCCTGCGACTTTTTGAAGATGCTGATGCCATAAAGACAAATAATGTGTTAAATAGTATATAGCATTGTTTTTAAATAATAATATTATTTAGAAACCTGTAGTAAATGTTGAAATATTGTTACCCAACCTTTAAATAAGAGAAAATAAATGCCACATGCACATGAAATAAATACAATACTTCAATCCTACCCCACATAATGTACATTACTTTCCATTAACTCCTTCGTCCTTGACTTGCATTGACTTCTTCTAATACAAACACCTGTAACATTCAATCCTCAAACCAGGCACCCATAAGGCACATGTCAAAACAGATTAATGTGTCCCAACACACCCACCCCCTAGCAGTATGTATCCGAAAATCGTATGAAAGTAATAATAATATTTGATTTCACAAGCACACACTTATTGGTAAGCATGGAACCCTATATGTTGGAAGATCATACAAAATTCACATCAAAACATGTCCAAGAAATCTTAAGCAATTGCAATTATAACATAACCACTAAGCCTTTTCAAACTCTCCATAATGCCTCGAACCCAAAGCTATGTACTATTTTCAAATCAAACTAACTGTCTGGTCATGATATTTCGGTCAGAAGAACCATTTATTAATCTACAAGAAAAATCGAATTTATAACATGTTTGAACCAAAATTTTCATTGAAGAAATCATGCTGATTATGCCCCCTTCCGAACAATGGTCTCCCACCTTATCTACTGTTATAAAAATGCTACAGATCTGACAATCTCCCATCCAATCCTCTCTAGAAGTGGAACGACGAATAAGCTGCAGTCCACACTCTTTGGGAACAAGTAGACATCTAACAGAGCAGTTATAGTTGCGGAGGCTACCTTAAACACACCAATGAAAATCTCCAACAGTAAGAAGAGAAAGAATGAGCAATTGCAATTCTCTAAAGTGAAGAAGGTCATGCTGATGACACCACAGAATTCAGAAGGGGAATGGAGAACTCGGTCAACCCTATACTGATATCGCCACATCATGCAGTGTTTTCGGAAACAAACCTTTCAGAAAAAATTATCATTTAGGGGGCAAAAATATGCAATATTTCATGGGGAAAGGGATTTTATAGATCACATCCAAATTAAGGAGTGGGATGGCAAAGTAGTGATAAAAGAAGGGGTTTACCTTAATAGATCTAGATTTGTAATGATTCTTCACAACGCCGAAATTATAAACCACACCCGTGAAAAAATTTTGAAAGGGTAAGATGGATTGAACTCTAGAATTCTCATAGGAGGCTCATATTACCTGTCTGTCAATAGCCCGTACAAAACTGTAGCAATACGAATGTGGAGAAAGGGGGGAATGGCTAATATTTTCCCACAAATTGTGGCATAACAATGAGTTGTGGGGAATGGAACGAATTCACTAAAATATCGAATAAAATCTATTCAGAGGGAATGGAAATTTTTACACATGTTCCATGTTTAATGCAGCCTGAACAAGTAGGTCATAACAAAGCATAATGTGCTGAATGCTGTGAATCAGATAAAACACCCATGGGAGAGGTTGATTTCGACTTACCTCTGTAAGAACTCTTTTATCAAATAAAAAGATAATTTTTTTTAAAAATCCCAAAGGACAATGTTTCTGTAAGCTAAATATAATGACTAACTCTGTAAAAAATATTTTTTGTAGAAATTTATATAAGCCTAACATAGGACTAAGCTAGAATGTATAGGTAGAACTAGTTAATAAATCGAATCCAACCAACGTGTTTGAACTTGTAGAGGAATCTCAGGCTAATCTAGGGTCCTGGAAATCCACAAGTTGAGGCCTATCTTTGGTCTTTGAAACATGGGGTTATAAAAACCCCCAGTCTTTAGTGATCTCTCATTAATTTCTTAACAAGTTAGGTCTAGGATCTTTGCAGACAGCAACTGTCTTATCAGGTTCAATTTAACATAAAATGATTAATAGCTGGTGAATATTACCTCAATTTTTTTAGAATAAGGCTACGGTTAAAAACCAAAATAAAGATGGATCTAGTTCAGATGGACATGAACCTATTCCTGGGTAACAGGTATGATGTGTATTACCCACTGCACATACCGTCTTCCATGGTGACTTTCATGCATCTGATTCAACTCATAGAGGTAAAGAATTTCAAGCAAGCCTTTTGGATGTTGCGTTTTTTTTCTCTCTCTCTCGCATATGTAACGTAACAGTAAATATGAATGTAGCAGCATAAACTACAAAAGACTGATTTAACCTAATAACACAAATGTATGTTTTGTATGTGCTTGGCGGATTGACTTCTTTGATATTTACTCTTGGTTATATCACATTCTGTAATGGTAGGAAAAAAGGGATCAAGTGTTGACCAATTGTCAAATCGCAAACTAGGTCGTCACGTGACAGTTGTAGTATATAAGGCGTCTTGGGAAAAAAGAGGATCAAGTGTTGACCTATCGTCAAATAATGAACTAGGTCATCACGTGATATAACGATCACTTGTAGTATATAAGGTGGTTTGGGAAAAAGAGGGATCAAGTGTCAACCAATTATCAAATCGCAAAGCAAGGTGTCACGTGATCACTATCGTTGGGAAATATATAAGGACTCACTACTCAAACAATATTCCAAATTGATGCACAGATTGAAGTTATAAACAAAGTATAGCTCCTTTCATGTAATCAGATAACTATTAAGTAACATTTTATAAACCTGTCAATATCTCCAATCCTCACCCTGAAGAATCAGTATCTGAGGTTATATACAATTAAAATGCCTATTGCTCATGTATTTTCAGGAACAAATATCCAGATTTTGCCAAATACTTTGTCGAGGAATTTGAGAAGGCAGTCTGCTGCATATGTAAAGACAACCTACAGAGGGAACAACTCATACTATCTAATCCCTGTGCACATTACTTTTGTGCATCATGTGCTTGCCAGTTGGTTAAGAATTGGAATGAAGAGGGTACACAAAGACCCAAGTGCCCCATTTGCAGATCAGTTTTGAGGGACCACCTATTCGCCAAACCAGGATTGTTTAGTGCTACTAGACTGCACCAGTGCTCGCTTTTCCTATGGGTCCCCACTTCCACCAACATCCACGCCAATTTCAACCAATCAATGATAGATGCTCTGACATCAAGGCATTCTATTATTCCTTTATAATAAGCACATCCCCTTAGGATGTAGAAAAGGTGCTGGCACCAACATGGCCTCAATACTACGAGGACAGGAAGAACAACCTGACCTGCACAACCTGTGCTCTACCAATCAGTTTCAGCCAAGCCTTTGCTACAAAATGTGGTCATTTAATATGCGTGGCATACTGTACATCGAAACCGAGAGGGTCTCCTCTTCTGTGACCTATATGTGAGGAGGAGATCGAGGATGAAACAATGGAAATCATTTTCCTGAGACCGATCAAGCTTTCCCCGGGAGGCAATTGGACAGAGGTTCCTCAACCTCTCAACTGATTTAATCCATAGGACGCTAAATATTGATATGTAAGTTGTATTTGGAAGTTATTATTATTATCATTATTAAAGGAATGTATTATGATAAAAGTTTAAACTAATGAATCAAACATTAATTAAGTAATAGGAACTCAAATCTGGTGGTCAGTAATTGTAGAAAGGTTGACTGTTCCTATGTATGTGTCTAAATATGGTATATTACTCTAATTACTTGTATAAGTAACTAGTACAGGATAATGTTAATGCAGAAGGAAGATGTATTATATAAAAATGTCTGAGAGGATTTCAATTTTTATGTACACTAACAATATATCAGACTGTGATGTGTTTACCTTTACATTCGAAATGTAACAAGTCCCATATTTAATTAAGAAATGTAAATGGTATCACCATGTGCATTTTACAGATATATACAGGGACTGTATATGTACAATATGTTTATCTAATTATTTATTTTTAAAGTTTTTACAAAATGTAGTGATAACATTCACTATGGTTAAGTCAACAAAAAAAGAATTATTTTACTTATGCAATCATGACTCACTATCAAGTTAAATGTAACATATCTCTTAAAATGTTTGTACCCCTGAGAGTGTGTAATGTTTATTGCTTGAAACTCATATGTACCAAATTATATAAATATATATACATATATCAACCCTTATACAGGTCATAACCACCTGCTGTATTTATTACTTTCTATCTCATGTAATATTAGAATTACCTTTGACTAATAAAGCTGTGTTATAAACTACTCATATGCATCAATCTCATCTTATGATAAAATTGTCTACTAGATAAACAAGTTATCTTAAATCCCTTTATAGTACACCTTCCCTGACCTGGTGGTTAGATAAGGTCTCTCATCATGGTTGGAACTCTCTAATGACTCTACTGAAATAAGAGAATCGTCCCCTGTAACATGGTCAATAGATGGGTCTTGATCTGAACTACTACTACTACTATATTTTGAATGTATGTCACTGTTTATAGTCCACAAATATGATACAGTATCTGAAGACATGTTCATGCTGACTTGTACCTCTTGATCCCTGGTTTCAATGTCAGAGTGTACTGCATGTACTGTACTGTACAGTTTCTGCATTAACCTCATCTTTAGATCTAATACTATGTATGCTGACCCCAACACCTTGATCAGTTCCTTGATTTGCTGAGTCTACCTCAGAGGAATTATCCACACCGGTTGAGTTATCTTCATGTATACCAACCTCTTCCACCTGATCAGTAATGACATTATCTGAGTCCAATCCACCTGAACTGTGAGTACCAATGGAATTGTCATCGTGTTTGCTGTCTGATACCTCCTGGTCAGTTGAATGATTACCTGGAATGGATTCACTAAAAATATCTTCATCATTGGAAATATCCACAGTTTCTAACAAATTCGGACTGTTGGGGTTAATGACCACATTTTCATCAATATGATTTATCTGAAATTTAGATCTGGAATCAGAATCCAACTCACTATCATTGGTATCAGATTTGGAGATCTCACTAGATGACTCAGCTGACATTGGTTCAAAAGCGCTGCACAGTAGTTTTAAATACCTCATTTTAACACTTTTAGTTTATGTGGAGGATTTGCTGCAGAAGCACTTGCACTGCATAAACTTGTGTTGGATAAACAAACCACAGTGTTTATCACACACAAAGAACTGTGTGCTGTTTCTCATGAGAGGGGTGTGTAAAAAATAAGATCACAGTTTTAAATTTGAATTTAAAAATATACAAAATCTATATATTTTTATGAAAAATATATCTATGTAAAGATTGTCTTTTCTTCTTTCTAATGGTATAAATTCAAAAATAAAACTTTTTAGAAGCAAGTACAGTTATCAACATTCCATTCCTTGATGCTGTTTTTTTGTTTTCTTATTTTTTTCTATTTTGGAGTGTTAGACACCTTTTTCATGGAATGATGTACACATGGTGTGATTTTATATGGCCTTATAATTGGTACCAGTATATTTCACAGATAATAAGCTTTAAATAGATATGCTCATTCCCTAATACTCTTTTGTTTTCTTGTACAAAATACAGTTTTAAAACAGTGTACTTTGACTCTAGATAGGAGTTTTTTTACACAAATCTGTGTAGTTTCATTGCTAGTTGTGATAATCAGAATATTATTTAGATTGGACCACTGTATAAAACATCTAAAAATAACAATGTATTCATTAGAGTATCATAATAGTTGTTTAAGTAACATGTGTAGAATATGTGGACAAAGGGCTCAAACATTTGCTCAAATAAGAAAAAAAAATTTCCCCAGTTATGTGTAAAAACAATCAGGATGAAATTTACATCTTTTATGGAATTGATGTTGCAAATGAAAATTTATTCCCAATGAAAATGTGCTCAAAGTGTTACATTACAATGAAACATGCAAAAGTGAAATCAAAAATGGATACATCTGTTTTTAAAGGTAAAAAGGAAATGGCAAAGTCACAAAAATATTCCAACCTCATAGAAGAATTGGCTGTAAGGTCTGTCAAATTTATAATGAACAAAAAAAGCCTGGAAGAAAAACCGCTACAAAGACTGGCCGTCCCTGTCAAAAAGAACAAAATACTTGGGATAATGAAGCTGTTAATATTTTTTCCCACCTATTCAGTGACACACCAGTTCATCATGTATCAGATTTTGAAATTTATGGGATCTCTGAAGCACAGAAAGAAACATTCATTTGTAAAATTTGTTTGGATATTTTCTCAAAACAATCAGTTAGAACCCTCTCCAATCATTACTTTTGTTCACAGTGTCTCTCACAAGCTTTCCAATGTGAACAAACAGATTATATTATGTGTCCAGAGTGTCAAAGCATTATTCATTTTACTGACATTAAAGTTGCAGAAGAGAGATTTCAGCAACAACTCGCATACCTTGATGTACAGTGTATTAAGTGCCAAAAGGTTGGCCCTTTGTGTACTTTCACACTCCATTTTTGCCAAAGTGATTTGCCACATGAATTTCCAAGCCAGTGCAGTTTGGACATTGTGACAAGTACACCAAAAAAGAAGCATCATCATCTGCCATTTCAAGATCTAAAACTCATATGGAAATTCAAACTTCTCCAATTCTTGCCCAAAATGTAACACACAGTGATCGAAATTTATCAGCAACCCTTCAGAGGTCCTTGTCCTCCCCTCTTAATAGAACTGAATGTAAGAGCAAGTGCATACTCATCTGACTAAGAGAAAGTTACATTTTGCCCAAGATAAATCAACAATCACTTGCAAGACAAGAGGGCAGCCTATTTATTTGCGAAAGGTTATAAAGGCAAGAAAAAAGAGCAACTTGGCACCTTCTCCACTAAAACGAAAGAGGGCAAAACAACTTTCAGAAGTTAGGGATTTCATTGCTGGCATGGGAAGTAAAGCACACCACACTCAACAATCATCAGAATTAAAGCTTCTTGGACATAAAGCCAAAGTAAATGTATGCGGAAAGGCTGGCATTCAACCAAGAAATTTTATGACCAAAAGAGTGGCCTTAGCTATAAAGACCTCACTTGGTCTTTCTTGGACACAGCACCGCCTACAAAAATGCATTTTAAGGAGAGAGGTGGGGCTTACTTTTGAAGGTGAAGCTAAAGAAAGACAAGAAAGAAACAAAATGTTGGCTGGAAATCTAAAAGAAGATAAAATTTCTGCAGTTGAAAAAAATGAGAGCAAAGACAAAAAAAATCAGTTTACTCATTTCATGGCACCAGTTGTTTTTGTTGAAAATCTTACCAAATTTGCCTGTGAACTTCTTAATGAATACCAAGAAGGTAATAAATTGATTTGGCATGAAGGGATGCCCAAAGATGAAATTTGGATTAAAGTCGGTGGTGATCATGGTGGTAAATCCCTGAAATTATGTATGCAAATTTGCAATCTTCAATGTCCCAATGCAAAAGAGAATACAGTTGTATTTTCATGCACCACTGCAAAGGATTACCATCACAACTTGGAGCAATTAACAAATCTTCATACAGAGCAGCTGAACACCCTTCAAAAAACACAGTGGAATGGTAAAACTATCAAAGTATTTCTGTTCGGCGACTATGCCTTTTTGTGTTCCTTGTTTGGTCTGTCTGGGCAAAATGGTACCCACCCCTGTCTCTGGTGTCTCATCAAGAAAAGTGACTTGCAAGTGGCTTTTGAAAATGGGGGCCAGTGTGCATGAAGGACTCTGTCAAAAATTAAGAGAGATCATGAAAAGTTTGAAGCTGCAGGATCACAGCTGAAGTTGGCGTCATCATACAATAATATCATACATAAGCCATTGTTAGACATTCATATTTCTCATGTCTGTCCTCCATACTTCTCTTGGGAATTGTGAAAAAACACCAAGACTTATTTGAAAATGATTTACATGAACTTGACTTGGCATTAGCAAATGACCCGTCTGTTGTCACTACACTAGTCCCAGACAATTCACCATTGTATACATACATTCAAAACTTAAAAACTATCAGAAATTACTAACAAAGCTTGGGTTTCTAGAATATCAATTATCTGATGATGACTTTTTAACAGAGGCAGAAAAGAGGGTCCTAGGACAGAAAGTAAAGCTAGCACAGAAGGAAGTTTCAAATGGTAAACCAGTTTTGGAACTATACAATGGACCCTTGGTTCAACAGGCTCAAACTACCCTGAGATATCACAAGATTGTACAGCAAGCCTATCATTCTCGTTCTTTTGTTGGTAACCACTGTTCGAAATATATCCAACAAAATGTACAAAATGACCTTGAAGCTAGTCTTCTTGAGAAAATTTGTGAATTATCATCAAATGCTGCAATATATAAGAGAGGACAAGAAGTTACATCAAAGTATTTCAAACTGAACACTTTGTTTTGGAAAGTACATACAGAAGTGACTGGCATGAATTTCATACCAGAGGTACAAAGAGACAACATTGAAGTAGCTATTGATAAATATTTGAAGTTTTATCAGAGAAAATTTCCAGATTCTGTGATACCAAAGCAGCATTTTCTTGAAGATCACATTAGCCCATGGATCAGGAGATGGGGCTTCGGAATGGCCATGCATGGGGAACAGGGTGGTGAGAGTATACACAGGGAATTTAATAGGATTTCAAGGTGTATGTACCATATTGCTGACCCCAGCAAAAAGTTGTACTGTGTGATGAAGGAACACCACACGCTTGTTAGGCCAGAGTTAAGAAAGTTCCTAACTACACCAAGAAAACGAAAACATTATGACAAACAATAGTAACTCTACAACTTTAAATTGTGTATAGGAATATTTCCCTGTTACAGCTGTATCAGAAGAAACATTACATGCATTGTTAGAGGCAACTTTCTCTTGGATAAATTCTTTTTGGTGAGATATCTTTTAGTGTTCGAACAATTATCTAAGCAAAAAGTATTAAGTAAGGCTGCGACTGGGTGGTCGGTATTCGCGAGTGGAGTTGATTTCAGAAGAGTGCTTTCTGGTCCACCTGATCGTTGCTAACTTCTATAATATATTATATTATCGCCCACTTTATCACATTTTTTAGGACAACAAAGAATAACAACACTGCGAAATGGCAGAATTCTTTGTATATTGGGAAATTTTATATAATACTCCTCATTTTATAACAACATAATAAGTTTTGATTACCTTTCACCACTATTTTAATTCTAAGACATTGTTTGGAGAAACCACCATTTTGTATATGGAGAGGAAAATTCGTGTATACTTAAACACACGAATACCGAACTATGAGACGAATTTGTGTAATTTGGGTACCAGGATGAATTTTAACCACTCGTCACCGCCTTAGTATTAAGTTGCTGACATATTCTACATATAAAATTTTAAATTGAAAATAATAGAAAAAAGAAAGATAACTTTGACAAACTGCTCAAAATGAAAGGGTATGAAAGTTTTGACAATATGTCACATTTCGATAGTTTTTCATGTACATTTATAAGTTTTAATATTTTTAAAGATTTCTTTTTTCTGTTCTATTATGTTGAAATAAAAATGATTATTAATAAAAACATATCAATCCTTAAAGTTTTGAATGCATAGGGTTAAATTTTAAAAGATTGTACAATGTAGTTGTGCCTTGAGCATGTGTCAGTATGCACATGAATGTTCAAAAGTATGAAAATATACAGAATTCACTTGGAAAAATTTGTCAGTAAACAAAAGAGTATCTACACAAGATTTATACTGTTGGAAAGCCCAGAATCTGCAGATTTTCATGATATAAAAATTATTATGATAAAAATTCACAAGCATTTTAAAATAAATAGAAAACTTTGAAAGGTTTTACAAAATATCAGTACATTTTCTGAGTTTGTTTATTCTAATGGAACCATTGGAATGTATGAAAAAAACAAACAATTTTAAAGTATATAACTAAACAAAAATTATACCATCATAAGCATGAGATTTTGTTCTTTTAATACATGTTATTTGTTTTGCAATTTATTAATCTTAAGAATTTTTAATTTAAGATTTAAAAAAGAAGACTAAATTTTACTGCACTCTTCTCATACATAAAACACAAATAATTTTCCTGCAGTAAACACAACTGAAGCTGTGCAGGACTGAGAGCTATTTATAGAACACTAGTTTGCTTAACAAACTAAAGAGTCTGAGTGAAAACTACTGTGGCTGGATGACAATGAATAGCAGCTATAGGGAATCAGAGTTTCTGGTGTTGAGGTAACAGATTGGTCCTCCTCCTCCTCCTCTTGCAGTCTGATTAGTCTCAGTATTACACTTGTATCAGTGGCATATTTGCTGTTCAATGAAGTATGTCTTACATCATTATCATCATCATCACTGCTGACATTGAAAGGTCTCTTTAAGATTGTACTCTGAAATGAGCTGTGGTGTTGATAATGATGATGATGGTGGGGATACTGGACTTGGACAAGGACTAATTGCATTTGATGAAACTGATATGTCTGAATAGTCATCTTCTAGTAGCACACAGAATTTTAATATATACTTCATGACAATTAACCACAATCTATAAGATAAATCTCTCCTGAATTGATACAACAACCATAGCATCATCAATGGCAGCAAAGTAGCTGCTGGAAAGAAAAGCAGAATATATATCTCACTATCACCATGTCCAACTTCCTCAATAGCAGTAGCAGATGTTTGGTAACTGTTAGACGTCAGACACTCCACCTCCTCTGAAAATAACAGAAATGTTAAAAATAATAATAATAATAGTAAAAATACACACACACACACAGTCATCCCAAGGGAAAAAAATTTACTGCGCTTGTTATGCAAGCAGACTCTATCTCCACCTCAGTTTTACAGCCAGCAACACTAAAGTCCTCATATATATGCATCTCACTGTACTCAATATCTGAAGATGAAATAATGCCCTATAGCAAAATTTTTTAATTACACCTTGAAACCAATGGATACATGATGTTATACAGCATATAATTACACAATCCTCCAGGTTAAGCCTACCTCCAACCATAAAGGATGGTCTAAAATAATAATAATAATAATATCAGGAAATGTTACGTATTTACCTTTATTACAGTTAATTACTACTGATTCATAGCGATTTCTGCAGGAGGAAGATTCATATCTACACACGCCAGTACATTCCCAAGATATTCTTCGAATGGAGGGATAATTATCCATTATTTTATTGACAGGTAGATCAAGATATCCCACTGCACAGTTTCTGTAATGCAGTATTATAGTCTCTGCGTTTCCACATTTCTTTAGAAATTTGTCAAACTCTTGTTTACCTACAAATCCAGGCACCGTCCCACTGATACTACCCACTGGGAACTCGCATTTGATATGGTAACTGTACACATTTTTATAAAATAAAATGACAGATAACAATATCAGCCATTGAAACTTAAAGTGTATCTCTGACATTGTTTAAGCTTATGTAAACCCTTTAAATCGAAACTGAAACCATTTCAGACAAAGTAAACAGTTATGATTACGTCACACCCTCTTGACGTAATGGAACGTAACCTATTCCGCAGTAAATAATGGGTTGTGACGTTACAAACCATAAAAACTAGCCTTGTACAATGTTTGCATATATCAGGTGTCCCAAAATGCAGCTCTTAGGTAATACACATATGTTCAATTTGTTTTATTATTTTTTTCTTTTAGTTAGGTACTTATAAATATATTATTATTTACCTAATTCCCAACTGAAAACTGAAATGGAGTCCTCCTCATATAGGTCGGAATTTAAACCTTCAGATAACCTGATATGGGAACGATGATCTCTGCAGCAGGTTGGTGCCAGATAGTAACTGTAATTTTTGGAATATAAACATTTATATTTGATATCAGCTTGTGAAACAGAATGGGGTTCATGGAAAATAAACTGGTATACATTTAAAATTAAAACAACGAGACTCTCAAAATCACTATACCTTTCATGCATCTCAATCCCTTCAACATTTCCTTCATTGACAACAGAGGTCAGTTGAAGACCTCCCATATTTCTTACTATGGGGCTTCTACCTCTCCTCCTCCTACATCCCCTCCCCTTTGTCGACATGTTTTGATATGACCCTTCAGAAATAATACTAATAATACAGAGCAGAGTGCACAACCTGGGATTGCAGCCATGAATATTATGTACTTAGGGATCTTATAATGACATTGGGAGGCAACCTTGAATGTATCATCCTGTTTCATGGTAGTTCTGATATTATCTTGTCTTGACTCTTGGTAACTAGTCTGTGACAAGCACATGGTTGTGGATCTTGAGTTGTGGTGACTACTAACTGGGTAGTTAGATTCTCAATAGGCCACACTTGTAATTGTTTTTTCTTTTGAGTTCATAGTAGTAACTACTTCGGAAACACCAACACTATTTGTCTCCACATTGTTGTTCCAAGTTGACGGAGTACTGTGCAGTAGACTAATTTCATGTAAGTTACTGGTATAACTATCAATGGTCATTCTGCCAGAGGTGCCTAATTTCTCAGCTTCAACTTGGTTAACTGAAAAAAAAATAAAATAAAGGTAATATCAGATATTACATGATGGGATTATAGCTCTTCATCCTTGAACTAAACAGTTTAACCATGTGACTGCATGAATCTATTTGATGATAGGTTGACAGTTGATCCTGTTTTTCCCCGAAAAGCTTTATATACTACACTGGATTTACATGTCACGTGACGACCTAGTTTGAGATTTGATGATTGGTCAACACTTGATCCTCATTTTTCCCCAAAATTTGTAAGTGAGAGGAGTTTTTTTAAAAAGCTCATAATCTGATTCAATGAGTGATGTTACATAAAAAGAGATTTAATTCTTCTTACCTGAGGTGCTGAGATGTACAGCTGATGTGGATAGACACATATTTGTCAGTACCACCACATTTGTAGGTATATCTTCCAACCAAATGCAGCTGAAATATTTCATATCCACTAAGGAAACATATTTAAGGTTTGGTAAAGCTGCTATTATGGTATCTATCTATAGTAACTGTACCCTTTCTAGGTATAACCTTATACACTAAGTCTGTAATTAAAAGAAGGCACAGCCACATCCAAACAAAATATCATATCCTCTCTGCAATTACAGATTTTTTGTTCACAACTAGTACAATCACTGTTCAAAAGAATATTTATGAAAACACATATAATCACTGCCACTTGTGTCTGATACATTTCCTTGCTTGACGTCTGAACAATAGATTGCAAGTGACTCATTCATTTGTAACAGAACACAATATGTAGATACATTATCTGAAAAGTGATATAAATAGGACTGATTTACAGTGATGTTAATCTGTTTTTGTTGGAGAGAGCGTGGGCCATGAACACTCAATTTATCAAGATGAGTGGTAATAAAATGTAGCCAAGCTCAATAACCTCTTTGCCATTTACATCACCATGTACAGCAATTACATCGGGACCTACAGCATCTGGAAAATCTACCTTTATATTTAGGATGCTACATAATCTGAAGCATATGTTCGACACACCAGTCTAGAATATACATTACATTATGGGGTCTGGCAGAAATTATTCGAAGTAAACTCCGACTTAAATGTGGAATACATCCAGGATATAACCAATGATCACTTTCTACAAGAACTGGAAAGTGACAACCATAACCTGGTTATCATAGATGATTTACAAAGTTCAGCCTTAAATAACTCATTTATAGCAAACTTATACAGTAGGGAAGCGCATCACAGAAATATCCATGTGTTTTTAATACTACAAAATTTATTTCATTAGGGAAAGTATTCCAGAGACATATCTGTAAACACTCATTACTTTATTTTATTCAAAAATCAAAGAGATATAATCAAATTAAAGTTCTAGGAAACCAACTAGGTATTGGAAAAAATTACATCAGGCTTATTCAGACTCAACTAGTGAACTATTCCCTTACATTTTGATAGATTTACCCCCCAATCAAATAGTTCTTATATGTTGAGAAGTAATATATTTCCTGATGAATATGCAACAGTATATAAGTAGAGACCTGAGGTCGCTTTTTATCTATTAGAAGAAATAAACTCGAGTGGGACTCATCTGATGATGATGAGGTAATTTTGTATCTATATACAGACGATGTTGAAAAATTTATTGAGGTCTAGACATTTCTTAAACCTTTTACTGGAGAAGGACAAGAACCTCAATAAATATTTATTGATACATGCTTCGAGGAGTCATCTTCAGTCTTTAGCAGAAATATTTTATAACGTTTTTCGACTACCTTTAAACAACAAAACAAGAAAATTTAATGAAAATATTGATATTTTGAGGAAGTTCATTCAACATCCTAAAAAAAGACCGAACATTGTCAAGAAAAAATACAGTTTAATAGGTGCACTACTGATACTTCTTCAAAAGTATCTGAAGGAGATTCTACAATGAACAAGTTTGTATTAATACCCAAAGACCAGTATGAAAAATTTATGGAGAATCAAGAGAGAAAAGACAACAGAGCACCTAACAAGAACCATATCCCTGAAAAAAATCCGAGGATAATCTATCAGATGAACATTTTAATGATAATATTACTCGACAGTTGAAGGTGGTACATAAACCAACACAAAGTTCAATTTGAGAGGTACCACCACCACCAGGTCTTCCAGATCAATATATAAACTGGTCTGATGCAAAATCTCAATCCCAAATTGTAGCAAATGTAGCAACCTCTGGAGGTGCAAATGACAGAGACAGTGAACGGGTAGGATATGGAGCAACAGGAAAGGGAACCAGTCGTAGACCAGAATGGCTCAAATTCTGGAAAAAAAATATCAGATGAAGAAGATCGAATTCTGACTGATGCATATTACAACCCCTGTTGCATTCAGTGGAATGCAGAAAATTTATAAATTTTTAAAGATGAAGGGTGTAGATTTCATCAAACCGAAGAAGCTTAAGATATGGCTGACCAGACAAGAGCCTTACACTTATCATCATTCTGCCAGAAGTTGATTTCAAAGACTTCGAGTACTAGCATTGTCAGTGAACTACCAATGGGACAGTGACACTGCAAATATGTCTAGCTATGGGAGCATAACAATGGTTACAGTCATTTTGTTGTTTTCATAGATATATTTTCCAGATTCCTCTACACAGGTCCAATGAAAATCCTTACAGGGAAGGAAATGGTATATCTAATGAATGATCTGTTCCAAAATACCACAGATAAAATAAAGAATCTCAGGACTGATCAAGGTAGTGAATACAAAAATAACCAAGTTAAAAAATTTCTCAGGGACAATAGAGTTAATCTCATTTTTACATTCTATGAAACCAAGGCTAATTATGCGGAAAGAGTTATAAAAACCATCAAATTAAAAATTATTAAATATTTCACCAGTAAGGAAACATTCAGATGGATTGAAATTTTGTCAGATCTTGCATACAGCTACAATCAATCTTATCACAGGAGTATCAAAATGACCCCTCAGGAGACAAAGAAGAAAAATAACTATCAGGTGTGGAAAAAGCAATATGCTCCAAACCTTAACTTGAAAAGAAACAAAATAAAACCCCAAAATAAAGGTCAAAGCAGAAGACACCAATACAAATTCAAACTTGGGGATAAAGTAAAAATTAGTCACATTAATAAAACATTTGACAGAGAATATTCAGAAAAGTGGTCGGGTGAAATTTTTACCGTGGTGGAGAGAAAGAGGAATGAAAATATACCTATGTATATTCTATTTTTATGAACCAGAGTTACAAGTAGCATACATGGACTCAAATGTTGTTTACAAAATAGAGGAGATATTGGTGTTCCTGAGGTTTTAGTAAAATGGAAGGGATGACCTGTCAAATTCAACTCTTGGATTCCAGAGTCAGACCTACAGGACATAAATTGAGGAAGTAACTTTGCACATCTACTCAATCAGCTGTTTTGAGAAATTAGACAATAAAACAGAAAGCATTTACTCGGATACGCATATATATAAGAGACAGTGACATGACCTATGCCAGTAGATTAACACATGACATACAGTTGACTCTTCATGCTAGGTTAGAGAAATGGATTCTTATTTCGATTTTTGTAAAAGGTGTAATCAGGGGATGGTGGGATACAGGAAAGATTTCTATATACTCAGTGACAAATACGGTGATAATAAGAATACAGAACAGAGCACAGATATTTCAATTGTCAATCCAACACAGGCTGCTGTTGACCAAGCCAAAAGTGAGGTTAAAAACCAAAAAACTATAAATAGGACTAAAAAGGAAAATATAATCAGACTGGAGGTAAGAGTGGGAAGAAAAAGTAGACCAGGAGTAAAAAAGGGGTTGTGAAAAGGATAAAAAACCAAGGTATATCCAGAAGAAAAAAAATAAATCCAGTAAAAAAAATAAAAAAGGAAAGGTTAGGAAAAGTGCATCAAAAAGTTACGGTTCATTATGGATAGTACAAACATCCCTGTCGCTATTCATGCCACCTCCCATTGACAATTCCATCCAGAGAGAGTATTGGGTCGAATTCAACCCAATAGTGGCAATATCAGGTGGTGGGGTGATAGAATTCAACATTCCTGGAACGTCTGTAGATTATGTGAATTTAGCCAAAACTAAGTTACAGGTTAGTTATGCAATAACCCATGCAGATGGAACACCAACTGTGGATGACAGAGTGTCTAGAGTACCCACTGCTGAGAGTGATCAAGTTGGACAAGTTAACCTGACCCTACATTCAATATTTTGTCAGATTGATCTATCTTTAAACCAGAAGATAGTTGCACCAGATGTTGGAGTTAATTATCCATATAAAGCCATGATAGATCTACTTTTAAATTCTAGTTCTGACATGATAGAATCACAAGCAGAGGCTACATTATTTCACAAAGATCAGGCAGAGAGATTTGAAGAGGTTACCTACCTAGGCAACAACCCTGCATTTGCAGAGAGGGCTAGACCTACTGCAACACTGGAGGGATGTTTATACTTGGACTTTGCTACTGGACAAAACAGAGCTGTTTTAAATGGTGTGTCGATTAACCTCAAACTTTTCCAAGCATCTAACGAATTCAGACTGATGACACATGGTTCTAAAATTTATAAATTGCAAATAAGATCTGCTATCCTGAAAGTGTGTCATGTAAATTTAAATTCAAGCCTTATAATAGCACTTAATGAATCTTTAAAATTAACACCTGCATTGTACCCATTTTGGAGAAGCGACATAAAATGTTTCAGTGTGGTTCAGGGTTCTCTAACTTTTATGACAGATAACATATTTCATGGGAAGGTACCTAGTAAAATGATTATAGGTATGGTATCTAATAGTGCCTACTCTGGAGACTTCAGTAAGAACCCATTTAACTTTAAGCATATGGATGCTAATTACTTAGAGGTCACTGTTGATGGTCAACCCGTTCCTAACAGACCATATAAACCTAATTATGAGGACAGTGATTATGTCTCATCTTATTTGAGTTTATTAGATAGTGATCTGAATAAGAGGAAAGGGCTAATTATTAGTTTAAGTGAATACCCTGATGGATATTGTCTGTACCTATTCGATATTCAAAGTTTTTGGAGGGGTAAAATCATGACCAGATCTAACAGTGGTCATGTGAGGTTAAGTATAAGGTATGCTAAGGCACTGCCAGAGACTATAAATGTCTTGGTGTATGCCAAATTTCCTGAATTAGTGACCATTGACCACACAAGGAGTGTCAACCTATCGTAAGAGGGTGTTGTTGAAGCGAGTGCTGCCTCATCGCATATGACGACAGATTACAGCGGTGAAGGTTGATTATATACTAGGATTTCGAAGGAAAGACAGTTTCGAAGGAAAGACAGTTTCAAAATTCTGAGCTTCTGGGAAGGCACCTAAAATTCGAATGTAAAGGAAAGCAATTGTGCTCAACAGCTGATTACCATCACATGACCTCGATTTTATTATTTCTTTTTAAATGGATATGGTCTATCCATATGGTTCAGCAAAGATGGATAAGAGAGAGGTTTCGAGGGATTTATCCTATAGATTTAATTCCAAAGAATCTTCCTGTTAGATCTGTAATCATTGTTAATCAGGACGCCTCCAACCAGAAAGGAAGCCATTGGGTTGTTATACATTATACAAGTGATGCTATTGTAGAATATTTTGATTCAGTGGGAAAACAACCAAAGATTGAGGTGCATAAATTATTACTATCACAGGATATGATGTATATGTACAATAATAAGAGGTTACAGTCCTATAATACTTACACTTGTGGGTTATTGTGTCTTTATTACAGTTATTACAGTTGTAGAGGCATCAATTTCAGTAATATACTTAGTCGTTTCAGTGATAATCTTGCAGATAATGAAATATTAGTAAGTAGATTTTTTGTAGATAGGTTTCATAAGACGTAATTTTTTTTTGGTGTATGTGTTATGCTGTACTGAAGCGTGTGCTATACATATTGATATACAGAAATAAATTATTTTTCCTGTAATGCTTGTGCGCTACTATCATCAGGATCTTGCATTGATGTCATGCAGTCCATGAGTATAACTCCCATTAAATTATTGCCAGAAATATTATTTATGGGTAATACAGTTACCAGTTTTCTTGGTACAGTGACACCCCAGAATGTTTCCTGAACCTTATCAAAATTTATTTGTTTGTATGCTATGTGCTTTCCACAATGACTGATGAGTTCCTGTTTAAATTCTTTGAACTGTTGAAATTTCATGGATATAACTAACCTCATCATACTTTCCATCATGTTGTGGGATGGATTAAACTCTTGGAATGAATTCACAAGGGATTGCAACTCAAGAGGATCAGTATTTTTTATAATTTTTTCACAGAAATTGTCCTGATTATATACTGCTGCAATTAGATAATAGAACATCTGTTTTGATGAGTGGAAGGATTTCTCATCTATTTGAATCTGACATGTATAAAGATTTGACATTGGGTTTTGTGGTTTGTCAACTAGAAAAATCTCTTTCTCCCAAGGTGTTAATACAACATCAAGGGGTCCTGTTGAAACTCCATCCATCAATACCTTTCTCTTGCAATAGAAATAGTTAAAACCAATTTTATTCTGTGAATATGTGAAAATATCTGATTCCCTAACCCTGAATCCCACATTAGTGGAAAAATCACTTTCTTAGTTTTCAGACATTCCTCAAATTTCATCGGATCTATAAGGTTTCTGTTAGAGATTCCTATACCTCAGATTTTTTGTTTACCATTAGCATCCTCTATTACGTAAGACTTAGAACATAATGACAACATCTTATCTCCCCCCATTCAAATTTGAATGTTCCTAAATGCCATCTGTCTAGTGCCAGGTGGCACTGACAACACCTCCTTGGAAACCATATGGGTGAATTGGTATCACTACAAGATTTGAATATTTCCAATTTATATCTATCCTTATATTCCTCCCTTATACATTGGTCTATAGTAGGAGCATTTATTGCCATATAAATGCTGTCTGTGTCCGTTTCTGTTATCTCGAAGCTGTTATCTATGAAATAACTCTTTAGACAGTCATAATAATAATCTAACATCCTTAATTTGGCGTATTGTAGAATAAAAAACCAATCTGAATGGGGTTGTCTAATGCTATCGAATTTTTATATGTTTCCACCTCAAATAGGTCTTGTCCTAGACTATCTAGAGATTTAAAGGTTGGTGAGTTAATGATCTTGGTTATTTTAATTTTATTCTTCATATATCTTGTGTTAGTATGCTTGGTACGATCCATCAGAACTGATCCATAACTGGAGTTGCTTAACAGCTTATAGGTGTCACCAATGATGGCCATATCAGGGTTCTGATGTCCACAAGTTCTGTGCATGGTTACTGTGTCTATGAAAGACTTGAAGGATGTAGCTGGTTAAAATTCTATGACCTGGTAGATTCTAGTGACCTCACAGTGATTAGCAAGATACCATCTTAGTAGAGGGGTGGCCAATAAAATTTTTTTGGCTTTAAGTCCACTAATCAAAAGCCTTTTATGATCAAACATTATATCATTGTCTTTACAATACTGAAGCATATGCAAGCCTATTTCCTATTTGTGCAAAAAACTGGTGGAAACTCCTTATAATGAGCTTGATGTGACTGCCTCACCTCAATATCTACCTCTACAGCACCAAATAATTTGTTAGATTGCACATCTCTCAATATCTTACTGGCAGACAACTTGCCTTTGTTCTTTCTGTAGTAAGCTGGTAGATACTTATCATAATATTTGTTGCAATGGGGCTTAATTTTGGATAGAAATTTGCATTCCTGTATACTTACATATTTATAGCCCTGAGATATGAGAAATTGCTTTTTCCTTTCGTCTTTCTGTTGAACCTGCTTTTAATTTCTTTAACCAACTGGCTGATGCTATTTTCTTTACAATATGACAATTAAATCTACAGTGATGATAATAACAACCATTGAATTCGTAGACTGTCTTACTTTTAGGACAGAAACCATCTACAAGATAATTACTAATTCTTATTTCTTTCTGATTATTTAATTTATGGAGTATTTTGATCTTATTACTCTTCATCAAATAGTCTAACCACACATATGAGTCTATGTACATTTCTGATACCTCTGGTCTGAAATTATTATGCTGATATCTCCTGACAAATACCCCAGTTGGCATTTTTTGTTTAAGGGCATAAGAGTACAGCCCATTACAATCATACCTGACTACAGCTTGACATTTGTTACCTGTGATATTTTTTACATTTGTGACACCTTTTTCGTGGTATCAAAAATAATGCTAGGACCCCCAATAATGTTCTTAATTATATAATACAGGTCCCTGTTGTTGTGGTTAATTAAGGAAAAATTACTTCTAGAGGATTCGTAAAGCATTTATCTAGCAACTCCTGGTAGTGTTATATAGTTCTTAAAAATATCAGTTCCCACATTTTTATATAAATCTATAAAATTTTGCAGGGCTATGGCAAATGGAGCCGTATCAAGGTTATTATAATAAATAAGATAGTCCTTGAATGTTTCCATATGTTCGTCCCTCCATGTAGTGAGCAGAGTCTGGTAGTCAGACTCAGTCTTAATTGGGTTATCATTGGTAAGTCTTGAATAGAATTCTTGTGGTTTAGGCAGATGATTTGCATTAAT
Source organism: Sabellastarte sp. h YS-2021 (assembly GCA_964017235.1). NCBI lineage: Eukaryota > Metazoa > Annelida > Polychaeta > Sabellida > Sabellidae > Sabellastarte > Sabellastarte sp. h YS-2021. The sequence continues at coordinate 5,417,423 of OZ024930.1, read as the reverse complement.
TTCTCTTCAGAATCAAACCATTCGTATGGAAAGATTCCTTTGGGTGTGTCACATCCATATGCTTTCAAAAATTTGTTATAAGAACATCCAGCTGCAAGATAATTCAAGATATCTAAAAATTCCATGTCAGTAACTGCGATTGCGAAGTATGAGTTATTCTTCTTGATGGTAAATATTTCATTTTCTTGATAGTGATCGGTGGTATATAGTATAATTTGTCTTTTACCTAAATTCAGATCATACTTGCCCGAGTAAAAAAACGATAACAGGCACTTGAGATAGGTATTTGTCAAATTCTTTAATCATAGTGGTTACAACATTAGCGAAATGGGCTCTCACTTTTGAATCCGAGACTGATTCTTCAAATTCGGATTCCGATTCGTCTGATTCATGACAATATTGTTCCTTCAAGGCTTCCAATTCATGATAGACATAATTATATCTTTCCTTCATTATTTGATAATAATTTCTGCTAATTCCTTGAAGTTGCTTCATCATTTTAGTCACCAACAGGTTTGGTGAGGTCTCTACAATGCATACTGGATCTTCATGTTGAGGTATATTAGATGCAATACTTACACTAACTGGGATATGCTTAGATATCCATTGTAGTTGTTTTGAGTTTGTTAGGTTTTCATCCACAGATTTTCTCAACATAGCTTCCATATCCCAAACCAAAAAAATAAGGATAATGCCTCATGTTTTTAGGTACATATATGCCTATAGACTCTAACCTTTCAAATATTGTTGCTTTAGATTTATAGAATCCTCCTGGAAATATGTACTTAGTTCTCTCATAACATGTTTTATAATGTGTCTTCATATTCCAAAGTCTTTTAAATATCTTTCCACATTTATCACATTGGAACTTTTTAGCAATTGATCAAAATTTGTAATATAACTAAAATGATTTTGAAATACATTCAAATACATTTTAGACTGATATTCAGACATGGTCTCGTAAATATGACTGACTGTTCCATTAGCATCCAGGGAATAGAGAATAATCTTAACTTGAAAGCATTTCTCTAGATTGATAACATCTTCAAATAGTACACCTAGAAACTCAGTTGGTATGTGGGCATTAGTAAAATTTAACCATTTCTTTAAATAGTCTTTAATGTTCTTGTTCTGGTTATTAAGATGAACCTTTAAACATCTGAAGAAACATAGTTTATCTTGGTATGGTTCTTTCCTGTTCTTATCCTAGATAAAATTTCCTAAATGGTTATGGTTTTGATATATGTGGGGAGTTCTATGGCTTGTCCTAAAGGAAAATCTGTCAGAAATATATTGTACTGTGTATTGGTTATGAATGCTAATGTCCAGGCTGTCGATGGTCTGATAGCTCTGGCTTGTTCTATGATATCAATCCTTGTTATTTTGTTCATTAATAATCTGATACTACTTCTGTTAGATATTGTATAGGGGTAGGTCAATATCCTACTATTAAAATAAGGTATATAATACCTATACTCCCCTGTTTGATTATTGAATAAAATCATGCCAAAGGCAAAGTTTATTCGAAATACTGTTGTCTGATCATCATATATTAGGTGAATTTGTCTTCTGATTTCTCAATAGCTGTTGTTTAAATTATTAACAGGAAAAATATATGTTTCTCTTATATCTCCAGCTTTGTGATCAGCCAGTATATGATTTCTGTTGGTTATGTACACTTCTCTAATGTTTTCATTTTGCTCTTTAAAAATATTATGCTGGGGAATGTCATCTAAATCATCATTGTCATTGCCTCCATGCTGATTCATTGTATGACTATATAACTCGGATCTGTCTTTACAAATATGACTGCATATTGAGCATTTATATACCTTAATTAGGCTAGACTGCCCTTCTTTCCTGTGAACTACTTCAATGTGAGAATTCAGACTTCCTGAGGTCAAAAAGGGTAGATTGCATTGAAAACAGATGAATTTCCCACATTTCTTAAGGTGAAACTGCAATTCTTGTAAGGAGTTAAATTTTTGAGAGAAAACTTTACATTCCTCCACCATCCTTCTGTGTGACTGTATGCAGATTGCTTCATGGTGTATTTGGTTGGATTTGTTCAGCATGTTCCATCCAGAATATGAACATTTAAACGCCATATCTACAGTTGTGGTTTAACTTCTTACTTAGATCCTTGTATAACTTCTTCAAGAAAATTCCAAATATCTTAGTTGATGAGAAAGGGTATTGTAATGCATAACACCCTGTATATATAGCACATACATATACTCTACCAAAATTATTAATGTCAATTCTGGAAATGATCTGATTATAGGATATGTCAGGATTGTGAGTTTGATTCTTGGGAACCAGCTTATTTATATCATAGCAGTGATGATATAAACCATAGCATTTCTGTCTGATCAGCGTTACCAATTGTATAACTATCATTGTGATCTGGGATTATATCTTCATGTGTTATCTGTTGTGATTTGTTACAGATCAAGATTAAACTTATTTCTTCGTGTATGGTGTCCCTTATATACCACATTTGATCTATTCGTCACGTGACTGTTTGATAGGATTTGATGATTCGCCAGCTTTGGATCCACTTTTTCCTCTGATTTCCTTATATATGCGAGGATTGTTTTACTGACCTACTTTGGAAATTGATAATTTGTGGACACTTGATCCCTCTTTTTCCCGAAATGGTTTATATATCAAGACCTGTTGTTGAAGAAACCTATAAACCAATCTCTTTATATCGTCAACGCATTTCCAGTAATGCTATATACATATATACATGCATATGTACATTTCCCAGGAGGGTTAAATTTCAAGTTAGAACCCGTGTCTGTGAGAGTTTATTATCCACAAATATGTATAACCACCATTTCATTTCCAGTAATGCTGTAAATATACATATACATGTATGGACATTTCCCAGGAGGATTAGAATTCAAGTTAGAACCCGTGAATGTGAGTCTTCATTATCCACAAATATATATATTCTATTCCATTTAGCCAAGTTTGAAATCTCTTTTTTTTTTGCTTTTTGCCCTAGCAGATAAGTTTTCTAGTTGTCTGCGAGTCATTACTGTGTACCAATGGTGGTTAGGGTGCCTTCCATTTCAAACCCGTGTCTCCTAGTCGTAGATTTCCCATATAAATCTAACAGAAATCTCATATAGCCCGAGGGAAGACCGTCAATGGACTGAGTATTCACTACTTTCACCAAATCTATTAATAGAATCACTGAGGGTAGCCCAGAGGGATTCCCCCAGTCTATAAATAGATCAATACTACATAAAATACACATAAAAGTATCACTAACTCAATTACCTTATATGGTAATATATAGACATAAAGCTTAGATTAAACAATGCACTGGCACAGTGCCCATATATGTAGCACTTGAAAACTAGAAGATTATATTTGAAAAGGATCAATGTTGAATTGGAAGCCAGTGGAGTTTTTTTCAAATAAGATGTAACATGATTCATTCTGTCAAGTCTGAAAACAATATGGCAAAGAGCATTCTGGACTCTCCGTAGTTTAGCAATGTTGGACTTGCTGACCTCATAAAACAAAGAGTCACAGTAATCCAAATGACTACTGACCATAGCGTTCACCACAAGTATTGCAGTCTGAACTCTAAGGGATTTGTGAATTTGCCACAAATCACGAAGATGGCAGTAACAAGTCTGGAAAACCTTGGAAATATGGTTGTCAAAAGAGTTGTCTGAGTCAAAGATAACACCCAGATTTTTAAATTCTCTTTTTTTCTGAGCTAAGTTATAGCTTAACACCATTCATCCACTCCTGTCCTGACTTAAGACACTCTGTCAGTTCTTCCATACTAGAAGCAAAGTTCTTGGAGTCGACCTAAAACAATCACCTAATTTAATTTTTTGTTTACGGTTATCAAGGTAAAATTTGATCCACAACAGTGCTGTACCAACCAGTGGGCCCAGGAGTCAATTTATTCACTTACACATTGACTTATATGTATTTTTTTCGGGTTACATTCAGTGCAAGTGAATCAGGCCTCAGCACTGCAATGAATGGTCTTAAGTACAATCAGGATCAGTATTCAACACCCCAGCCTCAGGTACTCCTGTAAACATGGAGTTCTCAGTGCTACATAGGATGGGGGATAGTAATAACCCAAATTACACTGCAGGCCGTAGAGGCCAAAAATTATTTTACCCCTACCCTACATCCTGCAGGCATTAATATGTTTGTGTGAGCTGTAGTGTCATCTTAATGCACCCCTAACCCAGGTGCCACCTATGTATATCACCAGAACGGACCAGGAGCAGTGAGGACTAAGGACTGAGATTCCTGCAAGCATATGTCACACTTCGGCAGTGGCCTTGGAAAGCCAGATAGGTGTAGTTAATGCTATGTACACATGGGTGAATCCTAGATTGAATGATTACAGGATGGTCTGAATGCATAGTGGGTTCAGATGAGTCATAGACACGAATGCCAGTCAATGTGAGGTAGATAGCAAAATGCAGGAGATGCATTCTGAAAGAATATTGTAGGGAAAACAAGAAGTACGCCCAACAAGACTATTGAATACTGTTGACCCAAAATATATAAAGTTAATACCAGCAGGAATAAAAACACAAAGTGGGAAATACTATTTATCAAAGATAATTACATGTATTTTACAAAAGATTTACTGTGTGAAACACCCCCAGCTGCCAGATCTACATTCAGAGCTGGTGTGTACCAGATATGAATTGTTTATAATAATTTATTGCAGGAATTTCATAATTTAATTGCAGACAGCAGGAACAGTATAACAAAGACAAAGTGTCAAATACTATGAACCAAAAATGCTATTTACGAGAGAAATTGCTGTGTGGATTACACCCCAGACAGATACAAAGTTGTTGAAAATTAATAAGGACCTTACTTATTATCTTCAAGTATGATCCTATGCTGATAACTCATATTGCATTTAAGGTCATTACAATTGGAGTTGTATAGGTCGAGTGAAAAGGACCTCACATTCAGTTGGAAGCATTCGTATTGAAGGTAGGGCAATCATTTTGATCCTATATACCCATGTTCAATTGACGTCTTCTTCTGACACCCCTCTGTTTGTACTACATTTACGGGGATGTTCCACTAGAGCCGACCTGCTGGTTACTAGGTATTAAGGGTCTGGAGCAATGTTTACAGAGTTGGTTAGGGTTAGTTGGCGTCGTGGAACGGCAAACATGTTTGATATTTCATTGACTCGTTGTCTTCTGCCATAGAGTCAGTAACACCCCAGCTGCAAAAGTCGGGAAAACATGCTGACAAGCTAACAAGCAGGGAACTCAGTAGGACAAGCCGGCTCCATTTTTATGACACAGGGTTTGTCTGCTGATGCAAACTCTGTCTATATAAGGTGAGCCAGCTATCACTGTGCATCATGTGGAATCTGGCATCTGGCGGATTACACCTGGAAGCATTTCAAGTGTTGGAGTTTTTTTACAATTATCTAGGGCAGTTTTAATCCAAAGAGTAAAATTCATTTAAAACAAGGTCTGACATGTGGGAGGGGTTCATTTGGACATAACTTGGGTTGAGTATTTTAAACAGGGGACTTGTGATTTTATTTTGAAATAGTTTTGAACCGTGTTGGAAATAAATTGGATTTGGTTTGAAAATTTCTTGGAAGTTTGAGCAACACCAGCTTAAATAAAAGTTCTTGGAATAATGGGTTAGTCCTGAAAAGGACTAATAGTAGTCTTGCTGAAAATGGCTGATAGATACCAGCTTCTGCCCCTATGATCTTGTTTGTTGGCATATTTCAGATCCTTTCCTCCTGCCTAGCCAATGCCCCATGTGATTGAAGTAGTCTTTCAGCAGTTCTTATTGATGTTTGCCCCCCACCCTGCAGGATTCCTGTAGTTCCCATTTAGCACATTCTGCATCAGTTCAATTTGTTGGGCCACTGCATCATTTCCTGATGTTGGTGTCCTGTGTGCTCCTCCCTGGTGTGTCCTCCGCATGTTGTGTGACACAACACACACAAACACATTGTCTCTTCCACTCGGTAGTATTTGCTCTATGGTGCTCAGTAGTACCCTAAAAATAGCTCACTAAGAGTGCAAAGGTGTTTGCCACCATCCTCCTGCCTCTGGAGATCCTGTTGGAATTCTTTCTTCCTTTGTCAGTTGCCTTCTGCTATCCACGATAAAGTCTGGCCCACCCTCCCCCAACTGGTTCAGGTGGCAGAAGCCCCAGCTGCCATCCTTGATCTTCTCCCTAATAAGGCTTCTGTTGAAAATCTGTGTACCCAAGCAAGGACCACTTGACCCACAGTTTATCAACAGGAATCCGTACTCTGCGACCACCAGGGCCAGAAGAACCAGGGAAAGAAGCCCTTGTAGTTGTAATAGCCACTGCCTGTTTCTGTGGCTTCTTCATGACAATATGCTTTCCGTCTATACCACCTACAGCATGGGATATATATTCTATCTGATTCAGAACTTCTTCTCCGCCCTTTTCCATTCATCAGGGCAAATATTCGTCCTGGAATTCTGCATTGGTGGCTCGGCTGACTGGGGGACGAATTTGAGATGGTGATGCAGCCAAGCAACCAGTGATACTGCAGGGATGTGTAGGTCTCGCCAGTGGCTAAGTGTCTCAGTGTTATTGCCAGTTTTAATCTAACTTCCAGTGGCTTCCTAAAATTGGTGACTGACTTCTTGATGCAGTGGTGAATGGTTTTCCTTAATGAGGTAAAAAGGCAGGTGGTATCCTAACAAAATTCTGGGATGTCTGTGTCTATGAGGTTGCTGTAGCATCCCTTTTCTTGTCTTTTAAGTATCCGGGGCATGACCAAGAGGTTGGGTGGCTTTTTTCTTCTACTGGGTGCTGGCTGGGGCTGAGGCTGTGCTGGTGCCTGTAGGGCAGGTGATCGTGCTGGGTTCAAATGTGTCCTCCTCTGTCTTACCATGAAGATGCAAATCAAAATATTCAACTAATTAAAACCAAAGTTTCTGTGATGTGTAGGTGGCATCTTTGCAGTGACAAATGATGTTTTTTGTAAGCCAGAGGGGGTTCAAAAATTGTTATTTCTTAATGGGTTATCTGTACTAGTGTAAACGTGTTTATAAAATAATTCCTTATCTAGTTTACAGACAAATTTCAAGGGGGGCGGGGGGCTAAGTCTGCAAGGGCCAATTTGCCGAGGCTGATTTGCAAGGGACCATGAGTACTTCAAATTATTAAAATTAACGTGTATCACCTTTATTATAAGTATGTATGTCATAGTTACTCTGTAGAAATGAGGAACCACCATCGTGTAAATTAAAATATATTTAAAATAAACAGTTTTCATGAATGAGTCACTGCTAGATAAAATATACACAGAAAATTGATATATAATTGCTGAAATACCTCATTGTTACAAAATCTTCATAAATTATATAAGGCACACTGTACTGTGACATCACTAACATTAGCCTTTGAAACATAACCGCAGGTGTCTGTCCTCCCTTTGCCGCCCAAAAAGACAAAATGGGGCCAAAACAGTAAAAGAGTACAAAAGTATTTCATAAAAACAGTAAAAGACCTGATATTAATTAATGCTTTATTATAGCATATAAACTGTTGAAAGGTGCTTTACAGATTTCTCATTGACCTGCAAATAAGAAAATTAAGTATCTAACCATTTAACTGTTTGAAAACAGCAAAACAGTAAAATGGATGTGGGGGTTTTACCGTTTTCGGTTTCTTTGTATACAAATGTAGAGTAGTGAACGTTATGTACCTTGGTTCTTTATCTAATTACTGATTATAATTATTTAAACCTTATAAGGGTGAGGGGCCTTGGTGGCATAGTGGTAACACTCTCGCCTTCCACCTCTGAGGCCGGGGTTCGTTTTCCGGCACGGTCTCAAGTGGGAAAGCTGGTAGTTGCTTGCCGTTGGTTGGCAATTTACAGTACAGAATCCTAACCGACTGTATGTACTGGTTTCCTCTTCCCTTCCAACTACCTGTCATGATATGACCTGTATAGTGTTGAAAGCAACGTAAAATCCGAAATAAATAAATAACCTTGTAATGGTCAGGATTTGAAACAGAGAAAGGCTTTTCTCTCTTTGACTGTTTATGGTATATTTTGGCCTTCAAAGTATCCCACAGCTTATTAGGTGAAGGCCATGTCCCTGGCAACCACAATAGGTCAGGTTGTGACATCGCAGTGCAAATTTAAGCATGTAAACTGGTTTTGAAGAGTTTATATTGCCAAATAAATGAATTATTCCAATATTGATGGATAAATTTAATTAATATTTGGTATGTAGATGACACAAAGTATGGAGAGTACTTACACTCTATGGTGACCTACTCTTGGTAATATGTATTTATTTGGACTTTGAAAGCTGTATACTTTCGGGTGGCCTTAAAATCGGATCATTAACAACTTATGATTACCTTTAAAGCTACCCATTCAAGTATCAGTCAAGCAAAAGTGGCTTGACATATTACATTTATTCTTAGTACATTTTCGTGCATAGGTGACAGACACCCACATTAATTTGTACATTTTCGTGCATAGGTGACAGACACCCACATTAATTTGTACATTTTCGTGCATAGGTGACAGACACCCACATTAATTTGATGTAGTCATTAATTATTTCAGATTAATAAATTCTGCTAAAAGAAATGTTTTGTATACTTTTGGTACTTTTTAAAATGAGTGTTCTGAATGCCAAGGACAGGATCCAGTTGAAACAGATCATTTAGATATTTGAATGAGCAATATAATTTAAATATTGGTTCCATATTCTTGCCTTTGTCTTCAACTTACCTCAAGGGGCCACGGTGGCAGAGTGGTAACACTCTCGCCTCCCACCTCTGCGGCCGGGGTTCGATCCCCGTGATGGCCGTAAGTGGGAAAGCTGGTAGTTGCTTGCTGTTGGTTGGCAGTTTACAGTACACAACCCTAGCGAACTCTATGTACTGGTTTCCTCTGCCCTTCCAACTACCCGTCGTGATATGACCTGTACATTGTTGAAAGCGACGTAAAACCCCAAATAAACAAATCAACTTACCTCAATTGAAATCAAGGTAAAAAATTAATATAGATCATGAAACAAAATAAGAATGTTGGCAAGAGTCAGGAGATTATCAATTTTTGATATCTGTTTTTGCAGTGGTTTCATAAAAGTTTGTCAGCACGCACTGAACGGATTCTCAGATTTGCAGTTGTGTTAGAAAACTTTGTTATTATGCACTCATCCAATTTTCATATTTGCAGTGGTGCTAAAAAGCTTTGTCTTTATGCATGCATACAACTCTCAGATTTGCAGTGTTGTTTACAAAAAAAATTGTCATTATGCAGTCATACAAATCTCGGATTTGCTGTGGTGCTGTGAGAGTGTGTCTAAAATATATATGGAGAGATAGATTTTATTGCAAACTCAACGTTCATATAGAGATTACTCCAGATTTAAATATGCATTGGAAATAGAAACATCAGCTATATTTTAATGGAAAACCAAAAAATTAATAGAAAACTTAATACATGTAGTATGATTGTCATATACTTCAAACTCAATATGTATGCTTAATTGTTGCACATTGTTAATTCAACTTTTATAGCAGCACTATGAATCCAAGAAATGTATAAAACCCCTTTCAAAATAGACAGTTGATGATAGCTATTAAGCTTGACCTCGAAATGTCAAGAAAGGTGGTGGGGTTGGCTTTTTCATCAAGGAGGACCTGAGTTATGAACAAGTTTCAAAATACAATTGTCAGACTTTTGAAAGTACCTCCATTCAGATTAGCACTGAGGGTGCTAAAGATGTTATATTTCATGTACTCTATAGACCCCCAAATCTCTCAAAGTCATAATTTCTGGATGAATTTGGCATGGTCCTCGAAGGTGCTGCTTTGTCAAGCTGTGAAACATTCTCCTTGGTGATCTTAATTTTCATCTGGATCAACACGACACCTGGACGCTGAAATTTTATGATACCCTCAAACAATTTAGGTTGACACAACTTGTCTATACAGCTACACATATTCAGGGTCATATTTTGGATGCTCTATGTGAGGCAATCACCAGGCAATCATGTTTAGCCTTATTTTCCCCATCAGAGAGTCCTGTCAGTTTCAACGTGTTTCCATCCATAAAATTCACAAGATAAATACCTTAGATTTTAGAACGGATATCCTGAAATCTGATCACATTAGATGCCCATACAAAACCGTCAGTCTTCTCAGTCATCAATACTTTAATACCTTGAGAAGCTTCCTTGACAAGCATGCCCCAATCAAGAAGAAAAATATACCGAGACATGCTAAGACTGGTTTCATGAACTGTGACATCCTCAAAGCAAAATGACTCAAGAGGAAATATGAGCAGGCATGGCATCGTGAAAACTCAGCCAGTAATCACAACTGATACTGGGCTGCAACCAATCACTATAATTTCCTGCTTGAGAAGTCAAAATGCAATCATTATTCCAACATTGTGGCTGAAAATCAAGGAAATCCTAAGGCTTTGTGGAACTGTTACTTTTTACCAACAGATGGATTTTAATTGTCATTCAAATAATTTGAGTGCAACTACTTTCAATAAAAATTTTTTTTTTAAAAATTAATTGCATTTACTGGTTTATTAATCAAATCTAACAACTTGCATATCAGCCCGATTAATAAAAGGAGTGCTTTGCACCCCAAGTCACTTCAAAGCCACAGTCCTCAAATCTTCTCATGAATATTAATGAGTTGGGTGCTATGGCAGCGAATTCTCGAGTTTTAAATATTTGCCCTCAATGGAAATCAGTTACCTCATATCTTCTCATGAATATTAACGACTTAGGTGCTATGGGTGTGAGTTCTACAATTCAAAGCATTTGATCCTCGTTTTGGCTTCCATTTTATACAAATTGCTAGAAAACCCCATCATATCCCATCGCACTACAAGAGATCTGAGACCTAAATGAGCGCATAATGACTCCAGTGAGTGAGTTCTCGACTTTAAAGTATTTCTCCCCAACGGAAATCTGTTACTTCATATCTTCTTATGAATATTAAGGAGTTGGCTGCTATGGCCACGAGTTCTTGAGTTTAAAGTATTTGATGTTCCTTTTTGCTTCCATTTTATAAATAGTGCTAGAAAACTCCAGGGGAAATACGTGACAATATCATAGTACCCCATCGAACCTTGTCATACCCCATCGCACCCATCCAATAGCATTTTCCGAAAGTCTGGGTTATATAACCCATCCCGCTGTATACGGGGAACATACAGTTCATGCTTGACAATGAAACCTATTTATGGTGTATAACCTGTCTTGTCCATTCTTTTCATGATAAATATTTCCATAATTTGGAGATGAGTAATCCTGTCCTAAGCTATGTAAGTAATGTGAGTCCCCCAAGAGTAATGAGGACTTATTCTGATGAATTGTATCAGTGGGAAGCTGGTCCAGAGACCAGCTTCATTGATTGTTTTACCTATCATTTACGAAACAAAATTTATTGTTTGGGTACTGTGTCAGGGCACTGAAGATTTAGGTTCTCGGGACTCCTCTATTGATAGTGATTTTTGCATTAGTGTGGGTATGGTTACCAGACTACTCCACATAGGCATTTGTTGACAAACAGCAGATATTTATGGGTTTCTATAGTTTTACAAGGTTTTCCATTGGTTATGGAATTTGGAGGGAATTCTGAACCTTTAATGGTAAGTTTTTGGTACCTGTGTAGTAATCTTATGGTAATATTTATATTTATATTTCTTTTGTGTTTAATTGTGTGTAACATAGAGACTGCTGGTTCTTTTCACACTTTATTTGTCATCACAATAAAGAAACCCTAAAACAATACAACTAACATTTAGGAGGACTGCCACTAAATAAATTCCTACATCAACAATAGTTGATATTACAACATTTCATTAACTACAACCTCTAGAAATGTTCAATTTCTCAAATATTACAAAACAGCATACAGCAGTGGACAACTAAGTATTCATTTTACAATAAACCAAATCTAATTTACCAGAGCATTTACCACATACTACCAATAAGAAATGTAACACAAATAATTTATAATGTAACATTTACCCCATGTAAAAATTAGTGGTTCAAACCCTGCATCCAACAATCCAAACCACACTCTCTTGAATAAACCAATCTCTACTTCTTACAACAATGACTGAATGGAACATTAATGTTTCATAAAACATCTAAGTCAGTCAGATAATTCTACAAGTGAAAATAACCATATTAACTGTCATAAAAACGCCATTTATCATAATATCACAAACATACTCCACATAATTGATCACCAAGATTACACAAATTCAGATATTCAACTAAAATATTCAACTAAAACTGAAGAATCATATAAAAAAGAAACTTACCCCAACCAAAAAATATAATTCAAATCTCCTTCTAACACTCCACTTGTTTCAACAAAACCCAAAGCAAAAATCCGTTTTCCCTCCAGAAACATGCAAAAGTGAAAGTGTTCACACTAAAACTGTGACTCAAGAATTTTTAGAAGCCCAGCATGTTTCTATGGAGAGCACAGATTTTACACACTTACATCAGTTGTTGGAGCAGCAATAGAAGCAGACTGAACTCTTGATGAAGGAGATGAAGGATTTGAAGAGCAAACAGGAAAAAAATTCTTCAGTTTCAACTTTAAGAACCCTAACTTGCTACTATCGCAAGAAGCCAGAACATAAAAAGGTCAACTATTTTGCTTACAAAAAGAGTATGGGGCATTTAAACTCAAAAACCCACCTGCTCAGTGTAGACTCCGATTTACAGGTGACAACAGAAACAGAGTCACTCTATTTGAAGAATCTTCAGGGAAGGCAACTATATATAAGTGACACTACACTAGTATCCCGATCTTTGCACTGTTTCACTACTTCTATATGTCATTGGTTGAAAACTATTTCCCCAGGCTGTGGGGTATGGGCACCTCTGATGCTATTTTTTCCTCTATTTTTGCCCCACAGTCTTTAAGGACTGTCAGTGTATTGTTGTCACCCATGGGTTCCAGATGGGCGGGTGGATGGGGAGAAAGTTTAGGAGGTTGATATTTGATGCAGACATTGGTTGGGGGTATAGGTGTGCAACGTCATAGTGTGACCTTTATTTGACCCTTGATCTTGCCACAGTGACCTTGAGTTTGAAAATCTTGTCGGGGCTATATCTCGGAAACTGTAAGGTGTAGGAAGTTGATACTTTGTACGGACATTGGTTAGGGGGTGTAGTTGTGCAATGTCATGGTCTGACATTGATTTGACCTTTGACCTTGCTGTAGTGACTTTGACCTATCTTGTTCGGGCTATATCTCAAAGACTGTTGGTATGTGAATTTGATACTTGGTTGGGATATTTTATTGCAATATCTGTATGTATGGGTAACAGTCAAAACATTCAAAGCATAATTTGACTATGCAAAACATGTGTAAAGATTGGAGATGTTTCAAAGCTTACAAATGTGTGAGGTCACTTTGGTATGTTTAGACAACATTCAAAACATCCCAACCATAATTCGACTGTGCAAGATGTGTGTATGTAAATGGCTTGCAGAACATGAAGACTGGCAGGGTCTCAATGGTTTTGACTCACTAAATTTGAACCCTGTTAGAAGGTGTAGGTGTGCATCATGGTGTGACCTTTAGCTTTGGCTCTGCCAAAGTATGTTCACCTGAGACATGGTTCTCTTTTGACAAAGACATAAGGATTGCTGCAGCTGATTATTAAATGTACTTTTACATAATTGTGCTATTTTCTATTGACATCTATTCTCCAGTTAATAAATTTTACAGCATCATAATTTTTAGTTTACTGATTAATGCTGTCATCCTGCTATTGAATTGTCTTGTTTTAATACTTTATTTTTACACATATTTTCTTTCTCTTAAACATTATTTTCTCTATTTAAACATTATTTGGACCTTTATATAACTGACACTGCACTGAAAGTATCCCGATATGTGTACTGTTTCACTGCTTCTATATCTCATGGTGTTAAAAATATTTTCCCAGGCTGTGGAGTATGGGCATCTCTGTCACATGGAGCTTAAAATTGGCTTGCACCTTCCATAGGCACCCTTAGGGGACCTGTGGTTTTAATGTTATAGTGGTTTATATCATACACAAGTTGGGAATAAGTACAAACAAAACTTTGCAGTGTTAAACAAATTATCACTTGTACAAACGTGAGCATTTAGACAGAGCAGACTTTCCCCAAAGCCTGATATAATCAGGAAATCGGAAAATCCTTGTTTTTAATCTATCTAGATGGTGATCCAGATCACCCTCTAAATTGAATGGGATCCAAATTGAACAGAGATCCATCTTGTTATTTTTTATGAAGTTCCAACCAGTAGTATTTGCGTAATCCTACTAATAAATAAGCACAGAAACAAACAGGTAAAAATGGAAAAAGATGAAAATAATAAGTCCTAGAAGGAGATATACCAAACATACTATTCAGCAAAACTTACACAAAATGAAAAAAAAAATGTTGATGCTAAGTTTTAAGCCAGTTCCAAACTGAAAGATCCCTGAACAAAAAATAAAATTATGACACAATGGTCAAGTTGACAATGCACAGAAAGTTCATAATACAATTTCGCTTATATTCCTTTTGTCAAATAAAGCTCTTGTACCCAGAAATCTGTGAATGGTTTTATAATGAAACCGAATAAAATCTTTTTTAGAGGTTTGAAACAAGATTTGAAAACATACAGGATTATCTTATTGTACTATCTCCTCCTGTGTGTATACAAGCCTGGTTACTTACTTTTCTCTTTCTTAAATACTGAGAGAATTAAATCCATTTTCCTGTGTAGCACAGTGTCACATGCACACAGAGAATCAATGAAGTGTCTGTTACGAGAAGTAAACTGTTTGTTCCAACAAACAAATAGCGCATATAAATAAACTTTTTACCAGAAATTCATTCATGGTTAGGTAACAATCAGCATTGCCCTTAAAATCAATTGTGAGTGTGAATATGCACAGTTGGCCTAATTGGGGAAGTATATTATGCCTTTCAAACTAGACATTAGTAAAGGAAATATTTGTTGAAAAACAGCTATATTTAACTTCTTTGAAGGTTTATTTACATACCCCCCTAATAGGGTCAGTTTCCTTACATGTGATTTTGTGGAAATGATGATTAGTATTGTCCAAAATAATAAATCATAAAAAAATGTCTTACAAAACATATATTCACCACAATTGAAAAAGTGGTGTCTTTATTAATGATCTGTTTTCAAGCGCAAACTACATCCATAAAAAAAGTAGGGGAGAACTATCAAAGATTGCAAAGATGAAGCAAATTATGAGTGTATCACATTTTACAAATCAGGTTGAGAGTGTACCAGCTTATATCCTGAACAAGTTTGGATTATGTAAGGAAAAGCCCACAGCCATGTCTGATAAGTTATATAGGGTACAAATCAATCCAGTTAAATTTTGATTAAGACAAAAAAAAAAGTATTTTCTGCTTTATTTGTTTTGAGTAACCACACCGACAAGTAACTCTAGGTCTTCAAAGTAAATATTAGTGCAGAAGTATTTCTATGTGCAGGTCTTATAGATGCAATCATATCATGATAATATTCTACAGTAGAATGCCTCTGTAGGTAATAATTTTATCTGTATGATCTACCTTATTGGTAAAGTGCAGGTAGTTATATAAGAAATTGCATGCTTCAGTATGGTAGCTCTGACATGCCATTTTTCATGTTTTAGTGAAGGAGTTATATATCACAAGAAAATTGTTTGAGTGATGTAATGTTTAAAAGACTTTCTCAAAGATAAATGTACTTCAATATTACTTTTATTATTCATCACTTTATTTGAATTTGAATTGAATTTAAGAGGTCCTCAGTGACCTAGTGGTTACCAAGTTTGGCATCTAATCAACAGGCTGTCACCTCTCTGTGTGTTTGACTTCCTCAAGTGGCAATACTGAAGACTTGTCCCAATATGACCCTGGCTGTTGAACGGGACTTAACACCTCAACTTTGAATATGAAGTCCACATTTACATAACAAATGTGATCATGAATCCTTTAATACATACACATATTAGGAGCACTGGTGAATATGCAAACTTCACTTTGTAAATTTTGATGTTCCTGTTATTTCCCCTGCATTAATTTTAATTCAACGAAAGCAAGCATAACAAAACTGTTAAAATAGCTTTATGATGATGTACATAATATATTTGCAGGTTATATGGCTATCGAATATAAAACTTTATTGTTTGCTTGTGGTTTTGACTATTTGTAAACCTTGTGACTGATTTTTTACATTCTTTTGGTAAATATTGGTTTCTTTAAAGGTTATTCATGGAAAGTGGTGAATGATATGTGTAAAATAACATTCCAGAATAATATTTTTTATTTTCATTAACACACTTGAAGAGACAAAAATATTAGTCCAGGTTATATTGTGATGGGTATTTGAGAGCTGGAGGAAAGCTATGCATCCTACTTGGTGAAGATTTTGCACTGATAACTCAGTGGCTAACGTTAAGTCACTACCAGCTGCTCTTCTATAGTTACACGTTGTAATTTGAACCCAAAACTTGGAAGGCGAGATATGAGTGGATTAGCCACTGTAATTTAGGTAGCCCATCCTCCCGTAAAAAAAATTCAAAGAAATGTAGAAGCTTACTTGCCTGGCCTTCCAGGCTGTCTCAACCATAATGCAAACGTGAAACATTTTTTGCCATAATGCACACTGTATCAGAGGCCTTTCTAGTCTGGGAGACAGCCTAAAAATGTTTGCAGAGAAAGAGCTAGTGTTTGTCTCTCTCCTCAGTGAGGAAGGGAATGTTGGGGGATGATTGAGAGCTCACTATCTGGCCAGAGTGGGGTAGATCATGCTGTGCATGTATGGTGTGCTGATGAACTACACAAGTAGACACATAAAATCTCCCTTTTATTTGGTGATTCGAGTTAACTTGGCTCTAGTTTTTTTTGTAGTTTCCTGTGGATCAAACTTGATGCTTACAACATACTTTATACTTTCTCTAAACTTTTGACCCCTTAAAAATTAATTTGTCAAGGTTAGTTTCAGTATCTTAAAAAGTGAATTTAGAAAACAGACATTCAAGGCAGCATTATATAAATACAGTTTAACCCCTGTTATCCAACCCACTTGTAGGAGTAACAATTACTTCAGATAACTGAAGTGTAGGATAATAAAAGGGCTAAAATAACAAGTTCAAATGGAGTTGAGTGAGTGCATTTGAGATTGAATAACTGAAAATCAGATAATGGACGGTGGGACGATAGAGGATCTACTTTACTTATGCATCTGGTGAAGACTGTTTTGATTTGCTCGAGCTGAAAGTAGAAAAAGTGTAACCTCTGCTTCATTTATTTTTGATTATAATTTACTTCCTAAAACATTCTTGCATCTTAGATATGCTGGATGGGCTAAAAATCTGTTGTATGGACATTTTGTACAAGGACTGTCCACTCAGAAACATTTTGTAGCTTAAGACGTTTCATACCAAAAATTTGAAAATTGAAATAGGTTTTCTGAATAGGTAGATTTCATACACATTTTAAAGCTCTTTCTCATTAGGGAAAATTACAAGATAACACCAGTGGTATATTACTGAACAGTTGACTATGATTTGCCACAAGCAAGATGTATAACCAATACTGGAATAGTTGAAACTTCTTAATCTTTATAATATTAACAGTAAAAGCATTATTTACAAATTCAATAAATTAAACAAGAGCACTCGGAGAGCGCAGACCTCCTCCAAGCATGGATCCATAAGATCCAGATAGTGATCCAGAAAACTCCCAAAATCTAATCACTTGTTTCTTGTCCCATTTTGGACAGTTCCTGAAAATTTAAATCCATCCCTAACTTTTTGAGTTATCTGTCTTTACATTTACATTACATGGATCCAGAAGATCCAGATAGTGATCCACATCACTCCCAAAAATTGAATCATTTCTTCCTTTTACCTTTTCAGACATATCCTGAAAATTTCATCAAAGTCCGTCCATAAGTTTTTGAGTTATCTTGTTCACAAATGTACAAACACCCAAATCCACAAACAAACCCAGGCAAAAACATAACCTCCTTGGTGGAGGTAATTCAATGTATAATATATTTGCTACTTAACCATAATTCTACCAAAAATATACAGAAGAGGATATCAATGTGTCATGGATGTTTTGTCCACAAGTACTTGGACCATACACTGTATGTTACACCTTACAGTCTTTCAGATGGAGACATATAAAAGTCCTAATTAGATTAAATTAAATTATAAAGCCAGTTCATTTTACTGTAGATAAAATTACTATGTCAACATTCATTCACAACTTGCTGAGGAATACCCATTTTTGTGAGTTTAAGGTAACCTTAACATCTTAAATGTTGAAGATTGAATGCAAGAACATAATAGAAATGTTGCCCCAAGCTGACCTGTGTACACATACACCAATTTTGCTAGAGAAGAAATTATGAAAACAACAAATTATGTAACGTTAAGGTGACCATAACTTGATGAAAGTGGAACATTTAATTAAGGTCACCATAAAGTCAGATTACATATGTCTGATACTGTGGCATATAAACCAGGTATGATAGACCAAAATGAGCCACAGTATGAGTTATGGGATAAACACCTCATTTTTAAACTTTAAGGTGGCCCTAACACTGATGCCTCCAAAATTTAATCACTTCATACATAAGTATATATGGACACTCTGAAAATTTGAAGAACATCCATTCATAACTTTTGGGGTTATGCTGTTCACTAACAGACAGACAGGAGGTCGAACCCCAATGATAACATAACCCCGGCTGGCAGAGATAATGAAACAATAAAACTGTGATTGCAGTAGAAATTTATATAGGATTAACGGTTAATGGAGTAAAGTGGCAAAGATAACAGGATTTCAATTAATGGCCATGTCTTTCTGGTGAAAGAAGGGGCCACGGTGGCAGAGTGATAAGACTCTCGCCTCCCACTTCTGAGGCCGGGGTTCGATCCCCATCATGGCCTTAAGTGGGAAAGCTGGTAGTGGCTTGCCATTGGTCAGCAGTTTACAGTACAGAGCCCTAACAAACTCTATGTACTGGTTTCCTCTGCCCTTCCAACTATCCGTCGTGATATGACCTGTACAGTGTTCAAAGCAACGTAAAACCCCAAATAAATAAATAAATTCTGGTGAAAGACAAAAAGACTTTCTACTCCAGTACTGAATTACTGATAAACAAGGAAAGAACAGAGAAAAGTATAATAAAACACACCATGATTAAGACTGTAAATTCAAACTTCTAAATAAAGGTGTTTCAGTACCCTCAGCAGAAAAGGAAAGATAAGGAAACAATAACAATAGAGGGACATATGTAGCAGCTTTTTATCAACTGGACACGCATCCTTATAAACACAGTAAAACTTAGGATCCTGTTGTGAAGGGATGAAAATAGGAGGGGCTAAATAGTGAGGAGGGGAAAAAGGCAATGCAAATATTACAAGGCGTTCTCCACAACAAGCTAGGCTAAGTAAATGTATGAGAGCATTATGAAAGATACTTATAATGAAATCAAACAGGTATATCTATATTATACATATAAACGCCTGTGGCAAGGCTAGAAGGTTACAGATTGTTGATGGAGATAATGACAACAGTAGATTCCAAAGTATATAGAACAAAGTATTTCACTAGAAAAAAAGCATCTACACTCAGAAAATAAGGAAATGAAGGGATGACAATTCACACAAATGTCAACATTAGTCCTTTCAAGGGAAGGCTTTAACTTACTTTATATTTGTTTTTGTTTCTCAAAGAATAAGGATTGCAATTCAATTTCATTATCAAAGACAATTTTTATGCTTTATTTATTTTGAGTGTTTTATTGTTTACATCAGTTATATTGGGACGGGTAGTGGAAAGGGCAGAGGAAACCAGATATACAGTTAGTCAAAGTTCTGTGTTATAAACTGCTGACCAACGGCAAGCTACTACCAGCTTTACTGCATGAGGTCAGAACTGTGATCTCAGAGGTGGGAGACGAGTGTGTTACCATTGCCCCAACATGGCCCTCTAAACTTTATATTCTATACTGATGCATGCTTAAATATGACAAGGTCGAAGTTGGGGGTTTACATCCAGTTCAACAGCTATTTTGTTAAAATATCATTTCCTGCAATGAAATGTTTCATTTGCCAAAACTGCAGTTTTATGCATGCAAGTTACATAACAGCAAGATTTCTATGAAAAAGATCCATTACACAGTTCACAACTGTGTTATTTTAGGAAGCAAAAGTTTATTATAGATGTTATTAAGATTTTCTGAATGTGTTAATTTAATTCCTTTTACCCTTTACCACTAGTGCTACAATTATCTAAGTCCTTATCAAAGTGGTGGACTACCTGATGAACATCCAAAGCTGTTCATTATTGCCTTGTGAAAATTACCTTTATTGCACTTAATCTCTGTAAACTGTCTAAGTCACACCAAACTAAGAAATCAAGTCCAAAAGAAATCAGTTATCAGTGGAAATATAAACCAATCATATATTGTTTAAAGAAGTCTATAAAAATTCTACACTAAGATTAATATTTATGGCCAAAGTTTAATGTAAGTTTACAACAGAAAAAAAACTGCATAAACTTAATTTACTCAAACATATCACCCATCTTATTATGGCAACTTCTAAGTTGATTTCTGGAAGGAATTAAGTACCTTGTTGATGGCAATTTACTTCCTCAAACTAAAAATAACTAAATGTTGTATAGAAATAAGGAGAATTAATTCAGGAGACAATAGTGCTTTTTCAAAACACTATTAAAGTCTCTTTTAGCATGTACAGCTGTGTGGCCTAATTTGAGATTAATGTTTTTTTAAAACAATGAGCAATCATCACATGACATTCTCTGTGAAAGTAATTTCAAATATCAAGGTTTTATTATTGCTTTCTACAAAAGTTTTCCCTCATCATTTTTTGGAAAGAAAATATCTAATTGGTTAAAAATATTGAAATTTCTATAAATATTTTTAATAGAATATTTTCAATAGCTTCCTTAATTCATGAAATCTTCTCTAACTTTGTCAGCAAAACTAACAGCATAAATCTTGACCAATTCATATAATCCATGTACTTAAATATACACAACAGTATTCAATTGACAATATATATATGTATATTCTAAATCAGACAATGATTTTGATATATCAGATTATAAGTATTAATCTATCAAGCCCAAACCCACTGAACTTAAGTCAAAACGTAATATTTAACTTCCTCATTCAGTCTTCAGACGTGCACTATAAGATAAGACAACATTGGAGAGCAACTTTAATAAGAGAGAAAGCCTAGCATACAGCAGTACAAAGATACTGAGGAGTCAAACATGCAAGCCAAGTCTTTAACAACTTGTGTTGCCTTTTTCGCATGCTACACCATAATTGGTCTATTGGCACAGGCAGATGACAATAAACCAGGCACCTGTACATATACATTTACTGTCAATGAAGTGTCACCAATTTGTACATCAGGTTCAGCAGTTGTGACAAACCTTAAAAAGAGAGTAAAAAAAATAGATGCACAAATGGCTGATGTGAAAATATTGGTACAAAACCTGCTGGATGAAGTTGATGCTCTGAAGAACACCAAGGGTGGTCAAGTTGGTTCCTCATATGTTCGCTGGGGTAGTAAGGCCTGTCCTAGCACTGCTACGCTGGTATATGATGGTAAGAAGATCTAAATGTTCCATGTTTAAAATTGGAAAATACTAAGCTGCATGCAAACATAGCAGAGAGCCTAAATGAAGTATTTGGTATAGCATCAAACTAAGAAATATTAGTTTGATGAAGTTGGTGGCTAGTGATAAGTGTTTTTCTTGGTCATGAAAATACACTGAGTATTTAACATGGATTTCCTCTCTGCCTAATGTTTAAAAGCTCTGGATTAACATGATAAGCGTGATAAACATCTCAGAAAGTGTAAATGAAGTTTTACAATACACGAAGTTATTTTGGGTGAACATCTAAAGGGAACATAAAAGTAGTGTGAACTTTCTATTTAAAATACTGAAAAGGTATATATTCAATATAAAAGCATACAGTACATCCATAAGCAGTAAAAGTTCCCAAATGTAAAAAACCACTTGAAAAGTTTGAGAAAAAAGATCTGAAGTTGTACATTCTTCATAGAGTAACTGTATAAATATACACAATGGAGGTAAGATAACAAATTACGTCATTCTATAGTTAAAGGTGTGCATTAATATTACGAAATGCACACTTTTTATTCTAATTTACAGATGCCTAAAATGGTCAAATGTTTTTTTTTTGTCTAAACCATGAGATAAATGCCATAAAATGAACAAATAAATTTAAAATGAATCAATACAAAAATCCATGTAACTATTTCAGATGCTTTTTAGGTTGTTACATAGTAATAGTAATTACTACATATTTGCGATGCTAATAGAGTCTTACCGTTAGTAATCTTAACTGCATCATGCTAATTCTTGCAGAATCACAAATGTCTTAGTGTAATCTAACTGGTTCTTACTGGTTTGTTTGTTTATTTGGGGTTTTACGTCGCTTTCAACACTGTACAGGTCATATCACGACGGGTAGTTGGAAGGGCAGAGGAAACCAGTACATATAGTTCGCTAGGGTTCTGTACTGTAAACTGCCGACCAACGGCAAGCAACTACCAGCTTTCCCACTTACGGCCATGACGGGGATCGAACCCCGGCCGCAGAGGTGGGAGGCGAGAGTGTTACCACTCTGCCACCGTGGCCCTGGTTCTTACTGGAGTCAGCGGTATAGTGTAAACGGTGCATATACAACTAATGTCCCTTGACAAGTTTACAGATGATCTTGGTATTATCCAAGTTATATTTAGTAACTTTAAAGGAATTTGTAAATAGACTAACTTGGTGTTATTAACATAGTAAAACTCTTGGATTTTCATTACGTACAGTACTAGTTTGCCATTCAAATTAGATTCTAAAATTGGACATTGTAAATAACGGAGCACTAGGTTGGTGAAGAGACATAGTAACTGACAAATTGTTTTAAATCTTAACATTTTAAGTATAATAATAATAATAAATGCCCAAATGTGTTGAAATCTATTTGTTTTTGCCGAGTTCCCTCCCTATCATCACTGATAATTTACTCATTTATCAATATGATAACATAACAAGTTTGTTTTAATTCTAGTAAATTAGTTGAGTTATTCAGTTCATTTTTTCCAAAAAATATAGTCATTTCAAATCCTGCCATTCATTTTTGATTAAAAATTTTACAGAACAGAAAAGAGGGGCCATGGTGGCGCAATGGTAACACACTAATCTCCCACCTCTGAGATCAGAGTTGGAATCCCAGCTAGATGTTGGAAAGCTGGTAGTTGCTTGCTATTGTTCGGCAGTTAACAATGCAGATTCTTGACCAACTGTGTATGCTGGTTTCTGAACTTTTAAGTACCCATCACAATATAACTGATAAGGCAGCAGGCATGACATGAAACATTGAATAAATAAATAAATGTACAGAATATGAAATACTGGAAACCAGTGTCAACACATGGGGATAAGTAACCAACATTATCTGGACAATACTCACAGAATCAAAGGCCAATATGTAAATAACTGTTAATCAAGTATATTTAGATTTAGCTTAATTGGTTTGTCAAGAGTTTTGAAAACAATTCCAGAAAACTGTATTGTTTTACGGGTTGTATCAAAAAGTTTGTGAGCTTTAAGTTTGGTTCACTGGGAAAAGTTTGCACACTATTACTTTACCCCTGTCCATATGTTTTCATCCTTTATCACATAAAGAGTTAAAATTTGAGCATAATCACTGTCATCAAAGTGTTGTGTGATTATTTGATGCAAGTATATTATATGCGAGGACACATTGCAATGTTTGTTGTCATTTTATTACCCACCAAGACCCATTTATCCAAAATACCAGGAAACACAATACCCAGGTGATACTCTGTATAGTCTTGCTCCTATTGCCATAGATTATTAGCATTACAAATGCATAACGTGTTGGTAAATATTTATTAAATTATTCAATTTATTTATAAATATGCCATATGCATTAGAAAGGTGTTTCTATAATCCTGCTGCTTATTTTTGTTGCTAACAAATCCTTTTAGAAATGGCGGAGGAAACACTATGTTTTTATGTTCCCTAGTATCTTTAAAGTCGTGTTTTGCATTTTTTTTTTTGTAAATATGGATTTATTTCCTTTCTTATTGAAGCAAATATGGAAGCAGAAAAGAGAAAGAATCCTCTGGGTGCATATTTATAATTTATCACTTGAAAGGACAAAAGACATGAACGTTTTTATTCAAACTTAGATGGCATTGAAATATTTTCTGTTTAATTAATTATAAATATACTTTTAATGTTAACACCAAGAGCATTGCAATGAAACTCAACTGCATAAGACTATAATTTTTGTTTCATGTCTTGGTTACTTTTATGAAACCTGTACAGTATATTTTTGCTTTGTAATCAATGTGCTTTGTGATAAAGTAATATTGAGTCATTGTTTATCTGCAGTGATGAAATGTATCTATTCATATGGATAATATATTATCATTCAAGCTTTCTGTAAAAATGAATAGAGTGTTTTTTTAATATTATAGGCTATACTGGCAAAGCAAATCACAATCATGGAGGTGGTGTCAACTATCAATGCTTACCAAGGAACCCAGATTTTAGTCCATTTGTCAGTGCACACGGAGAGTCAGGTTCTTACATCTACGGAACAGAATATGAAACAAGGTCTTCTCCTCTCATGCCAAGCAGTAAACAAGACCATGATGTCCCGTGTGCTGTGTGTCAAGTAACCAGAAGCCAGACTCTCATGATCCCTGCTAAGACATCTTGTCCCACTGGTTGGACTTCAGAGTACACTGGGTTCCTCATGGCAGACTACCATGGCCATAGAGGCTCTACATTTGAATGTGTGGACAGCAATATGGAAACACTTCAAGGGGGAAGTGCAAATCGCAATGGAGCAGTTTTTTATGTTGTTGAGGCCCGCTGTGGATCTCTTCCCTGCCCTCCTTACAGAGAATTCTTTGAACTGTCATGTGTGGTTTGCAGCAAATAGATTAAAAGTAATGATAAAATGAAATACAGGTTATCTTCTATTATGCTTTTTATTCTCTTCACAAACTATGTCTGTGTCATATGTTAAAGCCAAAAATAGAAAAGAAAATATGCAGATGACAAAACAATGTTTTGCTTAACTTGTTTATTGTGCCCGACACTGAACAAATACCATGTATACAACGTGTGGTTCTTTATATACAATTCTAAAATGGTAGGCTGCGCAGTGAACGTGGGCACGTCTTTTACGCAATGCTAGAATCGCGAATATAGAATGGTAAATAATGCTGTTGAATTCTACGTACATCATCCCTCACATACAAATGTAAACAAATGACTCGCGGTAAAATAAGTGGTTAAAATTATTCATAAAATTATCATTTCTTGCTTGATTTTAATAAATAACATATCGTTTTAAAGCTTACAAGAAATCGAAAGCATCTGCAGTGACAATCTCTCAATATTTCAAAGCAAATTCTATGAAAATAGATTGACAAAAATACTTACTTATTTTACCCTAGATATGGCTATGTATGTTTCACTGATAGAACATCTTAGTTGTACACTTTTTTTAGTCGTATATATACTTACTAACAATATTCTCCGAAATGCACTTCTTGCATTTTGCCGTTTACCTCATATTGAGCAGCATCAGAGTCTGTGACTCATCTGAACCAATCATGCACACACCCCATCCAGTGATCATTGAGTTAGGAATTCACCCATGTGTAGATAGCATCAATTTTGCCTATCTGGCTTTCCAGGGTCACTGTCAAAGGGTGACACATAGTTTCCGGAATGTAAGCCCATGGACATCATTGCTCCTAGCTCTTTTGGGTGATATCAGTCTCAATTCAGGCCCTGGTTCTAGATCTCTTAATGGTTGTCTTCTCAACATTAGATCTATCAGAAATAAATCGGCTTCCTTTCTGGAGTTTGTCAAAGATAACAATGCTGATCTTATAGCTGTCACTGAGACATGGCTTAGGCCAGAGGATACTGAAAGATTTATCTCTAGTATCACTCCTCCTTTTTATAAGTTCAGTCATATACCTTGAAATGTCAAGAAAGGGGGTCGAGTTGGCTTTTCCATCAAGGAGGACCTGTGGTTTGAGCAAGTTTCAAAAAACAATTATCAGGCTTTTGAAAATACCTCCATTCAGATTAGCATTGAGGGTGCTAAAGATGTTATATTTCATGTAGTCTACAGGCCCCCAAATCTTTCAAAGTCGCAGTTCCTGGATGAACTTGGCATGTTCCTCGAAGGTGCTGCTTTATCAGGCTATGAAAATATTCTCCTTGGTGATCTTAATTTTCATCTGGATCAACATGACACCTGGACAATGAAATTTTATGATATCCTTGAGCAATTCATTTTATACAACTTGTCAATACACCCTCACATATTCAGGGTCATATTTTGGATGCTCTATGTATGAAGGATTCCTTCTCCTGGGCCATTAGTCCCAAAGTTATTGGGAGACTATCAGATCACCAGGCAATCATGTTAAGCTTTATCTTCCTTGTCAGAGAATCCTGTAAGTTTCAACGTGTTCCCATCCGTAAAATTCACAAGATAAATATTTCAGATTTTAGAATGGATATCCTGAAATCTGACCTCATTAGATGCCTGTACAAAACTGTCAGTCTTCTGAGTCATCAATACTTTAGTACTTTGAGAAGCCTTCTTGACAAGCACGCCCCAATCATGAAGAAAAATATACCGAGACATGCCGAGACTGGTTTCATGAACTGTGACATCCTCAAGGCAAAACGACTCAAGAGGAAATATGAGTGGGCATGGCGTCATGAAAACTCAGCCAGTAATCGTAGCCAATACTGGGCTGCAATCAACCACTATAATTTCCTGCTCAAGAAGTCCAAATGCAATCATTATTCCAACATTGTGGGTGAAAACCAAGGAAATCCTAAGGCTCTGTGAAACTGTTTCAAAAAGATTTTACGCAGGTCCTCTGTTGCTGTTCTACTAGACTACACAAATAAAACCGACCTTGCAAACACTTTCTGTAAGTTCTTCTATGACAAAATCCTTAAAATAAGATCCACACTGCAGTCATCAATACCATCTTCTGTTACTAGACCCAACCTCACTAAAAATACTCTGTCCTCTTTCCACACCTGTGTCCGAGGAAGAACTACTCAAAGTTCTAAAGTCCTCACCATCCAAATCATGTGACCTTGACCCGATTCCGACGTCACTGGTCAAGGAGTGTGCTGATATTCTCATCACCCCCATCACTAAAATTGTAAATTATTCAATCACAGAAGGTAATTTCCCCAATTGTTTCAAGATGGCATATGTCACCCCCCTTCAAAAGAAGCCGAGCTTTGATAGAAATATCCTCAAAACTACAGGCCGGTGTCAAACCTCAGCTTTTTATCAAAACTTATTGAGAAGGTGGTGGCAAAACAGCTAAATGAATTTAAGAGGGGCTCTTAAATGTCAACCAGTCTGTTTGTAAGAGTTCTCACTCCACTGAAACCGCATTGTTGAAGATTCAAAATGATATAGCTCTCTCAGTGGACTCAGGAAAGGCAATGGCCCTAACATTGTTAGACCTATTGGCCGAGTTTGATACGATTGATCATTCTCTTTTATATGACTGCTTGCATGACTGGTTTGGTTCAGATGGTACTGTTTTGTCGTGGATCAAATCGTATCTTTCAAACCGTAAACAAAAAATTAAAATAGGTGATAGTTTCTCTGAGGCGGTAATTCTCCCTTTCGGAGTCCCCCAAGGCTCCGTACTCGGTCCTCTTCTTTTCACCCTCTACACTAGTCCCCTCAGTCAAGTTATTTCAAAATTCAATGTTACTCATCACCTATATGCTGATGACACCCAGATCTACCTAGCAGTTGACTCCAGGAATTTTGATTCTAGCATGGAAGAGCTGACCGAGTGTCTCAAGTCTGTACAGGAGTGGAAGGATGATGTCAAACTAAAACTAAACCCAGAAAAAACCGAATTTATTATTATAGGTCAAAAAGCCATCAGAGAGTCGCTTGCACCAAATTTCCCTGTTCCAGTCCTCCAAAACAATATCTCTCTGTCAGTGGAAGTAAAGAATCTGGGTGTTATTTTTGACTCCGACAACTCCTTTGATAATCATGTTGCCAAGGTTTGCCGAGCATGTTACTATCATCTTTGTGATTTGCGACAAATTCGCAAATTCCTTGGAGTTGAGACAGCAATACTTCTGGCAAATGCTATGGTCAGTAGTCGTCTAGACTACTGTAACTCTTTACTCTATGGGGTAAGCAAGTCAAACATAGCCAAACTACAGAGAGTCCAGAATGCTCTTTGCCGCATCATCGTCAGACTTGACAAAATGTGTCATGTTACACCCTTTTTGAAAAAATTCCACTGGCTCCCAATCCAACATCGCATCCTCTTTAAGCATAATCTTTTGATTTTCAAGGCTATTAATCTTTCACAGCCCCCATATCTTTCAGCTTTAATAGGTTCAAGCAGTCTCACTCATGGCAACAGGCTATCTATCTCCTCAACCCGCCCTAAGAAGCACATAGGCAGGCGTGGCTTTTGCAGTAGCTGCACCAGCTGAATGGAACAAGCTGCCACAGACTGTCAGATCTCTGCAAACAATAGATGGTTTCAGAAGCCAGCTAAACACTTACTTGTTTAGGCTGGCATACCCCCCACCTTAGTTATACCCTGGCGGGCGGTTTTTAGATGTTGACCCATGCCCGTCCCTGGACTCTCCCTTCTTGGATGCAAGCGCATTAGAGGATTTGTATCACTTTTGCGCTATATAAATCCTACTATTATTATTACTATTATTAAAAATGTACATACAATATCAAGATATCTTAATATGTAAAAGTCAGAAGTTGATACATATACAGCTAACTTTTAAAAAATAACTGAAAGATATGTTAAACATTTACTGTTGATGATTTTGTAAGGGGTGGAAATGTCAAACACCTGCTTTATATTCGTGATTATATGTGTACCAAGTTAGAGCTGAAGAAAATTAACTGTCTGCTTAAAGTTCGTACAGTATAATTCGTAAAGTATAATTCTTTTTTATCCTTTGTAGATGTTTTATTTATGCATTATAGTTCTTATTTCACAGTTCTGTATTATATTGTTTCATGTGTATTTCGCTGCAAATTTCTGTTGTCTTGAATACACAATTGGAAGAATAAATAAATAAATAGGTAAATAAAAAATAAATACGTAAATAAATAAATGCTTTCATAATAGTCAAAACATTTTCAATAAGAGTAATGGTGGGGTGGTAAGGCAGAAAAAAGTTACCATAGCTACCTGTATTAAAAAAGATATTACTGAATGAATTCATTTAACAAATTGTTAGAGTGATGGGTCATGTATTCATGGTATTCACACTCAATAAAATTGTGAATGGAAACAACTAAGATGCATTCTGAAACATTATGCAGCTTGCTGTTACTGCACAAATGATTTGTACAACTGAATTTCAACTAATGATGCTGTAACAAAGGTATTTACTCATGATTGAGATACCCAATAAAAATAGCTTCTGCATGAAGGAAATATTTTGCTGAAGTGTAAATACCTTGATTTTAAAAGTCTCACTGGGTGGGACTAATGTTTTGCTGAACAAAATACATTATTCCTTCAAAGAATCAAATCACCACCTGCCATGGTTAACGTACACTTCTGTTGCTTCTCTGTAATTACTGATTCTAACAAAGTGTATGATATGTCAAAAGTATGAAGGATACTTTCAGTTTTGCTTGAACTTCATTTCGAGTGTAATTGTCCATAAGATAATTCTCATGACCTAGTTTATCTCAGCCTATTATTATATACCATAGTTTGGCTTTTATTGGTATGTGTAGATCAGCTAAACTTTTCACACTTGATTATAACTTGAAGAGGGAAGGTACAGTCATGTTATAAGCTTAAATATTTAGGATACAAATCTGTTATGTGTAACCAAATTGTATCAAACCATGGGCTTGGAATCTTTTCAAACATATTATTTAAATGTTGGACTTTGGAAATTTGACAAGCATTTAAATATTCTTAACAGTTCAATAACATGATAAGTTAGTTAGTAAGGAAATTTATAAACATTGTAAACACTGTAATAGAATCTAGTCTATGTTATTTTATTTGAATAAAATGACAGTGATCCTGTTGTAACTGGTCAAAACAACCCTGTGGCCAGTTAGCCCTGATATCATGGCAGGCTTGTCCAAATGAACCCCAGATGTAGAAAGAGTTTGCCTCTATTATAACTCAGGATATGTAATGGCCTAGGTCAGATCATAACCCCTGTCCTAATATATCCATGGATTCTTTATTATCTCCGCTAAGGAGGTTTTGTTTTTGCCTGGGTTTGTTTGTGGGTTTGTGAGTTTATGAACAAGATAACTCAGAAACTTATGGATGGATTTTGATGACATTTTCAGAATATATCTGAAAAGGTAAAAGACAGAAATTGCTTAATTTTAGGAGTGATCTGGATAACTATCTGAATCTTCTGGATCCACGAAATGTAATTTTTAATTAATTTATTTATTTGGGGTTTTACGTCGCTTTCAACACTGTACAGGTCATATCACAACGGGTAGTTGGAAGGGCAGAGGAAACCAGTACATAGAGTTCGCTAGGGTTGTGTACTGTAAACTGCCGACCAACGGCAAGCAACTACCAGCTTTCCCACTTAAGGCCGTCACGGGGATCGAACCCTCGACCTCAGAGGTGGGAGGCGAGAGTGTTACCACCGTGGCCCCTTGTAATTTTTAAAGACAGATAACTCAAAAAACTTGTACACAGATTTTTTATGAAATTTTCAGTATATGTGCTCCCTTGGAGGAGGTCTGTGCTCTCCGAGTGCTATTGTTTTTCTGCACTGTGGAGAAGAGTAGCCTAGTAAGTATCGTCTTTGCTGCATGCCAAGAGGGTGGACTATTTATTAGTGCTGTGAAATCGCTTTGAATATCGGGTTCGATGTTTGGTGTCTGTACAAGCTAGCAAACTTTGGTCTGGTTTGATCTTTGAAACAACATTTTCAAAACCAGTTAAAACGCAGAAATCTCGGATAAAATCTCCTCACTTTATTGAAAATATAGCAAACTATAAAAAATATATATATTTTAAATAAATTCTGCCATATTTTCAACAAAAGAAACGAGTTTTATAGCAGGGCGAAAATAGAATCTGTTGGCATGTGGTGTGATATTGGGGATTTCTAAATTTTTTCAAAGTTCAAATTTTAGATGTTTGAACTGGGACATTGGGGCAGTAAACGAGCAAACTATTGAACTACTTTAGAACCTTCTTTGTATTTCTATTGACAGTCAGAATGTCAGAGTTTGATATACCAAAGATTTCGATATTTTGTGATGGAAAACACTGATTAATCACTGAAACAATGTGGACAAATCTGTTTAACTGCTGGATCTATGGCTAGGTCAGAATGACTTCCTTATTGTATAATTAACCATTAAAGTGCCTCAGTTAAATCTAATCATTATTCTAATTGTTAAATAAATTTGTTAAACAAATTTATGCGTTATTGAATGTATCCCTTGCTTACTTTACCCTAAGTATTTCCTCATATCTACAAAGTTTATTTGAAACAAGGTAAAAGCGGGTTTCGTCTACTAGTGTGAGCCAAAAGCAATCAGAGACACCAGTGGTGCACCAAAGGGATCACCCATCCCAGGACTTACGTAGCCCATTGCTGTTTAACTTCTGTAAGAGACAGATACTCATCAAGCTATGCCACAATTTATGAAAATCTGGAGACAAAAAAACCTGACAAAAGTTATCTCTAGAAGCACGAACCCCGCTAGAAGTTGATGTTGATTGAGTACGATCTCTTCAGATCTGAAGAGCTGTGGACACAGTTTATTATGAACCCAGCTTAAAAGCTGCACTCTTTCATGAGTGTGTATATTACTGGATGGTTTAGGTGTTGGCATAAAAGTGTAGATATCATTGGCTAAATCCTTCAGATAGACAGAAAGACTTTGTATTAGTTAGTATAGATACAGAAGAGTAATTTTTTATCTTTATATTTTGTATCCAATCCTAGGCAGTCACCTCTGTGTGGGT
Source organism: Sabellastarte sp. h YS-2021 (assembly GCA_964017235.1). Lineage (NCBI taxonomy): Eukaryota > Metazoa > Annelida > Polychaeta > Sabellida > Sabellidae > Sabellastarte > Sabellastarte sp. h YS-2021. Next base: position 5,385,247 of record OZ024930.1, on the reverse strand, counting down.
TCGACCTCCACAAGTAAGTAGGTAAGTAAGTAAGAAGCATTTATATAGCGCCAAAATTGATGTAAACATCCTTTGAGGGGCTGATGTCCAAAATAGTCTAGATCCAAAAATGAGGTCAGTCTCCATATTAGTGACATAGTGACAAAATGTTGTGGACCTGTCCCTATATGACCTTGGCTATTGAACGTGACATAAAACACCAACTTCGTCAAATTTGTGGTAAAGGTCTCTAGAGTCAAGCCAAGCTGGTCTTATCTGGTATTCTCTGGAGAAAACAGTGAAAGCTTTTCAAAATTGGACAAGAAATAAGGAAGTTCTGTTCATTTTAATTAAAGTGCAATAGCAAATGCTACCAATGCATATCAATGCAATAAAACATCAAAGTATTCTTCATTTATTTATTTGAGTTTTAACATCTTTAACATCACTTTGAACACTGTATAGGCCATGTCAAGATGGGTAGTTTTATAGGCAGAGGAAACAAGTACATACAGTAGGTCAAGGTTCCGCACTGTAGACCATTGCAGACATATGCAGACCATTTGTAAGCCACTACTAACTTTCCCACATATGGTCTGGGTTTTGTGCCATTGCAGACATATGCAGACCATTGGTAAGCAACTATTAACTTTCCCACATATGGTCTGGGTTTTGGGCTGCAGACCTCAGAGGTGGGAGGCGAGTGTGTTACCACCTCAAAATATTCTTCAAGTAATATTATTGTGTCATTTGTGCATATGATTGGACAAACTCCTGAATGACACATACTAAAAATATTTCAGGAATGAAGGTGGCAATTGTTATACAATTTTAAAACATGAACACTATATTGTTAATCTTTAAAAGTGATATATTCTTTTGATATTGGTCTAATGAGGGTGTTTTACTTTTATTTTGCACAATTTTGTATGAATAATCAGTAAAATAACTACATAATTTAAGAAAAGATGCAAAAAAGTCTGTCATATATGTAGGGGTACAAGTGAATATAAATGTTTCAATTTAAATTCATGGGGCCTTATACACCAAAGATCTTATCCAAATCTTAGGCCTAAGTTGGCTCTATGTATGTGCAAAAGTTAAGCCTAAGATTTAGTTAAGACATTTGGTAATACTGACCAAGGTTCCTTCGTCATTTGTCCAAAGTATGTAATACAACAAAAAGATGCATGGTTATTTAACACATTTGTGGGTTACATCGCTTTTTAAATAGCTAACAAAATGTGGCCTGGATCCACTTATGGAAAGTAAATGGCACCAGAAAATACAAAAAATATAGGCCAACTTGTATTTCACCAGGCTGATCAGGCTAAATACAGCATGTGATGCTGATTATGAAATAAGAAAATTATCTGAGTAGTGTATATATATACACTACCTGATGATTATTTTTTCCTTTCTTCTTTGTAAGTCCTTATTCACTTACTGATAACCCTGAATTGAGTTTATTCCACTGGGTATTGTGTTGTACTATGTGCATTTTTTCCAGGTTTGTATTGTATGAATTCAGGATATTTGTACATACTGCTGACACATAATTAACTTTTGTTTTAGTTTGGAATTGGCTAGTGTACTGCTGATACACTAAATAGTTTCTAACAGTTGAGATTGATACATTTGAGAGGTATACTACCTTGAAGCGTGATGAAGAGGAAACTTCCTCAGTTTGATGATCACAGAGACAACATTGATGCTTATTTATCTAGGTTTGAGAAATACCACAAGGTCATGAAAACTGACGGGTCTAATTGGGCAGTTTACTTAGGAGCTTTGATAAAAGAGAAACCTCTTGAGGTCTATTCACGGTTATCAGGTGATTATGGCATTGGCTATGGGGCTTTGAAATAAATTAGCTTTATTACACCATTATCAGTTGACTGAGGAGAGTTTGAAAAAAAAATTCTTCGGTAGTACTCTTGAGGATGATGAGTCTTCTTTTTAGCATATCATTTATTTAGTCAGTTGGAGAAGTGGTTAAATACCACGAGACTTTAAAAACATATTAGGATTTGTCAAATTTCCTAGTTCGGAAACAATTCCTTTCTTCTTGTGATCTAGGTATGGCAGCATTTCTGTGTGAAAAAGTTATTGGTACCAACACTGATTTAGCAAATTTAACAGAAAGGTATATGGATGCACATAGTTTGAATTTTCTTCGATTTAAAATATCCAGTTTGAACGAAAAGGCTACTTTTTCTCAGAATAAACTTATGTCTAAGGATAGCTTGGGTACTTCACAGCAGAAAAATGATCCACCTAGAGTTAATCCAGATCCAAGTCAGGTGACAAAAATCAAAGCAAAACCTGTTTCCTTTGTGGTAGGTCAGGTCATTCTGCCAAAGACTGTTTTTTTTCGGAAAAGAAGCTTCTTGCTGCTTTGTAAAGTCAAAATACTTCATTGTCTGATAGTGAAGATGAGACAAAATCAGCTTGTAGCTCTTCTGCCTAAAAACAAAAGAAAACAGATTTTTCCTGTTTTCATGGTTTGCTACTTTTTGATTGAGGGAAGTGTAGTCAAATTTTGGCACTTTCAGGTGAAGCAAATACAAATTTCTGTGTTTGTCAAGAGCCAAATATTTTAAAATTAGTTCTGGAGTGAGAGCATAAATTGCCAGTGTTCAGTTCTTGTATTGTCCGAATGTCCGAATAATCTGTCAATTTGTCAGGGTTTTGTTGGTAGTCAAGCTGTTGAAGTGTTGTGTAATACTGGATGTTCCGATATGATTGTGAAAAAAGAATTCTGGTGACTTTGAAACAGTATATTGGTCGAACACAAAGATGTATCTTTATAGGTTTTCTGTTGGTAGAGATTTATTTGGATACTTCTTTTTACACTGGACAAGTTTTAGATGTAGTCATTGAAATTCCTTTGTACCCACCCATGGTAGGAAACATGGAAAGAGTAAATGATAAGTTTCTGATGGTTAGTGAACCTGTTTCTGTTTATAAGGTTAAAGAGAACGAATATATGCCTCACAGTAAAGCAAAGAAACAAGCTTCTAATACCTATATTTAATAATTTAAATATTCAAGAATGAAAGCTTATTGATCTTCAGAAATGTGATGAAACAGTCAAAACATTCTTTTGTTTGGGCAGAACAACAGAAAAAGTTCTCTAGTGACACAGGTATAGTTTGTCTTTTTTTCTGTTGAATATTGTCTCCTATTTTGATACTTTCAGTCTCCATCAGTACATTTTGCGGAAAGAGTTTTGCAAGTGGTGTTACCTAAAAGCCTCAGGGAAAAAATTTGGTCCTTAGAACATTGCAGCCTTCTGACTCGACAGCAAGGTTCAAAGAAAACTCTTAGGTTTTGTCAACCTTTTATTGGCCAGTGATTCATGCAGATGTTATTCAATTCTGCCGGTCTTGCTATGTCTGTCAATGTACTATTGCTAGAGGTAAATTTGCCATTGTTGAATTGGCGAAAATGCCTATTGTTGGAATGCCTTTCGAAAGGATAGCTGTGGGCCTATTACTCCTACTTCTGAAAGAGGGCACACATATATTTAAAATATAGTTAACTATGCCACATTTTATCCAAAGCAGTTCAACTGAGTTTATAGCTGAAGAAGCTCTTGTTGGTCTATTTTCTAGAGTTGGGATTCCTAGAGAGATCCTGGGTGATTGTGGCACTCAGTTGGCGTCAGATTCGATGCATGAAGTAGGGAGATTGTTGTCTATGAGGCAATTAGCAACAACTCCTTTCCACCCAATTAGTAATAGTTTGATAAAAAAGTTTAATGGCACATTGAAGAATATGCTAAAAACCTTTGTGAAAAAAAGACTGAGATAGATACCTTGTTTCTTTGTTCTTTGCCTATAGGGAAGTTCCCGAAGCTACTTTATGGTTCTCTCTGTTTGCGTTTCTTTATTGTAGGACAGATAGATGGCTAATGTCTGTACTTAAAGATTTGCAGACCAATGAACAAACTCCTTCAGATCCTCTCACCTTCTATCACTAATGTTACAACTAACACAGGTGATTTTAATATTGAAATGAGTTATATTGTTGAGTTTTTTATTTTATCTTTGTATCACCTTATACATATCGAGTCGTTGCCTTGTGAAAATAATGTATAGTATAACTTTTGTGGCGATTAATCTCTGTATATTGCACATTCTAAGGTGCACCAAGTCCAGTAATTCAAGTTCCCAAAAATCAGATATCCGGGGACATGCAAAGGATAATCAACCACTGATAAACCAGGGGCGGTTCACAAAGGGTGTTAGACTTAGCCTGGACTGAGGCTAAGTCAAAGACGTAAATATGAGTCCTTTGTCTTAGGTCAGTCTGGGACTTAAATGGATTTCACAAAGGGTGACTTAGCTGAGACCATGTTTATCAAATAACAAAAAAAGGTTTCCTGTGTCATGTGACCCCTTATTTCTAGTCAAAAATATTTTACTGATGACATATATGTATTTATCACATTTTATCTTTAGAAAAATGCTGTTTTTTGAGAAAAAATTATAGCAGCCATATTTAAGTCTTTCTTTACGAACGCAAAGACCACTCCCTGTTAAACTTAAAAAATACTTAGACTTAGCAGCTTTATGAAACCTTGTAAGACCAAAGACTTAATTTCAATTAAAGATAAAAGTCTTATCTAAGTCTGCAGTATGTCATTTTGGAAAACTGGACCCAGGAAAAAAATAAGGTGGATAAGTTTCAAAGAACAGGTAGAATATAAAGGGTTGAAGTTTCTTTGCAGATTGAATGTTATCAGGTCACTCATTCTAATTTGACTTTTACAATGCTTAATTTCCATAAAAAATAGACTTTAAGGAGCATGAACGAAAATACATATAAATCAAACAATTCAAGGTCCACATATGTAACAGGGGGTGGGGGCCACAACCACAGAGATAATGTGAAGACCACTCCCTGTTAAACTTAGACAATACTTAGACTTAGCAGCTTTATGAAACCTTATAAGACCAAAGACTTAATTTCAATTAAAGATAAAAGTCTTATCTATGTCTGCAGTATGTCATTTTGGAAAACCGGCCCCAGGAAAAAAATAAGGTGGATAAGTTTCAAAGAACAGGTAGAATATAAAAGGTTGAAGTTTCGTTGCAGATTGAATGTCATCAGGTCACTCATTCTAATTTGACTTTTACAATGCTTAATTTTCATAAAAAATAGACTTTAAGGAGCATGAACCAAAGTACATATAAATTAAACAATTCAAGGTCCAGATATGTAACAGAGGGTGGGGGCCACAACCACCGAGATAATCTGAAGAAAAAATATAAGGGGAGGGGGGTAGAGTTTTGCAAAGAGATGGGCTTTCAGTTTTTAATGATAGAAGAGACACGGCAGAGTGGATGTCATCATTTAGCTCATGCCATAACTTTCAAGTATCATAGGCAAAACTGAAGCTAGTTTTTGTAGATTTATGTACAGATGGAACAGGTTGTTGTACCTCAATAACTTTACCGTGTGCCTGAGTACTCTGAGGAATATTAAAAAAGTGCTGATATATTCAGGCTAGCCACTTTGGAGGAACCAGAAGTAGATACAGGATCTTCCGAAAGGGAGAGGAGTGTGGCTTGTCTCAGGTATGGATATTTCATACTTGGACATTTCATAGTGTTATATATCATGCGTTGCATGGATAAAATGCAGGCGTACAAAATGCTAGTGGACAAAACACCTGTCAAAATTGTGGAGGACAAAATATTGGCGCTTTTTGGGGACAGGGAGTACAAAATGCTGAGGGCGATTAAACTGAAAAGCCTCTAGCAGGAAAAAGCCTCTGAAAAAACCCTGCAGTAGCCCTCTAACAACATAATACATTTACACAAGTAGTGTAAACCATATAACATATAGTATGGGTATTTATCCAACACCCCAGGATTTTTCCTACAAGGATTATTTGGATTATTTGTTGATACCATAAATAGTTTTCTACTGCAACCTTTTCTGCAGTCTCTTTTTACTAGGGTTTTTTGTACACTCAATTGTCAGAAACATACAGCAGTTTAGTATCATAAACCAAATAACATGAAACCATAAAATATACTGCACAGCGGTTCCCATAATAAACAATTGGATAACTGTAAAAAATACTTTAGTCTCAATTTGTATGCCACAATGTTTCTTGTTTCCAACTTTTTCATTTTAAAATTACACATTCTTTCATTATTTTCCTTTCAAAACACACAAATCAAGTGATTTAATTTGATGAAACCTTTTCAGAATTTAACTTTTTTTCAATTTTAATTGTATTGTAGCTACTGCAGCAAATTCTAATTGAAGCATAGAAATTGGGAAATTTAATAGTTAAATTAAATTTTTATAAGTTAATATCTTACCTAGTGGACCAATGCATTAGTTCGGCGTGCAGCCGGTCCCACTAAAAGTTAGAAAAAAACGTCCTGAGCTGGGCTCTGACCGGGACCAGTAGTGTTGTCCCCATTTACCAGGTGTCCTCTCAGCACCCAGCCTCCCCATTGCGCATGCGCACACATGCATACTTCCTCTTTTTGTTGCCTACCTTAGAATGTCCCTCTTTGAGCTATAAAGCGGGGAAGGTAGGATGGGAATCCCCTGATCCACTAGGTAAGATATTAACTTATAAAAAATTAATTTAACTATTGAATTTCCCATTTCATTGCGTTAATATATTTTACCTAGTGGACCAATGCAAAATAACTACCCATTGGTTGGAGGGTAGCTCTAAAGGAAGAGGGACCTAATTCGGAACTCCAGAATCATTCCATAAAGCCCAGAGGTTACACACCTGGATAGATGTCTCAACAACCTCGGCTACACTCCCCCCTTTTTTCATAATAATCTGAAAAACTTGATATTCCAGAGAGGGGAGAACAGTTCTGTCCCAAGGATTCCTGAGGAAGCGATGTAGGGGCATATCAGAATGATTCCTCATCCGCCATTGGATTAAGACAGACTGCAGGGACGTTGTTTTATTAATCTTCACATATTTTCATATATATATAAGATCTTGGTAGTCTGAAATGCTACTCTCTAACATTTTGGGGAGCCACCACTGGACCCACATGGTACAAGTCTGAGTCCGCCAGGCCACATCCTTAAGATAGAATTGAGTGAACGTGTTGTGAGACTTCCAATGACAGGCTGATAGGATCTGATCTAATGGCACACCTCCTTGGAAGGCTTTGGAAGCCGCAAAGGCACGGACATCATGTGCCCGAACTTGGTGCAAGGTTTGAGCCTGTTCGTCTGACAGTTGATAGCATAAGACAATTGTCTGTTTAATCCAGGAGGAGACAGTGGCAGGAACAATGTCCTTATTGAAACTCTTTCTGAAGGAGACAAAAACCAATTCCTTACCAGCTTGGAGGTCTTTGATCTTGTCTAAAATCTGCAATCTGCTTTATAGAGGGAGACCTGAAGTCCACCTTATTCTCCTCACTCCATCTGACAAAAACGGTCCACTTTGACTCATAGACAGCTCTGGTTGAGCGTCTCTGAGGAGCCTCAATTCTTGTTGCCACTTCGTCAGAAAAACCTGCTATAGGAGCCAGGCATGCAGATTTAGGTTGTGGAGATCTCTGTGTGGGCACTGACTGAACGGTTGAGTTAGCAAATTCTCCACTTTGACATGTTGACTAGGTCCCCAAACCATGGCATGCTGGGCCATTCCGGTGCAATCAGGATGATTCGGTGACATCCTTGGTCCAACAGTTTGGTGACCACCTGTCCCAGAATTGCTACCAGAGGAAAGGCATAAGCGTCCAGGTTCTCCCACTGAAGAGTCAACGCATCTACCTTCCAAGCCAACCCGTCTGATACTGGTGATACAAACCTGGGAAGTTTGTGATTGAATCTGGTTGCAAATAGATCCAAGTCCGGTTTGTGCCACCTCTGGCTGAGTAGGTTGAAACCCTCTTGAAAGAGAGACCATTCCGTCTGAATCACCTGTTTGTGTCTGGACAGCTTGTGACATTCAGGTGACCCGGAATGTGTCTCACCCTTAACACAATTTGTCTCTGGTTGCACCACAACAGGAGTCTCCAAAGGAGGGCACAAAGAGAGCCTGATTTCATACTTTGATGTTGAAACCACTGTTGTGTTGTCTGTGCAAACTAGGATGGTCTGGTTCCAACACAAATGCTCGAACTGTTTTAGGGCCAACAAAACCACTTTGAGCTCTAGCAGATTTATGTGCAAGTTGCCTTCTGGTTTGGACCAGAGGCCTTTTGCAGTGCAGTCTCCTAAGCGTGCGCCCCAGCCTTCGTTTGAGGTGTCTGTAAACAGTTGGAGGGTGTGTCATAAGGGGTGTAAAGGTTGACCTTTCAGAACCTTGTTTGGGTCCAACCACCACCTCAGATGAACATGGAGAGACTTTGACAGGGGAATGATCTTTTCCAGGGCTTCTGGGACATCCGGATGCTTCTTTAAATGCCATTGAATAGGCCTCATGTACTCGACACCACTTGCTTTTCTGTGGCTGTCAGAAGTCCTATTAGGGACATGAACTGCCTGACCGAGCAGGTCTCCTGTCCCAAAAGAAGGCTGATTTTCTGTGACAGAGCTATCCACCTCTCCTGAGTGGGTTTGACCAGACCTTGAGAGAGGTCAAAACGATAGCCGACAAAGTTGAAAACCTGATGTGGAACCAGTTCCGACTTTGAAGAGATTGACTACCCACCCTAGATCATGACATAGGTCCAAGAGGGTCTGGGCATGTCTTTGGCACATTTCTGGGTACGGGGCTCTCAGTAACCAGTCGCCTAGGTACTGGTGGATTCGAATACCCCGCGCCTTTGCCATCAACATGACTTCCTTGGCAACCTTGGTGAACTCCAACGGAGCCGTCGACAGGCCTAAAGGAAGAGTGGTGAATTGATATGTCAGACTGTTGAGATGGAATCGTAAGAACTTCCGTGACCTTTGACTTATTGGAACATGAAAGTAAGCGTTGCTAAAATCCAGCGAAGTGACCCACTCCCCTTGTTGAAGGGAGAGTCTGATGGTCTCTGGGGTTTCCATCTTGAAGGAGGCTGATGCTAGGTACAAATGCAGCGGACTTAGGTCTAGAATGGGCCTCCACTTGTTGGGCTTTGGCACCAGAAATAATTGGTTGTAAAAGGCCAGAGATGAGGGAACTACTACCTTTTCTACCGCCTGTTTTTGGATTAAGGCCTGCAAGAACTCTTTCAGATGCTTGTTTCTTACTGGATTTGCATAACCACTGACTATCACTGGTGACCTTGATAGACGGGGGTCTTACTTTGAAGGGTAGGGAATACCCTTCCTTCAGTATGGAGACTACCCTTGGATTTGAACCCTGAGAGAGCCAGCAGAGAGCCAAACTTTTGCAGACGGCCTCCCACAGGTGGATTTTTGACAACATTGAGGGCACTTGTGACAACTGGGGCAGAAAGACAGTGACTTACACAAGAAGCACCTTTCACATACTTTTCTTGACAAGGAGGGACTTGCGTCTTTCTTTTGTGACTGCCCTATTACACAGTGTGCAGGAGTAACAACATGACAATTTACAATATTCTTGATATTGATCCTGACAAGGACCTGAAGTATCCTTTATCCAGTAATTGTCATTTATATGCTTTAGTACCCCGGGAGGTCTTGGAGAAATAAGGAGAGCTGCAGCCACCGATCCTCGACATCGACCTCTGCTTTGTTGAGAGAATTGTCTCCACAATTGCTGGGATTGACCCAAACCATAACCAGTCTGCTTACTTTCCTTCTTTTCATAAGGTTTGTACCAGAATTCTGATCTGTGCCCATGGTGCTGGAGTGCGCCCGAACCCGGGATCAGGAGCACCTGGGTTAGTCTCATGTTTGATAATGTCTTGTTCACTATGGCAAGGATGTCGTCTGGACAAAGACCTGAGTGGAAAAGAGGGGCATTCCTGAGTCTGTTCCAGGTATCCGGTATGAACCCTGTTTTAAGGTAGTCCAGGTAGGAGTCTCTCCTGAGGAGGACAAAGTTAGCTAACTGCACAAAAGACTGTCCATCAGGTGTTGCAGTGAAATACCTAAAGCAATAGAAACACTTGTAGATGGAAGGTAGATTGGTGCATCAGTTACTTCTTTGGGGGCCTTTCCTTTAACAATAACATCCTGCAAAAAGTTGATGTGCTCCCCCATTTTTTCCTGTATTTCACTGTTACATCTGTTGAAGGCAGCAGCATGATTGGTTATATATGAGCCTTCACGTGTACATTTTTTCCAGCGCCAGATGTCCTGTGGAATGGGCCTTGATGCTGGACCAGACTGTGGATAGGATGAGACCTTTGCAACTCGTGAAAATTGTGCATTCAGTCTTGCCTCAGAATCAGACCAGCTAAAGACACTCCTTCCAGGGCGTTGAGGATCTTATGGTCTCAGACATGGTCTGCCAACTCCTGAGATCTAGACGGATAGCCTTCTGCAGCCCTGACATTTAGTTTTTCTATCTTGTGACAAAGCAATTGTCGGCTGGGAGTTCATTGTAGCCAGTTGCAGGCATATCTGAGGGTTTACCAGCTGCAGAAGAGGCAATGGAAGATTTCTTTCTGTCTGTAGACTTGCCAGTAGATTACCCCTTTTTTGTTGATTTTTCAAGAGACTGATCCCTATCCTGACCCGGAGGGCTCACCGGACCGATGGCTCTAGGGTCGGATGGGTTTATGAAAGGTTTGTCGGAAACAGGTGGATCTGTCACTGAGACTGGCAGTTTAGGTGTGGAAAATATATTTGGTCTGCTCAAGAGTGCCTCAAACTGGGAAAATTTTTCTTCCAATTGATTGCTGAGTACATTCAAGTCCTGTCTAGACACAAATGCACTGGGTGAATGGTGAGAAGCAGCAAAATCTTCCGGTTTATTAACCTCTGAAGACGCCTCTCTATGTATTTGGTATTGAGGGGTGGAGAACATAGCACGTTGTACATCAGTAAAAGACTCAAATTTCACAAAGTCATCCCCAATACCCTTGTCCCTACAACGGGCACACTTTTTATGACTGTTGAAACCAGCTGTCATGTGACCACAACTGCCTCAATGTCGAGAAGGGGAAGACATGACTACTGATCTCTTTATATATCCAAATAATGGTAACAAATTCACACAAATAACCACTAAATAGTTTAAAACAGTTCTCTTCAGAAATTCATTGTTTAACACTCTCGCGCCAAACAAAAAGAGGAAGTACGCATGCGCGCACATGCCCAATGGGGAGGCTGGGTGCTGAGAGGACACCTGGCGAATGGAGATGACACTACCAGTCCTGATGACAATGAAAGCAGTAATTAATTATTAATTGGAGTGAGTGATTCAAATTTTCTAAATTGTATATCTCATGTTCAAAAATACACTGGTAAACAAAAAAGGTTTACAAACAAAGTTATCCACAAAAGATGTAATCCTCAGTTTGTTTAAGGATGAGAGCTAACTAAGAGCCTAATCCCCTTTGATTTTGTGACAGGTTTACAATGACACAGGTATAATATCTGTCACTTTAAACAGGTATATTACCATATTAGAGGCAGATTTAGGGATGGGAGATTAGAGGGGGCGTGGACAGGGATAAAAAGCCCCATGATAAAGGTTTTAAACTCGTCTACATTTGTGTCTGGGAATGTATAGCCATTACAGTTGTTTTGAACACTGAACAGTGTTAAACAGGCAGCAATGCAACTCTTGAGTACCAGAGTTACATGTAAAGATATGGTTGTGTTGGTGATGATCCTAGGTAGACTCCTTTTGACAGGTTAGAGCTTCCATTAAAACCAGAAAGACTCCAAAACGAGTAAGAACAACAGTCAAGCCAACTGCTCACAAGAGCATTTGCAGACATAATTGTCCCTTGATGTATAAAATACTGTCTACTACTAAACGGACTTTACAGATGATCTTGGAAATTAGAAATCAGAGTCATATCACTTGCTTCAATTTTTGTATCAACTTGACAGGATACAGTGGAGTTCTAAGTATATTGATTTGCAAACAATTCTTTATGATTTCATACTGCATCTTTGAACTGAAAATGGTGGACACACAAAAAGCTTTCACTGGGGGATGCAAGGGTCATCATATTATCTTTTTATGAGCATTCACTCATAGTGTCATTAATAAGTGTATGAGTATTTAAACACCAAGATAAATTTAATCATGAACAATGGTGCATGTAAATTTACAAAAGAAACAAAAGTTGCACCAGCTTAATTTTTTCAAACGTGGCACATTCATCTCTCTATGACCAGTTAATTTAATTTCTGAAGGGATTGAAACACTTGTTAATTTGTTGAAGCAATTTACTTCCTCAAACTAAAAAGAACTAAGCATTGTATGGAAATAAGTACAATTAACCCAGTGAATATTGCCTCTATGAAAAGACTATTAAAAAGTCCTTTTTAGTATGTACACCTGTGTGACTTATGTTCCTAAGCATTGGAGATTAATGTTCTTTAAACAATGAGCAATCACCATATGGCATATTCTATGAAAGCAATTTCAAATGGCATAGTTTTACCATTGCATTCCCTCGTCAGTTTTCTTGAAAGGAAAAAAAACTGATTGGCTATAAATATTGAAAACAGTTCTATAAATAATTTTGATAAAGCACTTTTACCTGTTTCCTCATATTATTAAGTAAAATTTTTCTAATTTTTTGATCAATTGCCTCAGTGTGAACTTTGACCAATCCATGTAATCTAAGCCAATATTCACTGAACTTAAGTCAAAACTTAATATTCAACTTCCTCATCCTTCCCCAAAATGATGCACTGTAAAATAAGGTGATATTAGAAAGCAATGCTATTTAAATTGAAAGCGTAGCATACAGAAAACAAAAAGCTATTGCAAAAATACGAAGGAATTAAACATGACATCCAAGTCTTTAACTTGTATTTCCTTTTTTACATACCACACTATAGGTGGCCTATTGGCACAAGTAAGCGACAAAACATCAGGTACATGTACATATACCTTTACTGTCAATGAAGTGTCACCAATTTGTACAACAGGCTCAGCAAGTGTGACCAACCTTAAAGAAGAAAGTAAAAAAATAGACTTACAAATAGCTGATGTGAAAATGCTGGTGCAAAAACTACAAGATGAAGTTGATGGACTGAAGAACACTAAGAGTGGTCAAGTTGGTGCCTCATATGTTTGTTGGGGGAGAAAGGTCTGTCCTAACTCTGCCACACTCGTATATGATGGTAAGAAGATTGAAATAGTCTATGTAATTGCTATGTTGACAAATACCTATCTATATGTAAACATAGAACAGAGCCTAAATCAAGCATTGGTAAAAATTCATTACATGGAAAATAAAATGAAGCATTCAAAGTTGTCCATGTATAGTTTTATTTAACAATATTAATATAACATTAAACTAACAAATATTTGTTTTAATGTAACTAAGTAGCTAGTGATAAGTGATGTTCGTAGCGAAAATAAAGTGAGTGTGGAACATGTATTTTATCTGTCTTTAACAGTTGAAAATTTATTTTGTGAAATTCTTTTATGTAAAGAACCCAGCAAATTATAATCACACTTTGAAGTTTTACATTTCAAATAAGGAAAAGGTATAATTTTAAAGTAAATGTATAAAATTCACCCTGCTAAAATATCGCATGTATACTGCTTGTGTGTATATTACTGTAAAATGGATACATTAGTCATCAAACTTGTATCATAATATATATATATATATATATATATATCCCAAACAAAGACTTCTTTTACTTCTTAATGTAGCAAAGAGTGGATAGTAAAAGAATCCTCTTGTTGTGTGTTTCTCAGTTTCATCACTCAAAAAACCAAAACACTCGAAGATCATCCTTAAAACTGGGAATGTTTTCTTGTTTTCTGTTGTGATAAAATCTGCACAAAACTGTGATAAAATGTGGACGAAAAGACAATTTTCCAGTTGGGTGCCTACAGTTTTAGTTGATTACCCAGCTTATAATGTTGACACCAACATTGCTACAATGAAACGTACCTGCATATTTGTGTGTCACATCTTTGTTACTTGTATGAAACATACCTGTAAAAAAAATATATGTTTTGTAATCAATGTCCTTGTAAATGAATAGAGTTACTGTTTATCTGCAATACTCAAATTTTATTTATTTGTAGAAATAATTTTGTCAATCAAGCCTCCTGCAAACATTAATAATGGGTCTGTTTTGTACTCAAAGGTATACTGCCAAAGCAGATGCTAATCATGGCGGTGGTGTCAACTATCAATGCTTAACGAGGAACCCAGATTTCAGTCCATTTGTCAGTGCAAATGGAGAGTCTGGTTCCTACATCTATGGAACAGAATATGAAGTGCAGTCTTCCCCACTCATGCCAAGCAGCAAACAAGACCATGGTGTACCATGTGCTGTATGTGAAGTCACCAGAAGCCAGACACTCATGATCCCTGCCAAGACATCTTGTCCCAGTTGTTGGACTTCAGAGTACACTGGCATCCTCATGTCCCAGCATCGTGAACATGCAGGTTCCACATTTGAATGTGTGGACAGCAATATGGACACACTTCAAGGGGGAAGTGCAAATCGCAATGGAGCATTATTTTATGTTGTTGAGGCTTACTGTGGATCTCTTCCCTGCCCTCCATACAGGCAGTACTTTGAATTGTCTTGTGTGGTTTGCAGCAAATAATTAAAAAATACAGACAAATTTAAAAGACAATTGATCTTGTGTGCTTAATTATTTTTCATAAACCATCTGGGAGTGTTACATGAGGCAGAAATTAAAAGCAAAAATTAATTAGAATTCTTAACTTAACTTGTTTATCATTTCAAAAGTTTAACAAATTCCGTCTGTACAATTTGTGGTTCCCTACTTTTATATGGGAAATTTATGCATTTTGGCAAACAAAAATATAACAAAAGGTTCACATGTATATATTGAAATGACTCTGGAAATAAAACAACATGTAATAATACAAATTTATTACTCTCAGAGTAGACAATAAAATTTATACTCATGCACAATATTTAATACTTATTCACATGGAGCCAATTCCATCTAATATAATTCAATTGAAACTTTCACAGTACTTAATCCCCATCTGTTCAATAAGACCTAGACTATTACAATAACCAGGTCATGTCATGAAAGACACCGGAGGTGGGTTCACTACTTGCTAAAATACCCACTTGGTGAATCCTACAGTGTTGGATCGGACCTTTTACCTGGCTTGACCCTTGGTAGTGTAGCGCAAACTCTTTCTTTCCATTGATCGTCTCATTTTTGTGGT
This sequence comes from Sabellastarte sp. h YS-2021, assembly GCA_964017235.1. NCBI lineage: Eukaryota > Metazoa > Annelida > Polychaeta > Sabellida > Sabellidae > Sabellastarte > Sabellastarte sp. h YS-2021. The sequence goes on along the minus strand of OZ024930.1, from coordinate 5,370,035 downwards.
GATTATCTTGTTGTATGTGTGAGGGTTAATGAGATATGTAGCTTGGTAGATGTAGCTCTTCTGAATGCTTGGTTTTGAGAGGTTAATCAGAAGTTATTCACAGTGGAATATTAGTTGAAACAACTTCATATCAATGTTCTCTTTGATTGTGTAACAAATAAACTAGGCCAAATGAATTACATTTTACCATATTCACAATCATCTGTCCATATATTTTGCCGTGACATAATTTTTCATTTCATCAATTAAACAGTTCACAATGAGAAATGTTCACTCAATCCTCTTTGTTATAATTTTATATTTCATAATTTTAACAGTTTTCACATTTGATTTAATAATGAGTTTGTTACAATTTTGTTGTTGTTATTTATTCCAAGTTTGTTACACCTTTGTCAAGCTGCCTGTATGTCTTGCTCGGCGATTGGTATTGCTGACCAAGGGAGTGAGGCATTGTCTGCATTAGCTTTTTTAGTGTCTTGACTGGGCAACATGTATTTTACGTATTAGATAAGACATTGTCTAAAAGATCAATAGTGTAATCATTTCTGTCCGGGGTGTTTAATATTGTACTGATGGAAAATTTAGCTTTCAGTTAACCAGCAACTAAGCAGAACTGAACCCAAGGTGAAAAGGTAGGTCATGTGGGCCATGACCAAAAGAAGATTCAAACCCAGCTAAACCAAGGTCAAGGGGAAAGATCAGGTGAAGTTTCTTAGGGGAAGAACTCGACCCCAGGTCAGGGTCAAGGTGAAAGAAGTGATGCAGAGAACCCACATACAGTATGATCGTATGGGTGAGTCCTGGATTAGAACATGTATTACTAGTTCAAACTTTGGTAGTCACATATTGTACAGTAGAACCTCTCATATCAGAACAGGTTCTGTTCGCACAATAGAAAGTTCATAATAAAGAATTTCAGTTGCAAATAGGAACACTTGGAGACCACATACCTCTGCCAAGGCTCATAACCTCTAATATTGTTTCTGAATGCAATGATAGAAAATCCTTCAAAATTTCCTGGATCCAGATGGACCATCCAGATCACCACCAAAATCAGTAGTGGGTAAATCATTTGGCGTTTTGGATATCGATATTGAAAGTAAAAATATTTCAGTATTGGCCGATATGGGGGTGGGCGGGTGGTATTAGAGAGGTTGCGAACAAGGTTTCATAAACACCCCTTACAAAAAACCGCAACATAATTAATCAATACGAAAGTCCATCAGACGGGGCAGAGTTTTTGTTTGCGCAGAATGTTTGAAAAGAGGATGTTTTAAGGCCAAAACTAGACATAATTATTATTTACACAAAGATTGCAAACTATTATGCATTGTTTAAGATGTATGAGACTTTATAAGAAAATCCAGTTTTATATAATATTCATATTTAATCCATCATAAATCAAAATAAACTGTCAGAAATCATGGTTAATTATTTACAAATATGGATATCCCATTGATAGAAGATTTATAGCAACAAAAAATTGCATGTCTTTGGCCTTATTGTTTCCATTAATTGGAAGAGTTTCTGACAGGTGATAAAAAAAGGCTGGTCGTTGTATACTTGGACTTTTTAAAATATAATACACTGGCTAAATATAGTCTATAGTACTTGAGGAACTCTGTAATGACATGTATAACACACTATATTGGCCAAATAATTAATGAATCCACAAGGGAAACAAATTACGTGGCAAAGTCATTTGCCACGTAAAAAACGTAACCTTGTGCAGCTAAAACCTTATGAAATTGCATCACACACAGAAATCAATGACGTGTAATGTAGCGGACAGTAGATATGGGCTTCAAAAACGTTGTTCGCAAACTCTCTAATAATAGTCTACCAAATAGACTGAATCCGGAATACCGAAAATGTTTTGTTCTAGCATATCCCCAACTGCTGACAGGAAGTGAAATTTACTAAAATACATGGAAACACGGTTTCGCCGCCATCTTGACCTAGTTTCGATATTGCGAGTAAACAAACTTGTTTCTCTCCAGAAAACTTATATTTTATTGTCAGTGAATATTCACAGAAATCTACAAGTTTCTAATAACAATATATCAGGTATACTTTTTAGATATTGCATGAAATATTTTTGAGGCCAAAAATATCTGCAATGTGTGGTAATTACTTCATATATCATATTATCGCCCATTAAGTAGCCTCTTCCTGCCACTGTCAATCAACCAGTAAGCTCAGTGGGAGATCTGGGGGGGCGTGGAGGATGTCCTTTCAGAGTTAGAAACCTTTACTGCTTCACGCCTTAACTTGGCACACCTTGGACACAAAAAGCTTATTTTTGATTGTTTGGGTGTAGTTTCGTGGATTTCTTTTTATTAAAATATGTATTGACACAAGCACAAGTTATAAAAGCATTTTACTGACATAAAATCAAAATACTAAATCTTTTACACTCATTTTTAATGAGCGATAATATAATTTCTACATGAAATCAGTGCCTCAAATTGGACAATTTGCATACGGAAATTGGCGATGATATTTAAATTATTTCTGTTGACACTTCCACTTCCTTATTTGTTAATCAAAAATGCGCAAGTGTGGGCGATAAAATACAAGTGTTACTTAATATTTTAACTTCCGTTTTGTGCCAATTTAAGGATTGTGCCATTATATGGTGCCAAGCAGTAGTCATGGTAAATATTTGTAAAATTGTCATTTCTTACTCGGATTTTGACGAATAACATAGTAGGGTCATTCGCGTGGGAAAATTTGCGGCAAGTAAAATAAGCTCCACCCACATGCGCAGTAACAAGCAGTACTTACTGGAAACTCTCCCACAAAAATGAAAAAAGTAAGTACTTCCCCATGATGTCATTTCTTTTACCTATTCACGCCCACCATCAATCGCATACATTCCCCACTATTGTCCATTTAAAAGTACTGTAACTACTGCCACTACGGTTTCATTGTGACAGGTACTAGTCAGCCATGGCAGGGGAAACCAGTACATACAGATAGTCAAGTTCTCAACTGTACACTGCCGACCAACGGCAAGCAACTACCAGCCTTTCCTCTTGTGGTCAGGCTTGGATTCAAGCTATGATCTCAGAGGTGGGAGGCGAGTGTGTTAGCACTGCGACGCCTTAACCCCTCATGCTACTCAGCAGTTACTGGATATGCAGCCATGATAAATAAACAAATAGTTTTCGGCAAGACTGGAGCCACGTTTTTGTGGCAGTAATGAAGCTAAACAGAAAAAGAAAAATGAGCAAGCCATGAATATGCAGTAGCATATGTGTGGTAGAATTGTTATTCTGTTTTTGATAAATAACCTCTATTTTTCACTATTTTTCCCAGAATCTACCCCAGCCTCTCAGATTACACCTCAGGGAAGGTACTGTTTCTCAGAATTTTTTACAAGTTCATGCTAAACTTAACCTTGAAAATCCTGTTTGGTCTTTGTCTCGGAAACGTAATGGTGGAGAATTGATACCTGGCTGGGATACCGGTTGTGGCTGTTCGTGTTAAATGTCACAGCGATATCTTTATCTGACATTCAGACCTTGCCATAGTGACCTTGACCTTTCAAATACTGTCATCATGCTACCAGAGTTTGTAGTTTCTGTGCATTTGTTACATTTAGAACTGTTTCTAAGGTATAAAACTCATATTGGGATTTTTTATCCTTTCTTATGCCCCCCCCAAAAATTGGTGTCACCTTAGACTGAGAGGCCTGGGTTTGATTCCCAGTGATGTGTAGATCAAGACATCATAGCTTAGTGATAGAGCACTCAGTCTGTTATTTTGATATGCCAATGTAATAACCTGTAAAAATGCTATCGTAAATATGTTGAAGCTATGTAATTCCAAATTTTTGCTCGACAGTATTTGAAGTCTGTGGGGGTGTTACGTTACCTATGACATATAGGTTATTGTGAAAAATCCTATTCAGGCTGCTCTAATAAACTGTGTCGTATTGGACATAATTGGTGGGGACACTGGTTCGAGAGGGGTGTAATTCTTCTTAGTGTGACCTTTGACCTGGGCTTTGACCTCTGAAATGGGTTATGCAAGAATGTTTTTTATTATCAAGTATTTTGACTGTTTCACCACTGACCAGATATACCGGTGTACATCTATTTGGTGTGCATCTGTCTTTTACATCCTAAAAGGGACCACAGGGGCGTAGTGGTAACACACGCTCCACCCACCTTGAAGTCGGCGGTACTGGTTTCCTCTGCCAATAAATCTATCCGTCATGATATGACATGTACAGCGTTGAAAGCAATTTAAAACCCATAATTAAATTGATGTCCTAGCAATGAAATATAAAGTTGTTTGTGCACTCGTAACTTGGAATTAATTGGTAGAATATCGGTATCTTTTGGAATATATGTCTGTACCATATGTGATGTTCATTCCCAGATTACCACTATTGCTTGAAATATTTCCGAAACATTTGTAATATCTGTGATATGTACATACATTATTTATGGTATGGTTGATTTCAGAAAAACTAAAACAATGGCTTCCAGTTGTGTTGATTCAGGCCCACCTCTAGGGGGTGAATCTGCAGGCTGTGACTTAAATTCGATGTGCTTAGAAGATTTTAAGCTCTGGTCAGCTGATGCTTTAGTGGGCTTCCTGCAGTTGAGAAAGAGATCCATAAAAGGAAGCAAAGAAGAACTTGCAGCCAGGTCTGTTACTAAAATCCATATATTTGTATCCACCGGAAGCATCCGGTGGATACCTTGGTTTAGCGTTCGCTACGCCGCCGCCGCCGCGCGTAGAGAGATTTTCAGCGTTAACGCTCTAAGAGGAAAACAACAGCAGCTAGGTTCACCAAATTTGCAGGATATCTTCATTGGGGGGTAAGCTTCTCTGGGAAGGAAAATAGCCTCATTCTGAAAAACAACAAGATGGCCGCCATGGGCATTTCTTTGAAAATAATCTACATTTTTCTACTGGCTGTTCCTCATAGGTAGAAGATTGAATATCTTCATAGGTGATATGTATGACACATGTACATGTCCTCTACAACCTTGCAAACATTTGACCTTGAAGCTCCTAACTCAAGGTCATCCACGGAGTGCCGAAGTAACCCACATAGAGGACTTTAAAAGTGCCTATATCTCCCTTATTATTGGTCCTAGAGGTTTGCAATGTGAAGCCAACCTATAGGAAATCATGTGCTGCAAATCTTCTGATGTGGTCAGATTTGACCTTGGGCCCCTCCTTCAAGGTCAAATGAGGATAGCCAAACTTAAAAGTGCTTATAACTCGCTTATTATCGATCCTAGAGGTTTGGGATGGTAAACCAACATATAGGAAATCATGGGCTGGGAATCTTCTGGTGTGGTCGGATTTGACCTTGGGCCCCTCCTTGAAGGTCAAATGAGGACAGCCATACTTAAAAGTGATTATAACTCGCTTATTATTGGTCCTAGAGGTTTTGGTGCATTGTCTTTACGGTGGATATAATTTGCATCAGTTTTCCGATGCGCTAGGTCTAGTTTTATTTGCTTCAGTAAGTGGTATTAAACTTCTAACACATAGTTATATAGGGCACCAATGAATTACTCCAACTACTTTTTAATGATTTGTGTCACTAATATTTAACCAATGATCTTTGTTATAAAGATTTTGCACAGTGGACTAAATATTTTTGATCATTCCATCATTTGCTTAAATTAACTGTGTATCAAAAGCAAAATATGTTAAAGAAATAATCAACTGTTTTCCTGTTTTTGCCAACTAGAATGTACTTTTTCAGTGCATCCTCTGTCAGGTGCATTTCTGGAAATAACATATTTTACTTGTATGCAATATAATTTGTTTGATACCAATAGGGCATTCATAGCATGGGAAGATAAAGTTACAGCCAATCCAAGTGAGGAACATTTGCTTCGATGCAACATGAAAGACTACAAAGAAAAACTTTCCCATGAGTGTTTTACCATCCCTGATCCCTTGACTCTGCGAGAAAGCTGGTTTAATGAGGAATCCAAGTCAGAGTGGCCTAGTATATATTTCCATGACATTTGTGATTATTTGCGCCTGACCACTCCCAAAGAGTTATATCACAGACTATGCAACGAATATAAGCAAGGGAAAGCTTACAGGTGACTACATTATTAAAATTACTAAATATTAGTAAATAATGATACTGTAAATCTTCTGTAACAGTTACATTTGGTCTAAACTAATTGCATTATGGTTATTTTTAATAACATTAAATCTTCAGTTTATCTCGGGGGCTCGATGGTGTAGCGGTTAGAACTCTGGCCTCCAACCTCTGAGGCCGCCGGTTCGAATCTCGGGCCAGGCGCGTCATGTTGGAAAGTTGGTAATTACTTGTCGATGCCCGGTGGTTTACAGTGCAGTTTGCATTGGTTTCCTCCACCCACAAACTACCCATTGCAATATGGCCCTGGCTGTTGAACGCGACGTGAAACAACAAATAAATAAATCTAAATCCAGTTTATCTTGCAGAAGTCATTTTATAGTACTGTTATATTATTCACAAGAGTAAGGAAATAGATTGGGAAATATACTTGGTTCAGTTATCAATGAAAGTACCTATGTCTCAAGAATTTTAATTGGTGTTATTTCCACTTCAATAAGGTTAATTGCTGTTTAAATATAGAAATTAATAATTGTTTAAATATCCCTCATAGATATTTCACAAGTGGATGGGTAAAACAGATATATTACCACCCAGTGGATCAAAATTCCAAAGTTTGTCTGCTGGCAACAAAAGTTACCCCCAGCATGAAACTTAGCTCTTCTGCTTATGAAGCCTGGGTTGCTGTTCTGAAAGATGGGGACCATCAGCAAGGGGGCACCATTGTGTCAGCATACTGCACATGTACTGCTGGGTAATTAATTAATTTCCTTTAATGTACTTCTTATGCATAAGCAATGCACAATGATAACTATTGAATGGTAAATATTTTTTATTTATTTATTCCATTGTGCTACAAATGGTAAAGTCTGCAAAGAGTATTCGGAAACCAGTGACTTTACACATGTTCTGCCTTGAAAAAACTTCAAAGCTGGTACTATCACATATAGTAAAATTAAAATGTTTTTCTTGTTAAATTATATTGTTTGAGACCTTTAATAAAGTACATCTATCAATAAATAAAAAATAAATTTCATTTAAAATAGAATGTTTTCAGTGAATAACTATTTCCACACAGGTGTGATATTGTATGAATGGGCATAAAAATCTCATTTCAGTGGAACTCTTTTGCCTTTATCTGATTTCAGTTTGAAAGGGACATGCAATCATGTAGCTGGCATCCTCTTTAGGGTGGAGTATGCTGTGCGTACTGGTTTGACAAAACCTGCTTGTACCTCAGAGGTTTGCAAATGGAACAGACCAGCCACCCATATTCCAACGACACCGATTGAGTTGTGTGAGCAAGTCTGGAAACGGGAGCATTACTTAAACTCAGGTTAAAATTAGTGCAAATTCTTTCATAAATGAAAATTTGAAAAAAGCATCGGAGATGCCCTTACGACACAGCCTGGGGAAATAGTTTTCAACAAAATGAGATATAGAACCTAACCAATGTGTTCACGTTCTACATCTGACAGACTCCAAGAAATAGCTCGGACAAAATTTTAAAACTTATATCTCCATATACAAATAAATAAATCATACATGTTGTTGAATCTTTTTTATTATAATAAGTTTATCCTTTTATAAACTCTGCCAGCATATCAGAGTATTATTGCTGTCAGTCTGAGAATAAACTCAGGTGCCTTGATTGATTAGGGTTTGGACTGGTCTTTAATAGATGCCACTGTAATGTTATTGGTGTGTATGTATGCATTGCTTATTTCATATAATATTGTTCTAAAATTGCTTGAGTTCTGTTATGTATAATATTTAAATATATATTTCAGAAAATGAAGATCACATGAAGTCTGTGCAACACCTTGCCACAAAATTCAGCTCCATGGCCACATCACAGACAAGCATGACAGCACAAGAGAGAGTGAACAAAGACCTCTTTGATGTAGTGCACGAGCTACAACCACATTGTTGTGTAATGCAGTTACTTCATGGAAAACCTGTGGCTGATCAGCAGATTCCTTGTCCTCCCCCACCATTTGAAACTGCCTTAAATGTGACTTCCACAAATGATTTACTTTATTCCATGTCTCTGTCAAGTAACGATGTTGATACCATAGAAAAGGCAACCCGAGACCAGTCAAACTGTTTGGAGTGGCACCAACAAAGATCAGGCCGCATTACAGCTAGTAACTTCCACAAAGTGAATTCCAAAATGCTTTCACTCAAGAAACAAAATCAAAACTGTTCTCCAACTTCACTTGTTAACTTTTTGCTTTCTGGAAGAAATCCTGTTACAGTCGAAATGAAACATGGCAAGGCCATGGAGCCACATGCTAAAAAGGCATATGAGAAAGTACAAAAAGTAGCACATAAAAGATTCAGAACAAGAGAGAGTGGTCTGCATGTTTCTCAGAGCAATCCATTTCTTGGTGCCACTCCAGACATTATTGTTTCCTGTGAATGTTGTGAAGATTTGGGAATTTGCGAGATTAAATGCCCCTATTCCATAAAAGACCAGATTCTATCACATGTAAATTACCAACATTTGACCTTGACAGATGACAGAGTGGAACTTTCTCACAAATCCAGTTATTATACTCAAATTCAAGGTCAGCTTGCTATTGTGAAAGCAGAATACTGTGACTTTTTTGTGTATACCTCCCACGGTCATCACATAGAACGTATTCATTTTGACCCTTCTTTCTGGCAAAATGTATCAAAGAATTTGACAGACTTTTGGCTGCATTATGTTGCTCCTGAATTGCTTACAAGAAATAGGGATGAAAATGACACAGAACAGCAGAAATTAGATCATGCATATGCTGAATCAAAAGATCTCTCCCCTCATTTTGTTGAACATAATTATTCAAAGTGCACGCCAAAAAGTAAAGGTTCTGGTGCTGGTCCACTCAGTCTGTGTAACCCCAAATTACCAAACCTAGATCTATGTAAAGGATGTGGTGATGCTCACAAGTAAAAACAGATTATGAACATGAAACATCTGCACTGTAGCCCAGTAGCTTAATATATCCATATTTAAAGACAGAAAGACAGGCTGTCACTTATATACAGGGGCACCAGTGAATATAAAAATCTCAATACAGTAGAACCTCTATTGTCTGACCTTCTAATATCCAAATTATAAATTATCCAACCTCAAAATCACTCGACTCCATTTAAGCCTGCTATTTTAGCCCTTCTATTATCCGACCCTTCTATTATCCAAATCAACTGTACCTCCCTTAGAGGGTTGGATAATAGAGGTTATACTGTATTTAACTTGTGATTTTGCAGTCATATCTGCATTTTTTTCTGGTTTTGCAAATAAAAACAAGCAGAAGTGCTGTAAAAAGACATTTTTAATGATAGATAATACTTCTTCGTAGGCAACATAGTTACCAAAATACTGTTGAAAAGCCGGCACTTGTTCACACTGATCTGCTTGGTAAATTGCTTGATAAATAAAGTTCTGTGCTACAGTCATTATACAATTGACACAAAATAAGATATAGCTTCAACAGAAAATAAACCAAGAAACTGGAATTTGCCCAGTAAAACTCATTTTGAATAAATTGGTTTCTTCAAATTACACAAAGCTGCACAAACAATTAAAATTTTGTCCAGTGCAGAGACCAGTGCAATAGGAACAGTGTATTTAATAATACGAAAGGACTTTAATCTTCGTATTACTTGTTCTACTAAAATTCTAAGCCTTGCAATTCGACTTGTTTTAACATTAGCTGCAATTGTCATCTGTGACTTTCCCCTTTTTCCAGGTGGAACATGTAAGTAAATATACGTCTGGCGGCACACTCATCCTGGATATTGAAGCCTCTGTCAGCTTGAACCATATCATATGGTTCCAGTTTGTCTAAAAATCCTGAATGTATTGTTATGGCCTTATCAGATGCTCCTCCATTGTAAACTTTGGATAAGAATGTTATTGATGAATTTGGTGCAACACCGATTAAAAATTTAGCTGTATTATTCTATTTATAGTTTGACCATGTTGATGACTGTAAGTGGGGATCCTTGGGTTTTTCAATAAATATTTCAGAGCAGTCTATAATTGTTCTCAAGTCAACCAGGTGGTTGTACCTGCTGGGCTTGCTCATAGCAACTTCCTCCTTAGATGGCCAGTATATCAAATTTCCTAAAACTTGTGCCATTGATGTAATCCAACTGTTAAAAATTTGACTGCACACTGAAGCTGATATGTGAAATCTATCAGCTAAGTCTTTTTTCAGTAGCCTTAGACGTATCAACATTAATGTTAATAAAAATTCATCTTGGCTGCTTAGTTTTCTCTCAGGACCGAATTTTTTGGGACTTCGGCAAAATCGTCGATGTTTGTTGCTCAGACAGCTTATACCTCTCCACCTTCTTGTAACAAATGGAGCAACCACATTGTGAAGTTTTACAAACAATTCAAAGGATGGAATTCCTGTGTAAAACTGCACATTGAAATCAGATTTCAGTATTGACGACCAACTTTTAACTTTTAGTTTCTTCTGAGTCAATGCAACTTCACTCTGTAAATCCAAATTCTTCTGTTTCAGTGACTGAATTTCAGATTTTAATGTCCTCATGAAAAACAATAGCACATGTATGATAAACTTAGCCCCCAGCAGTTGAATATTTGACTCATTTAAAAGTGGCTTTTCTGATTTCACTTGTCTGTCTTGAGAGTGAGGCACCTTATCGGCTAGTCTTTCAGTTCTCCTTGAGTATCTTGATGTGCGAGGTGTATTTCACTCAACATTCTTTTTAGAATGTCCAAGGCATTTTGTGGGATATGGATTTTCTTTCGTTGGTTTGCCATCTATGAAGTGCTCTGAACAAACCTGCAATCGATAAATATATACTGTTATCAGGATATTGTGACTTTTATGTTGCCATGTTATAAGTTGTGATCATAGCAACATTTTGTGAGAGCTACCTACTATGTGGTGATCAATAGAAGACCTTGTGAGCACTAGAGCTGTAATGAACAGTGATTTCTGTAGATCGACGCTCGCTTGTTAGATGCGAGTTGAACTCGAGTAAATGACACAAATATAAATAAAATAATAATGTCCAAATATTGTCATCAAGGGATCCGCCATTGACGTATTTAGTATCATTTTATTGCAAGGAAATATATTCTGTTGCCGGTTAAATTGTACAGGTATGTATGAGCACATTATGGAACATCCACGTAAATAAGGAAATAAAAAAAACGGCCATTGCTCATTGAATTTTTTGTCTTTATGGTTAAATAAATTGTAAAAGTGCTGGTTTTATAACAAGACTAGTATATCATAATATATTTTTTAAAAACTCGAGTTTAAATTACGTTAATCGATGTGGTCCCAAATATCGCCCACCGAGTTACGACTCGAGTTTCGGTCAACTCGTTACACCACTAGTGAGCACCACTTGTTATGTGGTTATAACTGGAAGATCTAGTGAGCACAGAATGATCTTGTGATCATGACTTAATTAGTAAGTAGTGATCACCACTTATTTTGTTGTGAGTACTAGATGATGTGGTACTCATGACTTATTTAGTTGTGATCACATGATCTTGTGCTCACTAGGTTATTTGGTATCTTCATTCGTAACAGGTTTTTTCTGTATATGTTACTTAGAAAGTTTGCTCATTTTATACATTATAAAACAAGTAGAAATGCTGTAAAAAGACCTTTCTAATGATATACAATAGATATTTGTAGTCTACAGAGAATCCACATTTTGTAGAAAAACTAGCATTTGTTGACATTATCTCTGGTAAAAGGGTGCAGTTGTATACAAAAAGAGTATATCCCACTCTGTATACCCCCCATCCCCTATATAGGTTATATATCATGGGCAATAAATTTTAAATTACTTTTAAAAAATTTGGATTGTCATCGCTATCAACACATTGTATAGATTATATCACAATGGGTTGTTGAAGGGCACAAGAAACCCATTCATAATACATGTAGATGTTAATTACTGTGCACTGTAAACTCTCAGGCATCATACAGTAATTACCAACTTTTCCATATAAGGTTGGATCAGGGAATTAAGTCACCAACATAAGAGGTAGAAGGCATTGTGTGTTTACCACTCAACCACTGAGCCCCAAGACCAAGGTGGAAAAATGTAAAAGTGCCACAAATGTACATACAACAGTGTAAATGGACAATAAAGCTTATATCATGTAAAACTGACCCTATGATCCTTTTTAGGCTCTAAATGTCTGTGACTATGTCCTGGATCAGCTCTAGACAAATGTCTTAGCCAAATTTGTCTTTCTTCTGGTTGTTTCTTTGCTGTAGGAAATGTAAATAATCTGAAAGATTTAAAAGAAAAAAGCATCAACATAAACAAAGAAAAAGTGAAAAGTGAATCTAATATAGATTAAATTGGTTTATTACTCTGACACTGTTGACATATTTCTAATTTATTTTCTCTGTGAAAAAAACGAAAAGGTTATACAAACTGAAATATATGTCTATCAAAGAATAAAAAAGACATTTTGCAACAACTGGTTGTTTATCTTTCTTTCTGTACAACTGACCATCATCACTTGTGACCACATCAATTTCAAATGAAAGGGTGTCTGGACACACGCATGTGTAACATTTAAGCAAATTTTATTCACCAAGGAATAAACAACGTAACACCCATGACTGGAATGCTGCAAATTAACCTACAGCCTACAACCAATGTCCAAAAAAAGACCACGTAATTACATATCAACTTGCTACACCTTACGTTTACCGACACATAATCTATACAAGATTTTAAAGGTCAGAGTTATTATGGCAGTCTAAGGTCAACTTAAGGTCACATCATAACTTTGCACACCTACAGTCCACTGTAAAGGCTGTGGAGTAAAAATTATGTTTTTAAACTCTTACATTTAGTACAATTGTTGTACTATTCAAGATTAATATTCGGTAATCTACTCAAAGGACTTACTGAAATGGAGGTGTACATGTACACTTTTCATCACAATAGTAAACATTATGCTGTGTGCAAATTTGTTGCTTCCAACGTAACAGCCGATAATCCCCATTGCCACAGCCTACAGCATAACAGTGCCTTGATGTAGATCCAGATAATGCCATCCCGTAAAAAGAAAGTAATCTTTTAAATGCCTGTAAGCACTTCACCACATTTATACATGATTCTAGACGAATGTAACTGTGTTTTGCCATCCATTCAAAAAATAACTGGGTTGTGATGCCTTGATCTGCTGTGATTTGAAATCAGCAATTCACTGTCTGAAAATGATAAATTTGTATTACTGCTTAACTACAAACCCAGTAATTTATTCATTGACACATTAACATCCACATACCATTGACATGACTGGGCATTTACTTAAAAAAATAATGAGTAACTGTTATTTGATTTTGATGGTTTCAATTAGAAGCCTTACAGAATAAAAAAAATAATCATTGTTATTAACACAACTTATAATCTTACCATATTCAACACGCTGTTTGTATAAATAGTAAACTACCAGGAACCATTTCAAAGGCCAGACTGCATCATCAGGTAAATAGACTTGTGGCAGAACAACTCTGCCCGGGTGTGAAACTACAAAGTCACTGACTGAAAATACTGATAACTGCTTATACTACTGTACGAATGCTTCTCTGGTCTCTGAAAATAAAGTGCATAAACATCTGAATTAACATAATATTGCGATATCTTTATATTGTATAAATTTGTGGGAAGTCAGTGTGAATTTATTTAATATTTTACATCATGCCTAGTACCTTTGTATCAGTTGTATTTTGAAGGGTACACACGAAGATGGAGAAAACCCAGACATACAGTTGACCCAGGTTCTGTGCTGTAGTAATAAAAAACCGATTGTGCGGGCACTTGTTACAGGATATGCACCCGGCAAAGCTTTAAAATAATGCCAGAGTGCCGTCAAACTAATTAAAGCACAAGCATGAGGTATTGATAGTGTATGAATTTCCAAACGAGAAATTAGAAACGATACTTCCGTTCTTCAGCAGGCGATTATTTCAGGTTTTACTCCCAGCTGATTCTATGTGCACAGATGGGTTTTCATTCAGTGCACACTTCCAGTCTTTATAATATAAACTATCGTCCAATGGAGAGCAACTACCAGCTTTTTCCACTTCCAACAATTACATGATGTGATTATCAGTTAAAATACTTTTTAAAAATAGCCAATGCAGTCACCAAAAATACAAAACAATCATTTGGTGCACAAATCAACCTCACCAAGATGTGACATTTTGTTTGTTCACAAAGTGAAGTGGTAAGGCCCATTTTCTAGTATTTACATAACAGAAAACTGTGTACCAGCTTACACCACTAGAATGAAAATTGTCCTCAGAATCTGTCACTTGAATTTAAATCAAATCAATCAAGGCATTGCAAAGCTATTACAGTATTTGCTGGTCTATAGAGTCATACCAGGAAGTAGATTAAGTGGGTGATATTAGATGATTTTACAGCAAACACCCAAAACAAAACAAATGTAAACGTTTATACAGGCTAAATAAAATCTTATACCTTACTCCGTTTTTCTGCTTATGTCATACTTTCAAATACTGTGCATATCATCTACTTCATATATTTCAGTGAAAAACCTATCACTCCAAGGAATGACTTTTGTTTACTTGCCAAAGGAAGTGGAAACCAGTACTAGCGCATGTGCACTCGCAAACCGTGTCTTCGTGTATAATACACGGCAGTTTTCATCCAAAACGCATTGAAAAGTACAAAAATGCAAGATCAAAGTGTACAATCTCTTCAGATTTGGGCTTTATTTCAAACATTTGCAGTGTAAGTTGACAGTTTTACTTAAAGTGGCGATATTGATATACGTCTTTAGGCATCGATATCTGCAACCCTGTCCGAAAACAATAAATAGCGCCAGTATCGGTAAACAATGTACCCACTACTAATCACGTGTTCATTGTGGCATTGTGGACATTTCCTGTTATATCAATCTAGGAATATCGTTTTAAAGGGATTTTTATCACAGAACTCATAATCAGTATTGGAGGTATTATGCCTTGGGGGATGTATGCACTCTCCGAGTGCTCCTGTTATTGTATTATGTTGTCTTGTATCCTGTTTTCATAGGTACATATGTGGCCTTTCAGTTCCGGCATCATGTATTATTTGTGGTCTAAACAGTTCTGGAAGGTGATGAAAAGACACAGTGCGTGGTGAAATATTGCAAAATTTAGTACTTCCTACAACTGGTAATCTAAACAAATTTAGTCTAAATCGCAGCATTTTAATTCATTTTACTTCTTTTTCTTCATTCCAAATTTTCATGATTATAACTGGTAAACTTTACAAAATGGATTTGACATTCCTCTCTGTATCTTGTGTTGATCTTGTAGGGGATGAGCACTACCACTGTGCCTCCGCCTTACAGAAGTCTGTCCGCGGGTCGGATGATAACGGTGCCCTTTACTGGATGACGCGCATGCTGGAGGGAGGAGAGGACCCGCTGTATGTTGCCAGGAGACTGGTGGTTGCTGCCAGCGAGGATATAGGTTTGGCTAATGCTACTGTTTGAAGTAATCTAATCAAATAAGACATTGATGGCACTTAATTTCTCTTGCAACTGATTTTTGGGTGCATAAAACAAGATTGTTGATCTTAGATAATACAGACTTTGAAAAAGCATAGTTTTATAAGTTTGAAATTTCTCTGAATTATGCGTACTTTTGCTGTAGCTGTTTAATGTTACCCTTGCACCAATGCATCAAAGGAAATCGATAAAATTGCACAGAAAAGCAAGCAGAAATATGAAGGGAAGCCACAACTCCAAATATTTCACGCTGGCTAATCACTAAGTACTATTTGTGTCGACACAGAATAACTGTTGAATTTATAAAACAACCAAAAATCTTAAGTTTAATATTCTAAAAGCCAATGAAAATGATAAATATGTGAAATAAAATGAAATTATATGTCCATAATCTGTAAAATTTTATAAATTTGCTGTTACACTGCAACTTCTGGTTTATTTATATCAGACAGGAAGTAGGCGATAGAAGAGGTAAATGGTACTTCCGATTTTACGCAAATCAGAGTTGCTTCTAGGATGCGTTTTCCATGGGATCGCGCATTAATTCGTCTACAAACACAGATTTTCTTGGAGTCTGCATAGACCAAATTATATGAGAACGCGTAGTACACAAGGCAATGCGGGAAATATATGAAGCGAAAAGACGAGAGATCTAGAAAATCGAAACACTACACAGATCGAGAGTTTGTTAAGGTTTTGATTTTTCCGTCGAAACATTCAAATAAATGCCTGTTGACGATGTGGTTTCGTGATCATTTACAAACTCAAATATATTATGTGCTACAGACATTATTTAGACATATTATACCCCAAAACATAAAAAATGGTGAAAGTGGATGGTTATATAAAAATGGCTGCAAGAAAAACGAAACTGGCAGTAGACTGGATTGTTACCACAACAGGCCATGGCAGTGAAGCCGTAGTTCTGAACTTCAGAACGGCTTGTCCAAATATAAAAAAAGCCCTCGTAGTGAAGAATTTCAGAACTAGTGAAGCCGGTTCTGACCCTACACGGCGTACGTATCAGTTGGATTTCCCAACAATGTATGTGTAGAAAATATTTTACTTGAAGATCAAAATTCACGGACAACTCATTAATATTAATGAGGTCACAGATTTTCATAGTGGTTTCTTTATATTTTCTGCTTTAAGATCAAATACTAGATGGACTACGGAGCTCATGAATATTTATATATGCGTAGAAAATATTTGACGATTCCATGGGGTGATTTACTTTTGTTCATCGAACTGGTTATTTACACCACGGCTGTGTACATAAGGGTATTTCAGTTCTTTATGTACACCACGGCTGTCGAGTAATGCAATAATACACTACAATAATATAAAGTAAAACAAAAGCTGTTTTATCAGTGTTAGTTTGAAAATAAATGCAATTTCTCTCTTTTACAAGAATATATTTGATTAATGCTTATAAAGTTGAAACAAGGCCAAAGGCCAAAAACAAGTTGACATTGTCCTGTTCACTCTCCATGGATATGTATTTAGTGAGAAATATAGAATCTTAAAAATAATGTTTTTCTTTTTGTATTTTTGCTATATATCACTTTTTTGTAAGGTGTGTAGATGGCCGTGTGTAGAGGCTTTCATGCCATTAGAACCTGGTACATTTGTAATGTATGTATGATTCTTGTTCCATGTGTATAATGAATAAATAATGAAACAATAAAAAATCACATCTTCACTGTCTTTGTCATCTGAGTGTCATCCAACCCAAGTTAAGCCACAACTATTCGACCTGTGGGGATCAAAAGGCTAATTATGTAACAAATTTTACCTGGCTGGGTACACAACAAGGTGTGTAAAGAAATTTAATTTAGTTTCCACAGTACAATAGTGGGGAAGACTAATCATCCCATTTCTAGGGGGACTGACATAGCATGCACAATAAGGTGGTGTAGAAGACCATGTACATTAGCTTACCTACATTTTAGTGGTACACAAAATATCCCAAATATCTTGCATATGTACACAAGATATTCAATCTAGCTTACATAAACAGCGGTGGTGTACATAAGGGACATTATCTGGCTAATATACACAACGGTGGTGTACATAAGAGACATTATCTAGCTAATATACACAACGGTGGTGTACATAAGAGACATTATCTGGCTAATATACACAACGGTGGTGTACATAAGGAACCATATGTAGCTTATGTACACAGCGGTGGTGTACATAAGACGACTTTTCCGCATTGCGTACACAGCGGTGGTGTAAATATCCTCTGCCTTTGTTCATACCTGTATATAGTGGCATTATACCAGTAAACATCAGCCTACCAGTGAACGCCCGCCTTATATTTCTTCAATACAATAGAGGTCAAGGACAAATGCTTCAGTATGTAAACTAAATGACTGTTTACTGGCATAAAATGACCGATAATCAATGCAATTTGTCAAAATACATAGCTTTAAAGTTTAAAGCAAATATTATCAGACGTACAACTGTTAATTATACTGCTACTTATTGCGTAGCCAGGTGGCCTTGATCACTAATTAATAGAAGTCCACTGTTAAAAATGTCTAAATAAACAGAAAAAGTATTTTTCATTAGTTTAAACTTCTATCATAAAGTCGTCCCCCAGAATTTCTAGCCTCTCCCCAACATTTTTTGCAGTGGTGGGGGATCGCCCCACTTTTTGAAATTCCTAGAATGAACACTGTAAATGAATAAACAATACAGAAACCATGGCTGTTGTTGGATTTTATCTCATTTTATGTGATAGTATGCACATATTTGTTGGATTGAGAGCTTTTACCATCTTTTACTACATTAAGCGATTATTCATACTTAGAAATTTGATACTCTATTCTAACCATCGTTGATTAGTCGGCTAGTCATGACTTGACTATAAATATGGATTCTGTATTCAAATTGTGTCGGCCAACAGTAGGGAGCAGTAAGTAAATCCAGTTACCACACATGAGCAAGTAGGAGGGGCTGTTTTAGCGGATAGGTAGCTTCTTATTTGATAGAAGAGAGCTGCTATGTTTGAACTTACTTTGAGGAGTGAGACCTATCATAATTTCTGAAATGTATAAAATGCCCCCAATAATTATCAATGCCAACACTTTTATTGGTGATTTTCAGTGACCAAGGGATCAAAAACGGCAAACAGACCTCAGTACTGCAAAGTCATCAGTTAGAGATCAGTAAACCATAGATGTTTTCCATTCTTGATTTTATATATAACATTTACATTCACAAAAAAATTTAATAAAATTTAACTAAATATTACCACTGATGTTATGTTAACAGCAGCTTTACTAAATTAAGATTTTGCAGTAAAATACGTTGCATTATTAATTTTGTCAGCCATGTTTGTAACCCATCATACTATCACAAAGTATTTCTCAAAAATACTAGAGAGGTAAAAAGACTAATTGAAAACATGTTAAGATAGTTGTTTAACTTTGGCACAGTACTTTTTGGCTTTTTTGTTGATATAAAATGCCTGACCCCCCACCTTTTGGGAATTATAAATCACTCCAAGGCATGTATTATGAAAATTACAGTATTTCTGTGTTGATTTTCCAAAAGATAATTTAGGGCTGCCTTAAGTTTTGGATTGTTAACTAATGTGCCATATGACCACAGTGTCTGATTAATGTCAGCTGACACCGTGCCTGTTTGTGTTCTCTCATTAGGTTTGGCTGACCCCCACACTCTAACTCTTGACATGGCCACGTTCCAGGCATGTCAGGTGATTGGCAGACCCGAATGCTTTGTAAGTTTATTTTCTTATACTCCCTTCACACTTCTCTGCTGAGGCACTATGTTAGGACTCCGTTTCAAAAATAAATGTGGTGTAATTTCAGAGAAAGCATTATCACAAACAGCAGATGTCAATAAAATGTCAATGTTGAAATCCTTGTGTTTTAACTGATAATCAGCTTGAAACTTTTAGTGTGATATTAGACCTGCAAGTTTTAAAATAGTGTAGTGATTGTGAATGTAACAATATAATCCCACATAAGAGTGGGTCAAGGAACATTCAGTGAGGGAGCAGTCACAATTGCCATTTACGACTGATCTTTTTCAGGAGGGGAATTTTTTTTGTCCCACAAATATTTGTAGGTCACTATTAGTGGTCGATTAATTTTGTTGAAGATGTGCCATTGAGGTCGTCCATTGACAATTTAAAGTAATGAAATATTCAACATATATCTTACCTTTCTGTTTATATAGCTTAGTGCCATTAACAGATTTTGTTAAGTTTTTGTTCAATAACTTGGCAAACTTCTCACAGCATTTTCATTTGTGTACATTTTATTGCCATATTTGCAGGAAGTAAACATTTACAGTAGAAGCTAAGTTTCAGAAACTTAAAAAAAACCCCAAAATTTACCAGATTGATATGTCATCGTGGAAAGTGTTTTATGGTATAATGACCAATAAACAGGCAAAATAGATGAATAATCAATTCTGATCTTGATTTGTCGGCTGTCAGTGTGGAGAATTATTAGACCATGAATATTGGATATGATTCCCAAGACTAGGGGTGTTGCGGTAGCGATTTTTTCCTTCCGGTTTCACGTCTAGTACTTCCCGGTTGGTTTCCGGTTAACTGTCTCTTATTTAACAAAACATGAGAAACCAAATAGTTTCCATACTGTAAAACAGGAATTCTAACATAAACACAGATGTGTCCTTGATTCTGATTGGCTAGAAGACGAAATACATGGTATCTGTGAATTATAGCTCATTATGGCTGTTGTTTTAAAGTAAAAAGCAAATAAAAGTGGATTATGACATATATTTTGTATGTAAGGTTAATAAAATTACTTTATGTTCAAGCATAAGCGGAAAACCGATAGCTGAACTTTATGACGATTTGCAGTAATTCATTTACCGTACCGATGATACCGGTACTACCGCAACACCCCTACCCAAGACTAATCACTATATGATAGTAAACTCTTGTAGGACTGTGAAAAAAATAACATTTCATAAAAATGTGACTTTTTCTATTATTGACTAACCTTATTTAGAGGTCACTCGCAGGTCATTATATTATAAAACCCAACTATGTCTTCTGCAGATCAATCTTGCTCACTGTGTCACATATCTGGCCCGTGCCCCCAAGTCCAATGAGTCGTACTCGGCATTTCAAGCTGCACAGACGTGTATCCGCGAGCATGACGGACCTCTGCCTGGAGTGCCCCTACATCTCAGGAATGTGTCCACCAAACTCATGAAAGAATTCGGTAAAGTATAACAGTTACCATGGTTAGACTCATGAAAGAACTCAGTAAAGTATAACAGTTACAATGGTTAAACTTGCGAAAGAACTCGATAAAGTATAGCAGTTACAAAGGTTGAACTCATAAAAACACTCTGTATCTAGAATGCTATTGAAGAATTGGCGGCCAATTTCCCTTCTTTCAGTTGTGTACAAAGTTTTATCTTCAACCATTGCTAATAGAATTAAAACAGTTTTGGACAGTTTAGTATCTAAAACTCAAACAGGATTTGTGGCTGGAAGATTTATTGGTGAAAATACTCGCCTAATCTATGACATTCTTCATTATACTGAGAAGGAGAATATCCCAGGACCTCTTATGCTTATAGATTTCGAGAAGGCCTTTGATTCTGTATCATGGGACTTTCTCTATGGCACGTTAAAACTGTTGGGCTTTGGACCTAAAATGATTAAATGGATTACAATATTCAACACTAATATTACTGGATACGTCCTGCAATGTGGTTTCCTATTTCAGCCATTTCCTATTAACTGTGGTTGTAGACAAGGAGATCCTATCTCCTCTTATTTGTTTATCCTTGGTGCACAAATACTACAAGTATTGATCTCCGAAAACCATGTAATAAAAGGAATCAAAATAAATGGAAAAGAAATTAAACTGACTCAATTTGCCGACAACACAACACTTATTTTAGATGGTACAACGAGTTCACTCCAAGCAACATTAAACACTTCAGAAATATTTGGTACACTCTCTGGTTTAAGGATGAATACGGAGAAAACTCAGATGGTCTGGATAGGTAAGAGAAAGCATTTTAAAGAAAAATTAAATGTTACTAAAGGCCTGGTATGGGGAAATGACACATTCAATCTCTTGGGAATCAAGTTTTCTGTTGATTTAGACTTAGTAGTTAATCTAAACTATGAACCAGTACTTGACAATCTCAATAAGTCCCTAAATGTGTGGAAAAAAGGTTCCTTACACCTTTGGGAAAAATCACTGTGATAAAAACACTTATCTTATCCAAGTTAAACCATTTGTTTATGTCTATCCCAAATCTAGATCAGTGTGTTATAAACAAACTGCAGTCTACCTTTTTTAAATTTATATGGGATGGCAAACCCGACAAAATAAATAGGAAACAGCTGTGCTGCAATTACATGAATGGAGGGCTCTGCATGATTGACTTGGAGAAATTCATATGCAGTCTAAAATGTACCTGGATAAGACGTGTTTACAAAAACAGTCTCCATGGTATGAGCTATGTCTTTACAATTTGAAAGACTATGAGAAATGTTTTAATCTGCATTCTCTATGGCATAAAACCCTAGCAAGAAAGACTACCAATAATTTTTGGAAGAGTACTTTACTATCATGGGCCAAAGTAATTGATAGCATCCCTATAGACCAAAACGAGATCAATAGCCCTCTTTGGTACAATCCATCCATCTTGAATGTCCCCATATTCTATCAAGACTGGTATAGTAAGGGCATAGTATTTATTGCAGACCTATTCCGTGAACGTAAATTAATTTCCTTAGATGACCTGAAAAGAATTTTCAAAATAAAGACCGATTTCCTGGATTACCACCGCCTAAAAACTCTTTTGAAAAAATATTTTAGTATACATTTACAAGATCCAATTGCCAAACCCGTATGGCCGACCACCATAGAAATTTTGTTAAAATCCAGAAAGGGAAGTAAAGATTTCTACAAGTTACTCACTAATACAAGCCAACTTCAAACCCTCCCTTTTAAAACAAAGTGGGAAATGGTAGTTGATGATAAATTGGATCAAGAGGATTGGAAAGCAATTTATAAACACTGTTTCAAAGTTATTCAAGATAATGAAATAATTTGGTTGCAATACAGGATTATAAATCGTATTTTAGGAACAAAAAGTCTTTTGTTCAAGATTAAAAAATCAACTAATAATTTGTGTCGCTTTTGTATGAATTCACCTGAGACTATATCCCATGTGTTTATCCAGTGCTCAATTATACATGAATTTTGGCAAAAAACCAAGCAGTTGGTTCAGAATGAAGTGGATTTATCCTTTTGTCTTAATTTTAAAACAGTGCTCTTGGGGCTTGTAGATAAGAAACAACTAGAAATCATATTCTTGTTAGCTAAACAGTACATCTTCAAAGCTTTTGTTAATGATACTCCTGCGACTTTTACTACCTTCCAAATATTTTTCAAACAAAAATATGAGGAACAACAACATTTGGCAGTTATCTCCCTTACCGACCAAAAATTCAAGAATAGTTGGAGTTTGCTTTCTCTTCTTGCCTGGGGCATCTGAGGTGTTTTTGCTACCTACTAAAACTTTTTCCACTTCTCTTTCTTAATTTTGTGTTGGTGTAAAAAATAGAAAGTATATAAACATTGTGCTTCTGTTAAAATGTTACATTTTTTGTACTCTTTGTATGATAATAAAAAAGACAAATAACAAAAAAACACTCTGTAAAATATAGCAGTTACAATGGTTAAACTCATGAAAGAACTCGATAAAGTATAACAGTTACAGTGGTTAAACTCGTGAAAGAACTCTGTAAAGTATAACAGTTGCAATGGTTGAACTCATAAAAAGACTTGGTATACTAGTTACAAGGGATCGGTCGTTGTTGCTGACGTCTCAGTATCGAGAGCATTTCACTGAAGTACTACGGCAACATTTTGAAACCAAAATTTTGGAATTCAACAAAGTGTACAAGTTTCAGTGGTTAAACTCATGAAATAACACGATAAACCATGCTAGTTACAATTGTTAACATCATGACAGAAATTGCTTAAAATTACTGAAATGACAAAACCTGAAAAAGTGTACACTAACTGTTACACACATCATCTCTGTAAACTATGCAATTCTGTACTTACTGCATTCGTGATAAAAGTTTGTAACAGAAACTTGAATTGCCGTGTTCATGAAAGAAATTGAGAAAAAACAGACCCTATAGGACTTATTGAATCTGGTATCTGACTGATGTAAATCAAGTATTATGTGTCTTACTCTTGGAAATACTCCATAAAGTAATCACAACAGATTCACTACAGCATTTATCAAACTTGCAAATCAAGTCAGAAAATAGGTCTTAATTATCTCAGCTGAGGAGTTTTTAATTCATAAGCATTTGTTTGTCAGTTTGTCCATTAATCTGTTTGTTAGCAGGATTTTGCACACTAATCAATGGATCTTCATGAAAAAAATGAAAAGATGGGTGTTGGTCCAACTTAGATCCCATTAAATTTGAGAGTGATCCGGATTACTGACTGGATACAGAAAATACCAAAGATCTGGATTTTCCCATTTATTAAGCATCCCGTGAGGGACGCTTGTTTGCATATGGGAGGAATTCTCGCGGAAGGGTCAGCCGGCTCCGCCGTATCCGCCAGCTCCGCAAGTTTGCCTACCTATAGCGTCTTTACTTGTGGATGGAATTTCTTCAAACTTGGCACATATATTTAGTAGCTCTGGGAAAATTTTCTGAATTTGGTGCCATGACATTTCAACCAATCAGAGAAGTCACATGACCAAAAACAGGATTTGCTTGTCCGGATGATAACTTAAGAAGCGTTTAAAATATTCGCCTGAAATTTGATATATGGATGCACGGTATAAAGATCTGGAAATGATTAGATTTTGGTAAACTTCCATTAAAAATGGCTAATAAATTAAGCATTAAAATTTTTATTAACGAGGAAAATTCAAATCCCTTAATAACTTCCAAACCGTGCGAGATAGAGCGATTTCTACGAAATGTTTAACCCAGAGGGTATCTCTGATAAGTACTCTGCTCAATTCCCAAAAAAATTCCTCTCTCCAAAAATCGCAGCCATTTTGAATTTTGTAATTTTTGACAAAAAAGGTCTACACTCTGATTTGTGGGAACACAATGCACTCATGTAGTGTTCATCACAAATAATTCAGAATTGTCTGATTAATGGGAACACAAATCACTCATATAGTGTTCATCACAAATAATTCACATATAACTCAGAAATAATTAATTCATAATGTGCTTGTATATTTGTTACAGGTAAGCATTATAAAATTGCACAACACAAAAATGCTTGTATCTCCTAAACCATGCGAGATAGAGCAATTTTAACGAAATTTTTGAGCCACACGGTACTTAAGTGAGATACTCTGCCCAATTTTCAAAAATTTTTCCTCTTTCCAAAAATGGTAGCCATTTTGAATTTTCGAATTTTTCACAAAAATGGTAAAACTTAAAATTACTTATATTTCCCAAACCGTGCGAGATAGAGCGATTTTGGCAAAATTTTTGGCCCACAGGGTATATATGCAAGATACTCTGCTCAATTCTCAAAAATTTTTCCTCTTTCCAAAAGTGGCGTCCATTTTGAATTTTCGAATTTTGTACAAAAAATGGTAAAACTTAAAATTGCTTGTATCTCCGAAACCGTGCGAGATAGAGCGATTTTGGCGACATTTTTGACCCACAGGGTATACATGCAAGATACTCTGCTCAATGCTCAAAAAAATTTTCCTCTTTCCAAAAATGGCAGCTATTTTGAATTTTCGAATTTTTGACAAAAATGTTAAAACTCAAAATTGCTTGTATCTCCTATACCGTGCGAGATAGAGCAATTTCAGCGAAATTTTTGGCCCACAGGGTATATATACAAGATATTCTGCTCAATTCTCAAAAATTTTCCTCTTTCCAAAAATGGCGGTCATTTTGAATTGTCGAATTTTTGACAAAAATTGTAAAACTTTAAATTGCATGTATCTCCTGAACCGTGTGAGATAGAGTGATTTCGGCAAAATTTTTGGCCCACAGGGTATATAGGAAAGATACTCTGCCCATTTTGCCAAAATAATTTCCTCTTTGCAAATATGGCAGCCATTTTGAATTTTCAAATTTTTGACAAAAATGGTAAAACTTAAAATTGCTTGTATCTCCTAAACCATTTTAAATTTTCCAATTTTTTTTCGATATAATTTCAGCTTGACAGGGTATCTAGGCAAGATCTTCTTTCTATTTTAAGCCATCTTTCTTTTGGGATGCTTTGTTTTTGCCATGCAAAAACAATCGCTTTGCTTCGCTAGCGATCCTCTAGTTTGTTATTGAGTTTGTGTTTAATACTTTTTTAAAAGAAAAAAAAACATCATCCAAGCCTTGGCAGTGGTATGTGCTCTGTGAGTGCTCTTGTTAATGTTATTTTTCTGCTTTTGTGCTTACACAGGCTTTTCTTATGTAATTTCTCCAAATAGTTTGCAATTGCTATGCACTGCTCTCCTCCGTCACCACAATTACTAGTCTAGATATGACCAGTATAGCGTTAAATTGATGTTGAGGTCAAATCAAATCCAGCTGTAAATGCTGTATTTCTGTCTTTGTGTGGTTTCTAGAACTTCCAGTCATAAATTAATCCTGACTGGAAGATAAAGTATTTAAAAATAAAAATAAGTACCAAGTTCTTTTGGGTAAAATGTAAATTGACATACTGTAATTTCTTAAACAAAGGACCCCTCTCTAATTTGCCCCCCCCAACCCCCCAAATTACACTTATGATAAAATATTCAGGAGTCAGAAATTGCAGCCAATGGTACTTGTGAAATATCCAGTATTATTTCCAGTTTCGTGCTGGAACCTTTATATCATTCAATTAAGCAAAATTGTAATAAAATAAAATTAACAAGAGCATTTGATGAGTGCATTCCTCCACCAAAGTCCAACAGCTCCAGTATTGCTGATGAGTGCAAGGATAAAAAAATCCTTTAAAAAATTCCTGGATCTAGGCCTTATCCAGATCACCATCAAATTCACCTGTTTCTTGTGCAGTAGTCAAACATTTACTGAAAATTGCATCAAAATCTGTTTAAAAGAATCATTGCAAGGTAGTTGTTTATAACTTGTTCTTAGAAAACCCTCGCACCCTCGCTGGCCATTATAACAAAATTTATTATTATTATTATTACAGAGTATTTATATAGCACCTAATCTAGTAAAAGCTCTAGGTGCTGAACATAGTACAATACTTAATTTCGACCATAGAAATATACAGGGGACTCCAGTTCATACAATAAGGTCTTGAGTCCCACTCTAAAACTGGTTAGAGGTTTGGCCATTCTGAGGCTTGAAGGGAGCTTATTCCAAAGCTTGGGTACTGAGTTCTGAAAACACCTATCCCCAAATTTAGAAAAGGTTCTAGTCTCCAGAAACTGAGGTGCACAGGGGGACCGTGTGTGTTTGGAAGTGATCCTGAGGGGAGGAAGCAGGTCCATTAGATACTCAGGGGAGTTTCCATTCATTGCCTTGAACAGCAGTAGAAGGTTTTTGTAGATTATTATCCTCTTCCAAATTGGTAACCAGTGGAGGTGATGAAGAAGGCTTTTACTGCAAATTATGGATATCCTTTATTTGTAAAAAAAATATTTAAGAGTTCAACCAAGTTTCAAGAAGCTTATGTGTTTTAGGGGAGGCAATACACTCTACAGTGAACACGTAACACATATTCTAAAATGGTAGGCTGCGCAGCGAATGTGGACACGTCTTTTGCGAATGCTGGAATCGCGAATATAGAACAGATAGTTTAAAACCATCATAAAGCACTTGAATATGTCTTTTATTCCTATAACAAAACACATAACATCGACAAAGACAGGAAACAAACAGCAACTTGAAAATTTAATTTTTTTTCTCTCTCTATTTCGTGATCTTTTCACTGTAAAAACATAATCACTGATACAAAAAACAGACATTTCTTAGCTGCACTGTATTTGGCTAAATCTTTAACTTTAAATTCATTGTTTGCTTCCTATTTGTGCCAATTTAAGATACTTGCCAAAATATGGTGGCAAGCACTGGCTTATCTTTGTGTATTTGTAATATGTTCAGGCTATGGGGAAAGGCTACGAGCACAGCCACAGGCACAGTGGTCCTGCCAAACTGCCCTATCTGCCGGATGAACTGAGGCATACAGATTTCTACAGCAGAAAAAATCCCACACAAAATACCAGCAGTAAATACGCTTAAAGTGTCAACTGGGTTAAATGTGTCCTCAGAGAATGTTGGCAGAATACTGGTATTCTGGATTTCATCTGGTTTTGGAAGAATAATAAACCGTTTTGCATCAGAAAGGAATATTTTATCCACGCTTTACAACTTTATATGGCTGATATTTCAACAATGTGCAAATAAACTGTTTGTTGATACCAGAGTTACTGCTTTCAGCTTATTGTTAGCTGAACACCTGTTTATGAACACCGAATTGAGACATGGGTGTTTCATATGTGAGACTAACTCTCAGACTGAGTGACCTTGATAAGAATACAGGTCCAGGGGCTGGTTTTGCAAAAAGTACTTAGGCCTGACTTACAATATTAAAGTTAGTAATTTTGTCTGAGATTTGACAAAGCAACTTAGTCTATGCTTTGGCTTAGTTTTGAGTGTAACTGTAACTCCCCCTTGGTGTTAACTTTTGTAAGCAATAACTTAAATGTGTCTGCCATAAATTTTTTTATGAAAGTAAGTTAGTGTATAGAACACCTCCTAAGATAGTTTGAAAGTGTTTTTGTGGTTATAATTATTGTAAACAATGGCCACTTATCACGAGTAGAATATTTTGGGTAGAACTAATAGGTCACATTACACACAAGAGCACTATGGTTATTTGATAAATCAGTCCAAGCATGGTGTTTAAGCTAAGCTAAGTTGCAGACTTTTGGTGAAACCAGTACCTGTTATTGTAGATGTTGCAGTATTTTATTTTGTCATGTCATCTCTGATTTTTATCTTTCAATAAACATTTTTTTTTGCAAGATGGTAGCATATTTTCCTTGTATAAACAAATTTGTGTTCTAGTTTTGTTCCAATTAAATAGGCTCACCAAACAGGATGGGGAAGTTATCAAAATATAACATTTTCATTAATCAAATCCCATCTAATTTGAACTTTTATAGTGCTTAATCTAAATTAAAGTCATAAAAAGCTTAAAAATAAAGAAATTAGTCTGAAACTTTCTTATGGATTTTCATCCACATTTGAGATGTAGTTGCACTTGGGCTTTAAGGAATATCTCCTATATGTGGCAACCTTAAAGTCCTAAATATAGCTTATTTATAACAACGTTAAGATTACCACACTAACATTCTGGTCAAGGTCACATGATCAAAAAGTAGTTTCTTCGGGCACACCCGCCCGTCATTGCAGTTCAGGAAAATCTACTGACTTCGGCTTGTAACTTCATACATGTGTTCATACTATCAAAAACGCTTGTTGATTTGAGTTTGGGAGC
Organism: Sabellastarte sp. h YS-2021; assembly: GCA_964017235.1. Lineage (NCBI taxonomy): Eukaryota > Metazoa > Annelida > Polychaeta > Sabellida > Sabellidae > Sabellastarte > Sabellastarte sp. h YS-2021. Next base: position 5,340,922 of record OZ024930.1, on the reverse strand, counting down.
AATCCGATGAAAATTGACCGATTTATGGGCAATTTTCTCACAGTACCAATCAGAAAGCTTAAAATTCATGTGAACCCTCCTATATCTTCTTAAGTATTGCATTTAGAGCCATAAAATCTATTGGGAGGTAGTAGGAAACCGTATGTGGAGAGTCTAAAAAGCAAGTCAAATTTCCCCTCCGACCTGTAGGGGTTAAACTGGGGTAATAAAATAGCCAATTTGGTCTTTTTCTCTTATATCTCCTTTATTCTTGCTTCTACAGCTTTAGAATGTATTAAGAGGTATTGGGAAACCATATGTGAAGAGTCAAGAGTCCCTTATGGGTCAAACTGGGGTCATAAAATAGCCGATTTTGTGTTTTTGCCTTATATCTCCTTTATTCTTGCTTTTAGAACTTTACAATGTATTAAGATGTATTGGGAAACCGTATGTGAAGAGTCTAGAAAGCCGGTCAGATTTACCCCCGGATCCCCCCTTATGGGTCAAACTGGGGTCATAAAATAGCCAATTTTGTCTTTTTCCCTTATATCTCCTTTATTCTTGCTTCTACAGCTTTAGAATGTATTAAGAGGTATTGGGAAACCTTATGTGAAGAGTCTAGATAGCCGGTCAGATTTACCCCCTGACCCTCCCTTATGGGTCAAACTGGGGTCATAAAATAGCCGATTTTCAATTATTCAATTGGTTTTTCTGTTGTCCGCCGTCCGGACGCTTGCTTTCCACTCATTTGAAGGAAAAGTATTTATCCTATCTTTACCAAATTTGGTGTGGGTGTTTATTGGGTTAATAGCTTGCATAGGATTGCTTTTGGTGAAGATAGGTCTATAGCTAACTGAGTAATAACTACTTAGCTACTTTTGTGTACTTCTTTTGTTTCCGGGCATTTTAAGGAAAAATATTTGACATATCTTTACCAAATTTAGTATGAGAATTACTTAGGTCGATGGCTTGCTTGGGATTGGTTTTAATGATAATAGCTATATAACTGACTGAGTAATAGCTACTTTGCCAAAATGGAAAACACAAATTTGCTTCTATCTCCTTAATCGTGCGAGATAGAGCGATTTTGTCGAAATTTTCGACCCACAGGGTATCTCAGCAATGTACTCTTGGCAATTAAAAAAAAATTTTCTTCTTCCCACATATGGCGGCCATTTTGAATTTTCGAATTTTTGTCAAAAATGGGAAAAAAACAAATTTGCTTCTATCTCCTTAACTGTGCAAGATATAGCGATTTTGTTGAAATTTTTGACCCATCCAATGTTAAAAGGCATGAAGCTGAAATAATTTACATGTATACTAATAAATATTTAAGTATCATTGATATATGTTACAAATGAAACAGGGTCTTGTAAGACTACTGTACAATTTTTGCAAAAGGTTCATGGGGTGGACATTGCACATGATAATGTGTGTTCTTCTATGCTATCCTGTTTCTATTCATATGTCGCAGCTACTATCAACAGGGCGTCCTATTTCTAGTTGTTAAATATATTTGTTAGGTTAAACTTTTTGTCTTTTCTTGTTCAACTTAAAAGCAACCAGTAATTGCTACAGTGCTTGCCCCGTGACCGTAACAGTGAACATTTTGTAAAACAGACAATTTCCATCTGTGAGTGGAATTTGCAAATTTTTACCTCTAGAACATATTTTCCTCACAGGCTAAGGATCTCTTGTGACTTCATTGTCATGTTACAGTCATTCTGTAATTTGCTATCCTATTATTCAGTGTCTGTTCAGCTGGCAAAGGTTATGATACTATAAATCAATGGAGCTTTATTTCTGCATCAACTGGCCTTGAGTGCCTCAGAGCCTTTCTGTTGACAGAGATTAAGCACTATAAAAGTATTCATGACATTCATTAGATACATCAAAATACTTGGTCAATACAAAAATCACCTGACATATATTGTAAAATTTTATTATAAATAAAGAGAAACTATGTCTGGAGACGTTATATTTTTGTCTTTTTGAATCATACATTTTGAAATATACTTCACAAGGGTTGTTTCACTTTAGATTATAATTTGCACCATGTGTGTGCGTACGTGCATGCGTGCGTGTGTGCGTGCGTGCATGTGTCACGCAGTTTCCTCTGAAACTACTACAGTTACACATTTTTGGTAAATAAGTTGTCCTAATGAATTTTTTTGCTCTTCAATATTTTTTTGGGTTTTGTGAACTTTGGCCTACTTGTGAGTGAGTAATAGCACTTTTAGCTAATATATTTATATGGCTTGTAACTCTCAAACTATTGCATTTACAGTATTTTGTTGCAATATGTTGTTCAGTTACTTTGTCAACAGCTACATGGTCAGTAGTTTGGAAATGTATCTCGATAGCTAAGCGAGTTATAACTATTTTTGTCAATTTTTAATGATAACCATAATGAGTAAATGGCTTATATCTTCAAAAGTATTGCAGCTACACAATTTTGTTCCAATATGTTTGTTCAGCTACTTTCTCCACAGCTACAACATGGTCAGTAGTTTGGAAGTGTATCTCTATAGCTAAGTGAGTAATAGCTACTTTGTCAATTTTTTACGATAACCATAATGAGTAAATGGCTTATATCTTCAAAAGTATTGCAGCTATACGATTTCTCTCAAATATGTTGTTCATGTACTTTTTTGCGACCTGTAACATATTTAAGTTTCACACCTGTTCCTCGATGTACAAGTGAGTAATGGCTACTTTGTTGCTACTTTTACTGAAAGTGTGAAAAATCACAAATATATCGAAAACCGTAAGAGATAGAGCGATTTTGAGCGAATTTTTGACCCACAGGGTGGTACAAGAGTGCTGTATGCAAAGGGGAAAAATTTCAATTTTCGCCACTTTCTTGGATTTTGGCGTAAAATGAAAAAGTGTCAATATCTCGAAAACCGTAAGAGATAGAGCGATTTCGAGCGAATTTTTGACCCACAGGGTGGTACAAGAGTCTCCTGTGCAAAGGGGAATAATTTCAATTTTCGCCACTTTCGGCGGCCATCTTGGATTTTCGCGGAAAATGAAAAAGGGTCAATATCTCAAAAACCATAAGAGATAGAGCGATTTCGAGCGAATTTTGACCTGCAGGGTTGTACAAGAGTGTCCTGTGCAAAGGGGTGAAATTTCAATTTTTGCCACTTTCGGCAGCCATCTTGGATTTTCGCGGAAAATGAAAAAGAGTCAATATCTCAAAAACCGTAAGAGATAGAGCGATTTCGAGTGAATTTTTGACCCACAGGGTGGTACAAGAGTGTCCAGTGCAAAGGGGAATAATTTCAATTTTCGACACTTTCAGCGGCCATCTTGGATTTTTGCGGAAAATGAAAAAGTGTCAATATCTCGAAAACCGTAAGAGATAGAGTGATTTTGAGCGATTTTTTGATCCACAGAGTGGTGCAAGAGTGTCCTGTGCAAAGGGCTTAAATTTCAATTTTCGCCACTTTTGGCGGCTATCTTGGATTTTCGCGGAAAATAGAAAAGTGTCAATATCTCGAAAACCGTAAGATATAGAGCGATTTCGAGCAAATTTTTGATCTACAGGGTTGTACAAGAGTGTCCTGTTCAAAGGGAGAAAATTTCCATTTTCGCCACTTTCGGCAACCATCTTGGATTTTCGCGGAAAATAGAAAAGTGTCAATATCTCGAAAACCGTAACAGATAGAGCTATTGCAAGTGAATTTTTTACCCGCAGGGTGGTACAAGAGTCTCCTGTGGAAAGGAGGGAAATTTCAATTTTCGCCACTTTCGTCGGCCATCTTGGATTTTTGCGGAAAATGAAAAAGAGTCAATATCTTGAAAACCGTACCAGATAGAGCGATATGGAGCGAATTTTTGACCCACAGGGTGGTACAAGTGTGTCCTGTACAAAGGGGAAAAATTTCAATTTTCGACACTTTTGGCGGCCATCTTGGATTTTCGCGGAAAATAAAAAAGAGTCAATATCTCGAAAACCGTGAGAGATAGAGCGATTTCCAGCGAATTTTTGAACCACAGGGTGGTACAAGAGTGTCCTGTGCAAAGAGGAAAAATTTCATTTTTCGCCACTTTCGGCGGCCATCTTGGATTTTCGCGCAAAATAGAAAAGTGTCAATATCTCGAAAACCGTAAGAGATAGAGCGATTTCGAGTGAATTTTTGACCCACAGGGTTGTACAAGAGTCTCCTGTGCAGAGTGAAATTTCAATTTTCGCCACTTTCGTCGGCCATCTTGGATTTTTGCGGAAAATCAAAAAGAGTCAATATCTCGAAAACTGAAAGAGATAGAGCGATTTCGAGCGAATGTTTGATCCGCAGGGTGGTACAAGAGTGTCCTGTGCAAAGGGGAAAAAATTTCATTTTTCTCCACTTTCGGCGGCCATCTTGGATTTTCGCGGAAAATAGAAAAGTGTCAATATCTCGAAAACCGCAAGATATAGTGCGATTTCGAGCGAATGTTTGACCCACAGGGTTGTACAAGAGTGTCCTGTGCAAAGGGGGGAAATTTCAATTTTTGCCACTTTCGGCAGCCATCTTGGATTTTCGCGGAAAATGAAAAAGAGTCAATATCTCAAAAACCGTAAGAGATAGAGCGATTTCGAGTGAATTTTTGACCCACAGGGTGGTACAAGAGTGTCCAGTGCAAAGGGGAATAATTTCAATTTTCGACACTTTCAGCGGCCATCTTGGATTTTTGCGGAAAATGAAAAAGTGTCAATATCTCGAAAACCGTAAGAGATAGAGTGATTTTGAGCGATTTTTTGATCCACAGAGTGGTGCAAGAGTGTCCTGTGCAAAGGGCTTAAATTTCAATTTTCGCCACTTTTGGCGGCTATCTTGGATTTTCGCGGAAAATAGAAAAGTGTCAATATCTTGAAAACCGTAAGATATAGAGCAATTTCGAGCAAATTTTTGATCTACAGGGTTGTACAAGAGTGTCCTGTTCAAAGGGAGAAAATTTCCATTTTCGCCACTTTCGGCAACCATCTTGGATTTTCGCGGAAAATAGAAAAGTGTCAATATCTCGAAAACCTTAACAGATAGAGCTATTGCAAGTGAATTTTTTACCCGCAGGGTGGTACAAGAGTCTCCTGTGGAAAGGAGGGAAATTTCAATTTTCGCCACTTTCGTCGGCCATCTTGGATTTTTGCGGAAAATGAAAAAGAGTCAATATCTTGAAAACCGTACCAGATAGAGCGATATGGAGCGAATTTTTGACCCACAGGGTGGTACAAGTGTGTCCTGTACAAAGGGGAAAAATTTCAATTTTCGACACTTTTGGCGGCCATCTTGGATTTTCGCGGAAAATAAAAAAGTGTCAATATCTCGAAAACCGTAAGAGATAGAGCGATTTCGAGTGAATTTTTGACCCACAGGGTTGTACAAGAGTCTCCTGTGCAGAGGAAAATTTCAATTTTCGCCACTTTCGTCGGCCATCTTGGATTTTTGCGGAAAATCAAAAAGAGTCAATATCTCGAAAACTGAAAGAGATAGAGCGATTTCGAGCGAATGTTTGATCCGCAGGGTGGTACAAGAGTGTCCTGTGCAAAGGGGAAAAATTTCATTTTTCTCCACTTTCGGCGGCCATCTTGGATTTTCGCGGAAAATAGAAAAGTGTCAATATCTCGAAAACCGCAAGATATAGTGCGATTTCGAGCGAATGTTTGACCCACAGGATGGTACAAGAGTGTCCTGTGCAAAGGGGGGAAATTTCAATTTTCGCCACTTTCAGCGGCCATCTTGGATTTTTGCGGAAAATAGAAAAGTGTAAATATCTCGAAAACCGTAAGATATAGAGCGATTTCGAGCGAATTTTTGATCCACAGGGTTGTACAAGAGTGTCCTGTTCAAAGAGAGAAAATTTGAATTTTTGCCACTTCCGGCGACCATCTTGGATTTTTGCGGAAAAAAAAGAGTCAATATCTCGAAAACTGTAAGAGATAGAGCGATTTCGAGCGAATTTTTGACCCGCAGGGTTGTACAAGAGTCTCCTGTTCAAAGGGGGATAATTTCAATTTTCGCCACTTTCGGCGGCCATCTTGGATTTTCGCGGAAAATGAAAAAGGGTCAATATCTCGAAAACTGTAAGAGATAGAGCGATTTCGAGCGAATGTTTGATCCGCAGGGTGGTACAAGAGTGTCCTGTGCAAAGGGGAAAAAATTTCATTATTCTCCACTTTCGGCGGCCATCTTGGATTTTCTCGGAAAATAGAAAAGTGTCAATATCTCAAAAACCGTAAGAGATAGAGCGATTTCGAGCGAATTTTTGACCCACAGAGTGGTACAAGAGTGTCCTGTGCAAAGGGGTAAAATTTCAATTTTCGCCACTTTCGGCGGCCATCTTGTATTTTCGCGGAAAACAAAAAAGTGTCAATATCTCGAAAACCGTAAGAGATAGAGCGATTGCGAGCAAATTTTTGATCCACAGGGTGGGACAAGAGTGTCCTGTGCAAAGGGGTGAAATTTCAATTTTTGCCACTTTCGGTGGCCATCTTGGATTTTCGCGGAAAATGGAAAAGTGTCAATATCTCGAAAACCGTAAGAGATAGAGCGATTTTGAGCGAATCTTTGACCCGCAGGGTGGTACAAGAGTCTCCTGTGCAAAGGTGGGAAATTTCAATTTTCGCCACTTTCGGCGGCCATCTTGGATTTTCACAGAAAATGAAAAACTGTCAATAACTTGAAAACCGTAAGAGATAGAGTGATTTGGAGCGAATTTTTGACCCAAAGGGTGGTATAAGAGTGTTTTGTGCAAAGGGGAAAAATTTCAATTTTTGCAACATTCGGCAGCCATCTCGCATTTTTGCGGAAACTGGAAAAGTGCCAATATCTCGAAAACCATAGGAGATAGAGCGATTTCGAGCAAATTTTTGACCCCACAGGCTGGTACAACAGTGTCGTATGCAAAGGGGAAAATTTTCAATTTAGTATTTCTTCCCCTGCGGTACTCGGCAGGAGATACATACCGCGGCAGTGGTCTTGTTAATCCAACACTTTCCTTCAATAATAAGCAAATTAAGCAATCTCTGCCAAAAGAATGCAAAATAATAAGGCGTGCAACAGGGCCTAGTGTATCTGACAACTTCAATGTTTAACTTTAAATTTTTCTGTCATTTCCTTGGATATTAATGCAACAAAGATGAGCAGATACCCTGTAAAATACCTTTCTATTGATATATATGACATACTTAGAGGTTTGAACAAGATTTATCTAAACTCAGCATTTGTTTACTCAAAATCGGCAAAGCATATAAATAGATATTAACATGCTGTTATACATAATTAAATAAAGCTTTTACTTATGAACTAGATGTCAGTACTAGATGTATTATTTTGGTGACTAACTTTTAAGATGCTTATCATCTGCCCATATAAACTAATGCATTGTGCTAGATGGTTCTTCTGTGTTGCCTAGCCCCTCCCTTTATGGAGGAAACAAGGGTCTGCTACTGTCTGACCTGTGAGTTTATTCTCTAATCATACAGAGTGAAAAGTCAACTTGCCCTACAGGTCCTCTTCAGGGCTTGTCTCATCCACAATATATAAATGCAAATAATCCATTACACTCTATTGACCACGAAAATAACTTGAAACTCAGTAGATTTTTAATCGGAGTTTAGGGTTACCTTAAACTAAGAGTACACTTTTATGCTCAAACTTACATAGAAATACAAAATTTAAATGAAAAAACCCTAAAAATCACAACATATCTATTGTTACTAGAAGTTTCAAAATCAGGTATACCTGTATTGCCAATGGAATCCCAGGCCAAATTCAAATTTAAGATAAGTTCTATATGAGATACTTTCTAAAAACAGTAAAATTTACTCACAATAACCTGTTATATCTGGGAGTTTAAGGGCACCCTAAAGTAGAAAACTTTTGTGACTAAAGTTAATGCCACATGTAAATTCATGGAAGCATTTTTGGTATAATGTCCAGAAATGGAAAAAAAGTTTTAAGTCTTTACAATATTATTATTACTTCAAGCTTAAGATGACCTTCAACTGGGTCACATCTTTAAGGCCAGTGGCAAGCACATGCCAAATGTTAATTTCATCTATCAATTCAATATAATTCAATATAATTATATCATTATTTGGAATTTTATGGAGCCATTTTTGATATACTGTCTGAAAATGAAGTCTGAAGATGACGGACAGCAATGGACAACAATGCCACTTGTGATGCCAATGATGGAGAGCAAAACAATCCCTGTGCCCCTGTTGATACAAAAATTATTATCCGGTTTTCATTTCCAATTTGTCCCATGTCACATGGTAGATAAGAAATTGGTTTTAAGCTTCCCCAAAATCTTTTGCTTGTAGAACAAAACCAGGATATATGAATCTCAAACTGATCAGGTATTAATCAAGCTGCTCATGTTATTAATAAGACACGTACATAGGCTATTTTATTCTTCATTTATAGGTCTAATATTTCATTTCACTTCTTTTATGGCTGTAGTGTGTACCACCAAAGCTATCGCAAGAAATTCCTCTGCCAGGACCAGTTGTGTAGTAGTCACCATTCAAGTGACTTTCCTCACATGCTGCAAACCACCAAGCGCCAGCAGAACCAACATCACAGGGGAGTTCAGGATTAAGACGCCTGTCATTGTGCACGTCAAATGTAGAGAATCCAGATCCACTGTGGGGGGCCAAGGGAATCTCCTGAGTAAATATACATTATCCATGAATAATCACTTGGCTATTGGACTGTCTCAGAGGCATTAGTGACTGCGTGGTTCAAAGGATTTTAATCACTAGGCTCTCCCCTCACTGGTAATGGGTTTGAGTCCAGCGGGGGTGCCCTGAGGTTTTTTTCCTGATTTAACCTTATTTATTGAAAATGGATATGAAACCTCAGCTTTGGCTAGTTTCCAGAAAATGTCATCAATATCAATGCAGGATTCCTGGTAGCTTTTCTTGCCAATGGCATTAGGCATCCATCCCTGGGCCAGTATTCACTAGAGGTCTTGTATAAGTCGAAAAGACTTAAAGGTGTTTCAGAATACTTTTCCAGTGACGCAAGCATCATACTTTTAGGTTACAAAGGTTAAAAATATTAATGAAATTTTCAAATCACTACAAATTGGTAACTGTAATTTTATTACCCATTCTGTATATCCATGTGTTTAAGTCAAATACGGCCTTGAGTGGATAATAAAGGCAAGGTATGTCATATCATTTTCAACTTTATTGTCCAAATATATTGGTTTGTATTGATATTTTTGAAAATAGGCCTTAATATGATCTTGAGTTTTCACTACTTTTACTAACTACTGTTTAATATAAAATTGCATCTGGTGAAAGTAATCTCTGTGACTGTATTTAACAATATTTTAATGAAAGTTTTTATTACTCCATCCCCAAGGATGGGTTAAGGGTCTGTTTATTTGTCTGTCTGTCCTTGTGCACAACTTAAAACCTATACATTGGATCTGGGTGATAGATTTACATAAGTTGGTGTTAGTTACTTATAAAAATGGTCTGGTACATTCAGAGTGTTGGAATTTATCCTTGTTGTACCAAAGTGCCATCCATCTACTCAAAAGTCTGTGAAACAGGTTGACTATAGCTTTGTTTTTTGGTGCTCCTAAAGTTTGTAAGACTTTTGCTGACGAGACTTGTGGTTTTCCCCCCATTGCCTCTTTTAGAATCCTAAGTCTTACATCTACACCAAGGGATATGAACCTAAGTCTTATTATGTGGATGCTCTAATCCTCCTGTAGCTAAAAGTTGCTATGTCAGACGTAAGAGGTTAGAGGGCAAATATAACCACCAACCACCAGGTAGACAAAATCAATCTCTCAGCATTACCACTTACCACACAGAGCTGAAGGCCTGTGATTAGATAATAATAATAATAATAATAGAATATGCTAAGCAGCTGTTAGAACATATCCATGTCCATAGCTGAGACAACCTGTATCAGTCTGCATATAAAGCAGGTCATTCAACTGAGAGAGCTCTTCTGTCCATAAGAATGGAGTTCACTTACCCTTGTCTAGAGGCAAACCCACTGCCTTAGTATTACTTGACCTGTCTGCCGCTTATGATACCATTGATCATTCCATGTGCTCAGTTGCCTTCAGATTTGGTTCAGAGTTGCTGGTTCTGTTCTAAAGTGGTTCAATTCCTATTTAACTGAGCATTATAAGTCAATAAAAATTGATTCTGCTTTGTGAGATGTTAGTATAAACTCTTATTTGGAGTCCCCAAAAGGTCCTGTCCTGGGCCTTGGTTAGTCTCATTGTACAAGACTCCCTCAGTTTTGTTATTGGTTAACATAGGGGAATACAGTTTCATTATTATGAAGAAGACAGCCAAATTTATGTGCATTTATCCCAGAAGAATGCATCTGCTGCCTTTGAACAGTTTAACAGGTAAGTAGATGATGTTAAAGAGTGGATGTCTACTAGTAAACTCATACTCACTTGATATCTTGGACAGTTCTCTCTGCCCTGTTGAGTCAGTCAGGAATCTGGGCATGTGGTTTGATTCTGATTTTTAGTTGTTCGAGCATGTTCAGAAAGTCTGCAAAAAGTTGTTTTGTGCAACTCCATGACTTTAGACATGTCAGGCAGTGTCTTACTCATGATTCTTCTGTACTTGTGGCCAGTGCTCTTGTTAGAAGTCAGATGGATTAATGCAACTCACTTTTCAGGAGTCACTCCAAGATCAATATAGGTAAATTACAGTGCCTCCAAAATAGTGCAGCCAGAATTGTATCAAACACCAGTAGATACGCCAGTATAATCTCTATACTTAAGAAATTGCATTGGCTGACTGTTGGACATAGCACAGTTTTGAAAACAGCCACACTTGTTTTTTTAAAGTTTCTTCACACTGGTTTTCCCAAGTATTTTGTGGTCATTGTTTATCATAATTTTTTGAGAGCATAGTAATTTCTAGCGGCTAATTTGACGAGGGTATTTTTACCTAGAACCAATTTGACAAGGTTATCTTATTTTGGGGGTCGATTTGATTGGGCCTGATTTGGTAAATGGCTAATTATCTCCCGCCCGGCTCGCCGGAGGGAGATCATAATTTGCACCATGTGCATGTGTACGTGCGTGCGTGCGTGTGTCACGCAGTTTTCTCTGAAACTACTACAGTTACACATTTTTGGTAAATCACAAGTCCTAATGAATTTTTTTGCTCTTCAATATTTTTGGGGTTTGGTGAACTTTGGCCTACTTTTGAGTGAGTAATAGCTATTTTAGCTAATATAATTATATGGCTTATAACTCTGAAACTATTGCATTTACAGTATTTTGTTCTAATATGTTGTTCAGCTACTTTTTCCACAGCTACAACATGGTCAGTAGTTTGGAAGTGTATCTCCATAGCTAAGTGAGTAATAGCTACTTTGTCAACTTTTAATTATAACCATAATGAGTAAATGGCTTATATCTTCAAAAGTATTGCAGCTACACAATTTTGTTCCAATATGTTGTTCGGCTACTTTCTCCTCTGCTACAACATGGTCAGTAGTTTGGAAGTGTATCTCCGTAGCTAAGTGAGTAATAGCTACTTTTTCAGTTTTTAATGATAACCATAATGAGTAAATGGCTTATATCTTCAAAAGTATTGCAGCTACACAATTTTGTTCCAATATGTTGTTCAGCTACTTTCTCCACTGCTACAACATGGCCAGTAGTTTGGAAGTGTATCTCTATAGCTAAGTGAGTAATAGCTACTTTTTCAATTTTTAATGATAACCATAATGAGTAAATTGCTTATATCTTCAAAAGTATTGCAGCTACACAATTTCTCTCAAATATGTTGTTCATGTACTTTTTTGTGAACTGTAACATATTTAAGTTTCACAACTGTTGCTCAATGTACAAGTGAGTAATGGCTACTTTATTGCTACTTTTAGTGAAAATGTGAAAAATCAGAAATATCTCTCAAACTGTAAGAGATAGAGAAATTTCGAGCAAATTTTTGACCCACAGGGTAGTACTAGAGTATCCTATTGCTAAGGGGGAAAAAGTTTGGTGAACTTTGGCCTACTTTTGAGTGAGTAATAGCGCTTTTACCTAATATAATTATATGACTTATAACTGTCAATGAGTAAATGGCTTATATCTTCATAAGTATTGCAGCTACACAATTTTGTTCCAATATGATGTTCAGCTACTTTCTCAACAGCTACAACATGGTCAGTAATTTGGAAGTGTATCTCCATAGCTAAGTGAGTAATAGCTACTTTTTCAATTTTTAATGATAACCATAATGAGTAAATGGCTTATATCTTCAAAAGTATTGCAGCTACACAATTTCTCTCAAATATGTTGTTCATGTACTTTTTTGTGAACTGTAACATATTTAAGTTTCACAACTGTTGCTCGATGTACAAGTGAGTATTGGCTACTTTATTGCTACTTTTAGTGAAAATGTGAAAAATCAGAAATATCTCTCAAACCGTAAGATATAGAGCAATTTCGAGCAAATTTTTGACCCACAGGGTAGTACTAGAGTATCCAATTGCTAAGGGGGGAAAGGTTTGGTGAACTTTGGCCTACTTTTGAGTGAGTAATAGCGCTTTTACCTAATATAATTATATGACTTTTAACTGTCAATGAGTAAATGGCTTATATCTTCAAAAGTATTGCAGCTACACAATTTTGTTCCAATATGATGTTCAGCTACTTTCTCCACAGCTACAACATGGTCAGTAATTTGGAAGTGTATCTCCATAGCTAAGTGAGTAATAGCTACTTTTTCAATTTTTAATGATAACCATAATGAGTAAATGGCTTATATCTTCAAAAGTATTGCAGCTACACAATTTCTCTCAAATATGTTGTTCATGTATTTTTTTGTGAACTGTAACATATTTAAGTTTCACAACTGTTGCTCAATGTACAAGTGAGTAATGGCTACTTTATTGCTACTTTTAGTGAAAATGTGAAAAATCAGAAATATCTCTCAAACTGTAAGAGATAGAGAAATTTCGAGCAAATTTTTGAACCACACGGTAGTACTAGAGTATCCTATGCTAAGGGGAAAATGGTTTGGTGAACTTTGGCCTACTTACTCACCTCCTCAAAATGAGTAAATGCGAATTATCTCTAAAAGTATTGCAGGTAGCCATTTTTTCTCAAATAACTCATTCACCTACTTTTGGGAGAGCTTTCACTTGGTTAAGTTTCAGATGCGTAGCTAGTTACTCACCTACTCAAAATGAGTAAATGCTAATTATGTCTAAAAGTATTGCAGATAGCCAATTTTTCTCAAATAACTCATTCATATACTTTTGGAAGAGCTTTCACTTAGTGAGGTTTCAGACCCCTAGCTAATTTCTCACCTACTCAAAATGAGTAAATGCGAATTATCTCTAAAAGTATAGAAGATAGCCAATTTTTCTCAAATAACTCATTCACCTACTTTTGCGAGAGCTTTCACTTGGTGAAGTGTCAGACCTGTAGCTAATTTCTCACCTACTCAAAATGAGTAAATGCTAAATATCTCGAAAAGTATTGCAGATAGCCAAATTTTCTCAAATAACTCATTCATTTACTTTTGGAAGAGCTTTCACATGGTGAAGTTTCAGACCCATAGCTAATTACTCGCCTAATCAAAATGAGTAAATGCGAATTATCTCTAAAAGTATTGCAGATAGCCAATTTTTCTCAAATAACTCATTCATCTACTTTTGGAAAAGCTTTCACATGGTGAAGTTTCAGACCCATAGCTAATTACTCACCTACTCAAAATGAGTAAATGCGAATTATCTCTAAAAGTATTGCAGATAGCCAATTTTTCTCAAATAACCCATTCACCTACTTTTGGGAGAGCTTTCACTTGGTGAAGTTTCAGACCCGTAGCTAATTACTCACCTACTCAAAATGAGTAAATGCTAATTATCTCTAAAAGTATTGCAGATAGCCAATTTTTCTCAAATAACTCCTTCATCTACTTTTGGAAGAGCTTTCACATGGTGAAGTTTCAGACCCATAGCTAATTACTCACCTACTCAAAATGAGTAAATGCGAATTTTCTCTAAAAGTATTGCATTAGCCAATTTTTCACAAATAACTCATTCACCTACTTTTGGAAGAGCTTTCACATTGTGAAGTTTCAGACCCATAGCTACTTACTCGCCTACTCAAAATGAGTAAATGCTAATTATGTCTAAAAGTATTGCAGATAGCCAATTTTTCTCAAATAACTCATTCACCTACTTTTGGGAGAGCTTTCACTCCGTGAAGTTTCAGACCCATAGCTAATTACTCACCTACTGAAAATGAGTAAATGAGAATTATCTCTAAAAGTATTGCAGATAGCCAATTTTTCTCAAATAACTCATTCATCTACTTTTGAAAGAGCTTTCACATGGTGAAGTTTCAGACTCGTAGGTAATTACTCACCTACTCAAAATGAGTAAATGCTAATTATCTCTAAAAGTATTGTGGGTACCCAATTTTTATCAAATAACTCATTCATCTACTTTTGGAAGAGCTTTCACATGGTGAAGTTCCAAACCTGTAGGTAATTACTCACCTACTCAAAATGAGTAAATGCGAATTATCTCTAAAAGTATTGCAGATAGCCAGTATTTTTCAAATAACTCACTTCACCTATATTTTGGGAGAACTTTCAATTAGTGAATTTTCAGATCCATATCTAATTACTCACCTACTCAAAATGAGTAATTGCCTATTATCACAAAAAGTATTGCAGATAGCCAGTATTTCTCAAATAACTTATTCACCTACATTTTGGAGATATTTCACATGCTAAAGTTTTTTTATGAATTATTAAAATAATTTTTAATGTATTAAAATTAATGAAATCATGCACTAAATCGATTATAACTTAAAAAGTATTGTATTTAGAGCATTTTGTTAAAATATGTTATTCACCTACTTTTTCCCACAGCAACAACATGGTGAGTAACTTGGGTGTCTATCTCAATAGATAAGTGAGTAATAGCTACTTTTGGATTTTTCACTAACTTCCATCATGAGTGAAATCACTTGTAACTTGAAAACTATTGCATTTAGACCTTCAGGGTAGTACAAAAGTGTCCTATGCAAAGGGGAAAGATTTCAATTTTTGCCACTTTTGGCGGCCTTCTTGGATTTTAGCGGAAAAAAATGAAAAAGTGTGAATATCTCGAAAACCATAAGAGATAGAGCAATTTCGAGCGAATTTTTGACCTGCAAGGTAGTACAAGAATGTCCTGTGCAAAGGGGTAAAATATCAATTTTCGCCACTTTTGGCGGCCTTTTTGGATTTTTGCAGAAAATAGAAAAGTGTCAATATCTCGAAAACCGTAAGAGATAGAGCGATTTTGAGCAAATTTTTGACCTGCAGGGTGGTACAAGAGTCTCCTGTGCAAAGGGGGAAAATTTCAATTTTCGCCACTTTTGGCGGCCATCTTACATTTTTGCGGAAAATGAAAAAGTGTCAATATCTCAAAAACCGTAACAGATCAAGCGATTTCGAGCGATTTTTTGACCCGCAGGGTGATACAAGAGTGTCCTGTCCAAAGGGGAAAAATTTCATTTTTCGCCACTTTCGGCGGCCATCTTGGATTTTTGCTGAAAATGGAAAAGTGTCAATATCTCGAAAAGCATAACAGATAGAGCGGTTTCAAGCGAATTTTCGACCTGCAGGATGGTACAACAGTGTCCTATGCAAAGGGGGAAAATTTCAATGTAGTATTTCTTCCCCTGCGGTGCTCGGCGGGAGATACATACCGCGGCAGTGGTCTTGTTTGTCAATGATTTCATAGCCAGCTTTAACAATATAAAAGGCCATGGCGAAAAACACGCCTTTGGATCAACAACTCTGTGTAGAGTTATAATAAGTATATATGTCTATTTTTATTTGTGAACAAAATCATAGAGGACAATGTGGTTTTAGTGTAGTCAAGCAACTGTATTAAAATCTTTTTGGATGAGGTAAGTGAAGCTTGAAGTATCAACTTTCCTTTTAGAGTTAAAACAGGACAAGAACCTATTAAATGATCAGATACAACATAAATCCACAACGTCAGTCTTTAAAAACGCCAGTTTAAAATCTATACAGTCTCACTTAGTCTTGGTCTTCAATGCAGTGATATAAAATTGTTGCTGCCCAAAGATAATGGCCCAACTGAAAAATTGCTGGCCAAATTTTAAAACTTAAAAATAAATAACTTAACAAATGAAAATCATAATGTGTTTTGTTGTCCTGATGTCTGGGATGGGTTGGCGGGCATCCGGGCGGGTGGTTGGGCAGTGGGAAAAAGTTTGTCCGGGCTGTATTTCAGAAAACATAAGGTGTAGGAAGATGATACTTGGTAGGTATGTTGGTCATATTTTGACCTTGGTCTAGCCTTAGACCTTGGCTCTGCCAGAATATTTCCTTCAGCCATATTTGAGACATATTTCTCTTATCACAATATCTTGTCCTATATAGAATGTTGCAACTGATTATTATCTGTACTTGTACCTTATTGTTTCATTATATGTTTGTGTAAATAAAAATAAATAAAATGAGTAAATATGATTAAAACAGACTCAAAAGCAGGGTCTCAGAAAAAAAGAGTTTAAGCCTAAAGTAGCTTTAACATTATACTAATCCAAATTCCAATATGTCATACCAGTATGTAACAAAATTAAAAAAAATAATTAGACTTTAAGCTAGAACTTCCTTATTTCTGAACATATATTAATAAGTCTTTTGTAAGTGTGTCAAGAACTGAAGGACAGACATTTGTGAAACAAAAATACATACAATCTAAGTAATTCTTTTATAACACCTGTGGACGGTGAATCATGCAGGACAGTGTTGTCAGACACCAAAGTAAATATTGGTGTTGAAATGATTTAAACACATACACCAACAATGTAAAACACAAGAGGTATGTACATGTTAACATGTGTATTTATGCTTTTTAAGAGAACTCTAGTACAAGTTATATTGCTGTCCGATTCCACTGTCCCATCTGATTCATCGTCCATGAGTGTATGGTGAAGTCGCTGACAATTAGGGCAAGGTCAGTAGCAGATTCTTCATTTCAACTACTTGATTACTTGATTCCAAATAGTATGCTTCTTTTAAAAGTTGTTTGTTTCATATTTGTGACTGGTTCATTTGGGGAAGTAACGTGGAACGTGTAATCTATATAAGAGTTACAAATAAACATGAATGAGAAATAATATTCTTTTAATTTATTCTGCAGTAATCTTTTACAGTTATCATTGGATTATTTCAGGCTTTATGCAAACATTTATAAAGATTTATATTCCAGTGTTGACAAACCTCATTTAAAAATCATTTAAAACCTTACAGAACCTGTTAGAAACCTAAGTTAGCTTTATCAATGTTTACAAACTTTTCTAAACCATATTTAAACAGTTATGCAAGGTTTACAATGATGGCATCCTAAACGTTTTTCTATGAACATTTATGTATTAGTGTTTATAAACGTTTATGCTTTAATGTTGATAAACGTTTATAGGCTAATGTTTATGAGCCCATCATTTTAAACCTTAAATAAACGGTTCATAGTTAGGTTTATAAACATTGAAAAATGTTTGTAATGTTTACTGGGTAAATACAAAAGTCTGTTAATCTGTCCATCTGAAAGCCAGAGGTAATTAATCCTTGCATTTAGGTGTTGGCCCTCTGCAAGTGCTAGCTTAGAATGCTGCACTCAGTGCTGTTTTAAGCTAGTATTGTAGTTTTTGTAATATCTCCACATACTCATATGAGACATAATAAACCAGTTGACCATAATAATCTGACTCAAAAATGTCCAAGTTATGTCATACACAGATTATAAATGCTCCTGGAACATTCAGACACAAAAAATGCCAACTTCTCGACTGGATCATAATGAAAATGTTTCTGTTTACCGGAGAAGTGTGAACAAGCCTTTCAATGAAATATATTATGCATTGCTGTATTTATTTATTTGGGATTTTACGTCGCTTTCAACACTGTACAGGTTATATCACGACGGGTAGTTGGAAGGGCAAAGGAAACCAGTACATACAGTTGATCAAGGATCTGTACTGTAAACTGCCGACCAACGGCAAGCAACTACCAGCTTTCCCACTTGAAGTAGAGCCGTGAACCAAACCCCGATCTCAGAGGTGGGGGGCGAGAGTGTTACCACTTTGCCACCATGACCCCTATGTTATGTATTGCACACTGAAACATAATGTAAATTGTAGTAATTCACATACAAAAGTTATTACAGGGAAGTAACTCTACTCAAACCAAGCTTGGCAATTTCTTATTGTCACCACTTAAATTGTACAAGGGAGAGACGGAAATCTTCTGGAATGACATATACATTCTCATTATAAGTAACATCTAATCTACTGCCTTCAAGGCGCAATATCACGAATGAAGATGACAAAATTATACCAGTGCGTAGCATAAGTATTATAATATTAATATACATTAGTGACATATTTTTGTGGACTGTGGATTAACAACCTACCATTGTGTCTCACCGTTTTGACAGTTAGATTCCCTAGAAGGATGAACTCAATTGTATGAAATTATGTACCAATGACTCCTGAGTTCACTTAATAGCTTTTATCATGGATACATGGATTATCAACAGTAAATTTAAACTATCAAATTGCATTAATAATCTTTAGTTAAAATACTATTCTTAAAGTCAGTTTTAAAAAGTTATTTTATCATCATAAATATAAAAAAGCAAACGAAATTAAAACATTCTGTTTGAAATTAAGTCCTCACAACAGTTCAGAATGTTATAAATGCTTAACACTTTTAATGCTCCTAAGTAACCTAACTTTACTGTCACCTTGCTTAATGTTTCACACTTTCTTTTTACATATTATACTGTTGCCAGTGAATGTGAAGAAAACTCTTCTTAAATCATAGACATTTGGTTTGTAACACAGCAGGATAGAGTGCACACAACTCTGAACCATGGTCCTCACAAGTGAACCTGCAATTAAAGAGCAACCATTTTTGGATTTCCCCTGGGTGGTTGTTCTTTGCAGGTTCGACTGTATATATAACATATTTTAGGTTAAATAGTTTATGAAATATATTAACTAAAATTTGCACTTGTTGACAATAAGTATAAATGATGGTATGGTAGATTATAAAACTCGGAACCGGACTTTTCCCCAGATCACCCTTCTTGCCGCACCTCTTTATCATCTTTGTGAGGTCACGATTTTCCTTTGAAGTTTCTTAACAATACTGTATAAAATAGAAGCCTGGAAGATCAAATACTGTTAACTTGAGTACTCACGGCCATAGCTCCCAAGTCATTAATATTCAAGAGAAAATATAAGGTCACGGATTTCCTTTAGGATTTCTAACAATAATTTATAAAATAGAAGCCTAGCAAAGATCTGACACTTTAAACTAAAAAAACTCACGGTCATAGCACCCAAGTCATTAATATTGATGAGATATGAGGTAACAGATTTCTGTTGGTATTCTCTAATAATATTTTATAAAATGGAAGCCTACAAGAAGATCAAACACTTTCTACTCGAGAACTCACTGCCATAGCACCTGAGTCATTAATATTCATAAGAAGATATGAGGTAACAGATTTTTTCCCAGCAAACTCGAGAACTAGCGGCCATAGCACCTAAGTCATTTATGAAGTCACTATGCACTCATCCAAGTCCTGGACCTCTTGAGGTGCTACAAAATCACTGGTGCTATATTATTACATGTATATTAATTATGTATTTATTTGGGGTTTTACGTTGCTTTCAACACTGTACAGGTCATATCACGACTATTAGTTGGACGGGCAGAGGAAACCAGTTCATACAGTTCGTCAGGGTTCTGTACTGTAAACTGCCGACCAACGGCAAATAACTACCAGCTTTCCCACTTGAGGCTGTGTCGGGAACCGAATCCTGGCCTCAGAGGTGGGAGGTAAGAGTGTTACCACTCTGCCACCGTGGCCCCTACATGTATATTAAATACATTTTAGCTTTCTATAGTTATACTACAGTAAACCTATACAGATACAGTATTTACTTATACAGTCATTAATTTTCTTTTTATGAATTTGACTGCTGAGTTGTAAAATAATACTTCAAAGGATTTAATGATAACTTTTAACTCTTGGATTTGCATTGGTGTTATAAAAGTTTGTCAGCATGCACTCAACGGATTCTCAGATTTGCAGTGGTGTTACAAAACTTGGTCATTATGCACTCAACCAATTCTCAGATTTGCAGTGGTGCTAAAAAGCTTTCTCATTATGCATTCATATAAATCTCAGATTTGCAGTGGTGCTACAAAAAATTGTCATTTTTCACTCATAAAAATCTCGGATTTGGAGTGGTGCTATAAGGGTGTGTCTAAAATATATATGGGGAGGTGTATTTTATTGCAAACTCAATGTTCATATATAAATTACTTCAGATTTAAGTATGCATTGGAAAATAGAAACATTCAGCTATATTTTAATGGAAAACAATTAGAACAAAATTTAATACATGTAGTATGACTGTCATATACTTCAAACTCAATATGTATGCTTAATTGTTGCACATTGTTAATTCCACTTTTATAGCATCACTATCAATCAAAGAAATGTATGGTTGGATAATGATACTCTTACAGCACCCCTATAAAAATAGACAGTGGATGATAGCTATTAATCTTACGCTTGTGTCATCAACAAACAAACACAATGTCATAGGGGATTAGACAGTTGATGATAGGTGTTAAGCTTGTGTCACAAACAAAGAAACACAATGTCACAGGGGATTAGTCTCCTTTGCATATGTACAAAGCTAGGTCTCATTTAAACAAACTGAGGATTACATCCTAGGCCTTTGTGGATAACTTTGTTTGTAAACATAAGCAGGGTAATAGTGTATTGATTTCTTTCACCTCTAGTTGAGTGACTAGCTAACAGGATAAATTAGGTATTGTTCTAATACTCTTTTAAGGTATTTTTTTCTGGGGAGGGGGGGGGGGGGTGATACTTTACATACTTACATGTTTGTTTAAACAAACTGATTAATTTAATCATAATTTTCAAATGTTTAATGTTAAGTTGTTAAATGGACATTTATCCATATAACCTAATATAAAACAAAAATTTTATATGCAATGTGTATAAATTTTATGCATCAATGTGTTGTTTGACTAAATTCAAGTTAAGTTGTTGGTTTTATTGCGCTACAATAGCTTACCATGTGGGACTGAATGCTTTACTGGTTGCCGCGAGGCATCACGACCAACGTCTAAGAAAAAAAGACATTTATACTTGGCCGCTTGTCACATGATCTGCCCCTTATGTTACAACTTTTCTCGTTGGTCGCCTGCCATCTTACAATCTTTGGGAAGTATTTACTGCTTTTTTCTTTCTATATCTCAGTGCAGTATTATTGTTAAATGTTCCCGCTTATGTATTTTATTTATTACTGTATAAAGGCCAATTTTCAGCACTTCCGCTTTTGTAAATTGTCCTTATTTTAAGATTTCTGAACTCACCTCGACTGGCTTCTCTTCCACGAGTTGTTGACTCGAGGTCTACTCGCGTTTGTTTTATTGCGTTAAAGCATGTCTTCTCAAGGAGGAACACACCAAACTAGTAAAAATACCTACAGCAAATGCATTTATTTCCTTCCTACCTGCAGAGAGGCAGGTAAGGTCGATGATCCGTGTGTCACAGCTAATCTTAAAATATCTTTGTCTTCTCGCGTTGACATACATATATTGGAGGCGTTCAATAATTTCCGTGAAGATTTTCAGAAATCTTTACAAAAGCAAAGGGAGGTGGATCAGACGTCTTCTTCTGCTCATAAAACGAACACACCCTCCAAAGATGTGGACAAATCCTCGAATCCAGTAGTGCTATCGAGTCACTGAAGGTGGAGTTCGCCCCAAAACTTCAAATTTCTCGCCTCGAATCGTATTCTAGTCGCCTCGTAGATGACTCGGGTCAAGGTCGTAGTTCGGCCGAATATCCCTCGAAGGTTGCCTCGACCAGCCCAAAACAATATTCACACTACTTGGACTATTCTAATGACCCTCAACCAGCCCTAGTAGGCCCAAAGCACTCTGATAAGCCAACACAAGTCGAGGGCCAGATTTGTACCCTCATCTTCAGAGGAAGTTCAGTCCCCCGAACATATGCATAGGTTCTCTAAGCCCTCCAGGAAGTCATACCCTGATCAGGACCACTTCATTCACAGTTGGTGAAGGAAACCCCAACGTGACCCCTACCCTCCTTATTATAGGGAAGTAGCATCGGTTGACATCCCATTCCAATATGCTGAGGAGGTGGATACGTTTCGACGCATCCTCAAGTTGCCTGAAACTAGGGAATCCTTACCTAGATCTTCAACTGCGGTCATGTGCCTTGATGATGAGAAAGGCAGGCAAAACTTAGACCAAGAGGTCCTTCCTCCATGTTGCCTCTCAATTCAATCATTAAGAATGCCTTTGATAAATTTGATCAGGACTTCCAAATAGCAAATTTACCTGAGGGTAAGTATATCCAACCACCTCCTTCCACTGTCAAGTGGTACCAGCTAGGTCAATCTTGTTATGAGGACAAAATACAAGAGCTGAATACAGACTTTGCCAAAATTTGTATTTCTCCTAAGTCATCTGGGCTATTATGGTCAAGGTTGCTCTTCCAATTCTTAAAGAATTGGAATATCAGGCAAGATAGATTTTTTCCACTCGCAATTTCGCTACTACCTTTGCCAAGACTTCCTCTTTCTGTCATGTCACTTTGGAGAAGTGTCAATATAGCCTGAAACACTTTTCAAACAGGTCAAGTCTCAGATCAGGAGAGGTGCCGACCCTGATAAAGTAGCGAAACGTGGTTATGAGGAAGCCTGTGAGTCTCTGGATCTGTGGAATAAGACCATCCTGATCCAACACAGAGAAAATTATACTCAATGGGCAATGCCGGCTTGATTAGGCTTGAAGCCGAAATGACCCTACTACAACCACACTTAGGAGAAACCAGGCACCAAGAATTAGTTGGTGAAGGAAGACGAGGACTTCCTTCTTAAAAAAGGCACCCCAAAAGGTTCTCAGGGTTTCGGACCCTACCAGAATAAGCCCTTTAAGAACTCCGGAAGGCGTCCTTCTGGCCGTCTTCCTTGTTTAAATCATAGTTGGTGAAAGAAGGCAAGGACTTCCTTCCTAAAAAGGCACCTCAAAGATTCTCAGGGTTTCGGACCCTACCAGAATAAGCCCTTTTGTGCTCCCCACAAGAAAAGAGGGTCCTACAGGAAACGCCCCTATGGGGGCAATTCCTCACACAGCAGTAACCAGTCGTTTTTCTTCCAACAGGGGAAAACAGAACTTCAGAGGCTCCAAGGGGTCGTTTTTGCAACCCCACAACAGGGGAAGAGGGTGTGGATCCCTCTTTCCAATAACTCCTTTAAAGCCTCAAGCAGGCCACCAGTATGAGGTTGCCTCCGTTCTTTCAGCAGAGACTGGCAAACAAACAATTGTTCATCCAACGTATTAAACCTTATCACCAATGGCTACGTACTGCCATTCCTCTCAAAGCCCAACTTGCTCAGTTTTTCTCTGATAATATCAGAATACAAGGTCCTCCCAAAGGACCAAGCCTTGCCCCATTGCATCCAGTCTCTACTGTCAAAGAAAGGGTGGAAAATATAAAATCTTTCAGGTTTTACAATCGCCTGTTTCTAGTACCCATGGCTCACCAAGGTGGAGGCCAGTTATAAACTTAAGCAGGTTCAACACTTTTCTACATGTAGAAAACTTCAAGATGAAAACTCCAGAGTCCATCAGAACTCCCTGATTCCAGGGGAATGGGTATCGTTGATAGGTCTATCGGACGCCTACCTTCACATCCCCATCCATCCCCACTCAAGGAAATACCTAAGATTTTGCCACAGGTCTCAGGTGTTCCAGTTCTCCTCCCTACCTTTCGGACTGTCCACAGCCCCCAGGTCTTTACCATGATTGTAAAGGAGGTGAAGCTCACGACCCTCTCCAGAGGTCTCAGACTCCACCAATAACTGGACAACTGGCTGATTAGGTCTTAGTCGCGGGAGGAAGCCCTAGTGAACACTCAGGCAGTGGTAGATCTAACCCAGCCCTTGGGATGAATCATCAATCAGGAAAAATCAGAACTGAATCCCACTCAGGTGTTTTCGTTTGTAGGTTACAAATACCACCGGGATTCAGCCCTAGTAAAACCCACTCAAGAGAGATGGCTCAAACCAGGATTTTATCCTATACCTCAAGTCAAAACATGTTTTTGACTGCAAGATGTTTGATGTCTCCAATTGGGTTGCTAGCCTCAACGGAGAAATTGGTCCCATAGGGACGACTTCACATGAGGCCCGTTCAGTTTCACATCAAGGAGCACTGTAAATTTCTTCAGCCACTGGACAGCCTCCTTCCTTGGACAGAAGCCATCTCTGCACACCTAGATTGGTGGCAGAATCCTGCAAACGTGATGAAAGGCTCAGACCTTCATCCCAAAGACCACAGTATCCATCTCTTTCAGACGCCTCAAACGAAGGTTGGGGCGATCATTTAGAACAAAATTCTACTCAAGGTATGTGGTCACCCCAGGAAAAAGGGCTACACATAAACGTCCTTGAATTGAAAGCTGTCTTTCTGGCCCTGAGACACTTCAAAGACCAGTGTCAGGACCAAACAGTGCTAGTTGCGACGGACAACTCAACTGTGGTAGCTTACATAAACAAACAAGGAGGAACACACTCAGCGGAGATGTGCGCACTCCTGTGGAGAATCATGACCTGGTACCATCACTTTCACATAACATTGAAAGCCAGGCACATTCCAGGGTGCCTGAATGTGATGGCCGACCTGCTGTCCGGGTCGAATCAGGTCCAGTCGACGAAATGGTCACTACATCCACAAGTGTTCAAACAGATATGCCAACGGTGGTTCACTCCCCACGTGGACCTGTTTACCACTTATCTGAACCACAAGCTTCCACTGTACGTGTCTCCTATCCCAGACCCCAAGGCCTGGGACATAGATGCTCTAAACATAAACTGGACGGGTCTCACTGCCTATGCTTCCCCTCCAACGGCTCTCATTCACAAGGTGATCAAAATCAAGCAATGCCATTGCATAATCATAGTAATAGCCCCAGGCTGGCCAGGAATGCCTTGGTTTTGGGACCTAGTGCAGCTCTCAACAGAGATCCCACTGCAGCTCCCTGTGTCGACAACACTCCTCAAGCAGTCCCACAACTATGTGTTCCACAGCAACCCGCAGCACCTCAACCTCCACGCCTGGTATCTAGGAGTGGACAACTCCAAGAACAAGGCTTCTCTGTGGAGGTGACAGAGAGAATTGCTGCACCTCAGCGGTCATCAACAAGGACCATCTACCAATCAAGTGGGCCCTATTTGAAAAATGGTGCAGAGAAAATCCATCTATGAAACAAACCTCAGATTTCTTCATATATCTTTACCAAGACCTTAACAGGCACAGCGAAAATCCGGTGGATTTCTCCACTCCGTCTGTGAAACAAATCTCAGATTTCTTCATGTGTCTGTACCAAGGCCTTAACAAGCGCCCCTCCTCCATTGATGGTTACAGGACTTCCATTATGGACACCTTGGGCCCATCAGGCCAACATATTGCTCATAATGAGGACCTTCATAGGTTGCTCTCCAATTTCCACAGGGATCGCCCCAAAAGTTCCAGAAATCTCCCCAAATGGAACCTTTCTGTTGTTCTCAATGAGCTCACAAAAGCACCCTTTGAGCCTATGAAAAACACAGACCTCAAACATCTCACTCTCAAAACTGCTTTCTTGCTAGCTTTGGCCTCCTGCAAGCGCCACAGCGAAATCCATGTCTGGGTTGCAAACAAAGTATCTATTCAAGGCCAATGGGAAAAGGTCTCCTTGTTCCCTTCTTCTGGCTTCATAGCCAAAAACCAACTAGCAAGAGAAGATTCTCACAGTGTGTCTCCGGTGACTATCCCTGCTTTGACTACCATTGTGGATAGACAGTTCAAGAAGACAGGACCCTGTGTCCGGTGCGGGTCCTGAGGTACAATCTGGACCGAACCAAGGACCTAAGAGATTCCCAGTCCCTCCTTTTCATTTCCTTCAAGAAAGGACATACATCAGTCATCAGACCCGCTACTCTCTCTTCTTGGTTGAAACAAACCATCCTACTTTGTTATAAACAAGCAGACCAGCAAACCTTGGATCTAGTCCAAGTCAAGGCGCATGACATTTGGGCCTTCGCAGCCTCTAAGGTGTTTTACGGTGGGGTATCGGTAGACCAGATCATGCAAGCCTGTCACTGGAAAGCTCACAACACTTTTACCAATTTTTATCTAAAAGACCTTACTTGGTCGGACAATGACAACAATCTGTATCTGGGACCAGTAGTAGCGGCACAACAGGTCCTAGACCCTTCTCCTCAGTTCAGTCTTCCTCAGAAAGAAAAGAAGGGGGGGCACATCCGCTACAACCAAGTCTTCAGGAGTCTAAGCCCAGGGTCTAGGTATATGTCTACCTCATCAGGGTGTATCCGGTAAGGTCTATCTAATCTTTAAATCATTATAATTGTACATTGTATTAAGGACCTTAAGGTTGTCATTTTAGTCAGTACCCGAGCCTTAAGCTCGGGTTCTTCCGTGATCGTCCTTGGAACTGACCCCGTCTGTGTATCTAGGGTACACATCTCCTTCTCGTCAAACACCCTGACAGTTTTTTAGCACTGTCATTCATTCAGGTTTTTGGCTTCTACAGGCCCGGTCTTCGGGATTGGGGCCCTGTAGACGGGACTCAGACTGGTACTTTCGATCTTTCATTCTACTATTATTATCAAAATTCTAAGAAAAAAACAGACTTATCTGCCAGTCTCAGCTGTAATCCCTCCTCCGGACAGTTGGATTCAGCATTCAGTCCCACATGGTAAGCTATTGTAGCACAATAAAATTGATAATTTTAATTACTTAAATGTAGCTTTTATAAGCTACAAGCTTACCATGTGGGACTGAGGAGAGTCCCACCCTGCCTCCCCGCTGTATTACAGCTAAGGTGTATGGGTTTAAATCTCAATGAGAAAAGTTGTAACATAAGGGGCAGATCACGTGACGACAACCTGAGGCTACAGCCAAGTATAAATGTCTTTTTTTCTTAGATGTTGGTCGTGATGCCTCGCGGCAACCAGTAAAGCATTCAGTGGGTGCAGTGCTTTATATACCTGTGTGGTTACACCTCAGATCTTATGTAGTCTCAACTTTACACATTTATAGACCTTCATCAGGTATTTGACCTCAATGTCACTATAATGTATGAACATAATACTTCAGCTAGGATATTACGCATTCTTCTTATTATATTTTTATTTATTTGTTGAATTTGTACACTAGGTACATCCATTTTTACACCATTATATAATTTACAAAAATAGAAATTAGTTATTCCCCAAACACTACACACAAAATTGTACATATGTACAATGCCATGGTACAATAAGGCATAATTACAGTTGGAAAAAAGTTGCTGAGTGCTGAAAAACTCCAGCAAGACATTTACCTCACTATTTTTAAAGAATATAACATTCACCTAACCCTCTGTAGCACCAGTGAATCTGTATCACCACAAAAGATCCGGGACTTGGATGAGTGCATAATGATTCCATAACTGATGGGAAAAAGCATCATAGCACTCATTTCTCCATAAATACAGATCTCCGAATTGTAGTGGTGCTATGAGAGTGTGTATGAGACACATTGATTGATGTCCACAGTTTTATAGCCCCTATAAATCTTAGAAATCTGTCCACAAAAACACAGTAGTTGCATTTTAAATGTCATTCAAATAATTTGTATGCAACTACTTTCAACAAAATGTTTTTAAAAAATTAATTGCATTTGCTGGTTTATTCATGAAATCTAACAACTTGCATATTAGCCCGAGTGATCAAAGGAGTGCTTTGTACCCCGAGTCACTTCAAAGCCATAGTCCTCACATCTATTCATGAATATTAATGAGTCCGGTGCTATGGCTGTGAATTCTTGAGTTTTAAATATTTGCCCTCAATGGAAATCAGTTACCTCATATCTTCTCATGAATATTAATGACTTGGGTGCTATGGATGTGAGTTCTACAGTTCAAAGTACTTGATCCTCGTTTTGGCTTCCATTTTATAAAATATTGCTAGAAAACCCCATCACACCCCATCGCACTACAAGAGATCTGGGACTTAAATGAGTGCATAATGACTCCAGTGAGTTCTCGACTGTAAAGTATTTTCCCAACAGAAACCTCATATCTTCTGATGAATATTAATGAGTTGGATGCTATGGCCACGATTTCTTGAGTTTAAAGTATTTGATCTTCCTTTTTGCTTCCATTTTATAAAATATTGCTAGAAAACCCCAGGGGAAATACGTAAAAATATCATAGTACCCCATCGCACCTCGTCATACACCATTGCACCCATCACAACACTCCAATAGCACCCGTGAAAGTCCAGGTTTTATAACCCATCCCACTGTTTACAGGGAATATACAGTTCATGGTCGACAATAAAGCCTATTTATGGTGTATCACCTGTCTTGTCCATTCTTTTTATGATAAATATTTCCATAAATTGGAGATGAGTGATCCTGTCCTAAGCTAGGTAAGGAATTTGAGTCCACCAAGAGTAATGAGAACTCATTCTTATGAATTGTATCAGTGGGAAGCAGGTCCAGAGACCAGCTTCTTTGACCATTTTACCTATCATTTACAAAACAAAATTTATTGTTTGCAGTGTCAGGGGACTGAAGATTTAGGTTCTCGGGACACCTCTATTGATAGAGATTTTTGCATTAGTGTGGGTATGGTTACCAGTCTACTCCACACAGATAGGCATTTGTTGACAAACAACAGATGTTTATAGGTTTCTCTAGGTTTACAAGGTTTTCCATTGGCTATGGTATTTGGAGGGAATTCTGAACCTTTAATGGTAACTTTTTGGTACCTGTGTGGCAATGTTATGGTAATATTTATATTTATTTTGTGTTTAATTGTGTGTAACCTAGGGACTGCTGGTTCTTTTCACGCTTTATTTGTCATCATACTAAAGAAACCCTGAAACAATACAACTAACATTTAGGAAGACTGCCACTAAATAAATTCCTACATTCAACAATAGTTGATATTACAACATTTCATTAACTACAACCTTTAGAAATGTTCAATTACTCAAATAATACAAAACAGCATACAACAATGGACAACTAAGTATTAATTTTACAGTAAAACAAATCTAAGTTACCAGAGCATTTACCACATACTACCAATATGAAATGTAACACAAATAATTTATAATGTAACATTAACCCCATGTAAAAATCAGTGGTTCAAACCCTGCATCCAACAATTCAGACCACACTCTCTTGAATGAACCAATCTCCAGTTCCTACAACAAGTACTGAATGAAATATTGAAGTTTCAGAAACATCTAACTCAGTCAGATAATTCTACAAGTGAAAATAACCATAATACCTGTCATAAAACACCATTAATACAAAACACAAACATACTCCACAGAATTGACCATCAAGATTACACAAATTCAGGTCTACACAAGATGTATACAAAATATTCAATTAAAACTGAAGAATCATTTAAAAAGGAAACTTACCCCAACCAAAAACACTCAAATTGTTTCAACAACACCCAAAGCAAAAAGGAAACTTACCCCAACCAAAAACACTCAACTTGTTTCTACAACACCCAAAGCAAAAATCCCGTTTCCCTCCACAAACATGCAAAAGTGAAAGTGTTCATACTAAAACTGTGACTCGAGAATTTTTAGCAGTGCAGCATGTTTCTATGGAGAGCACAAAATTTACACAATTGCATCAGTTGTTGGAGCAGCAATAGCAACAGATCGAAGGTTTGATGAAGGAGATGAAGGATTTGAAGAGCAAATAGGAAAAAAATCATTCTTTAGTTTCAACTTTAAGAACCCTAACTTGCTACTACCGCAAGAAGCCAGAACATAAAAAGGTCAACTGTTTTGCTTACAAAGAGAGTATGGGGCATTTAAACTCAAAAACCTACCGGCTCAGTGTAGACTCTGATTCACAGGTGACAACAGTAACAGAGTCACGCTATTTGAAGAATTTCCAGGGAAGGCAACTCCAAGGAACTCATGACTGGATACAGTTAAAGGTAGGAAATGGGTTGCATATTCCTTGTGTGGTCCCTGCAGGCTGATTTTGAGGTTAATGAAAAACTTTTCAAAAAGGAATGTGTTCTAGCTGTCAAAGATCCCAGTGATATTGCTACAAGTAAACATAAACAGGAAGTTCCCGGGGTTGTTGGATGTAACATTTTGAAAGAGTTTCTCCAAAGTTGGGATATGGCCAGTATGATGAAATATATTTGCCAAGAGCTAAATGCAGTTGCTCAAGAGTTGAAGTTAGTGCAAGCAAAGGTTGCTTGTTGCCAAAACATATCTGCTGCAGGCAGAAAAGGGAACTTTAGCTCAGTGGGTCATGCCAGAGTGTTGTAGAGGAATGGACCAGTATGTATTCCAGCACAAGGTATGACAACAATTTAGACTAGCACACCCGATCTACCAGGAAAGGGGATTTGTGCTGTGGGTGTTGTGGAAATAACTTGAGGGTTAGAAAGAGCAGCAGTCTCTATGTTATATATGATTTTACTTTTAGCCTTTCTTATGATTTAGCTTGCAAACCTTTCCTCATGGCTTGTTTTAAAAAATTTGGAAATCTACATAACCTTATTGACTGTATCAGTAACATGAGGTTGTTATGGCTGCCATTCTGTCTTATTTGCAAGATTGGTGCATGTGTAATCTTTATTATTTTAAGTAACATCAATAATGGGCAAGTCAAGACTAAACCCTAACTTCAATGATATGCTGGTGATCATTTTTATTAGTCATTGTAGTGGTAAATTAATGTTTAGCTAATAGCATGTGAGGGTTAACATGTATATACAAGAACTTTGTATAACCTTTAAAAAAGTGTAAATAACCAGTAGATAAGTATTATATGTTATTATTATTATTATTATGTATTAATGCATTGTATAAAATAAATCTGTAACCCTTCTGTGTTGTTAACTGTTGTTTGGGGTCCTTGGAGACTGTTTTTCATTACGACACAGCCCTTAAGGGCTGTCAGGGTATTGTTTTCACCCATGGTGTTCAGATGGGCGGGTGGGCATCTGGACGGGCATGCGGTCAGCTGGAAAAAATTTGTCCAGACTGAATCTCAGAAACTGTGTAGTTGTATAGGAGGTGTAGGTGTGCAAGGTCATGGTCTTACCTTCATTTGACCATTGACCTTGCCGTAGTGACCTTGAGTTCGAAAATCTTGTCCGGGCTATTTCTCAGAAACCTTAGGTTGTAGGAAGTTGATACTTGATAGGAACATGGGTTAGGGGGTGTAGCTGTGCAACGTCATAGTATGACCTTGATTTGAACTTTGACCTTGCTGTAGTGACCTTGACCTATAAAATCATGTCCAGGCTATATCCCAGAAACTGTAATGTGTAGGAAGTTGATACTTGGCAGATATATTGGTTAGGAGGTGTAGGTGTGCAACATCATAGTGTGACCTTGATTTGACCTTGCCATAGTGACCTTGACCTGTTAAATTTTGTCCAGGCTATATCTTGGAAACGGTAAGGTGTGGGAAGTTGATACTTGGTAGGGACATTTGTTAGCTGTTGTAGGTGTGCAACGTCATAATATGACCTTGATTTGACCTTTGACCTTGCTGTAGTGACCTTGACCTATAAAATTTTGTCAGGGCTATATCTCAAAAACCGTAAGGGTTAGGAAGTTGATACTTGGTAAGGAAATTGGTTGGGGGTGTAGGTGTGCAAGGTCTGACCTTGATTTGACCTTTGACCTTGCCATAGGGACCTTGAGTTTGAAAATCTTGTTTTAATACTATATTTTTACATACATTTTCTTTCTCTTAAACATTATTTTCTCTATTTAAACATTATTTGGACATTTATATAACTGGCACTGCATTGAAAGTATCCCAATCTTTTTACTGTTTCACTGCTTCTATATCTCATGGTGTTAAAAATATTTTCCCAGGCTTTGGTGTATGGACATCTCTGATGCTATTTCTGTTGTTTTAATCTTGTCACCCCTGTCACATGGAGTTTATAATTGGCATGGACTTACCATAGGCACCCTTAGGGGACCTGTGGTTTTAAGGTTATAGTAGTTTATATCATACTCAAGTTGTGAATAAGTACAAACAAAACTTTGCAGTGTTAGACAAATTATCACTTGTACAAACGAGAGCACTCAGAGAGAGCAGACTTTCCCCAAAGCATGATATAATCAGGAAATTGGAAAATCTTTATTTTTCTCTATGTAGATGGTGATCCAGTTCACCCACTAAATTGAATGGGATCCAAGTGGAACAGAGATCCATCTTGTTATATTTTTATGAAGTTCCAACCAGTAGTATTTGTGTAATCCTACTAATAAATAAACACAAAAACAAACAAATAAAAAATGAAAATAATAAATCCTTTGAAGAGATATACCAAACATACTATTTAGTAAACAAAATGACGTTAAAGGGACAAAATGAAAAAAAAATGTTGATGCTAAGCTTTTAAGCCAGTTCCAAATTGAAAGATCCCTGAACACAAAATAAAAATATGACTCAATGGTTCAGTTGACAATGCACAGAAAGTTCAAAATGCAATTTTGCTTATCTTCATTTTTTCTAGTAATGTGGGTGTTCGGTGAAAAAAAGGTAAAATGGGCGGGAATACTGAATTGGCATCAAAGCCTGGGATTAAGTACAGATCGGCCTCAGGAAGTCTGAGAAGGCCCCAGGCGGCCCCCAACTGTTCTGCGACTAAGAACCGATTAAGCCAGTTTTCTGGTCGGTTCAAACCACGATCCTGCCGTACACATACTGACTGGGTCTCAGGACGCCTCAGGCCTCCTGGGACTAAGCCTACTAATAAATAAACACAGAAACAAACAAATAAAAAATGAAAATAATAAATCCTTTGAAGAGATATACCAAACATACTATTCAGTAAACAAAATGACGTTAAAGGGACAAAATGAAAAAAAATGTTGATGCTAAGCTTTTAAGCCAGTTCCAAATTGAAAGATCCCTGAACACAAAATAAAAATATGACTCAATGGTTCAGTTGACAATGCACAGAAAGTTCAAAATGCAATTTTGCTTATCTTCATTTTTTCTAGTAATGTGGGTGTTCCACCACATGACTAAGCTCCCCGATTAAGGGTTTTTGGGAGTTGGTTTCAAATATTTGCTTAGTCCCAGACGTCCTGTAAGGGTCAGTAGTTGTCGGTTGTGGCCGTGAGAGAAATCAAACATGTTTGATATTTCTCATGACCCAAACCGATTTTCATTTCCCACCGACAACAAAATGTCCAGTCCCAGGCTTCCTCAGGCCTCCTCAGACCCAAATTTACACAGTCCTATGTTGTCCCAGGCGTCCTGCGACCCTTAGTCCCAGGCCTCTGTAGGTTAGTCCCAGGAAGCCTGTTTGTCAGTCCCCGACTCATAACAGATCTTTGAAGTTTCATGCGTGTGAAAGTGAATCGGTTTCATAATGCCCCTGTTCCAACAAAGGAATAAGGCCCGATCCTGTTGGCGACCCTTAATCGTGGACAGTCGGTGAAAAAAAGGTAAAATGGGCGGGAATACTGAATTGGCATCAAAGCCTGGGATTAAGTACAGATCGGCCTCAGGAAGTCTGAGAAGGCACCAGGCGGCCCCCAACTGTTCTGCAACTAAGAACCGATTAAGCCAGTTTTCTGGTCGGTTTCAACCACGATCCTGCCGTACACATACTGACTGGGTCTCAGGACGCCTCAGGCCTCCTGGGACTAAGCCTACTAATAAATAAACACAGAAACAAACAAATAAAAAATGAAAATAATAAATCCTTTGAAGAGATATACCAAACATACTATTCAGTAAACAAAATGACGTTAAAGGGACAAAATGAAAAAAAATGTTGATGCTAAGCTTTTAAGCCAGTTCCAAATTATAAGATCCCTGAACACAAAATAAAAATATGACTCAATGGTTCAGTTGACAATGCACAGAAAGTTCAAAATGCAATTTTGCTTATCTTCATTTTTTCCAGTAATGTGGGTGTTCCACCACATGACTAAGCTCCCCGATTAAGGGTTTTTGGGAGTTGGTTTCAAATATTTGCTTAGTCCCAGACGTCCTGTAAGGGTCAGTAGTTGTCGGTTGTGGCCGTGAGAGAAATCAAACATGTTTGATATTTCTCATGACCCAAACCGATTTTCATTTCCCACCGACAACAAAATGTCCAGTCCCAGGCTTCCTCAGGCCTCCTCAGACCCAAATTTACACAGTCCTATGTTGTCCCAGGCGTCCTACGACCCTTAGTCCCAGGCCTCTGTAGGTTAGTCCCAGGAAGCCTTTTTGTCAGTCCCCTACTCATAACAGATCTTTGAAGTTTCATGCGTGTGAAAGTGAATCGGTTTCATAATGCCCCTGTTCCAACAAAGGACTAAGGCCCGATCCTGTTGGCGACCCTTAATCGTGGACAGTCGGTGAAAAAAAGGTAAAATGGGCGGGAATACTGAATTGGCATCAAAGCCTGGGATTAAGTACAGATCGGCCTCAGGAAGTCTGAGAAGGCCCCAGGCGGCCCCCAACTGTTCTGCGACTAAGAACCGATTAAGCCAGTTTTCTGGTCGGTTTCAACCACGATCCTGCCGTACACATACTGACTGGGTCTCAGGACGCCTCAGGCCTCCTGGGACTAAGCCCCGACTAACCCCCGATTAAGTCCTGGCGTCCTCAGGCCTCCTCAGTCTTCCCCAGACCACGTTGGCCGATTCTTGTTTTGCAAAATAACTGGATTTTCTGGGTATATATATATATAAATTCTGCGATCTAATTATCATTACTTTTATGGGAACACAACAGGATGCCACCTTTTAATGGAAGGCAGCTTCCGCAAGAACTTAGGGCTTTTTTGGTTTCTATTCAGTTACAAATAATGATGTATTTGCTATTTCTACGTCGACATGTTTCTACAGCAACCACCACAAGCAGCACCACCTCCACCACCACCACCAGCCATACAGAGACCTAGAAGAAGGCACAACATGTGGGTCAGGCCATGGCTACTGCAGAGAGAGGAGAGGGGGCCTACCACAACATTATGGCTGAACTGTATGCCACAGACATTCCAGAATTCAATAACTACATGAGGATGACCCGAGAATTCTTTGAAATGATAAAGACCAGACTGGAACCACATATAGCCAGCCAGGCCACTAACTACAGAGCTCCTATCAGTGTTGGAGAGAAGTTAGCCCTCACCATCAGATATCTGGCCACTGGAGAGTCCTACACATCATTATCCTGTCAGTTCAGGGTTGGCAGATCCACCATTTCCAAGTTTCTACCAGAGTTCTGCAGGGCCATCCAAGATGAGTTCACCAGAGAGTACCTCAGATGTCCTACTACTCCAGATGAGTGGAAAGAACTGGAAAGGGAATTCAGGATCAGGTGGAATGTTCCACATGTCCTGGGAGCCCTTGATGGCAAGCATGTGGCTCTGAAGAAACCCAAGAACTCTGGAGACCTGTACCACAACTACAAGGGGTTCTTTTCCATAGTAATGTTGGCCTTGGTAGATAGGCAGTACAAATTCAGATGGGTGGATGCTGGTACAGCTGGATCTTGCTCAGATGCCCAGATATTTAATGCCTGTCAGCTGAAGAGGAGGATTGAGGATGGCAGGATAGGCTTCTCTGACCCGGCTCCTATAACCCAGGGTGGTAGAGATATCCCCTACTTCATTTTGGCAGATGATGCCTTTGCCCTGAAGACCTGGCTCATGAAACCCTATGGCAGAAGGATGTTAACCAGAGAGGAAATGATTGCCAACTACAGAATATCAAGGGGCAGGAGAGTTGTCGAGAACACTTTTGGCATACTGGTCTCAAGATTCAGAGTGATGTTGACTACTATTGAACTACCCCCAGAAACAGTCAGGGATGTGGTCATGACCTGTGTGGTTCTGCATAACATACTGAGAAGACAGTATCAAGTTCAACATGGTGGTCAAGAGCCTAGGGATGATGATGATGATGATGATGGTGTGCCTGGTGATTGTCGACTGATTGGTGGTGCTGCTGGTGGTGGTCCAGACAGAAACCCTGCTAGAGAAGCCAAAAGACAGAGGGATTACCTCAGGGACTACTTCAATAATGAGGGAGCAGTGGCCTGGCAAGATGGCAGAATATAACTCCTGCTGCAGTAACCAGTCCTTTTCAGGACTACCAAATATTCCAAAAAACAATTAATCAGCTGTGCTTGTTGAAAATATCACAACCATTTCCCCACCATAAGTCACCCACCCAACAAATAGACAAACCCAATACCCAGCATAATTCACCCACCTAACAAACAGACAAACCCAATTCCCGACAGAAGTCACCCACCCAACAAACAGACAAACCCAATGCCCACCATAATTCACGCACCCAACAAACAGACAGAAATAAATGCCTTACAGAAGTCACCCAACTAATAAACAGACAAACCCAGTGCTAAACATAATTCTCAAAAGAAACACACAAAGCCAAACATAACTTTCTAAATGGAATAAATATTTCATATATTTTGAAAGCTACATCCTAATTTTACTTTCATTTGGCTTTTTTGGGGGGAAAAGTATTTGAAACAAATGTCAGTTCTTCGGTTTGGGTTCTGTTTGCTATTGGGTTTGTCTGTTTCTTGGTTGGTGGTTCTGTTTGGTAAGTATGTGATAATGCCTTTTAGCTATGGGGATGGTGTTAGTGTTGGACTTTTTTATTAAAGATTTTAACCAATCCCATGGATTTTAAGCTAAAAATGGGCTGATTATTGGCCATATTGGGAGTTTATTTATTTTAATTTTTTTTCTATGTGGCCTTTTTTGGTTATGTGTGGTACCATGGGTTATTTGTTTCATGTTTGGGGTGGTGTATGTATTTTTTTCTCGTGATAAGTATTTGTACTGAACTGTTATGTTTTGGGAGGGGAATTGGAATAACTTGCAGCTGAATAATTGTTTTTGGAATATTTGGGTGGCCCTGAAAAGGGCCTGGCAGGTCAAAGACCCGCCCTGACTGGATGGCTACTGAGGAGGCTGCTGCTGTTGAGGTGGTGCTGTAGTGGTGATAGTGAAGAGTTGCGGTTGCTGCTGCTGCTGAGGCTGCTCAATGATCTGTGTAGGTGTCAGATCTGGTAGCTGGCTTAGTATTCCACTTAAGTTGTGTCTACTGCCCTCGTCCTGTACTGTTAGAACTGATGGAGGGTTGCCAAAGCCAAGGGGGCTTGGTGTGTAGTAGATGTAGCTGCTGCTAGCTGCTGCTTGGGTGGAAGTAGACGCATGTTGAGTGGTTGTTGGCAGTATCCCGACCCTCTGCAACTCCGTGGTAATAGTGTTTGATCTTCTTGGTAGTGCTTGCCGTAGTAATTGGTAGTTGCTTTTAATGCTTTCAATATTTCTAAATATTCTGCCCTTGAGGTCCTCAAACTCCTCTTGGGTCATCTTTTCAGCCTCTGATGCCACGTAGTCAAAGAAGGACTGCCTGTCGGACTTCTGCAGCAGGAAACCTGAGATCAATGTCTTCATCTGGTCAAAGTGCTTGAGTATATTGGAGTCTGTTGAAACTGGTGTAGATGTGAACATAGGTTGACTCCTACTCTCTCTGAGGACACTGGACTTGAGGTGTTCTGTATCAGTAGTAGACCCACGAGATTCCTCCTGCTTGCTGGTATTTGGACTGGCCTCGAACCCTGAACTTCTGCTGGCCCCCTTTCGTCTGATATGGGTCTTAAGGAAACCCATATGCTGGTAGACCCAGGACTGTCTCTTGGTCATCTCCCTTGGGGCTTGGCCAGATTGTAGTTTTGACAGCTTGCCATAATGCGTTCACTGAGATTCAAACCATCTTCTGACATCAAAGGGCTGGAGCTTCAGTTCTGCAGAGATTTCTGCCCAGAGAGCCTCCTTCTTCTGTCTGTCATGGAAACGTGCATGCTCTTTGTCATAGAGCTCTGGATGCTCCTTCACAAACTCCACAATTGCAGTTTCTTGGCTGTCAGTGAAAGTTGAACAGACCCTGGCTCTCTTGGCTGCCCAATGACTCTCTAAATCCTCCTCACACCTCTCTTTTTCCTCGCAAGCTTCCTCAGTAAGTTCCAATCGCTCCTCAGTCTGTTGTGTACCCTCCTTTGTACCCTCCACCATCCTTTCCTCAATCCTTTCATCCACTTCTCCACTTTCCTCCTCCCTCTCCTCTTGCCTCTCATCCATCTTCTTCTTTCCTCTCTTCCCTCCTTTCACTTTCCTCATAACTCCAGTCAATAGCCAAAAAAAGTGAAAAAGTAAAATGTGTCTCCTAACTGTAAAATTTGCCTTAAGCTCAAGTATTATATGATATTTAAAAAAAATGAAAACCCCTACAAAACAGAGACACACGTCTCTCAGTAGCCAACCAATCAGTAACAACGAGAATGTGTGCACAGTCGCTTATATAGTCTCAGTCTATACTGAACCAGATCGGTTAAGGTCGGCTTCTCTTAGTCAGGGCTTAGTCCCAGACCTAGACTTCTTAGTCCCGGGACACCTGAGACGGTCTGAGGCTTTCCGGGACTAATGAAACCGAATCACTTTCACACCGATGAAACTTCAAATAAAGCCGGTACCATCCTTCTGCCATAGGGTTTCATGAGCCAGGTCTTCAGGGCAAAGACATCATCTGCCAGAATGAAGTAGGGGACATCTCTACCACCCTGGGTTATAGGAGCTGGGTCAGGGAAGCCTATCCTGCCATCCTCAATCCTCCTCTTCAGCTGACAGGCATTAAATATCTGGGCATCTGAGCAAGATCCAGTTGTACCAGCATCCACCCATCTGAATTTGTACTGCCCATCTACCAAGGCCAACCTTACTATGGAAAAGAACCCATTGTAGTTGTGGTACAGGGCTCCAGAGTTCTTGGGTTTCTTCAGGGCCACATGCTTGCCATCAAGGGCTCCCAGGGCATGTGGAACATTCCATCTGATCCTGAATTCCCTTTCCAGTTCTTTCCACTCATCTGGAGTAGTAGGACATCTGAGGTACTCTCTGGTGAACTCATCCTGGATGGCCCTGCAGACCTCTGGTAGAAACTTGGAAATGGTGGATCTGCCAACCCTGAACTGACAGGATAATGATGTGTAGGACTCTCCAGTGGTCAGATATCTGATGGTGAGGGCTAACTTCTCCCCAACCCTGATTGGAGCTCTGTAGTTGGTGGCCTGGCTGGCTATACGTGGTTCCAGTCTGGTCTTTATCATTTCAAAGAATTCTCGGGTCATCCTCATGTAGTTGCTGAATCCTGGAATGTCTGTGGCATACAGTTCAGCCATAATGTTGTGGTAGGCCCCCTCTCCTCTCTCTGTAGTAGCCATGGCCTGACCCACATGTTGTGGCTTCTCCTAGGTCTTTGTCTGAACTGTGGTGGTGGTGGAGGTGCTGGTGGTGGTTGCTGTGGTCGACGTAGAAATAGCAAATACATCATTATTTGTAACTGAATAAAAACTAAAAAAGGCCTAAGTTGTTGCTGAAGCTGTCTTCCATTAAACGGTGGCATCCTGCTGTGTTCCCAGAAAAGTAATGATGATTAGATCACAGAATTTATATATATATACCCAGAAAATCCAGCTTTTCTGCAAAACAAGAATCGGCCACATTGGTCTGGGGAAGACTGAGGAGGCCTGAGGATGCCGAGACTTAATCGGGGATTAGTCGGGGCCTAGTCCCAGGAGGCCTGGGGCATCCTGGGACCCAGTCGGTATGTGTACAACAAGATCGTGGTTCAAACCGACCAGAAAAATGGCTTAATCAGTTCTTAGTCCCAGAACAGTCGGGGACTGTCTGGGGCCACCTGGGGCCTCCTCAGGCTTCCTGAGGCCGATCTGTACTTAATCCCAGGCTTTGATACCGATTCAGTATTCCTGCCCATTTTACCATTTTCTTCACCGACTGTCCACGATTAAGGGTCGCCGACAGGATCGGGCCTTAGTCCTTTGGTGGAACAGGGGCATAAAGCTCTTGTACCCAGAAATCTGTGAATGGTTTTACAATGAAACCGAATAAAATCATTGTTTTAAAGGTTTGAAACAAGCTTTGAAAACATACAGGATTATCTTATTGTACTCCTGTGTGTATACAAGCCTGGTTACTCACATTTTCCATTCTTACAGGCTGAGAGAATTAAATACATTTTCCTGTGTAGAACAGTGTCAAATGCACACAGAGAATCAATGAAATGTCTGTTCCGAGAAGTAAACTGGGTGTTTCCAGTTTCTAACAAACAAATAGCATATACATAAACTTTTAACCAGAAATTCGGCCATGGTTAGGCAACAATCAGCATTGCCCTTAAAATCAATTGTGAGTGTGATTATGCATAGTTGGCCTAAATGGGGAAGTAAAATATGCCTTTCAAACTAGACGTTAATAAAGGAAATATTTGTTGAATAACAGCTATATTTAACTTCCACGGAGGGTTATTTACATACCTCCCTAATAGGGTCAGTTTTCTTACATGTGATTTTGTGCCATCAGTGATTTTTAGTTATAATTTGTCTAATTCTTTATATGGAAATGATGATTTGTATTTTCCAAATAATAAATGATAAAAAAATGTCTTACAAAACATATATTCACCACAATGAACAAAGTGGTGTCTTTGTTAGTGATCTGGTATTATGATATTATGATATATTATCTGATATTATAGATTGCTTAGACCAAGCAAATTATGAGTGTATCACATTTTACAAATCAGGTTGAGAGTATACTAGCTTATGTTCTGAACAAGTTTCGATTATGCAAGGAAAGGCCCACAGCCATGTTTGATAAGTTATATAGGGTCGTATATATGCAAAGATATCATGATAATATTCTATGGTAGAATGCCTCTGTAGATAATAATTTTATCTGTAGGATCTACCTTATTGGTAAAGTGCAGGTAGTTATATAAGAAATTGTACGCTTCAGTATGGTAGCTCTGACATGCCATTTTTCATCTTTTAGTGAAAGAGTTATATATCACCGCAGAATTGTTTGAGTGGTGTAATTTTTAAAAGATTTTCTTAAATGATAAATATACTTCAATATTACTTTTATTATTCATCACTTTATTGGAATTTGAATTGAATTTAAGAGGTGCACGGTGGCCTAATGGTTACCAAGTTTGGCATCTAATCACAGGCTGTCACCTCTGTGTGTGTTTGACTTCCTCAAGTGGCAATACTGAAGATTTGTCCCAATATGACCCTGGCTGTTGAACGGGACTTAAAACCTCAACTTTGAATTTGAAGTCCACATTTACATAAAAAATGTCATAATGAATCCTTTAATACATACACATATTAGGAGCACCGGTGAATATAAAAACTTCACTTTTGTAAATTTTTCAACGAAAGCAAGCATAACAAAACTGTCAAAATATCTTTATGATGATGTATATAATCTATTTGCAGGTTACATGGCTATAAAAATATAAAGCTTTAATGTTTGCTAGTGACCATGACCAATTTTACACCTTGTGACGAATTTTTTTTGCATTATTTTGGTAAATATTGGTCTCTTTAAAGGTTATTCATGGAAAGTGGTGAATGATATGTGTAAAATATTATCCGAGAATAACTTTTATTTTTATTAACACACTTGAAGAGATAAAAATATCAGTCTAGGTCATATCATGATGGGTATTTGAGAGCTAAAGGAAAGCTATGCATCCTGCTTGGTGACGATTTTTTACTACAGTCACACTTTGTAATTTGAACCCACAACTTGAAAGGCGGGATATGAGTGGATTAGCCACTGTGATGTAATGTAGCCCATCCTCCCGTAAAAAACTTCAAAGAAATGTAGAAGCTTACAGACTGTTGATGGAGATAATGACAAGAGTAGATTCCAAAGTATATAAAACAAAGTTTTTCACAGGAAAAAAGAATCTACACTCAGAAAATAAGGAAATACAGGTATGAAAATTCACACAAATGTCAATATTAGTTCTTTTAAGGGAAGGCTTTCACTTCCTTCACAATTGTTTTTGTTTCTCAAAGAATAAGGATTGCAATTCATTTTCATTATGAAAGACAACTTTTAGGCTTTATTTATTTTGAGTTTTTCATTGTTTACATCAGTTATATTAAGACGGTGGTTGAAAGGGCAGAGAAAACCATATATACAGTTAGTCAAAGTTCTGTGTTATAAACTGCTGACCAACGGCAAGCTACTACCAGCTTTACTGCATGTGGTCAGAACTCTGATCTCAGAGGTGGGAGGGCAAGTGTGTTACCATTGCCCCAACATGACCCTCTAAATTTTTTGTTCTATACTGATGTGTGTTTAAATATGACAAGGTCAAAGTTGGGGTTTTACATCCAGTTCAGCAGCCATTTTGGTAAAACATCATTTCATGCAATGAAATATTTAATTTGCCAAAATTGCAGTTTTATGCATGCAAGTTACATACCAGCAAGATTGCTATGAAAAAGATCCATTATGCAGTTCACAACTGTGTTATTTAAGGAATCAAAAGTTTACTATTTCACAGATGTTATTAAGATTTTCTGAATGTGTTAATTTAATTCCTTTTACCCTTTACCACTAGTGCTACAACTATCTAAGTCCTTATCTAAGTGGTGTATTACTGGATAAACACCCAAAGCTGTTCATTATTGCCTTGTGAAAATAATTTTGATATGACTTTTATTGCACTTAATCTCTATAAACTGTCTAAGGCACACCAAACTAATAAATCAAGTCCAAAAGAAATCAATTATCAGTGGAAATGGAAACCATTCATGTGTTGTTTTAACAAGTCTATAGAAATTCTACACCAAGACTAATATATTATGGCCAAACTTTAGTGTAACTTTACACCAGAAAAAACTGCACAAGCTTAATTTACTCAAACATGTCACCCATCTTTTTATGGCCAGTTAATTTCTGGAAGGACTGAATGGCCTTGTTGAAAGCAATTTACTTCCTCAAAAATAAAATAACTAATTGTTGTATAGAAATAAGGAGAATTAATTCAGTAGACAATAGTGCTTTTTCAATAGACTATTAAAGTCTCTTTTAGCATGTACAGCTGTGTGGCCTAATTTGAGATTAATGTTTTTTTAAACAATGAGCAATTATCACATGACATTCTCTGTGAAAGGAATTTCAAATATCAAGCTTTTATTATTGTTTTCTACAAAAGTTTTCCCTTATCATTTTTCTAGAGAGAAAATATCTGAGTAGAGTATTTTCAATAGCTTCCTTATATTATTAATTAAATTTTCTTTAACTTTGTCACCAAAATTCACAGCATAAATCTTGACCAATTCATATTATCCATGTACTTAAATATACCCAACAGTATTCAATTGACAATATATATATATATATATATATATATATATATATATATATATATATATATATATATATATATATATATTCTAGATCAAACAATGATTTTAATATATCAGATTATAAGTATTAATCTATCAAGCCCAAACTCACTGAACTTAAGTCAAAACATAATATTCAACTTCCTCATTCTGTCTTCAGACGTGCACAAAAAGATAAGACAACATTGGAGAGCAACTTTATTTAGAGAGAAAGCCTAGCATACAGCAGTACAAAGATACTGAGGAGTCAAACATGCAAGCCAAGTCTTTAACAACTTGTATTGCCTTTTTCGCATGCTACACCATAATCAGCCTATTAGCACAGGCAGATGACAGGACACCAGGCACCTGTACATATTCATTTACTGTCAATGAAGTGTCACCAATCTGTACCACAGATTCAGCAGTTGTGACTAACCTTAAAAAGAGAGTAAAAAAATTAGATGCACAAATAGCTGATGTGAAAATATTGGTACAAAACCTGCTGGATGAAGTTGCTGCTCTGAAGAACACCAGGAGTGGTCAAGTTGGTGCCTCATATGTTCGCTGGGGTAGTAAGGCCTGTCCTAGCACTGCCACGCTGGTATATGATGGTAAGACAATCTAAATGTTCCATGTTTAAAACTGAGAAATACTTCGCTACTTTCAAACATAGCAGAGAGGCTAAATGAAGTATTTGGTATAGCATCAAACTAAGAAATATTAGCTTGATGAAGTTGGTGGCTAGTGATAAGTGTTTTTATTGGAAATGAAAATACATTGAGTATTTAATATGCATTTCCTCTTTGTCTAACATTTAAGAAGCTCTGGGTTAACATGA
This sequence comes from Sabellastarte sp. h YS-2021, assembly GCA_964017235.1. Lineage (NCBI taxonomy): Eukaryota > Metazoa > Annelida > Polychaeta > Sabellida > Sabellidae > Sabellastarte > Sabellastarte sp. h YS-2021. The sequence continues at coordinate 5,296,682 of OZ024930.1, read as the reverse complement.
TAAGTGTGATAAACATTTCAGAAAATGTAAAGGAAGTTTTAGAATCCATTAAATTCTTTTGGGTAAACATCTAAAGGAAACATAAAAATAGTGTGAACTTCTATTTAAAATGCTGAAAAGGTATATATTCAATATAAAAGCATACAGCACAACCGTAAGTATTGAAAGTTTGACAATGTGAAAAACCACTTTGGAAGTTTGAGAAAAAAGATCTTAAGTTGCACATTCTTCATAGAGTAGCTGTATATATATATACACAATGGATGCAAGATAAACTTTAAAAACAAAATAGTTTGTAGTGAATTTTAAAAAGTACATGAACAAAGCACCTTGATGAAAAGAACTCTACTCAAGTATTGCATATATATGTATAGTGAATGTATGTTTACTTATGTATAGATGTAATAATTATCAAACTTGTATGAGACTATGCATTTTTGATTTTAAAAGATTAAACATTTTGAATAAAAATAAAATACAGTTTCATCAGAAGTTCTCAAAAAATGAAAATATCTGTAATACTGCTTCAAACAATCTTCTAGGTTTGATGACGTAAGGAGGTTTGTTGTTTTATTTCAGCACACTTTTGACATCATTCTATACTTAAAGGTGTGCATTACTTTTATGTAATGCACACTTTTTGTTCTAATTTACAGCACCAGAAATTGTCAAATGTTTTTTGTCTAAACAGTGAGATAAATGCCGTAAAATGAACAAATAAATTGGAAATGAATAAAATACAAAATCTATGTAACTATTCCAGACACTTTTTGGTTGTTACATAGTTATAGTAATTACTACTTATTTGTGATGCTAATAGATTCATACAGTTAGTAACCTTAGTTAGTAACTGCATCGTGCCAATTCTTGCAGAATCACAGAAGTCTTAGTGTAATCTTACTGGTTCTTACTGGAGTTAGCTGTTTGTAAATGGTGTATATATAACTAATGTCCCTTGACAAGTTTACAGATAATCTTGGTATTATGAAAGTTATGCTTAGTAATTTTAAAAGAATTTACAAGTAGACTAACTTGGAGTTATTAACATAGTAAAACTCTTGCACTTTCATTATGTACTAGTTTGCAATTCAAATTAGATTTTAAAAATGGACATTGTAAATAACTGAGCACTACATTGGTGAAGAGACATAGTAACTAACAAATTGTTTTTGAATGTTAACATTTTAAGTATAATAATAATAAAAGCCCAAATGTGTTGAAATCTATTTGCCCTCGCTATCATCACTGATAATTTACTCATTCATCAATAGGATAATTGAAAGAGAATTAAAACAAGTTTGTTTTAATTCTAGTAAATTAGTTGAGTTATTCAGTTCATTTTTCCAAAACGTTATAAAGAGGATTATTATAGTCATTTAAAATCCTGCCATCCATTTTAGATTAAAAATTTTACAGAATAAAAAAAGGGGCCATGCTGGCGCATTGGTAGCACACTCATCTCCCACCTCAGAGTTGGAATCCCAGCTAGATGTTGGGAAGCTGGTAGTTGCTTACTATTGGTCGGCAGTTAACAGTGCAGATTCTTGACCAACTGTATGTACTGGTTTCTGAACTTCTAACTACCCATCACAATATAACTGATAATGTACCAGGCATGACATAAAACATTAAATAAATAAATAAATAAATATACAGAATAGGAAATACTGGAAACCAGTGTCAACACATGGGGATAATTAACCAACATTAACTGGACAATATTCAGAAAATCAAAGGCCAATATAGAAATAACTGTTAATCAAGCATATTTAGATTTAACTTAATTGGTTTGTCAAGAGTTTTAAAAATAATTCCACAAAACTGTATTGTTTTAGGGGTTGTATCAGAAAGCTTTAAGTCTGGTTCACTGGGAAAAGACTGCACACTATTATTTGACCTCTGCCCTTCATCCTTTATCACAAAGCACCTTTATTTGAGCACAAGCACTGTCATCAAAGTGTGTGATTATTTTATGCAAGTATATTGTATGTGAGGATGCATTGCAATGTTTGTTGTCATTTTATTACCCACCAAGACCCATTTATCCAAAATACCAGGAAATACAATACACAGGTGATACTATGTATATTCTTCCACCTATTGTCTTCGAGCATTATTTTACCCGATTATGTCAGTCTGAAAGATCTAGCCAATTCCTTTGGGGATTTTTTCTAGGTTCCAGTTACCATCACCAGACCAAGCATGAACAACAGTGCCCTATCTTCTTTTGAGCATGTATCTGAGGAAGACATTTTCAAAATTCTAAAATCATCTCCTACCAAATCATGTGATCTAGACCCAATACCAACCTCACTGGTCAAAGATTGTGCAGACATCCTAATCACCCCAATTACCAATATCATAAATTATTCGCTCAAAGAAGGCAGTTTCCCTAACTGTTTCAAAATCGCATATGTTACTCCCCTTCTCAAGAAGCCTAGCCTAGATAGAAATCTCCTGAAAAACTATAGACCAGTGTCAAACCTTATTTTTATACCAAAATTGATTGAAAAAGCTGTAGCGAATCAGTTAAATAGTTAATCTCCAACCTCAACCAATCAGCCTCAAGCAAGAGATTGCATTCCACAGAAACAGCACTCCTAAAAATTCAAAATGACATTGCTGTTTCGATGGACTTGGGTAAGGCTGTTGCTCTCACATTATTGGACCTCTCAGCAGCATTTGATACCATTGACCACACCATTCTTTTTAACTGCCTCAGGGATTGGTTTGGTATGGATGGCACTGTGCTAATGTGGATCAAATCATATCTCAAAAATTGTAGACAGAAAGTTAAATTGGGTCATAGCTTCTTGGATGCCTTCTCACTCCCTTATGGGGTCCCTCAAGGTTCTGTCCTGGGTCCACTGCTTTTCACTCTTTACACTACCCCCCTCAGCCATATAATTTCCAGTTTCAATATTACCCATCATCTTTATGCCGATGACACCCAAATATACTTGGCACTTGATTTCAGGAACTTTGATTCCAGTATTGCTGAGCTTACAGAGTGTCTTGCTTGCGTTCAAAATTGGATGGATTGTGTCAGATTGAAACTTAATCCAAAGAAGACAGAATTTATCATCATTGGCAACAGACAGGCAAGGGAGTCAATCATGCAAAAATTTCCCACCCAGTTTCTTGGAAACTCAATCCCCCCACTAATGAAGTTAAGAATTTAGGTGTTACTTTTGATTCTGGGAACAACTTTGCCAGCCATTTTACCAAAGTTTGTCGTGCCTGCTACTAGCATCTCAAAGATCTCAGACGCATTCGTAAATTCCTCAGTGTGGAGACTGCAGCCCTGCTGGCCAACTCAATGATCAGTAGTCGAATTGACTACTGCAATTCCCTACTTTATCGTGTGAATAAATACAATGTGGCTAAACTCCAAAAGATTCAAAATGCCCTCTGCAGAATTGTTTTCAGACTTGATAAAACAAGCCATGTTACTCCCTATCTGCAAAAACTAGACTGGCTCCCCATTTCATACCGTATCCTGTTCAAATATAATCTTATTACATTCAAGGCTATTAGATTCTCCCAACCCTCATATTTATCATCCTTAATCAAACCCAGTAGCCTTACTCATGAAAATCGGCTTTCTCTTTCTTCAGTTCGTCCCAAGAAGGCCATTGGTAGGCGAGGTTCTGCAATGGCTTCTCCCGCTGAATGGAACAGACTCCCACAATCAGTACGATCTCAGAACACAATCATAGGGTTTCGAAGCCACCTAAAGACCTACTTGTTTAGACTTGCATACCCCCCACCATAGTATTTCTCCCCTTGCGGCACGGGATCAGGATTTTGACCCGGCATGTCCCTTGACTTTCCCCTTTTGCCTCAAGTGCATTAGAGGATATTGCATCAATTTTGCGCTATAGAAATGATTCTATTCTATACTATAGATTATTAGCATTACAAATGCATAAACAAGTTTTGGTAAATATTTATTCAGTTATTCAATTTATTTACAAATATGTTATATGCATTAGAAAGGTGTTTCTATAATCCTGCTACTTATTTTTGTTGCTAACAAATCCTTGTAGAAATGGCGGAGACAATACAGTGTTTTTATGTTCCCTGGTATCTTTAAAGCAGTGTTTTGCATATTTTTGTAAATATGGACTTATTTCGTTTCTTATTGAAGCAAATGATGAAGCATAAAAATGAAAGAATCCTCTGTGTGCATATTTATAAATTTTATCACTTCAAAGGACAAAAGACGTGAATGTTATTATTCAAACTTGGATGGCATTAAAATCCTTTCTGTTAAAAATTATAAATATGCCCCAAGACAGTAGTGACTTTCCCCCGCTTCCTCCATTACTAGTTGATTACTTTTAATGTTAACACCAAGATTATTGCAATGAAACTTAACTGCATAAGAATATAATTTTTGTTTGCTATCTCAGTTGCTTTTATGAAACCTGTACAGAATATTTTTGCTTTGTAATCAATGTGCTTTCTAATAAAGTAATATTGGGTCACTGTTTATCTGCAGTGATGAAATTTATCTATTCATATAGACAATATATTATCATTCAAGCCTTCTGTAAAAATGAATAGAGTGTCTTTTTAATATTATAGGGTATACTGGCAAGGCATATCACCAGCATGGTGGTGGTGTCAACTATCAATGCTTACCGAGGAACCCAGATTTCAGTCCATTTGTCAGTGCAAACGGAGAGTCTGGTTCCTTCATCTATGGAACAGAATATGAAGCAAGGTCTTCTCCGCTCATGCCAAGCAGTAAACAAGACCATGATGTCCCGTGTGCTGTGTGTGAAGTTACCAGAAGCCAGACACTCATGATCCCTGCTAAGACATCTTGTCCAAGTGGTTGGACTTCAGAGTACACTGGGTTCCTCATGGCAGAGTACCACGGCCATAAAGGCTCCACATTTGAATGTGTGGATAGCAATATGGAAACACTTTATGGAGGAAGTGCAAATCACAATGGAGGTTTATTTTACATTGTTGAAGCCCGCTGTGGATCTCTTTCCTGCCCTCCTTACAGAGAGTTCTTTGAACTGTCATGTGTGGTTTGCAGCAAATAGATTAAAAGTAATGATAAAATGAAATACAGGTTATCTTCTATTATGCTGTTTATTCTCTTCACAAACTATGTGTGTGTCATATGTCAAAGCAAAAAATAGAAAATAAAATATGCAGATGACAAAGCAATCTTTTGCTTAACTTGTTTATTGTGCCAGAGACTGAACCGATACCATGTATACAATGTGTGGTTCCTTATATACAAAAAATATACATTTTATCATATAAATATATAAAAAAACTCTACATATATATTTGGAAAACAACGTGAAAGTAAAATTACATGGCTTTTGCAAAGCAATATAGATGCAAAGTTAATCTACCATGTCCCTCAAATTTCCTTTTTTTGCCTTAAGCACATCAGAGGATGTCACATCAATTTTGCGCTATATAAATGATTCTATTCTATACCATTTACAAAGGTAACTCAAAGGTGCAACAAAGGTGCGACAGTCAACCAAATTTCAGTATCCAGGGCCGAAAAGAAGCCATGCAAGCACCTCAGAAAATGCAGGGTATGGTTAAGGTGGGTATGACTCGGGGTTCTGGTAGGTTTTAAGCTGCTTTCTAGAAGAGGAAAGGGAGGAGGATGCACAAATGCTCTTCAGAAAGAGCATTCCAAATAGGAGGGGCATCACAAGCAAAGCTACAATCAAATTGGGGCATGTAAATCAAAGCCTTCGTAAATGAGTTAACTAACCAATACTTAACGACAATATAATGACATATTAACTAAAGAATTCAGTGGGTACATAGAAAGCACTCTTTTTTTTTCGTTACATCATGCATTCATTTGGTAACTATAGAGTAAATGTGTGGCTATGTTTGGTTACTTGTGTGTTTGTGTGTAGCAGTGTCCTTTGTGACAGTACCTTATTTGGTAGACACACAAGAGTTGGGTTGACATATTTCAATCAATGATATTGATATAGATCTAAAATACTATTTACATACTAAAGTAATGGGAGATTAAGGTCACCTTAATAAAAGTATACAGTTAATCATTTTACATACTCTGTACTGTGCATACTGAGTTATATTTGCAATAAGCTAACACAGTAACATAGATTAGGTTAAGGTGGCCATACCGGAGCTTGATCCCATTAGTTGTTAAGTCTGTGAAACTTGTGGGGAGGATGACAGTAAGGTTGAAACCTACAGTAAAGTTAATTTTATTAACTACGTTTAATTTAAGAACATAGATTTTGGGCCAAACTTAGGTTATGTATAACTTTAAGCATTTACTTATAATAATAATAATTTAGATTTTCTGATTAAGTAGAGTGGGCTAAGGTGTAAATGCTGTGGAGAAAAATCTAATAATCTAATACTGATTTACAGAAGAGGCAGATTAAAACTAATGATTCTTTATAAATATGTATAGCTGTAAATGATATTGTGAAACATAAATAGTAAACACAAAAGATAAGTGATATTGTAAGATCTGCAGCTAAAACAAAGATAGTCAAAACTTACCAAAAAAAACTAGATAATCATAAAAAAATATAACTATCTCAAACTTGTGAGATACTGTTTGGGAAAAGTTGACCAAATATCTTAAGAAAATGTGATATTTATCTAACATTGATTTGTGATCTCATGGAGACATCAGTGGAGATCCCCTCCAAGTCATAAATGTTCACTGAAATGTATAACACACTCCAAACTAGATGTAAATTTCCATTTATACTGACTATTACCTTTATGCACAAGTTTCAGTAACTTTGTTTTATGTAACAATGGTAACTTCATATCTATTTGGAAGTAAAGAACAAAGGGTTGATGCAACTAACAGTTAATAACAGGGTCTGAGTTATCATTAAATTTGAGGAGTTTTTACGAAAAAGTAACCAAGAGTAAACTAATGTTTCGATTTATACAAGAGTTTGCTAACTTAGGATTAACTTAGAGTTCACCAGTTAGCAGAATGAAGGCTATGATTCACAGGCCCCTGTTTGACAGACTTTTGACTAGAAGGGTATAACTTTGGAACAACAAGGAAATTACACCACTCTGACTTTGCCTTGTACCGTAAAAACTACTGTAAGAAGAATGATACAGGTCAAAATACTTGGGACAACCAGTGTGCTCAGTTAACGCTCAGTTAAGTAGGAAGTGAAACATTTAAGAACAAAATCCCAACTCCAAAGAAAGTCTTAAGAAAACTGAGAAGAGTAGAATGATCAGTGGTGTCAAAGGCAACAGACAGGTTGAACAAAAGCAAGCTTGTAGGTTTGCCTCTTGACAAGGATAAGTTAACTTCATATATTATAGAGAGAAGAACTGTCTCGGTCGAATGACCTGCTTTATACATAGACTGTTATGGGTTTTCATGGTAATTGATATAACAGTTGCTTAGTAGTAGCCTAGCAGCCAGTTATCAAACCAGTTTTGATATGAAAGGAAGACTGGCTATAGAGCGATAGTTCTTAAGATCATCAGCTGGAAGAGAAGCCTTATTGATAGGAGTAACCACAGCAGTTTTGAAACCATTAGGTAACACACTCCTGAATGAGTGAGCAGTCGACAACTTTGTTATAGATGGGAGTAGTATATCACTACATTCCTTGATCAGAAATGTTGGACGTGTAACTGGACTTTGTAAGGGGGCATTTCATTATTTTATTAACAACACCTTCAGAGACTTGAGCAAAGGCAGTAATTCTTGGAGGATCAGAAGGAGGATGAACATTATTTTCTGTGTGAGAGTTAACAAAAGTATCTCTAATTTTTCAAATTTTATCTAAAATAAAGGAAGCAAACTGGTCCGCAAATGACTTGTCTGACTCATGGGATGAAAGTGTCACTTCAGAAACCCTATTCAGGGTTTTACACAGCTCATACCATAACATTCTAAGGTTGAGGCCTTTGAGATCATTTTGTATAACAGTCTGACTTATCCTTGCTTACAAGCATATTTTAACTAGTAATTTAGCAAATAAGCTGACTTCTATTCAATGAATTCTTTGCCCTTCACCATGTTCTTTTAAAGAGGCGCCTAAAGGAATCAACAACCAATCAGCAGAATCTTTAATGGTCCATCTAGATACATGTGCCTTTCAAGATCATCACCCAAATCATATTTTACATATTGTTCATCATGATCAACTACAGAATCAACATGAAATTTGACAAAGGGAGTATTTTAAGATGACTACAGAGGTCAGACATGCTGATATGGTGATACCTCCTATACTGCACTTGATTTGGGGTATGAGCTGCCTGTTGAGGAAAGGCAATTGAATATTTGACTAGTGCATGATCAGATATAATCACAGATACTGACATCAACAATAGTATCCTGACCACCAGGGGAGAGAATGAGATCAAGTATGTGACCATGCAGATGGGTAGGTTGACTAACTGTTTAAGATCACATAATTAAGAAAGTTCATAAATTTTAACCTTCACCAACCAGTTCATCAACATGGGTGTTGAAATTACCCACAGATATAGTATACACAGTAAATAGATAACGGGGGAACAGTATCTTATGTGCATCCATACAGTTCCATCTAACCTTATGTCATTGTTATTTTCAAAGTCTATGACTCAAGATTTCTGTCAGTGTTATGTGATGACATACCTGTTGAACTACAGCTGTTTAAGAGATTTAACAACTTTCTCTGGAATGGTTCAAATACTTCGAATCCATGTGTTTTCATGTGTTACAACCTAGTGATTAATGGAAGTAACTCTGTTTTTTTATAAAAATGTAAATACAATATCAGGATATCTTATATATAGAAAAGTCAGAACATGGTACAGGTACAGCTCACTTTTTAAAGATAACTGAAAGATATATTAAACATTTACTGTTGATGATTTTGTAAGGTGTGGAAATATGAAACACCTGCTTTATATGCGTGATTGTATGTGTACAAGTTAGAGCTGAATGAAATCAACTGTCTGCTTAAAGTTCTTTGTACAGATTGATATATGGCACTTATGATTGTATAATTATAATTATATAAACTTTTTTTTTCTCATTTCTTTCTTTCTGGTTTTAACCTTTGTAGATGTTTTATTTATATGCATTATAGTTCTTATTTCACAGTTCTGTGTTATACTGTTTTCAGTGTATTTCGGTTCAAAAACATTTCTGTACTCTGGAATACAAAATTGAATAATAATGAATAATAATCAAAAACCTTCTCGATAAGAGTAGTGGTGGCTAAAAAATATTCCCATAGGTACCTGTATTAAAAAGACATTACTGAATGGATTCTTTTAACAAATTGTTAGAGTGATGGGCCATGTATTCATGGTATTCAAACTCAATTAAAATGTGAATGGAAACAACTAAGAAGTATGCAGAAATATTAGGTAGCTTGCTGCTACTGCACGAATAATTTGTACAATTGAATTTCAACTAATGATGCTTCAGCAAAGGCATTTACTCATGATCGAGATACCCAATAAAAATAGCTTCTGCATCAAGAAAGTGTTTTCCTGAAGTATAAATACCTTGATCTTAAAAGTCTCACTGGGTGGCACTAATGTTTTGCTGAACAAAATACATCTGTTCCATCAAAGAATCAAATCACCACCTCCCATGGTTAATGCACACTTCTGTTGCTTCTCTGTAGTTACTGATTCTAACAAAGTGTATGATATGCCAAAAGTATGAAGGATCCTTTCAGTTTTGCTTGAACTTCATTTTGAGTATGATTGTCCATATGATGGTTCTCATTACCTAGTTTATCTCAGCCTATTATATATCATATTTTGGCTTTTATTGGTATGTGTGGATCAGCTAAAATTCACACTTGATTATAACTTGAAGAGGGCAGGTGCAGTCATGTTATAAGCTTAAATATTTAAGATACAATTCTGTTATGTGTAACCAAATTGTATCAAACCATGGGCTTGGAATCTTTTTAAACATATTATTTAAATGTTTGACTTTGGACATTTGACAAACATTTAAATATTTTTATCAGTTCAATAACATGATAAGTTAGTTAGTAAGGAAATTTATAAACACTGTAACAGAATCTAGTCTATGTTATTTTATTTGAATAAAATGACAGTGATCCTGTTGTGACTGGTCAGAACAACCCTGTGGCCAGTTAGCCCTTGTATCACGGCAGGCTGGTCCAAATGAACCCCAGATGTAGAAAGAGCTTGTCTATATTATAACTCAGGGTATGCAATGGCCTAGTCCAGATCATAACCCCTGTCCTAATATGTACCCATGTGAGAGTGATTTACCATATAAAAACACTGGATTCTTTATTATATCCGCCAAGGAGGTTTTGTTTTTGCCTGGGTTTGTTTGTGGGTTTGTGAGTTTATGAACAAGCTAACTCAGAAACTTATAGATGGATTTTGATGAAATTTCAGGATATGTCTGAAAAGGTAAAAGGAAGAAATGATTCAATTGATCCCAATTATCGCCCATGTACACCCACTATTGTACCAGACAAATTTACACATGTACAGCCTTCTGTTCTTCCAATTCTTGTGATCTGTGCCCTGTTAATGATTGGTGGTATTGAGCTGAATCCTGCCCCCCCCCCAAAGAAGTCTGATCAAACTGGATCAGAACTAGACTGGAAAAAGAGCTTTCAGAGCTAAAACATGAAATCCAGTGTCTAAGAAATGACAGCAAAAAGCTGCAGAGATGAGTGTATTTTCTGGAGAAGCAAAGTAAGAAAAACAATGTAACAATGTATGGGATTGATGAACCAGCTCCTGATACTATGAACAAACCAATTAGTTCTGATGTTTCTGAAAAACTTAAAAAATGTAAAAATCTTGGCATAAACATTAATGAAGATGATATAGAAGTAGCCCATCATATTGTAAAACGTCTAGATCATCAGGGTGATTATCCAAGCCCCCAACAGAATGTTAAAAGTCATCCTATTCTGTGTAGATTCAAAACACAACAGATAAGAAACAAAATTCTGAAGAAGGTGAGATCACTGATGTCACAGAAGCAGACCCGCATGAAATTTGGTAGTTTTCGGGTCAGGGAAAATTTTACTGAAAGAGTGAGGGATGTAAGGAGGAAGCTTGTGCCACACCTTAAATAACTAAAGCAAGAACACAGAGCTGAAAGAGACTTCAGATGTTTTCTTCATTTTGATAAGCTAAACATCAATGGTTCTCTCTATAACTTGAATCTAGAGACTGACGAGCTTATCCCGGTGGATTAACACTTCGGCCAGGGCCATGGTCGAAGCTTTAAACCCAAAGGCAAACTGTCAATTTTTAGTTATAATGTGCAAGGCTTAAACATGGCTAGTAGTGACAAGGACTTTATATTGTCTCTGAGCAACTATGATATAGTCTCCCTGGTGGAAACCTGGACTTCACACAAAGACCAATTTTGTGACCTTTTAAAAGGGTACAGCTGTTTTACTCTCCAGGGGTACAGAAGAGGTAGGAGAGGGCATTATAATGGTGGTATAAGTGTATATGTGAAATCTGGTATCTTCAAAAGCTGCAAGCGAGTGTGCTGCGAAAGCAATATTGGAATCTACATCACCATTCCCGGCAACTTATTTGATACTAATGGTATTATGCTGCTGGCTTGTGTGTACCTTCCCCCCAGAGGGTTCGCCTTTCTATGCTGCTGAACCAAATTGAATAATGCTGTTGGAAGATGAGCTCTCATCAGTTGTAGCAGAAATGAATATTAGACCAAACATCATCCTTGATGGAGACCTTAATGCTAGGACTGGAAGTCGACTTGACTATCTGATTGATGATTCCAGTCATAGTTTTTGATAGTTATGTCATAACCAGTTATGTCATAGTTTCTTCAGATCTGTTCTGTTTTATTGATGACTTTGAAGTTTGCCCTGAGCAACCAACATCAAGTGTCCACTTACCGATAGTGTGTTTATTTAAATTTTGCCTTTCCTCAGGTTCAGTTATAAGGGGCAAGAAAACCTTGTTGATAGCTGAAGGTTCAAAAATATTTAAAAATAATCTTATGAATGTTCAATCACTTGACCAGTTAAAAGAAGTAAGGAAATCCTTAAATGATAATGATATCAATAATGCAATTTCTCTATTCACTGTTGTGCTTCAAAATGCTGCTGAACATATGAAACCAGTAAGAAATAGAGTAGGAAATCAAATTTGTAGTACACCATGTCAACCTGGTTGGTGGGATCCCCTGCTGGGTAACTTAAAGTTTAAAAAGAACAAGCTCTTGAGACTATTTTGTAATACCAGGCGTAATGTAACTCTAAATGAATACCTACATGCAAACAAGATGTTTAAAAAAATGGTACAATTGAAAAAAATTGAGTATGAAAGGCAGATAAAGGATAAAGTCATATGTAGTCAAAAAGATAAAAAGGCTTTCTGGAATGTTATTAAGTCTGTGGCATCAAAGAGAAGAAGCTCTAAATGTGAAATTACAGGTGGTGATTGATTTAATCACTTTAATAATCTATTGAATTCTGAAAGTGTTATAGATGAGAATTATTGGACTGAGGTCAAAGCAAGTATGGACTATCACAACAGAATTTGTATGTCATGTAATGAAAACTTGCCCGTTGACCTTAATAAAAAAGTTTACAATACTGGAAGTTGAAGCATTTATACGAAAGCTTCCAAATGGTGAAGCAGGAGGTCTTGATGGTCTGTGTAATGAAATGTTTAAACACTGTTCCTCATTCCTAACACCTTATATAGTTGACGTCTTTAATGGTATATTAGATTCTGGTACTTCCCTGAAGAGTGGGGAAAAGCTATAATTGTACCTTTGTTGAAAGACGGTGATATAAATGATGTTAATAACTATATAAGCTATATAATGAACAAATCGGTTTTAGAAAATCTAAAAGCACAGTGGACCATATACTGTATAAGTGTTTTTTTTTTGCGGGAACTTAAGTTCCCGAATCCACATAGAAACCTTGTTTCACGAGAATTAATTTTCATGGTAAAAGATACTATATTGTCGCCCAACAAAAACAAATGATATCACCTATTAACTCTTAAAAATTTTCAAGTGTCAGTCACATCCACTAAATCCCATGGGTTTACCACATAAAAGAAAACATACTGGCTCACACTGATGTACTGAGAAATGCAATTTAACTTTGTGTGAGGATAAAAACCTTCCCGTTTATTATGTTAATCTTTCTCAGCTGCATAATTGGTGTTTGTGTACAGAGGGCAATGTTTTTTATTCTGGCTGTTCAATCAAATAGTAGATTTTGGGAGCCTAGTATTTTACTCTTTATTGTAAAGGCACAGCTACTCAGATGTTAAAATTCTTACCTTAGCACAGAAATAAAGTTCTTTGATTAACCCTATAAAAATTCACTGATTTGCACAAAGACCAAATAGACCACTATGAAAATGGCTTAAATTATGGATGTGTCTTGCAATGGAGACTTAAAAGGTTACCTAAAAGTCTTTTCAGGGTGTAATCTTAATTAGGTATCCAAACAAATCAAAATAGGGGGCAGTGAAGATCATACCTTAGTGACAAAGCCCAAATAAAGTTTGGCTTTGATAAAACATGCCTAGTAGGAGGTTATTAATAGAGTCCATAGAAGACAAAGAGGTGTGTATTGTATATTGTGTGAAGTGACTGTGTACTGGCATTTTATATCAGGTGTTTTGCCTTAACTTTCCCCTTCTTTTTTTACTTTGCAACTGTTTTATACTTCTGGCTAAATGTCGTAATATATGTTTCACGAATAAAACTGTTTGGTTATGTGTACTTCCTTTGTCAATATTTACAATACTACGGATAAAAGCTAAAATGTGTTTCTTATAAAATTGTACACTTGTAAGTATGCAGTATTTTATTTATGCATATAAATATCCACATTATCTGTAGATTTGATTACCTTAAGTATGCATAAATATTAGCCAGAGCTTAATTTCGCGTTAAGTACTTCCTCGCAAATATAGCGAAAATAAATTCCTCATGAAGAAAACCACTTATACAGTATATGTCTTACAGGCTATCATAAGCAAATGCCTTTGTAAGCCAAGGGGCAGGTTTTATTGCTTATTTATAGACTTTTCGAAGGCGTTTGATAGGGTGCCACATCTGTTATTGTTCCATAGACTAATTACTACGGATACTCATGGTAAATTTTTGAAAATTCTGAGGTCTATGTATAGTCAATTATTTGCTTGTGTGAGCACATATGAAAATGTTTGATTGGAACCTGACAGGGTTGTATGTTGAGTCCACTTTTGTTTGTTCTATATTTAAATAGTTATATTGAATTGAACTATAATGATGGTAGTAAGGGTATATTGCTTGATGAAATGTGTTCAAACCTTTTTTATTACTTTATGCTGAAGACATTGCCCAGTTTTCTGACCGAACTTGGTACTTGCAGGATCAGATAAATACACCAGACAGTTTCTTGGTGTTGGTTCTCATACTACAAATGTCGCAGTTCTTGGCGAATGCAGTAGATTTCCACTTTTGTCATATATTATACAAAATGTGTTACGTATTGGTTAAAATTGTTGACAATGGAAAATGGTGAAGTGCTTATAATATGTCTTTGGCCTTATGTGAGGCAGGGAAGATGAACTGGGTCTCACATGCTAAAAACCTATTGTTTAGATATGGGTTTTGTTTTGTTTTTGAATATCAAGAAGTTGGTGATCAAAAGCAGTTCTTATGTTTGTTTAAACAGACGCTGAAAGACAACTATGTTCAGGAATGGACTGGTAGTACAAATGAAACATCAAAGCTAAAGTCCTATTGTAAGTACAAAAGCATTTTTGCAATGGAAAAAAGTACAGAATTGCGTTGTCTAAGTTTCAGTGCTCAAGTCATGACCTTTGTGTGGAAAGTGGTAGGCATCATAATGTACCATACAATTTGAGGTTTTGTGTCTTTTGTTTAAAAAGGGGCCAAAATCATATAGAAGATGAATTTCATGTATTATTAATCTGTCCTTTGTATGGAGAACTGAGAACAAAATATCTCCCTCAAGTACTTTTTGGTAACTTTAGTATGTTCATAAAGATATTATCAACAAAAAATGTATCAAGGATAACTGAGCTAGGTTGTTACTTATTTCATTGTTTCAATAAAAGATCTTTATATCTGGCTGGTCAGACTAAATTTATAGTTGTCAAGGTAGTATTCTTGTGGCTGCAAACATACTGCCAATAAAAGTGTATCTAAATTAACTAGCTTGTTGGCTTGTTATATATTTCACTGTTTCAAGATAACATTCTCAAACGGTACATAAGAAACTTTTGTGCAAAAACTAAACCTATAACACAGAATGTGTCTTAACAATATATTGTTATATTAAAAGTATTGTGGGCCTGTGGCCTTAAAATACAAATAAACTTGTTTGTTTGTTTGAATATTCATGAGAAAATATAAGGTCACGGATTTCATTCAGGATTTCTAACAATCATTTATAAAATAGAAGCCTAGCAAAGATCTAACACTTTAAACTAAAAAAACTCACAGTCATAGCATCCAAGTCATTCATATTGATGAGATATGAATCGAATCCTGGCCTCAGAGGTGGGAGGCAAGAGTGTTACCACTCTGCCACCGTGGCCCCTACATGTATATTAAATACATTTTAGCTTTCTATAGTTATACTACAGTAAACCTATACAAATACAGTATTTACTTATACAGTCATTAATATTCTTTTTATGAATTTGACTGCTGAGTTGTAAAGTAATACTTCAAAGCATTTGATAAGAACTTTTAACTCTTGGATTTGCATTGGTGTTACAAAACTTGGTCATTATGCACTCAAGCAATTCTCAGATTTGCAGTGGTGCTAAAAAGCTTTCTCATTATGCATTCATACAAATCTCAGATTTGCAGTGGTGCTACAAAAAAATTATCATTATACACTCATACAAATCTCGGATTTGGAGTGGTGCTACAAGGGTGTGTCTAAAATATATATGGGGAGGTGTATTTTATTGGAAACCCAATGTTAATATATAGATTACTTCAGATTTAAGTATGCATTGGGAATAGAAACATTCAGCTATATTTTAATGGAAAACAATTAGAACAAAATTTGATACATGTAGTATGATTGCCATATACTTCAAACTCAATATGTATGCCACTATTAATAAGAACTGGATTAGCCTTAGATTTACCTTTTGTTTTAGCATTTTTTTAAAATTGATTTCTTTCACCTCTGGTTGAGTGACTAGCTAACAGGATAAAATAGGCATTGTTCTAAGACTCTTTTAAGTTTTTTCTTTTTGTTTGGGGGGTGATACTTTACATATTTACATGTTTGTAAACAAACTGATTAAATTAATCATAATTTTCAAATGTTTAATGTTAAGTTGTTAAATGGACATTTATCCATATAACCTAATATAAAACACTAATTTTGTATGCAATGTGTATTTTATCAATTTTTTAAATTTTATGCATCCATGTGTTGTTTGCCTAAATTCAAATTAACTTGTTGGATTTAATTTCATTTTCCAATTAATTAGTGTAAGTTAAAAAGGTAATTTTATAACTCTTTGTTAAACTTAAAATATATAGTCAGGCTCACCCATAATATTACCCACTATATTTGGCTTTCACCCTTATAGGTTTGATAGAATTAAGCCTCATTTTATTTAGAGATTACTTTGATGTTGATTTGTTTCACTTTATGATTAGGGGTATTCCCTATTGTGTACTTTACCCACCCCAAGTGAAACAAGTCAACATCAATAGAATGTTGAAACAATAAGCACAAAACCAATTAAGAAATCATTCTAATGAAAGACAATTAAATCAACATCAAAGAATATTGTAATGTTACTCCATGCTCAGGAAACACAATTCATTGTAGTTTCTGTAATTAAACACTTTTTGTTGAGGTTTGATAAATTGAACATATTTATATAAAATAGAAAAGAAGTACAAAGTATTTCTGTACAAGGGTCAAGTTTATTAACTTTAATGTGATATTTGTCAAGAAAAATAATTTCCTTGTAAATAGTTTATATTATATTTTGCATAAAATCATCCTTGAATTTTATTATCTTAAGTTGCTGATATGTTCTACCCATCTTAAGATAAGCTAGCCCATCGTAAGATCCTAAAACATTATCATGCACCAACACAATTTCCAGATTTGAAGTGGTTTTGTAAAAGTACTTATTATTAGCTGTTTTGAGAATATGAGTGTTGAATATTTTAACTGATATTCACATATTATCTCCTGAAGCATTTATTTTACCCTCACATATAGGAATGATAATTGGCCTATTAATCTGATATTTGTATTGTTGTATATGTTACAGTCAATCTGTGAAACCAGTCATTACGCATAATGACTGAAAGTTTCAGTCATTTCGCGAAATGGCTGAATTGTGATAAATAGCTTTAAATAGATCCACATGAGACTTATCCTTCATAAAATTTACAAAGTGGCTAATGAACATGGACCAGATCAATAAGGTGATAGTAACATTATTCTAATGTCCATATCTGTATGCAACCCGCACCAACTAGCCCTTTAATTTCATTGGGTCCTTTTTCTTATTGGTTAGTTAGTTGGTACTAATAATATATGACAAAATCTATAAAATATGACAGAGTACTGATGAATAGGTAGTGTGTCTTACAAAAAGGGGACCCAATCAATAGACTCTTGCTAGAATTTAAATTTCTGTGTAACATGTACAACTGAAGAATATAAGGTAAATCATGCATCTAGAGGGTTATTTCTAGTTACAGTGCACTCAGGTGTGAGTTAGAGCTTTATTAAATATTGGCAGAATGGATTAAGTTGCCCCAGTTATTTTAGAACATTAAAGGTCACTCACCTTTGATAACCAGGCTCTTTGTGTGGAGAGGTCAAACAATGGTAACATGGTCCCAAAGAACAAAACAGGATAAAAAGGGCTGCATTGCAATTAGGACAAGTAAGTGTGGACAAGATTCACTTCAAAGGCTTCATGGTTTCCTGCTTCCTAACAACCTGCCACAATAGAACTGACTCTTTAATTAATAACATAAAAGGCCAAATTGTATTATAAATTATGATTAATAAATGAAGATTAGTCTTCAGGGACCACGGTGGCAGAGTGGTAACACTCTCGCCTCCCACCTCTGTGGCCCGGGTTTGATCCCCGTCATGGCCGTAAGGGGGAAAGCTGGTAGTTGCTTGCCATTGGTCGGCAGTTTACAGTACAGAACCCTAGCGAACTATACGTGCTTGCTGGTTTCCTCTGCCCTTCCAACTACCCGTCGTTATATGACCTGTACAGTGTTGAAAGCGACGTAAAACCCCAAATGAACAATTGAAGATTAGTCTTCAAACAAGACATAAATTTCATTTTATTTCATTGACCACAAAGAGATATTTTCATTCTATGACAAAATATGAGTTTAGTTTTAAAAAGCCCAAATATGAATTTAGAATGGACATAGCATTTAAAAGCTAATTAAATGCATCTAACCATTCAATATTTTAATAATATTTTTGAAAATGCAGGGAAACAATGTACAAAGGTTTTGAATAATACAAAGGTTTTGATGAAAAACAACTCTAGATCAGTTACACAGATTGACTGAAGTCTTTCCAGTCAATCTGTGTAAAAATGAACCATAGATTTCAGTCATTACGTGAAATGACTGAAAATTTTAGTCATTACCCGTAATGACTGGCTATTTTAGTCATTACGTGAAATGACTGAAAGTTTCAGTCATTACATGTAATGACTGGTTTCACAGATTGACTTTAACATATATACTTTGAGCACTCCACCTGTCAAGGTTTTTTTACAGGCCGTCTATATAGTCAACTAATTAACCAAATTACATGTACATTAAAGTACTAAGAAGAAAAGCAGCTGGAGTTCAATATCGATAGGTGGGTGCCAGGGTCAGCCTGGTCCTACCTAGGTGTTTGCTGGTTTTTGCCTACAATGTCAGTGCTAAACTCAGTGAATAATGTATGTGTTTCATGGTGCATATCACCCATAAAGTTTAAAATAAATATATTATACTTTATTAATCTAATTACAGTTATATAAACACGATTTTAAGTTCTGTCGACAGGATTTTAAATCCTGTCGCCAGAACTTAAAATTGCTCCAAACCAATGAAATCCAAGGATTTTAAGTTCTATCGACAGAACTTAGAATTTTAAGTTCTGTCGACAGAATTTAAAATTCTGTCAGATTTTAAGTTCTGTCACGACATATATATTATATATATAGCATAAAATAAAAAAAAAAATTTTTCTGGGGGGAGGATCCCTGTTTTAACTCCTGAAGTGAATGCAGTGCTTTATATACCTGTGTGGTTACACCTGAGATCTTATGTAGTCTCAACTTTACATATTATAGACTTTCATCAGGTATTTGACCTCAATGTCACTATAATGTATGAACATAATACTTCAGCTAGGATATTGCGCATTCTTCTTATTATATTTTTATTTATTTGTTAAATTCATATGCTAAGTACATCCATTTTTACAACATTTTATAATTTACACAAAGGAAAATTAGTTATTCCCCAAACACTACACACAAATTTGTACATATGTACAAGTGCCATGGTACAATAAGGCATAATTACAGTTGGAAAAAAGTTGCTGAGTGCTGAAAAACTCCAGCAAGACATTTATCTCACTATTTTTAAAGAATATAACATTCACCTAACCCTCTGTAGCACCAGTGAATCTGTATCACCACAAAAGATCCGGGACTTGGATGAGTGCATAATGATTCCATAACTGATGGGAAAAAGCATCATAGCACTCATTTCTCCATAAATATAGATCTCCGAATTGCAGTGGTGCTATGAGAGTGTGTATGAGACACATTGATTGATGTTCACAGTTTTATAGCCCCTATAAATCTTAGAAATCTGTCCACAAAAACACAGTAGTTGAATACATAAAATATAAGCTAAGTTTATTCACAGATTGTTACTTTTTACCAACATAATGGATTTTAAATGTCATTCAAATAATTTGTATGCAACTACTTTCAACAAAATATTTTTTAAAAATTAATTGCATTTGCTGGTCTATTCATGAAATCTAACAACTTGCATATTAGCCCGAGTGATCAAAGGAGTGCTTTGTACCCCCAGTCACTTCAAAGCCATAGTCCTCATATCTATTCATGAATATTAATAAGTCCGGTGCTATGGCTGAGAATTCTCGAGTTTTAAATATTTGCCCTCAATGGAAATCAGTTACCTCATATCTTCTCATGAATATTAATGACTTGGGTGCTATGGATGTGAGTTCTACAGTTCAAAGTACTTGATCCTCGTTTTGGCTTCCATTTTATAAAATATTGCTAGAAAACCCCATCACACTCCATCACACTACAAGAGATCTGGGACTTAAATGAGTGCATAATGACTCCAGTGAGTTCTCGACTTTAAAGTATTTTCCCCAACGGAAATCTGTTACCTCATATCTTCTGATGAATATTAATGAGTTGGATGCTATGGCCACGAGTTCTTGAGTTTAAAGTATTTGATCTTCCTTTTTGCTTCCATTTTATAAAATATTGCTAGAAAACCTCAGGGGAAATACGTGACAATATCATAGTACCCCATCGCACCTCGTCATACCCCATTGCACCAATCACAACACTCCAATAGCACCTGTGAAAGTCCAGGTTTTATAACCCATCCCACTGTATACAGGGAATGTACAGTTCACAGTTGACAATAAAGCCTATTTATGGTGTATAACCTGTCTTGTCCATTCTTTTCATGATAAATATTTCCATAAATTGGAGATGATTGATCCTGTCCTAAGCTAGGTAGGTAATTTGAGTCCACCAAGAGTAATGAGGACTCATCCTTATGAATTGTATCAGTGGGAAGCAGGTCCAGAGACCAGCTTCTTTGATCATATTACCTATCATTTACGAAACAAAATTTATTGTTTGCAGTGTCAGGGTACTGAAGATTTAGGTTCGCGGGACCCTTCTATTGATAGAGATTTTTGCATTAGTGTGGGTATGGTTACCAGTCTACACCACACAGATAGGCATTTGTTGACAAACAACAGATGTTTATAGGTTTCTCTAGGTTTACAAGGTTTTCCATTGGTTATGGTATTTGGAGGGAATTCTGAACCTTTAATGGTAACTTTTTGGTACCTGTGTGGCAATGTTATGGTAATATTTATATTTCTATTGTGTTTAATTGTGTGTAACCTAGAGACTGCTGGTTCTTTTCATGCTTTATTTGTCATCATACTAAAGAAACCCTGAAACAATACAACTAACACATTTAGGAGGACTGCCACTAAATAAATTCATACATTCAACAATAGTTGATATTACAACATTTCATTAACTACAACCTTTAGAAATGTTCAATTACTCAAATAATACAAAACAGCATACAACAATGGAGTATTAATTTTACAATAAAAAAAATCTAATTTACCAGAGCATTTACCACATACTACCAATATGAAATGTAACACAAATAATTTATAATGTAACATTTACCCCATGTAAAAATGAGTGGTTCAAACCCTGCATCCAACAATCCAGACCACACTCTCTTGAATAAACCAATCTCCAGTTCCTACAACAATGACTGAATGAAACATTAAAGTTTCAGAAACATCTAAGTCAGTCAGATAATTATACAAGTGAAAATAACCATAATACCTGTCATAAAAACACCATTAATAATAATATCACAAACATACTCCACAGAATTGACCACCAAGATTACACAAATTCAGGTCTACACAAGATGTATACAAAATATTCATTTAAAACTGAAGAATCATTTAAAAAGGAAACTTACGGCAACCAAAAACTATAATTCAAATATCCTTCTAACACTAAACTTGTTTCCACAACACCCAAAGCAAAAATCCCCTTTCCCTCGACAAACATGCAAAAGTGAAAGTGTCCATACTAAAACTGTGACTCGAGAATTTTTAGTAGCGCAGCATGTTTCTATGGAGAGCACAAAATTTACACACTTGCATCAGTTGTTGTAGCAGCAATAGCAGCAGATCGAAGGCTTGATGAAGGAGATGAAGGATTTGAAGAGCAAATAGGAAAAAAATCATTCTTTAGTTTCAACTTTAAGAACCCTAACTTGCTACTACCGCAAGATGCCAGAACATAAAAAGGTTAACTGTTTTGCTTACAAAAAGAGTATGGGGCATTTAAACTCAAAAACCCACTGGCTCAGTGTAGACTCTGATTCACAGGTGACAACAGTAACAGAGTCACGCTATTTGAAGAATTTCCAGGGAAGGCAACTCCAAGGAACTCTTGACTGGATACAGTTAAATGCGGGAAATGGGTTAGATATTCCTTGTGTGGTCTCTGCAGGCTGATTTTGAGATTAATGGAAAACTTTTCAAAAAGGAATGTGTTCTAGCTCTTCAAAGATCCCAGTGATATTGCTACAAGTAAACATAAACAGGAAGTTCCCGGGGTTGTTGGATGTAACATTTTGAAAGAGTTTCTCCAAAGTGGGGATATGGCCAGTATGATGAAATATATTTGCCAAGAGCTACATGCAGTTGCTCAAGAGTTGAAGTTAGTGCAAGCAAAGGTTGCTTGTTGCCAAAACATATCTGCTGCAGGAAGAAAACGGAATTTTAGCTCAGTGGGTCATGCCAGACTGTTGTATCGGAATGGACCAGTATGTATTCCAGCGCAAGGTATGACAACAATTTAGCCTAGCACATCCAATCTACCAGGAAAGGGGATTTGTGCTGTGGGTGTTGTGGAAACAACTTGAGGGTTAGAAAAAGCAGCAGTCTCTATGTTATATATGATTTTACTTTTAGCCTTTCTTACGATTTAGCTTGCAAACCTTTCCTTATGGCTTGTTTTAAAAAGTTTGGAAATCTATATAACCTTATTGACTGTATCAATAACCTGAGGATGTTATGCCTGCCATTCTGTCTTGTTTGCAAGATTGGATCATGTGTAATCTTTATTATTTTAAGTAACATCAATAATGGGCAAGTCAAGACTAAACCCTAACTTTAATGTTTTGCTGGTGATCATTTTTATCATTTTTATTAGTCATTGTAATGGTACATTAATGTTTAGCTAATAGCATCTTAGCACCTGAGGGTTAACATGTATATATAAGAACTTTGTATAACCTTAAAAAAAAGTGTAAACAACCAGTAGATAAGTATTATATTTTATTATTATCATTATGTATTAATGCATTGTATAAAATAAATCTGTAACCCATCTGTGTTAACTGTTGTTTGGGGGCCTTGGAGACTGTTTTTCATTACCCCACAGCCCTTAAGGGCTGTCGGGGTATTGTTTTCACCCATGGTGTTCAGATGGGCAGGTGGGCATCTGGGCGGGCATGCGGTTGGCGGGAAAAAGTTTGTCCAGACTGTATCTTAGAAACTGTGTAGGTGTATAGGAGGTGTAGGTGTGCAAGGTCATGGTCTTACCTTCATTTGACCATTGAGTTTGAAAATCTTGTCCGGGCTATTTCTCAGAAACCTTAGGTTGTAGGAAGTTGATACTTGGTAGGGACATGGGTTAGGGGGTGTAGCTGTGCAACGTCATAGTATGACCTTGATTTGAACTTTGACCTTGCCATAGTGACCTTGACCTATTAAATTTTGTCCGGGCTATATCTTGGAAACGGTAAGGTGTAGGAAGTTGATACTTGGTAGGGACATTGGTTAGGCATTGTAGGTGTGCAACGTCATAATATGACCTTGATTTGACCTTTGAACTTGCTGTAGTGACCTTGACCTATAAAATTTTGTCCGGGCTATATCTCAAAAATTGTAAGGGTTAGGAAGTTGATACTTGGTAGGGACATTGGTTAGGGGGTGTAGGTGTGCAAGGTCATTGTCTGACCTTGATTTGACCTTTGACCTGGCAATAGGGACCTTGAGTTTGAAAATCTTGTTTTAATACTATATTTTTACATACATTTTCTTTCTCTTAATCATTATTTTCTCTATTTAAACATTATTTGGACCTTTATGGACACTGCACTGAAAGTATCCCAATCTTTGTACTGTTTCACTGGTTCTATATGTCATGGTGTTAAAAATATTTTCCAAGGTTGTGGAGTATGGACATCTCTGATGCTATTTCTGTTGTTTTAATCTCGTCACCCCTGTCACATGGAGTTTATAATTGGCTTGGACTTACCATAGGCACCCTTAGCGGACCTGTGGTTTTAAGGTTATAGTAGTTTATATCATACTCAAGTTGGGAATAAATACAAACAAAACTTTGCAGTGTTAGACAAATTATCACTTGTACAAACGAGAGCACTCAGAGAGAGCAGACTTTCCCCAAAGCATGATATAATCAGGAAATCGGAAAATCCTTTTTTTTATCTATCTAGATGGTGATCCAGTTCACCTGCTAAATTGAATGGGATCCAAGTGGAACAGAGATCTATCTTGTTATTTTTTAAGAAGTTCCAACCAGTAGTATTTGCGTAATCCTACTAATAAATAAACACAGAAACAAACAAATAAAAATAAAAGTAATAAGTCCTAGGAAGAGATATACCAAACATACTATTCAGTAAACAAAATGATGTTAAAGGGACAAAATGTTGATGCTAAGCTTTTAAACCAGTTCCAAATTGAAAGATCCCTGAACACAAAATAAAAATATGACTCGATGGTTCAGTTGACAATGCACAGAAAGTTCATAATGCAATTTTGCTTATCTTCATTTTTCCCAGTAATGTGGGTGTTCCACCACACGACTAAGCTCCCCGATTAAGGGTTTTTGGGAGTCGGTTTCAAATATTTGTTTGATATTTCTCACGACCCAAACCAATTCTCATTTCAAGCCGACAACAAAATGTCCAGGCCCAGGCTTCTACAGGCCTCTTCAGACCCAAATTTACACAGTCCTATGTTGTCCCAGGTGTCCTGCGACCCTTAGTCCCAGGCCTCCGTAGCTTAGTCCCAGGAAGCCTGTTTGTCAGTCCCCGACTTTGAAGTTTCATGTGTGTGAAAGTGAATTGATTTCATTAGTCCCGGGAAGCCTCAGACCATCTCAGGTGTCCTGGGACTAAGAAATCTGGGTCTGGGACTAAGCCCTGACAAAGTGAAGCCGACCCTAACCGATCCAAGCCGGCATCCTCAGGCCGCCTAAGACAACACATATTTAGTCTGCGGCAGTCTGAAGACGCCCCAGGAGGCCTGGGACTAAGAACCGATTAAGAGCCGACTGTTTTCCGCGCGTCGTAAATTAAAACAAGGCAATGAGGGGGTCTGAGACTATATAAGCGGCCGTGCACACATTCTCGTTGTTACTGACTGGTTGGCTACTGAGAGACGTGTGTCTCTGTTTTGTAGGGGTTTTCAGTTTTTTAAACATCATACTTCATACTTGAGCTTAAGGCAAATTTTACAGTTAGGAGACACTAGTTTATTACTTTTTTGCTATTGACTGGAGTAATGAGGAAAGAGAAAGGAGGGAAAAGAGGAAAGAAGAAGATGGATGAGAGGCAAGAGGAGTGGGAGAAGGAAAGTGGAGAGGTGGAGGAAAGGACAGAGGAGGGTACAGAGGAGGGTACACAAGAGACTGAGGAGCAATTGGAACTTATTGAGGAAACTTGCGAAGAAGAAGAGAGGTGTGAGGAGGATTCAGAGAGTCACTCGGCAGCCAAGAGAGCCAGGGTCTGTGCAGTTTTCACTGACAGTCAAGAAACTGCAATTGTGGAGTTTGTGAAGGAGCATCCAGAGCTCTACGACAAGGAGGATGCACGTTTTCACGACAGACCAAAGAAGGAGGCTCTCCGGGCAGAAATATCTGCAGAACTGAAGCTCCATCCCTTTGATGTCAGAAGATGGTTCGAATCCCAGCGAATGTGTTATGGCAAGCTGTCAAAACTACAATCTGGCCAAGCCCCAAGGGAGATGACCAAGAGACAGTCCTGGGTCTACCAGCAGATGGGTTTCCTTAAGACCCATATCAGACGAAAGGGGCAGCAGAAGTTCAGGGTTTGAGGCCAGTCCAAATACCAGCAAGCAGTATGAATCTCGTGGATCTACTACTGATACAGAACACCTTGAGTCCAGTGTCCTCAGGGAGAGTAGGAGTCAACCTATGTTCACATCTACACCAGTTTCAACAGACTCCAAGATACTCGAGCACTTTGACCAAATGAGGACATTGATCTCAGGTTTCCTGCTGCAGAAGTCAGACAGGCAGCCCTTCTTTGACTACGTGGCATCAGAGGCTGAAAAGATGACCCAAGAGGAATTTGAGGACCTCAAGGGCAGAATGTTTAGAGATATTGAAAGCATTAAAAGCAACTGTAGACGTTAAGCACTACCAAGAAGATCAGCCACTATTACCACAGAGTCCCAGAGGGTTGGGATACTGCCAACAACCACTCAACAGGTGTCTACTTCCACCCAAGCAGCAGCTAGCAGCAGTTATAGTACAGGACGAGGGCAGTAGACACAACTTAAGTGGAATACTAAGCCAGCTACCAGATCTAACATCTACACAGATCATTGAGCAGCCTCAGCAGCAGCAGCAGCCGCAACTCTTTACTATCACCACTACAGCAGCAGCCTCAACAGCAGCAGCCTCTATTCAGTAGCCATCCAGTCAGGGCAGGTCTTTGACCTGCCAGGCCCTTTTCAGGGCCACCCAAATATTCCAAAACAATTATTCAGCTGCAAGTTATTCCAATTCCCCTCCCAAAACATAACAGTTCAGTACAAATACTTATCACAACAAAAAGTCCAACACATACACCACCCCAAACATGAAACAAATAGCCCATGGTACCACACATAACAAAAAAGGCCACATAGAAAAAAAAATTAAAATGAATAAACTCCCAATATGGCCAATAATCAGCCTATTTTTAGCTTAAAATCCATGGTATTGGTTAAAATCTAGAGTTAAAAGGCATTATCACATACTTTCCAACCCACAAACACACAAACCCAATACCACACCTAACCCCCAACTAACAAACACACAAACCAAACACCAAACATAACCACCAACCAAGAAACAGACAAACCCAATAGGAAACAGAACCCAAACCAAAGAACTGACAAACTATTTTGCAAACATAACCCCCCATCATTGTAAAGAAAACTATTTTGGTGGTTATATTTCCTAAAGATTTGTGAAGTGGAGTAAAAGATTTTAATTTTAAGATTTCCAGGAAAACATTTCTGTTTCAAATATTTTTCCCAAAAAAGAAACAAATGTAAGTAAAATTTGGATGTTTTCAAAATATATGCAATATTTATTCCATTTATGAAGTTATGTTTGGCTTTGTGTGTTTCCTTTGAGAATTATGTTTAGCACTGGCTTTGTCTGTTTGTTAGTTGGGTGACTTCTGTAAGGCATTTATTTCTGTCCGTTTGTTGGGTGGGTGACTTATGTTGGGCATAGGGTTTGTCTATTTGTTGGTTGCGTGACTTCTGTCGGGCATTGGGTTTGTCTGTTTGTTGGGTGGGTGACTTATGTTGGACATTGGGTTTGTCTGTTTGTTAGGTGGGTGAATTATGGTGGACATTGGGTTTGTCTGTTTGTTGGGTGGGTGAATTATGTTGGGAAATGGTTGTGATATTTGTAACAAGCACAGCTGATTAATTGTTTTTGGAATATTTGGTAGTCCTGAAAAGGACTGGTTATTAGTCCTGAAAAGGACTGGTTACTGCAGCAGGAGTTATATTCTGCCATCTTGCCAGGCCACTGCTCCCTCATTATTGAAGTAGTCCTTGAGGCAATCCCTCTGTCGTTTGGCTTCTCTAGCAGATTTTCTGTCTGGACCAGCACCAGCAGCACCACCAATCAGTCGACAATCACCAGGCACATCGTCATCATCATCATCATCATCTCCAGGCTCTTGACCACCATGTTGACCTTGATACTGGTTTCTCTATGTTGTGCAGAACCACACAGGTCATGACCACATCCCTGACTGTTTCTGGGGGTAGTTCAATAGTGGTCAACATCACTCTGAATCGGAGACCAGGATGCCAAAAGCGTTTTCAACAACTCTCCTGCCCCTTGATATTCTGTAGTTGGCAATCCTTTCCTCTCTAGTTACCATTCTTCTGGCATAGGGTTTCATGAGCCAGGTCTTCAGGGCAAAAGCATCTTCTGCCAGAGTGAAGTAGGGGACATCTCTACCACCCTGGGTTATAGGAACTGGGTCTTCTAGGTCTTTGTCTGGCTGGTGTTGGTGGTGGAGGTGCTGGTGGTGATTGCTGTGGTCGACGTAGAAATAGCAAATACATCATTATTTGTAACTGAATAAAAACTAAAAAAGCCCTAAGTTGTTGCTGCAGCTGTCTTCCATTAAAAGGTAGCATCCTGCTGTGTTCCCAGAAAAGTAATGATGATTAGATTGCGGAATTTATATATATACACCCAGAAAATCCAGGTTTTCTGCAAAACAAGAATCGGCACTCTCGCCTCCCACCTCTGCAGCCGGGGTTCGATCCCCATCATGGCCGTAAGTGGGAAAGCTGGTAGTTGCTTGCCGTTGGTCGGCAGTTTACAGTACAGAACCCTAGCGAACTATATGTACTGGTTTCCTCTGCCCTTCCAACTACCCGTCGTGATATGACCTGTACAGTGTTGAAAGCGACGCAAAACCCCAAATAAAACAAGAATCGGCCACATTGGTCTGGGGAAGACTGAGGATGCCGGGACTTACTCAGGGGTTAGTCGGGGTTTAGTCCCAGGAGGCCTGAGGCGTCAGTATGTGTACAACAAGATTGTGGTTCAGACTGACCAGAAAAACAGCTAAATCGGTTCTTAGTCTCAGAACAGTCGGGGACTGTCTGGGGCCACCTGGGGCCTCCTCAGGCTTTCTGAGGCCGATCTCTACTTAATCCCAGGCTTTGATACCGATTCAGTATTCCCGCCCATTTTACCATTTTCTTTACCGACTGTCCACGATTAAGGGTCGCCGACAGGATCGGGTCTTAGTCCTTTGGTGGAACAGGGGCATAAAGCTCTTGTACCCAGAAATCTGTAAATGATTTTATAATGAAACTGAATAAAATCATTATTTTAAAGGTTTGAAACAAGCTTTGAAAACATACAGGATTATCTTATTGTACTCCTGTCTGTAGACAAGCCTGGTTACTTACATTTTCCATTCTTATAGGCTGAGAGAATTAAATCCATTTTCGTTTGAAGAAACAGTGTCAAATACACACAGAGAATCAATGAAGTGTCTGTTCCGAGAAGTAAACTGGGTGTTTCCAGTTTCCAACAAACAAATAGCACATATATATAAACTTTTCACCAGAAATTCGGCCATGGTTAGGCAACAATCAGCATTGCCCTTAAAATCAATTGTGAGTGTCATTATGCATAGTTGGCCTAAATGGGGAGTAAATTATGCCTTTCAAACTAGATGTTAATAAAGGAAATATTTGTTGAATAACAGCTATATTTAACTTCCACGGAGGGTTATTTACATACCTCCCTAATAGGGACAGTTTCCTTACATGTGATTTTGTGCCATCAGCAATTTTTAGTTATAATTTGTCTAATTCTTTATATGGAAATAATGATTTGTATTTTCCAAAATAATAAATGATAAACAAATGTCTTACAAAACATATATTCACCACAATGAACAAAGTGGTGTCTTTATTAGCTATCTGCTTTCAGGCATAAACTACATCCATAAAAAAGTAGGAGAGAAATATTATAGATTGCTTAGACCAAGAAAATTATGAGTGTATCACATTTTACAAATCAGGTTGAGAGTATACTAGCTTATGTTCTGAACAAGTTTGGATTATGCAAGGAAAGGCCCACAGCCATGTTTGATAATATACGGCACAAATCGATTCAGTTAATTTTCATTAAGACAAAAAAAAGGTTTTCTGCTTTATTTGTTTTGAGTAACCACACCGACAAGTAACTCTAGTTCTTCAAAGTAAATATTAGTGCAGAAATATTTCTATGTGCAGGTCGTATATATGCAAAGATATCATGATAATATTCTATGGTAGAATGCCTCTGTAGATAATAATTTTATCTGTAGGATCTACCTTATTGGTAAAGTGCAGGTAGTTATATAAGAAATTGTACGCTTCAGTATGGTAGCTCTGACATGCCATTTTTCATCTTTTAGTGAAAGAGTTATATATCACCGCAGAATTGTTTGAGTGGTGTAATTTTTAAAAGATTTTCTTAAATGATAAATATACTTCAATATTACTTTTATTATTCATCACTTTATTGGAATTTGAATTGAATTTAAGAGGTGCACGGTGGCCTAATGGTTACCAAGTTTGGCATCTAATCACAGGCTGTCACCTCTGTGTGTGTTTGACTTCCTCAAGTGGCAATACTGAAGATTTGTCCCAATATGACCCTGGCTGTTGAACGGGACTTAAAACCTCAACTTTGAATTTGAAGTCCACATTTACATAAAAAATGTCATAATGAATCCTTTAATACATACACATATTAGGAGCACCGGTGAATATAAAAACTTCACTTTTGTAAATTTTTCAACGAAAGCAAGCATAACAAAACTGTCAAAATATCTTTATGATGATGTATATAATCTATTTGCAGGTTACATGGCTATAAAAATATAAAGCTTTAATGTTTGCTAGTGACCATGACCAATTTTACACCTTGTGACGATTTTTTTTTGCATTATTTTGGTAAATATTGGTCTCTTTAAAGGTTATTCATGGAAAGTGGTGAATGATATGTGTAAAATATTATCCGAGAATAACTTTTATTTTTATTAACACACTTGAAGAGATAAAAATATCAGTCTAGGTCATATCATGATGGGTATTTGAGAGCTAAAGGAAAGCTATGCATCCTGCTTGGTGACGATTTTTTACTACAGTTACACTTTGTAATTTGAACCCACAACTTGAAAGGCGGGATATGAGTGGATTAGCCACTGTGATGTAATGTAGCCCATCCTCCCGTAAAAAACTTCAAAGAAATGTAGAAGCTTACAGACTGTTGATGGAGATAATGACAAGAGTAGATTCCAAAGTATATAAAACAAAGTTTTTCACAGGAAAAAAGAATCTACACTCAGAAAATAAGGAAATACAGGTATGAAAATTCACACAAATGTCAACATTAGTTCTTTCAAGGGAAGGCTTTCACTTCCTTTACAATTGTTTTTGTTTCTCAAAGAATAAGGATTGCAATTCATTTTCATTATGAAAGACAACTTTTAGGCTTTATTTATTTTGAGTTTTTCATTGTTTACATCAGTTATATTAAGACGGATAGTTGAAAGGGCAGATGAAAGCATATATACAGTTAGTCAAAGTTCTGTGTTATAAACTGCTGACCAACGGCAAGCTACTACCAGCTTTACCGCATGTGGTCAGAACTCTGATCTCAGAGGTGGGAGGGCAAGTGTGTTACCATTGCCCCAACATGACCCTCTAAATTTTATGTTCTATACTGATGTGTGTTTAAATATGACAAGGTAAAAGTTGGGGTTTTACATCCAGTTCAACAGCCATTTTAGTAAAATATCATTTCATGCAATGAAATATTTAATTTGCCAAAATTGCAGTTTTATGCATGCAAGTTACATACCAGCAAAATTGCTATGAAAAAGATCCATTATGCAGTTTACAACTGTGTTATTTAAGGAATCAAAAGTTTACTATTTCACAGATGTTATTAAGATTTTCTGAATGTGTTAATATAATTCCTTTTACCCTTTACGATGAGTGCTACAACTATCTAAGTCTCTATCTTTAACAAGTCTATAGAAATTCTACACCAAGACTAGTATATTATGGCCAAACTTTAGTGTAAGTTTACAACATAAAAAACTGCACAAGCTTAATTTACTCAAACATGTCCCCCATCTTTTTATGGCCAGTTAATTTCTGGAAGGACTGAATGGTCTTGTTGAAAGCAATTTACTTCCTCAAATTTAAAATAACTAATTGTTGTATAGAAATGAGGAGAATTCATTCAGTAGACAATAGTGCTTTTTCAATAGACTATTAAAGTCTCTTTTAGCATGTACAGCTGTGTGGCCTAATTTGAGATTAATGTTTTTTTGAACAATGAGCAATTGTCACATGACATTCTCTGTGAAAGAAATTTCAAATATCAAGCTTTTATTATTGTTTTCTACAAAAGTTTTCCCTTATCATTTTTCTAGAGAGAAAATATCTGAGTAGAGTATTTTCAATAGCTTCCTTATATTATTAATTAAATTTTCTTTAACTTTGTCACCAAAATTCACAGCATAAATCTTGACCAATTCATATTATCCATGTACTTAAATATACCCAACAGTATTCAATTGACAATATATATATATGTTATGACCCAAATGTGAAATTGTCCATTTCGTGAAATGGACAAGGAAATTGTCCATTTCATGATATGGACAACTCAACTGTCCATTTCGTGAAATGGACAAAATATTTGTCCATTTCGCGAAATGGACAAAAAATCTACTGACCATTTCATGAAATGGACAACTAAATGTACAAAATTTTTACTCTCATTCACAGTGAAAAAAACTTGTTGCTTTTTTATTAAAACATTGTATTAGAATACATCAATGGTTATACTTAACCTAAAGTCTACTGGTGAGGTGCAGGTTATTATAATTCCTTTTCCCATTTTCTTATAAAATTTAACATGAATCTACTATAATTAAGCTACAAGATTAGTTAAGTATTTGTTAATATTTGCATTTACATTTATTAAAAATTTGAGATAGAATCTAAGTGAGACTAAACTGCAACATATATTTTACATTAAGACCTTTTAACACTAAGCCACATTGGTAGTTTATTTACATTAGTAATTGCAAATGTTGATATCACTGTTGTCACTTGCTTGTCCACATTATCATAAGATTTATGACAGGCACTGAATTAACCCTTAGATCTAATCCTCAAATGTGTGTCTACAATCCTCAGATCTCATTAAAAGAAAGCCTCACCAATAGTAAGTTGGGTGTAATTGTAATTAGCCCACTTCTTTTTGTAACCTTTGGGATGGCTTCAACCTTTCTAAATTGATAGTTGCTTTTAATAACCCTTTGATATAATCTTCAAAGGGTAGGCTACAATTCCTCAGATCTAATCATTAAAGCTACAATTCCTCAGATCTAATCATTAAAGGAAAGCCTTTTAAAGAAGATTAGTGGACAAACGAAACAAAACTCTATTGTATTTCTTTTAAGCAAATGGTAAAAAATAATATACAGGTACCAATATGTGTAATTTTAAATAATTATCCCCATTAAAAAGTATGCTTTACATAATTGACACTTGTATTTCAAATATACATGTATTTCAAATATTTATAATTATTTAACTATTAACCAACTTAATGTAAACATATACATCATTATCATAGGGGAATAAAGTGATAAATTAAACCAAAAGATTGACCATGAATGAAAGTTAAACTTTCGTACATGACTTTGTCCATTTCATGAAATGGATATCAAAATATATATGGATTTGTCCATTTCGCGAAATGGACAATTTCACACTTGGGTCGTAACATATGTATATATATGTATTCTAGATCAAACAATGATTTTAATATATCAGATTATAAGTATTAATCTATCAAGCCTAAACTCACTAAGCTTAAGTCAAAACGTAATATTCAACTTCCTCATTCTGTCTTCAGACGTGCACTATCAGATAAGACAACATTGGAGAGCAACTTTATTTAGAGAGAAAGCCTAGCATACAGCAGTACAAAGATACTGAGGAGTCAAACATGCAAGCCAAGTCTTTAACAACTTGTATTGCCTTTTTCGCATGCTACACCATAATCGGCCTATTGGAACAGGCAGATGACAGGACACCAGGCACCTGTACATATTCATTTACTGTCAATTAAGTGTCACCAATCTGTACCACAGATTCAGCAGTTGTGACTAACCTTAAAAAGAGAGTAAAAAAATTAGATGCACAAATAGCTGATGTGAAAATATTGGTACAAAACCTGCTGGATGAAGTTGCTGCTCTGAAGAACACCAGGAGTGGTCAAGTTGGTGCCTCATATGTTCACTGGGGTAGTAAGGCTTGTCCTAAAACTGCCACGCTGGTATATGATGGTAAGACAATCTAACTTTTCCATGTTTAAAACTGAGAAATACTTCGCTACTTTCAAACATAGCAGAGAGGCTAAATGAAGTATTTGATATAGCATCAAACTAAGAAATATTAGCTTGATGAAGTTGGTGGCTAGTGATCAGTGTTTTTATTGGAAATGAAAATACATTGAGTATTTAACATGCATTGCCTCTTTGTCAAACATTTAAGAAGCTCTGGGTTAACATGATAAGTGTGATAAACATTTCAGAAAATGTAAAGGAAGTTTTAGAATCCATTAAATTCTTTTGGGTAAACATCTAAAGGAAACATAAAAATAGTGTGAACTTCTATTTAAAATACTGAAAAGGTATATAAAAGCATACAGCACAACCGTAAGTATTGAAAGTTTGACAATGTAAAAAATCACTTTGGAAGTTTGAGGAAAAAAGATCTTAAGTTGCACATTCTTCATAGAGTAGCTGTATAAACATACACAATGGATGTAAGATAAACTTTAAAAACAAACTAGTTTGTAGTGAATTTTAAAAAGTACATGAACAAAGCACCTTGATGAAAAGAACTCTACTCAAGTATTGCATATATATGTATAGTGAATGTATGTTTACTTATGTATAGATGTAATAATTATCAAACTCGTATGAGACTATGCATTTTTGATTTTAAAAGATTAAACATTTTGAATAAAAATAAAATACAGTTTCATCAGAAGTTCTCAAAAAATGAAAATGTCTGTAATACTGCTGCAAACAATCTTCTAGGTTTGATGGCGTAAGGAGGTTTGTTGTTTTATTTAAGCACACTTTTGACGTCATTCTATACTTAAAGGTGTGCATTACTTTTATCTAATGCACACTTTTTGTTCTAATTTACAGCACCAGAAATTGTCAATTGTTTTTTTTTTGTCTAAACAGTGAGATAAATGCCATAAAATGAACAAATAAATTGGAAATGAATGAAATACAAAATCTATGTAACTATTCCAGACACTTTTCGGTTGTTACATAGTTATAGTAATTACTACTTATTTGCGATGCTAATAGATTCATATAGTTAGTAACCTTAGTTAGTAACTGCATCATGCTAATTCTTGCAGAATCACAGAAGTCTTAGTGTAATCTTACTGGTTCGTACTGGAGTTAGCTGTATAGTGTAAATGGTATATATATAACTAATGTCCCTTGACAAGTTTACAGATAATCTTCGTATTATGAAAGTTATGCTTAGTAACTTTAAAAGAATTTGCAAGTAGACTAACTTGGTGTTATTAACATAGTAAAACTCTTGCACTTTCATTATGTACTAGTTTGCAATTCAAATTAGATGGACATTGTAAATAACTGAGCACTAGATTGGTGAAGAGACATAGTAACTAACAAATTGTTTTTGAATGTTAACATTTTAAGTATAATAATAATAAAGCCCAAATGTGTTGAAATCTATTTGCCCTCCCTATCATCACTGATAATTTACTCATTCATCAATAGGATAATTGAAATAGAATTAAAACGAGTTTGTTGTAATTCTAGTAAATTAGTTGAGTTATTCAGTTCATTTTTCCAAAAGTTATAAAGAAGATTATTATAGTCATTTCAAATCCTGCCATCCATTTTAGATTAAAAATTTTACAGAATAGAAAGAGGGGCTATGCTGGCGCATTGGTAACACACTCATCTCCCACCTCAGAGCTGGAATCCCAGCTAGATGTTGGGAAGCTGGTAGTTGCTTACTATTGGTCGGCAGTTAACAGTGCAGATTCTTGACCAACTGCATGTACTGGTTTCTGAACTTCTAACTACCCATCACAATATAACTGATAAGGCACTAGGCATGACATAAAACATTAAATAAATAAATATACAGAATAGGAAATACTGGAAACCAGTGTCAACACATGGGGATAATTGACCAACATTATCTGGACAATATTCAGAGAATCAAAGTCCAATATATAAATAACTGTTAATCAAGTATATTTAGATTTAACTTAATTGTTTTGTCAAGAGTTTTTAAAACAATTCCACAAAACTGTGTTGTTTTAGGGGTTGTATCAAAAGTTTGTGAGCTTTAAGTTTGGTTCACTGGGAAAAGACTGCACACTATTACTTGACCCCTGCTCCTATGTTTTCATCCTTTATCACAAAAAGAGTTTAACTTTGAGCACAAGCACTGTCATCAAAACAAGTATTATTTTACCCGATTATGTCAGTCTGAAAGATCTAGCCAATTCCTTTGGGCATTTTTTCTGTGACAAAATCATGAAAATCAGAAGCGCACTACAGTCATCGATTCCAGTTTCGATCACCAGACCAAGCATGAATAACAGTGCCCTATCTTCTTTTGAGCCTGTATCTGAGGAAGACATTCTCAAAATTCTAAAATCGTCTCCTACCAAATCATGTGATCTAGACCCAATACCAACCTCACTGGTCAAAGATTGTGCAG
Source organism: Sabellastarte sp. h YS-2021 (assembly GCA_964017235.1). Classification (NCBI taxonomy): domain Eukaryota; kingdom Metazoa; phylum Annelida; class Polychaeta; order Sabellida; family Sabellidae; genus Sabellastarte; species Sabellastarte sp. h YS-2021. The sequence goes on along the minus strand of OZ024930.1, from coordinate 5,260,182 downwards.
ACATCCTAATCACCCCAATTACCAATATCATAAATTATTCGCTCAAAGAAGGCAGTTTCCCCAACTGTTTCAAAATCGCATATGTTACTCCCCTTCTCAAGAAGCCTAGCCAAGATAGAAATCTCCTGAAAAACTATAGACCAGTGTCAAACCTTATTTTCATATCAAAATTGATTGAAAAAGCTGTAGCAAATCAGTTAAATAGTTACATCAATAAAGAGGGGCTCTCCAATCTCAACCAATCAGCCTACAAGAGATTGCATTCCACAGAAACAGCACTCCTTAAAATTCAAAATGACATTGCTGCTTCGATGGACTCGGGTAAGGCTGTTGCTCTCACATTATTGGACCTCTCAGCAGCATTTGATACCATTGACCACACCATTCTTTTTAACTGCCTCAGGGATAGGTTCGGCGTGGATGGCACTGTGCTGATGTGGATCAAATCATATCTCACAAATTGTAGACAGAAAGTTAAATTGGGTAATAGCTTCTCTGATGCCTTCTCACTCCCTTATGGAGTCCCTCAAGGTTCTGTCCTGGGTCTACCTCTTTTCACTCTTTACACTACCCCCCTCAGCCATATAATTTCCAGTTTCAATGTCACCCATCATCTTTATGTCAATCACACCCAAATATACTCAACACTTGATTTCAGGAACTTTGATTCCAGTATTGCTGAGCTCACAGAGTGTCTTGCTTGCGTTCAAAATTGGATGGATGGTGTCAGATTGAAACTTAATCCAGAGAAGACAGAATTTATCATCATTGGTGACAGACAGGCCAGGGAGTCAATCATGCAAAAATTTCCCACCCAGTTTCTTGGAAACTCAATCCCCCCACTAATGAAGTTAAGAATTTATCTGTTACTTTTGATTCTGGGAATACCTTTGCCAGCCATATAACCAAAGTTTGTCGTGCCTGCTACTACCACCGCAAAGATCTCAGATGCATTCGTAAATTCCTCAGTGTGGAGACTGCAGCCCTGTTGGCCAACTCAATGATCAGTAGTCGAATTGACTACTGCAATTCCCTACTTTATCGTGTGAATAAATACAATGTGGCTAAAGTCCAAAAGATTCAAAATGCCCTCTGCAGAATTGTTTTCAGACTTGATAAAACAAGCCATGTTACTCCCTATCTGCAAAAACTAGACTGGCTCCCCATTTCATACCGTATCCTGTTCAAATCTAATCTTATTACATTCAAGGCTATCAAATTCTCCCAACCCTCATATTTATCATCCTTAATCAAACCCAGTAGCCTTACTCATGGAAATCGGCTTTCTCTTTCTTCAGTTCATCCCAAGAAGGCCATTGGTAGGTGAGGTTTTGCAATGGCTTCTCCCACTGAATGGAACAGACTCCCACAATCGGTACGATCTCAGAACACAATCATAGGGTTTCGAAGCCACCTAAAGACCTACTTGTTTTGCAGACTTGCATACCCCCCACCATAGTATTTCTCCCCTTACGACGCTAAATCAGGATTTTGACCCGGCATGTCCCTTGACTTTCCCTTATTGTCTCAAGCGCACTAGAGGATGTTGCATTAATTTTGCGCTATAGAAATGATTCTATTCTATTCTATAGATTATTAGCATTACAAATGCATAAACAAGTGCGGATTTTTTTTGGTAAATATTTATTCAATTATTCAATTTATTTACAAATATGTTATATACAGTAGAAAGGTGTTTCTATAATCCTGCTACTTATTTTTGTTGCTAACAAATCCTTGTAGAAATGGCGGAGACAATACAGTGTTTTTATGTTCCCTGGTATCTTTAAAGTAGTGTTTTGCATTTTTGTAAATATGGACTTATTTCGTTTCTTATTGAAGCAAATGATGAAGCATAAAAATGAAAGAATCCTCTGGGTGCATATTTATAAATTTTATCACTTGAAAGGACAAAAGATGTGAATGTTATTAAAAACTTGGATGGCATTAAAATATTTTCTGTTAAAAATTATAAATATGCCCCAAGTCAGTAGTGACTTTCCCCCACTCCCTACATTACTAGTTCATTACTTTTAATGTTAACACCAAGATTATTGCAATGAAACTTAACTGCATAAGAATATAATTTTTGTTTCCTATCTCAGTTGCTTTTATGAAACCTGCACAGAATATTTTTGCTTTGTAATCAATGTGCTTTGTAATAAAGTAATATTGAGTCACTGTTTATCTATTCATATAGACAATATATTATCATTCAAGCCTTCTGTAAAAATGAATAGAGTATCTTTTTAATATTATAGGGTATACTGGCAAGTCATATTTCAATCATGGTGGTGGTGTCAACTATCAATGCTTACCGAGGAACCCAGATTTCAGTCCATTTGTCAGTGCCAACGGAGAGTCTGGTTCCTACATCTATGGAACTGAATATGAAGCAAGGTCTTCTCCGCTCATGCCAAGCAGTAAACAAGACCATGATGTCCCGTGTGCTGTGTGTGAAGTAACCAGAAGCCAGATACTCATGATCCCTGCTAAGACATCTTGTCCAAGTGGTTGGACTTCAGAGTACACTGGGTTCCTCATGGCAGTCTACCACGGCCATAAAGGCTCCACATTTGAATGTGTGGATAGCAATATGGAAACACTTCAAGGAGGAAGTGCAAATCACAATGGAGGTTTATTTCACATTGTTGAAGCCCGCTGTGGATCTCTTCCCTGCCCTCCTCACAGAGAGTTCTTTGAACTGTCATGTGTGGTTTGCAGCAAATAGATTAAAAGTAATGATTAAATAAAATACAGGTTATCTTCTATTATGCTGTTTATTCTCTTCACAAACTATGTGTGTGTCATATGTCAAAGCAAAAAAATAGAAAATAAAATATACAGATGACAAAGCAATCTTTTGCTTAACTTGTTTATTGTGCCAGAGACTGAACCGATACCATGTATACAACGTGTGGTTCATTATATACAAAAACTATACATTTTATTATATAAATATATAAAAAACAAATATATATATATTTGGAAAACAACCTGAAAGTAAAATTACATGACTTTTGCAAAGCAATATAGATGCTACCATGTTAATCTACCATGTCCCTCGAATTTCCCTCTTTTGCATTAGAGGATGTTGCATCAATTTTGCGCTATATAAATGATTCTATACCATTTACAAAGGCAACTCAAAAGTGCAACAAAGGTGTGACAGTCAACCAAATTTCAGTATCCAGGGACCGAAAAGAAGCCATGCAAGCAACTCAGAAAATGCAGGGTATGGTTAAGGTGGGTATGACTCGGGGTTCTGGTAGGTTTTAAGCTGCTTTCTAGAAGAGGAAAGGGAGGAGGATGCACAAATGCTCTTCAGAAAGAGCATTCCAAATAGGAGGGGCATCACAAGCAAAGCTACAATCAAACTGGGGCATGTAAATCAAAGCATTCATAAAATAGTTAACTAACCAATACTTAACGACAATATAATGACATATTAACTAAAGAATTCAGTGGGTATATAGAAAGCACTCTTTATGTTTTCGTTACATCATGCTTTCGTTTGGTAACTATAGTGTAAATGTGTGGCTATGTGTGGTTACTTGTGTGTTTGTGTGTAGCAGTGTCCTTTGTGACAGTACCTTATTTGGTAGACACACAAGAGTTGGGTTGACATATTTTAATCAATGATATTGATATAGATCTAAAATACTATTTACATACTGAAGTAATGAGAGATTAAGGTCACCTTAATAAAAGTATACAGTTAATCATTTTACATACTCTGTACTGTGCATACTGAGTTATATTTGCAATAAGCTAACACAGTAACATAGATTAGGTTAAGGTGGCCATACCGGAGCTTGATCCCATTAGTTGTTAAGTCTTTGAAACTTGTGGGGAGGATGACAGTAAGGTTGAAACCTACAGTAAAGTTAATTTTATTAACTACGTTTACTTTGAGAACATAGATTTTGGGCCAAACTTAGGTTATGTATAACTTTAAGCATTTACTTATAATAATAATAATTTAGATTTTCTGATTAAGTAGAGTGGGCTAAGGTGTAAATGCTGTGGAGAAAAATCTAATAATCTAATACTGATTTACAGAAGAGGCAGATTAAAAGTAATGATTCTTTATAAATATGTGTAATTGTAAATGATATTGTGAAACATAAATAGTAAACACAAAAGATAAGTGATATTGTAAGATCTGCATCTAAAACAAAGATAGTCAAAACTTACAAAAGAAACTAGATAATCACAAAAAAATCTAACTATCTCAAACTTGTGAGATACTGTTTGGAAAAAGTTGACCAAATATCTTAAGAAAATGTGATATTTATCTAACATTGATTTGTGATCTCACATTGATTTGTGGAGATCCCCTCCAAGTCATAAATGTTCACTGAAATGCATAACACACTCCAAACCCGATGTAAATTTCCATTTATACTGACTATTACCTTTATGCACAATTTTCAGTAACTTTGTTTCATGTAACAATGATAACTTCATATCTATTTGGAAGTAAACAACAAAGGATTGATGCAACTAACAGTTAATAACAGAGTCTGAGTTATCATTAAATTTGAGGGTTTTTTACGAAAAACTAACCAAGAGTAAACTAATGTTTCGATTTACACAAGTGTTTGCTAACTTAGGATTAACTTAGAGTTCACCAGTTAGCAGAATGAAGACTACGATTTACAGGCCCCTGTTTGACAGACTTTTGACTAGAAGGGTATAACTTTGGAACAACAAGGAAATTACACCACTCTGACTTTGCCTTGTTCTGTAAAAACTACTGTAAGAAGAATGATACAGGTCAAAATACTTGGGACAACCAGTGTGCTCAGTTAACACTCAGTTAAGTATAAAGTGAAACATTTAAGAACAGAATCCCCAACTCCAAAGAAATTGTGAAGAAACCTGAGAAGAGTAGAATGATCAGTGGTGTTAAAGGCAACAGACAGGTTGAACAAAAGCAAGGTCATAGGTTTGCCTCTTAACAAGGATAAGTTAACTTCATATATGATGGAGAGAAGAACTGTCTCAGTCGAATGACCTGCTTTATACACAGACTGTTATGGCTTTTCGTGGTAATGGATATGATATAACAGTTGCTTAGTAGTCGCCTAGCAGCCAGTTATCAAACCAGTTTAGATATGAAAGGAAGACTGGCTACAGGGCGATAGTTCTTAAGATCATCAGCTGGAAGAGAAGCCTTATTGATAGGAGGAGTAACCACAGCAGTTTTGAAACCATTAGGTAACACACTCCTGAATGAGTCGACAACTTTGTTATAGATGGGAGTAGTATACCACTACATTCCTTGATCAGAAATGTTGGACGTGTAACTGGCAGGACTTTGTAAGGGGGCATCTTATTACTTTATTAACAACACCTTCAGAGACTTGAGCAAAGGCAGTAATTCTTGGAGGATCAGAAGGAGGATGAACATCATTTTCTATGTGAGAGTTAACAAAAGTATCTCTAATTTTTCAAATTTTATCTGAAATAAAGGAAGCAAACTGGTCCGCAAATGACTTGTCTGACTAATGGGAAGAAAGTGTCACTTCAGAAACCTTATTCAGGGTTTTACACAGCTTGTACCATAACTTTCTAAGGTTGAGGCCTTTGAGATCATTTTTGTATAACAGTCTGACTTATGCATAATTTACAAGCATATTTTAACTAGCAATTTGGCAAATAAACTGACTTCTATTCAATGAATTCTTTGCCCTTCACCATGTTCTTTTAAAGAGGCACCTAAAGGACTTTGAATATTGATCAAAATCAGACAACCAATCAGCAGAATCTTTAATGGTCCATCTAGATACAAGTGCATTTCAAGATCATCACCCAAATCATATTTTACATATTGTTCATAATGATAAACTACATAATCAACAGGAGACAAAGGGAGTATTTTTAAGATGACTACAGAGGCCAGACATGTTGATATGGTGATACCTCTTATACTGCACTTGATTTGGTGTATGAGCTGCCTGTTGAGGAAAGACAATTGAATATTTGACTAGTGCATGATCAGATATAATCACAGATACTGACATTAACCATAGTATCCTGATCACCAGGGGAGAGAATGAGATCAAGTATGTGACCATGGAGATGGATAGATTGTTTAAGATCACAGATATAATACACACAGTAAACAGATGATGGTGGAACAGTATCTTATGTGCATCCATACAGTTCCATCTAACCTTATGTAATTGTTACTTTCAAAGTCTATGACTCAAGATTTCTGTAACTGTTATGTGATGACATACCTGTTGAACTACAGCTGTTTAAGATATTTAACAAATTTCTCTGGAATGGTTCAAATACTTCGAATCCATGTGTTTTCATGTGTTACAACCTAGTGATTAATGGAAGTAACTCTGTTTTTGATAAATATGTAAATACAATATCAAGATATCTTATATATAGAAAAGTCAGAACATGGTCAGGTACAGCTCACTTTTTAAAGATAACTGAAAGATATATTAAACATTTACTGTTGATGATTTTGTAAGGTGTGGAAATATGAAACACCTGCTTTATATGCGTGATTGTATGTGTACAAGTTAGAGCTGAATGAAATCAACTGTCTGCTTAAAGTTCTTTGTACAGATTGATATATGGCACTTATGATTGTATAATTATAATTCTATAAACTTTTTTTTTCTCATTTCTTTCTGGTTTTATCCTTTGTAGATGTTTTATTTATATGCATTTTAGTTCTTATTTCACAGTTCTGTGTTATACTGTTTTCAGTGTATTTCGGTTCAAAAAATTTTCTGTAGTCTGGAATACAAAATTGGAAGAATAAATGAATAATAATCAAAAACCTTCTCGATAAGAGTAGTGGTGGGGTGGTTAAGGCAGGTTAAGGTACCTGTATTAAAAAGACATTACTGAATGGATTCTTTTAACAAATTGTTAGAGTGATGGGCCATGTATTCATGGTATTCAAACTCAATTAAAATGTGAATGGAAACAACTAAGAAGTATTCAGAAATATTAGGCAGCTTGCTGCTACTGCACGAATAATTTGTACAATTGAATTTCAACTAATGATGCTGCAGCAAAGGCATTTACTCATGATCGAGATACCTAATAAAAATAGCTTCTGCATGAAGAAAGTGTTTTGCTGAAGTATAAATACCTTGATCTTAAAAGTCTCACGGAGTGGCACTAATGTTTTGCTGAACAAAATACATCTGTTCCATCAAAGAATCAAATCACCACCTCCCATGGTTAATGCACACTTCTGTTGCTTCTCTGTAGTTACTGATTCTAACAAAGTGTGTGATATGCCAAAAGTATGAAGGATCCTTTCAGTTTTGCTTGAACTTCATTTCGACTATGATTGTCCATATGATGGTTCTCATGACCTAGTTTATGTCAGCCTATTATATACCATATTTGGCTTTTATTGGTATGCATGGATCAGCTAAAATTCACACTTGATTATAACTTGAAGAGGGCAGGTGCAGTCATGTTATAAGCTTAAATATTTAAGATACAATTCTGTTATGTGTAACCAAATTGTATCAAACCATGGGCTTGGAATCTTTTTAAACATATTATTTAAATGTTTGACTTTGGACATTTGACAAACATTTAAATATTTTTAACAGTTCAATAACATGATAAGTTAGTTAGTAAGGAAATTTATAAACTTTGTAAACACTGTAACAGAATCTAGTGTATGTTATTTTATTTGAATTAAATGACAATGATCCTGTTGTAACTGGTCAGAACAACCCTGTGGCCAGTTAGCCCTTGTATCACATTGTCTCATGTTCCACATATCAGTAAAAAGCAGGGGTGGGGTAAGATAATATTTTGTTTACAATTTAATGTAATTGAATGTAAGGTCACCATAAAGACTACTGAATTTAAAGCAAACTTAACACTAGGGGTGGCCAAAAGGTCACCCTAAAGATTATGCAAATTAGAAACAGAAGTGATTGAGATCACAGAAAGGTTGTCCAAATTTAAGGTGGCCTTAAATGAATGATTAATAATGTTTTTAATTTAAGGTTGTTATAACTAAGGTGAAATATTTTACAAACTGAGTTTTTTAAGAAAAATATAATTTTTTTTTAATGTAAGTAAGGGAAGAGTCCCCATACATGACGTATTACATGATCCAACCGGCTCTGATCAATGTAATAACAATTAAAACAAAATACCAAATGACAAAAGATTCAAGAGAGCCTACAGTTACATTTAAAGTATCAATCACAATATTTATGCTAAAATAAAAGATAAAATAACCTTACCATAAATAAAAGTTGAATTAAAATTTTTAACCAGAGTTACCACTGACTATGAAATAATTTAAAATTGATACTATTTTGCTAATGATTGTGCAGCAGTAGCTGTACTACTAAACCAAGGTAACATAAAGAAAATTTAACAGACGTAAATGGGTACATAATTAAAGCCCATTACATGAGAGCGTTATGACATGACCTAACTGGAATCTTTAACGTATTTATAAGATTTTTAAGGTTTTACAATTAAAATTAGGACTAAGGCCGTGGAGGTAAAATCGCATTATGTCAACATTTACAATGCATGGCCCAATTTAGAATATTTACATTTTATATGACTGTTACATATATTGGACACTATATTAGTACATTGTATATTACATATATTAGGCACTATATTAGTGCATTGTTTAATTTAAGCTTTATGTTTATACATTGTCATAAAAGATAATTGTGTTGTTGGTTCTTTTTGTGTGTTAACATTTAAAGTAAGGGAGTTATTGATTTTTGTGTTTTAGTGTTTATTGATCTGTTCACAGACTGAGGGAAATCCCCCCCTCAGTGGTTATGTTAGATTTGGGGAAACCCAATTGCCAGTAGTTTCTAGAACTTCCTCATTTGGCCTAGATGGCTCAATCTTCTTTTGAGTTGGTTCTGTACAATTCCAGAGGAATCTGTGAATGTATATAAGGAATGTACATCTGACCACAAGTGAACTTTGTATTCGCTGGCTATAAGGAGAGCTATTGTGTTTTGGAATATAATATAACTTGTGTTGCTGTGAACTTTTACTGGAGTGAACCGGATACATTGTCTGGACAGATTTATTGCACTTTGGATATTTTTGGATATTGTACCTTCATATAACAGAGAGTGAATTTACTGCATTTTGGACATTGTCCATATCTTGGAGCAGACTGTACAGTTGTGTTAACTCTCTCAATATCTCCAGACAGACATTCTGTGTGACTGGATATATAAAGGATAGCAGGACAAGAACCTTTTGTGTTGTTGAGTGTGAGACAGGTCACAAGATATAGATATCTGTGTGTGAGTGAACATTGGACAGATCACAGGACAGACCACAGGACATTGGACAGACCACAGAATATACTACAGGACGGATTACGGAACAGATTGCTGGATACGGCGGATAAATTTAACTCATAATCTCTGTGGTCAGGTCAGCTAGATCTTATTATTGTATTAGTGTGTTTAGTTAAGAGCATACCAGTTGACTGTAATCATTATTGTTGACGATTAAATAAATTTGTTAAGTTTAACTTTTTGCTTTTTCTGTTTTCTGTTTCTGTGCTTGCCCGTGACCGTAACAGGAAAATTGGGGGCTCGTCCGGGATTCCAACCATTTGATTACAACTATTTGATCAACCGTTCAATTAACATTTTGAAAATCCATTTGATTTAGTAATTGGTTACAGTCAACAGTGCTCAAAATGGCTAGTGCTAAAGAGTTTGTACAGTCACCATCTATGGAAGTTCTAGAAACTTTTAAAAAAGATATGTTAATGCAGATAGCACAAGAGTTACAGTTAGAGGTGAAAAGGTCAACACGTAAACATGAACTTAAAAGGCTTATTGTTGAACAGTTAGTTGATGAAGATGTTTTACCTGATAGTTGTTTAGAAGTGTATAAGCCTCTACCAATGGAACCTTCTGGGCAATATGAGATCAGGCGATTAGAAATTGAAAGAGAGTTAAGACTTAAAGAGCTTGAAACTCAAGCTCTAGCTCAACAATGAAAAGAAGAGCTTGAAGCTCAACAACGAAAAGAAGAGCTTGAAGCTCAACAACGAAAAGAAGAGCTTGAAGCTCAACAACGAAAAGAAGAGCTTGAAGCTCAACAACGAAAAGAAGAGCTTGAGGCTCAACAGCGAAAAGAAGAGCTGGAAGCTCAAAAGGAAGAGTCCATTGCTACTAAATTTGATCTGGGGAAAAATGTGTGACTGGTACCACCTTTTAATGAGTCGGAGGTCGATAAGTACTTTCAACACTTTGAAAGAGTAGCTCAAAATTTGAAATGGCCTATAGACCAGTGGCCTTTATTGCTGCAAAGTGTTTTGAGGGGAAAGGCCCAGGAGGCATACACGGCTTTGCCAATTTCTGAATGTGTGGACTATAACTCTGTCAAAAATGCTATTTTGAAAGCATATGAGTTGGTACCAGAAGCATATCGTCAAAAATTCAGAAATTATCGTAAACAAGAAAGTCAAACTCATGTTGAATTTGCCCATGAGAAAGAAGTGTACTTTGACAGGTGGTGTAATTCTAGGGAAGTAGGTACAGACTTTGAAAAGCTTAGGCAAATCATTTTGATTGAAGAGTTCAAAAGGTGTGTCCGTGATGACATTAAGACCTGTCTAGATGAACAGAAAGTTGAAAATTTGGCAAAAGCAGCAGCTTATGCTGATGACTATGCGCTAACTTACAAGTCCACTTTCAACAAGAATAAGTCCTTTGGTCCTGCTAAAAAGTCTTATCCAGACATAGGAAAGAAATCTGAAAATGTAGCTCCAGAAAAGAGTTCAGATAAGGGTCAAACCTCAAATCAGACTATGAGTAAGGATAGGAAACCCAGATCCTTTGCTCCTGTGTGCCATTATTGTAAGAAACCTGGGCATGTTATGTCTGACTGTTGGCTCTTAAAGAAGAGAAGAGAAAAGGAGGCAACGCCCAACGCCTTTGTGTCTAGCAAGTCTAACTGGCGTTCAAATCCCAATAGAGCAGAGTCTAGTATTGGTTTAGACAAGTCTGAGATTATTAGGGAAGAGTTCAAACCTTTTGTGTCTGAGGGTTTTGTATCCTTGGAAAGTAGTTCCAGTCAGGTCCCCATTAAGATATTAAGAGATACTGGAGCTACTCAGTCCTTACTTTTAGAAGGTGTATTGCCATTGAGTGTAAGCACATCTACTGATGAGAGTGTCATTGCTCAAGGTATTGAAGGAGGCTGTGTGAACGTTCCCTTGCATAAGGTCAAGTTAGTATCAGACTTAGTTACTGGTTCTGTTGTTGTGGGTACCAGGCCCACTTTACCCATTAAAGGGGTATCTTTGTTGTTGGGAAATGATCTTGCAGGTGGAAAGGTAGTTGCTGATCCTAAGGTTACTTCTAAGCCGATCACTTTGGTTAGCACTGAGAAATTAGAAGAGGTTATTCCTGGTATTTTTCCTTCCTGTGCTGTGACTCGAGCTATGGCCAAAAAGGCCCAAGAAGAACCAAAAGATTGTAAAGAATCTACAGATGTCTTAGTTGATTTGTCAGATACATTCTTAAACAACTATGACCATGATGTGCAGAATTCTAGTGATACTAATCCCAAGGTTAGGGTAGATTCTGAAAAACAAGACTCAATTGACTGTCGAGATGTATCGCTTTCAAAATCAAAATTGATTTCAGAGCAGGAAAATGATCCTGAATTAGCTCCTTTATTCAAGTTGGTCCTACCACCAGTAGAGCTAGATAAGATCCCGGCACGGTGGAAGAGTGGTAACACTCATGCCTCCCACCTCTGCGGCCGGGGTTCGATCCCCGTCATGGCCGTAAGTGGGAAAGCTGGTAGTTGCTTGCCGTTGGTCAGCAGTTTACAGTACAGAACCCTAGCGAACTATATGTACTGGTTTCCTCTGCCCTTCCAACTACCCGTCGTGATATGACCTGTACAGTGTTGAAAGCGACGTAAAAACCCCAAATAAAGATAAGATCCCTGTAGGCTATTATGTCAGAAATGGTGTGCTTATGCGAAAGTGGAGGCCACCAACTGTCCCTGCATCTGAAGAATGGTCAGTAGTTCATCAGATTATTGTGCCAAAAGTGTACCAAAGTGAGATATTGAAATTGGCTCACGAGTCTCCGATGGGTGGCCATTTAGGCATCAACAAAACTTACAGCAAAATAACCAAACATTTTTATTGGCCTCAAATTCGGCACTGTGTGGCAGAATTTTGCAAGACTTGTCACATTTGTCAAATGGTAGGGAAGCCCAACCAAAAAATTCCTGTAGCTCCTCTCAAACCCATTCCAGCGTTTGAGGAACCATTTAGCAAAGTGATAATTGACTGTGTAGGTCCCTTACCAAAAACTAAATCCAGAAATCAATACCTTTTGACCATCATCTGCGCTTCAACCAGATTTCCCGAAGCCATACCTTTGACCAACATAACAGCTCCCAAAATCTCAAAAGCTCTGGTTAATTTCTTTACTTTAGTTGGCTTACCAAAAGAGATCCAGTCAGATCAAGGGTCAAATTTTATGTCAGGACTATTTCAACAGATTGTATTTCAGTTGGGTGCCAAACAGATCAAATCTAGTGTGTACCACCCAGAATCACAAGGTGCACTTGAAAGGTTCCATTCCACTTTGAAGAATATGATTAGGACATTTTGTTTAGATAATGAAAAAGACTGGGATGAAGGCATTAGCTTATTGTTGTTCGTAGTTAGAGAGTCTGTTCAAGAGTCTTTAGGCTTTAGTCCCTTTGAGTTGGTCTTTGGCCATTCAGTCCGTGGTCCTCTCAAGCTGTTGAAGGAAAATTGGTTATCTGAGAACACCGAGAGCCTAAATCTGTTAGATTATGTCTCGAAGTTCAGAGATAAGGTGAAGAAGGCTTGTGAGCTGGCGCAACAAAATTTGAAAACTTCTCAGTCAAAAATGAAGATGCTTTATGATAGGAAGTCACAAAACCGTATTTTCAAACCAGGTGACAAGGTTTTAGTGTTACTACCTGTCCAGGGAAATATGTTACAGGCCAGATATCACGGGCCATACAAAGTGTTAAAGAGAGTAGGTGACCTGGACTATATCATTGAAACCCCGGACAGAAGAAAATCAACCCAACTATGTCATGTAAATATGGTAAAACCATACTTTGAAAGGGGTGTGAAAAAACCTGTTATGGTTACTGACTGTAGTATAGAAAGTAACAGTAATCAGGAGCGTGAAATATGGGACGACACTCCTGATCTTGATGTTGAATGCAAAATTAGGTTGAGTAATTCTGAGATCCTTGATGATTTGGAAACCAAACTGAGTCATGTACCACCAGATAAGAGGGTTCCACTCATTGAATTGCTCTTAAAGTACAAGTCAGTGTTCCCAAATGCCCCTAATAGGACAAATATACTCATGCATGATGTCGATGTCGGCGATGCCCGTCCGATCAAACAGCATCCGTATCGGGTAAATCCTATCAAACTCGAAAAATTAAGGCAGGAAGTGCAATATATGCTAGAAAAAGATATAATTGAACCAAGTCAAAGTAGTTGGGCATCTCCTTGTGTTTTGGTCCCGAAACCAGACGGTTCAATCAGATATTGCACTGACTACAGAAAAGTCAGTGTTTTGAGTAAAACGGATTCCTTCCCTATCCCAAGGATGGAAGACTGTATTGATCGGATTGGCAATGCCAAATACATCACAAAGTGTGATTTACTGAAAGGATATTGGTGTGTGCCTCTTACTGAGCGGGCCAAAGAAATATCAGCCTTCGTGACCCCTGATGGTCTATATCAGTACAAGGTGATGCCATTTGGCATGAAGAACTCCCAGGCCACATTTCAAAGACTAATGAATATATGTTTAAAAGACTTAGAAGGTGTTGAAGTGTATGTGGATGATATTGTCATCTTTAGTGATACTTGGGAAGAACATTTAAAAAGGCTTGAACAAGTCTTGTTTCGGCTCAAAGAGGCAAACCTCACTGTAAATTTGTCAAAGAGTGACTTTGTCAAAGCAAAGGTTGTGTACTTAGGGCATGTAGTAGGTCATGGAGTTGTGACACCGATCAAAGCCAAAGTCAAAAGCATCATTGACTACCCCATTCCTGAAAATAAGAAAAGCTTAATGAGGTTCCTTGGAATGGCAGGATATTATAGAAAATTTTGCAAAAACTTTTCAGAGGTCACTGCTCCACTGACTGAACTATTGAAAAAGAATGTGAAATATCACTGGTCAGAGACTTGTCAAAAATCATTTGACAAAGTAAAGAACCTTCTCTGTTTAGAGCCCGTACTAACTGCTCCGGACTTCAGTAAACCTTTCTAGCTGGCTGTAGACGCCAGTGATGTGGGTGCAGGTGCAGTTTTACTGCAATGTGATAATGAAGATATTGAACATCCCATCTGCTACTTTTCAAAAAAAATTAATGTTCATCAAAAGAACTACTCTACAATAGAAAAAGAATGTTTAGCACTCATTTTGGCCATCCAGCATTTTGACATATACATATCTTCATCGTCAAAACCCACCATTGTATACACAGATCACAATCCTTTAGTCTTCTTGCACAAAATGAAAAACAAAAATAGAAGATTATTAACTGGAGTTTAATGTTGCAAGAACACAATCTTCAAATAGAACATGTTAAAGGAAAGGATAATATCTGTGTGGACGCCCTATCCAGAAGCTGTATTTAAAGTGTGATTTATATACCTGTAATTAGTAAGTTTATAAAAGTTATACATGGTATCAATTTTACTTTTGTATTTAGATAAATATGTTTTGTAAAAAGTTATTACCTGTGTATGTATACATGGTAAAAATCTCTTGTAAAATTTTGTAACCCCTTGGCTTCCAAAATTTTTCTTTAAGGGGGGAGGTGTTACATATATTGGACACTATATTAGTACATTGTATATTACATATATTAGGCACTATATTAGTGCATTGTTTAATTTAAGCTTTAAGTTTATACATTGTCATAAAAGATAATTGTGTTGTTGGTTCTTTTTGTGTGTTAACATTTAAAGTAAGGGAGTTATTGACTTTTGTGTTTTAGTGTTTATTGATCTGTTCACAGACTGGGGGAAATCCCCCCTCAGTGGTTATGTTAGATTTGGGGAAACCCAATTGCCAGTAGTTTCTAGAACTTCCTCATTTGGCCTAGATGGCTCAATCTTCTTTTGAGTTGGTTCTGTACAATTCCAGAGGAATCTGTGAATGTATATAAGGAATGTACATCTGACCACAAGTGAACTTTGTATTCGCTGGCTATAAGGAGAGCTATTGTGTTTTGGAATATAATATAACTTGTGTTGCTGTGAACTTTTACTGGAGTGAACTGGATACATTGTCTGGACAGATTTATTGCACTTTGGATATTTTTGGATATTGTACCTTCATATAACAGAGTGAATTTACTGCATTTTGGACATTGTCCATATCTTGGAGCAGACTGTACAGTTGTGTTAACTCTCTCAATATCTCCAGACAGACATTCTGTGTGACTGGATATATAAAGGATAGCAGGACAAGAACCTTTTGTGTTGTTGAGTGTGAGACAGGTCACAAGATATAGATATCTGTGTGTGAGTGAACATTGGACAGATCACAGGACAGACCACAGGACATTGGACAGACCACAGAATATACTACAGGACGGATTACGGAACAGATTGCTGGATACGGCGGATAAATTTAACTTATAATCTCTGTGGTCAGGTCAGCTAGATCTTATTATTGTATTAGTGTGTTTAGTTAAGAGCATACCAGTTGACTGTAATCATTATTGTTGACTATTAAATAAATTTGTTAAGTTTAACTTCTTGCTTTTTCTGTTACAACTTAAAGACAACCGGTAATTGCTACCGCGCTTGCCCGTGACCGTAACAATGACATGTAACCTTGAAATTTTTTTTAAAAAAAGGTACTATAAGTGAAGGCAATGTAAACCACTATAATTTACAATTTCAGATTTTTATACTGTTAGGGTTTAGGTTGAAGTTGTTAATTACCTATGATAAGAAGTATGACACCAAACATTGTAACAGCAAGAACTAGAGTAAATTTAATATATGTGGGCTAATTCCATGAACAATTGCCATATTTTTTAACATTACTTGACAATTTTTTAGAAATAACTTTTATTGGCATTTACCCACTTTATTTAAAACTTTGTTATGTAGTATATAACTATTACATACTGGGTTTTTTAAAGTCAATATATTACTTGACTAAACCAGCATTATAAGACATTGATATATACATTAACCTATGGATGAACAAGTAGTTTACAGTTAACAGGTTCATTGTACGTAACTGACAACACACCTAATTTTTTCACATTACATAACTAGATACATGTACTGAATGACTAGTTGTGCAAACTTCAATATAATGAATTTTAAGATATATACAAGTACACCAGTATCCAACTATTTAACGTAGAACATAAGGATTTTGTTAGTAAAAACTAAGATACTCGCATCAGTACATAATTACTGAAGCTACTTTTACAGTCTGAGAACTATTTCACGAAACCAAATAGAAATGCTCACTCAGAGCTATTGTAGTTCAGTACAAGTACTGAGTGACTAAATATGTACGTTTTAATGACAAATATTTCAACTCACATATAATACAATGTAAAGATATTTAATATTTATCACAAAGTATTTTCAATTGAGTAATGTGACATTCAAGATTGTATAATCATACATTATCTATCAATTATTTTATAAAACAATAGTTAACCAATAACATTTAGATAAAAATGTACAATGACTTGATGAGAAATGTTTCACATCGCATATGTTACAATGTAAAATGAACCTTTAATATTTACAATTTTTGGTGTTTTAATTTGAATCCTGATATGATATTAAGTTTTATGCCATAGTATACTTTTTTTTTTTTTTTGATTTGTGTCTGTCCTTGAGATATTGGTTTTTTTATGTACTTTCTTTCATGATTTAAAAATAAATAATACTTGATAACTTTAAGATAGTATAAAGTGTTCATTTAGAATCTTTAATGTTAAGGTGCATTCGTCTATTATGTACTATTAAAATGTGGTTATATCCTTGAGATACTGGTACTACTTATATGCATGTACTTTTGGACCTGTTGAGACTTTGTTGAAAATTATCAGATAGTTAAACAATATATATTTCTTGCATTTCTGTAATGGAAATTGGGTATGATTATGAATCATAGTAACCTCACAAAGATGCTCAAACTATTAAATGTTACATTATTTACATTGTAAATAGTTACACTTTGTTTGTCTTTCTACAGATGTGTTTTAGTTTTAAAAATATAAATAGTCCTAAATTTAAATTTTTTGAAAAGGTACTGAAAAAAAATTTTAAATATGTACAATATGTCTATTGCCTAAACAGCCAACTCGAAAAGAGCAGGATGAAAGATATCCAAACAACCATGTTTTTATTATTTAACCAATGCAAAAGTAAAGCAAAAATTTTATGTAACTGCAGGGATTCGTCTAAAAGAAGATATGTTGTCCCAGTCTAACATAGTGGTGTTGTCTGCAAATTGTCAAGGCTTACGTACTTTGGAAAAACGCATAGACGTATTATCTTATATGAAAGAAACAGGGGCATCAATAGTGTGTTTACAAGACACTCATCTCACAGAAAGAGAAATAAATTCAGTTAAACAAATTTGGCCAGACTGTTATCTACATGGTCAACGAAACAATTCTCAGGGAGTTGCAATTTTATTTAATAACAATTTTGAGTATACTGTAAACGATGTACAAAAAGATGACCATGGTAATTGGTTAAAACTAAAACTAACTGTTGGAGGCTTTAATATTAATTTAATTACAATTTATGCTCCAAATCAAGATAATCCAAGTTTCTTTGAGACAATAAGGGAAATTGCTGAGCATTGTGATACAGAGTATACTGTAATATGCGGTGACTTTAATTTAGTTTTAGACCCCCAAAAAGATTGTAACAACTATACAAATGTAAATAATCCACGATCAAGACAAAAAGTCTTAGATCTCATTAGCGAGCTAGACCTCATAGACATTTACAGACATTTTCACCCTAACCACAAACGCTACACATGGAGAAAAAAGAACCCAATTAAACAAGCCAGGCTAGACTACTTTCTCACAAATAGATATATGATGGACATAATAGAGAAATGTAGTATACAGCCAGGCTACCATTCAGACCACTCAATCGTTGAAATGCAAATTGCCTTAAACAATTTCAAACAGGGTAAAGGTTTGTGGAAATTTAATAATAGTTTGCTACAAAACAACGAATACTTGAATTTAGTCAACAGATTAATAAAGGAAGAGAAACTAAATTATGCCCTGCCTGTGTATAATTTTGATTTTTTAGAAAATAACGACAACATTCAGATGACTATAGATAACGATCTTTTTCTGGAAGTATTACTATTAAAAATTAGAGGTGAAACGGTTAAATTTGCCTCAAAACTTAAAAGACAAACTTCCCAAACAGAAACTAAACTCTTAGAAGATATTAAAACATTGGAGAATCTAGAAACAAATCAGTTTACCTTAAAACACTTAGAAGATAAACAAGTAGAATTAGAAAATATTCGGAGGCAAAAAATAAAAGGCTATATGACCAGAACTCGTTTGCAATGGCTTGGCGAAGGGGAGAGGCCAACGTCCTTTTTTTGCAACTTAGAAAAGAAAAATTTTGTGGAAAAAACTATTAAAAAACTACAATTACACAATGGACACATTCTGACTAACCAAACTGAGATATTGGAGGAAATCAGAAAGTTCTATACAGACCTTTTTAAAAACTGTGACCAGAAAGAAAAAATACATATACCTCCACAAATATCTTCAAAGGTTACAAAGATTTTGAGCCCAGGTATTGGCAGGGAAATTGAAATAGAGGAACTCACTGATGCCCTTAAGAACACAAAAAATAACAAATCTCCAGGTATTGATGGCTTCCCAGCTGATTTTTTAAAAGTATTTTGGAGTAAATTAAAAGTCTATGTCCTTAACGCTTTAAATACTTGTTATCAAAAAGGTAAACTCTCCGTTTCGCTGAGGCAATCTGTGATAACATGTCTGCCTAAAGGTAATAAAGATAGGAAACTTATCCAAAACTGGCGTCCCATATCGCTTTTATCTGCGGTATACAAGTTAGCCTCCACTGTTATAGCAAACAGATTAAAACCACATCTTGAAGATATTATCTCTAAAAGTCAGTCAGGGTTTATAAAAGGACGACGCATTGAAGAAGGCACACGATTAGTGTATGACATTATGAGCTATACAGAAAAACTTAAAATACCAGGCCTCTTGATGCTCATAGATTTTCAGAAAGCCTTCGATTCTGTCTCCTGGGATTTCCTTTACATGGTTTTAAAAACTTATGGACTTGATGAAAACTTCATAGATTGGATAAAACTTTTCAACAATGACATCACTGCATATGTTAACCAATGTGGATTCCTATCAAAACCCATTTATATAGAGAGAGGATGTCGACAGGGAGATCCAATCTCACCTTATCTATTCATCTTGGTTGCTGAAATACTTAATATAATGATAGAACAAAATTCTGATATAAAAGGCATTCCTGTAGGACATAAAGAAATCAAGTTGACGCAATTTGCAGATGACACCACTATTATACTGGATGGATGTACGGAATCCCTGCAGGCAGCATTAAATACTCTAGAGATATTTGGTAGTTTATCAGGCCTTAGAGTTAACAAAGAAAAAACTAAACTTGTATGGATTGGAAGTAAAAAATACTCTAGAGAAAAATTAAATGTTACTCAAGAAATGCTTTGGGGAGAAGAAGATTTTTCACTTTTGGGAATTGATTTTTCTATAAACTTAAACAGAATCCCAACAAAAAACTTTAAAAAAGTTTTACAGAAAGCAAAAGTTGTAATAAATTCATGGAAATACCGGATTAACCCCAATGGGGAAAATAACCCTTCTGAAAACAATGATCCTGCCAAAATTCATTCACCTTTTCTCATCAATTCCAACACCTAATTCCATTTTAGAAGAAATTAATAAAACCTTTTATCAATACCTTTGGGGTGGAAAACCTGATAAAGTAAATAGAAAAAAGATTTGTATGGATTATGATAAAGGTGGGTTAAAAATGATAGATGTGTTCAATTTTGAGAAACAAATGAAACTCAGGTGGCTAAAATATATTATTTTTCAGGAAGGACACACTTGGTACAACTTGTTAGCTAATGAATTAAAAGATATTCATAACATATACATTTATGGTGGACAATGGCTATTAAAATTCCATCATCAGTTTAATCCTTTTTGGCAACAGGTTACTTCATATTGGTCTGAACTCTGTGTGTGCCAACAAATAAAAAGTAATGAGGATGTTTGTAACAGTTGTATTTGGTTTAATAAACAGCTAAGTGATAGATACAATTTTCATTTGAATTGGTCAAAAAATGGCGTTAATTTTATAAGTGATATAATTAATGATAAAGGGATTGTGTGGTCATATGAGAAATTTAGAGAGAAATACCAGATAAATGTTAATTTTTTACATTATTACAATATTGCTAGATTGGTTAAAAAATTTATTGAAAAGCACAAAAGTGGAGACAAATTTGTAAATCAGAAACCATATATTCCGTTTCACCTAAAGATTATTGTAAACTTAAAAAAAAACAAAAAAGCCATTTATGAAACATTCTCTCAGGTTGAAAAAAATGATTTTGTCAATGAAAATAAATGGAATGCTGAATTGGGAGTAGAGTTAGATGAAAAAAATTGGAAAAAGCTCTACTTGGCATGCTTTTATGGGATCCAAGACAACAGATATATATGGTTTCAATACCGAATCATAAAAAGAATATTAGGAGTTCAGTATTATTTGCACAAAACTAAAATTACTAGTAGTAATCTTTGTCGAATATGTAAAACACAGCCTGAGACGCTGGTACATTTATTTTCAGAATGTAATAAAGTATATGATTTATGGGGTAATATTAAAAAGTGGATTGAATCAAAGATAAAGATAGCATTGATATTAAATAAAACTGATTTTATTCTTGGATATTGTTCCCCAGATGAAAATTTCTACCCACTCAATTTTATTTTAATGATAGTCAGATACTATATTTTTAATTGTGCTAGGAAAGGTAGAAATTTAAATGTTTATCAAGTTCAATTAATTTCTAAAGAAAAATATGTTGAGCAACAGTTGCTAGCAAAGTTAAATAACAATAATAACAAGTTTTATGCCATTCATTCATAAGCAACAGTTAACCAATGACATTTTTAATAAAATAGTTACATAAGAGCTATATGTGACGCATAGCCACAGATTGAACCAGACAGCAACTTGTAATAACCCTGTCATTGTAAAAGCAATAAACTTAACAAGACAATGCTACTTTTATAAGTTAATTCTTTGTTATCAACTACCATGACCAGACATCACACATGACTCTAGGAGAGAGAAGTCAAGCAATAATAAATAATTTGTAGAACTGTATTTTTTTAAAGAACTAGCTATTCAGACTATATATGTATATATTATTAACAACTGTGAATGACCACTTACAAACAACAAATCCAGCCGTCAATCTTAACCAAAATAGAATTTATAGTTGACAAGCAACGTCCATCTAAACATAATAATTTCAGCTGTGCAGATGGTCATGTAGGCAGACGTCCTCCTGGACCATGGTCGGGGAGATAGTTGATCACAGCAAGAGGAGGCAGAATTGAGGAGCCTAAGGCAATGCCTAGGCAGGGGCTGCTAGAGCCCAGAGCAGAGGCCCCATGCTGGGGGAAGTGACGCAGGGAACGACGTGAGGCTGAGATATGAATCTCTGGAGCATGTGGTTTGTAGGTTTTATGCAGTTGTTCTACCTGGCGACCTGGCAACCAGCTCCAGTCAAAAAGGTACAACCCATCTCAAACCCCACTCACCTGGCTAAGAGCTACTCTATGTTGTCATGCAACCCAAGTACTCAGTCACCAGGAGCAGGGGAGTACTTGATGAAGACCATGTTCGAGCTGCTGTTGCCAGGCAATCTGGGAAATAATAACATAAGTTAGTATATGATAATGGTTTCAGGGTGGGTAGAGGGACAAGAAAATTTTACACATGTTACATAATGTAGTTAAAATGCCGTCCTTTCAGTTTGACTTCCCTCTCAAGAGTGAAAAATATATTATTTTAGCGGGAAAATTTTTAATGAAAGGTCAAAGGTCATCCAATGACATTAAATTAGGACAAACAAGAAGTACTTTTTAACAAGGAACTGGAGCAATGAAATGTGTGGTATTTTTGCTCCCCACCCCGAAATGTTTTGCAAAGTTCAAATTTCAGACGTTTGAACCAAACTCCGAAATCGGGGCAGTACATGAGCAAACTATAGAACTTCTTCACAGCCTTCTTTGTGTTTCTAGGGTCAGAATGTCAGAGTTAGATATACCAAAGATTTCGGCATTTTGTGATGGAAAACACTGATTAATCACTGAAACAAAGTGGACAAATCTGTTTTAACTGCTGGATCTTCCTTATTGTATTATTAACCATTAAAGTGCCTCAGTTAAATCTAATCATTATTCTAATTGTTAAATAAATGTTATTAAGGGATTATTAAATGTACCCCTTACTTACTTTCCCCTAAGTATTTCATCATACCTACAAAGTTTGTTTGAAACAAGGCAAAAGGGTGTTTCAGTCTACTTGTGTGAGCCACAAAGCAATCAGAGACACCAGTAGTGCACTGTAGCAGTCACCCATCCCAGGACTAATGTAGCCCATTGCTGTTTAACTTCTGTAAGAGACAGATACTCATCAAGAAAGTCTGGAGACAAAAAAAAAGAAAAAAGTTATCTCTAGAAGCATGAGCCCCGCGCTCGTGTCTGGAGACAAAAAAAAATGAAAAAAGTTATCTTTAGAAGCACGAGCACTCTTTCATGAGTGTGTATATTACTGGATGGTTTAGGTGTTAATATAAAATGAAGATTTCATTGGCTAAATCCTTCAGACAGACAGAAAGACTTTGTATTAGTTACTATAGATACAGAAGAGTAATTTTTTATTTTCATATTTGTATCCAATCCCAAGCAAGCACCTTTGTGTGGGTTCGACCTCCACAAGTAAGTAAGTACGTAAGAAGCATTTATATAGCACCAAAATTGATGTAAACATCCTCTGAGGGGCTGATGTCCAAAATAGTCCAGATCCAAAAAGGAGGTCAGTATCCATATTAGTGACATAGTGACAAAATGTGACATAAGACACCTACTTCGTCAAATTTGTACTAAAGGCCTCTAGAGTCAAGCCAAGCTGGTCTTATCTGGTATGCTCTGGAGAACACAGTGAAAACTTTTCAAAATTGGACAAGAAATAAGGAAGTTCTGTTCATTTTAATTAAAGTGCAATAGTAAATGCTGCCCATGCATACCAGTGCAATAAAACATCAAAGTATTCTTCATTCATTTATTTGAGTTTTAACATTGCTTTTAACACTGTATAGGTCATGTCACGATGGGTAGTTTTATGGGCAGAGGAAACAAGTACATACAGTAGGTCAAGGTTCCGCACTGTAAATTGCAGACCATTGGTTAGCAACTACTAACTTTTCTCACATATAGTCTGGGTTTTGGGCTGCAGACCTCAGAGTTGGGAGGCGAGTGTGTTACCACTGCAAAATATTCTTCAAGTAATATTGTGGTGTCATTTGTGCATATGATTTACAAAATCCTGAATGACACATACCAAAAATATTTCAGGAATGAAGGTGGCAATTATTATACAAGTTCAAAGCATGAACACTATATTGTCAATCTTCAAAAGTGATATATTCTTTTAATATTTGGTCTAATGAGGATGTTTTACTTTTAATTTGCACAATTTTGTATGAATAATCAGTAAAATAACTGCACAGTTTAAGAAAAAAATGCACAAAAAACATGTCTGTCATATATATAGGGGTACAAGTGAATATAAAAGTTTCAATTTAAGTTCATGGGGCCTTAGACACCAAAGATCTTATCCAAATCTTTGGCCTAAGTTGGCTATATGTATGTGCAAAAGTTAAGCCTAAGATTTAGTTAAGACCTTTGGTAAATACTGATCAAGGTTCCTTCGTCATTTGTCCAAAGTATGTAATACAACAAAAAGATGCATGGTTATTTAACACATTTGTGGTTTATATAGCTTTTTAAATAGCTAACAAAAAGTGGCCTGGATCCAATTATGGAAAGTAAATGGCACCAGAAAATACAAAAAATATAGGCCAACTTGTATTTCACCAGGCTGATCAGGCTAAATACAGCATGTGATGCTGATTATGAAATAAGAAAATTATCTGAGTAGTGTATAGTTCAAAATTGTACCATGACAGAAGACAAATCAATACAAATTGAGGATGACAATTGTTTGTTTTCTATTCTCAAGGGATAAATTTCAAACTGTTTACCAATATGGTTACTTTACATTTATCATCAATCACTCTTCTTAAATGATAAACAGTAATGTATGTCCTTATTCACCGAAGAAATAGCTGAAGTGCTATACCAAGTGCTATACCAATGTAAAATACTTTCTAATGATGCATAACATCATACTTGTGGGTTACAAAGTTTAAAAATATTATAGAAATGGGTACTTTACTACAAATTTGTCATTGTAATTATCTACTGGATAATTAAAAAATTCATTGCCCCCATTCGTATAACCAAGTATTGAAGTCAAATACAGCCTTGAGCAGAAAACAAACGCAAGGTATGTCATATCAGTTCCAATTTTATTATACAAATATATTGTCTAGTGTTGTTATGGTGACAGTAGGCCATTTCTATCATCTCGAGTGTAGAAATTTTAAAAAGTCCATGTTTTCACTACTTTTACTAATTACTGTTTAAAATAAAATTATTTTAAGTGGAAATAATTTGTGTGACTGTGTTTAACAATATTTTAATGTAATTTAATAACCTCACCCCCTAAAGGAGGGAGACTAAGGGTCTGTTTATTTATTTGTCTGTCCTTGTGCATATGTTGAAACCTATTCATCTGATCTGACTGATAGTTTTACATTAGGTGGTGTTAATATTGTGGTGCGACCCTTCTAAAATGGTTTAGCACAGTCAGAGTGTCGGATTATTTCCTTGTTGTACCAAAGTTCCCTCCATCTACTCAAAAGTCTGTGAAAAAGGTTGGCTATAGCTTTGTTTTTGGTGCTCCTAAAGATTTGTGGTTCCCCTCTATTGCCTCTTTTAGATAGAACCCTAAGTCCTACATCCACGCCAAGGGATACCCACCTTAGTCTTAATATGTGGATCCTAGCATCCTCCTGCAGCTAAAAGTCACTATGTCAGAAGTAAGAGGTTAGAGGTCAAATGTAACCCGCAGGAAGACAAAATCAATCCCCCAGCACTCCCACTTATCACACAAAGATGACAGTCTGTGATTAGATGTAAAGTTTACCAACCAGTAGATGACTGGCATTCTCTGGGGTGCTTGACCCTTTTTGGTCATTTGATATCTGAATTTGTTGTCTGTTTTCATGCTGTTGCACATAAGAGTCCAGTATGTAAAGGGGAGATAAAGCACTAAAAACTTCAATTAGAATTAGAATCAGAGAGGTTGCAGATTAAATGTAATCAGGCCACTTATTCCATATGTTTTGGTGCATAAGGGTATGAAACACAGAATGTTTTCACTCATCGATGCAAAAGTTATCATATACAAGAAGATATGTTTCATGAGCATTTACATTCATATATTGTGTTTAATATATGAAATCTATGAAAATTTTACACTAAGACTAATTAATTATCGTTAAAAGTCATGTAACTTTACATTGTAAAAATATTCTATATACTTAATCTCTTCAAACATGGTGCACACCTTTTATGATAAGTTGTGATTTTTTAAATACTATTACAATAATAGTAGAATCATTGTCAATTTGTCAAAACTAGGCTTACTTCCTCAAACTAAAATAAAAGATCACTGTAGAGATATAAGGAAAACTAATTAAGAGTTATTTTATCATCAATTGACTATTAAAAGTTTGTGTAGTGTGTTTTCATAAACATTGTAAATTAATGTTCCTTAAAAAGTAAGCCATCACCCTATGCCAAATTCTATCAAAGCAGTTTCAAGTATTAAAGTTTTTTCATTGATATTACTTTTCTAAGAATAGTTTTCCTGATCATTTGTGTCTAAACAAAGTATTAAATTGTAGGAAATATTGTTTCTACAAACATTTAAAGTATTTTCAAGAGTTTTAAATAAAATTTCTCTGAATTTGTCACTGAAGTTCTCAACATACCATTGAGCAATCTGTGTAATCCATGTATTTAAATATACAATACAGTATTTCAAATGACAATATATGTCTATATTCCAGATCAAACAGTCATTTCAGTATTAAATGGTAAGCATAAAGTGTATGCAAGTCCAAACTTGCTGAACTTATGTCAAAACATAATATTCAAATTCTTTTCTTAGAGGCTGCACTATAAAAGGTAACATTGAAAAGTAACTCTAAAGACAAAGTATAGTGCTATTACGGTCAGCAATGATGGGTTTACAGTACTTGTTCCCCCACCAAATGCTTCACTTAGTCTTAATGCTGTGTGTTGTGATCTTTGGTCAACTAACTGCAACAGTTTGTTTGCTGTTCATCTCACACACAAATCCCACTCAACACACTTTATGCAGACAAGCAGGATAAGAACAATCAGTACACTAATTTAAATGTTTCCTCATTTAACATTTGCTTTGTGTAATCTTCAAAAAATTATATGTATTAAAAGATCAGTCTTTTCTTTATAAGTTGGTGTAAATATTATTCAAGGATATATAAGTTTTGATGCACAATTTTCCAACATTCCATTATCTTCCATCCATTAAACAAGTGCTCAAAAACCATATATTTTCATTTTGATAATTTTAAAATAAACAAAGTTTTTATTAAGAAAAATAGTTTTAATAGCCTGTTTTATATCACACGATTCCCAAGACATTTATCTTACAATTTGTATGAATAATATATGCTTTCCACTTTTTCGTACTAAGAACTGACTCATAAAACATAATTGAAAATTTAACTTATGAATTAGGAAACCAGATGCATGTTGCTTGTAGTGTGTACTCCAACTTACAACTTTATAGCTCTGCTTTCTATATGAGAATTTATAAGTTATTTTATATACTTTTAAATGTAGTGTTCTTCAATAAAATTTATTATTCCAAAAAAGTAATGAATAAGAAAAATTAATAACTTTGAATACTGCTTTTTTATACATTTTCTACTACTTAATGGAGTAGTTTCAATTTTGTGTGTTTAAGATTACTGACAATTCTGTGTATGCTATCTGATTCCCACTTCATGATTCCATCCATCTAATATATTATGATTATGTGTTTATAAGCATCTCCATCTAAGAAAGATATCATTTTTAAAGGATTGCCCAAGCAGCTTCCTTTATCTTTTTACAGTTTCAGTCATGCTGCAAGTACAGTGAGTTATATAAAGAAAAGATATAAAGAAAATAAATGTTATTTTCAAATTTTTCAAGTGTTATTTTTAAATAGCCTTCACAAACAAGTCTTAAAGATGTCTTTTGACTATCACCAAAAATATTTGTAAATATGTGTAGAATATGTAGTAAAAAGCACTTACAGAACAACAAATTAGGAAATAACTCCAAAAAGAGTTTGTGAAAAGGTGAAAGATGAAATTTACATTTTCTTCGGTTTGGATATTTCTTGTGATACTGAATTACATCCAAAGATTATGTGTTGCCCTTGCTATAACAAAATGAAGAAAGCTAAGGTTCTATCTGATGACACAAAGACGAACCAAAGAAAAATGTCTAGGGGAGAAGGAAGAAGCTACTAAAGTTAATAAAATGTGAACTTCTCACAAGAGATACAATTTTCTTGTATGTAATGCATACACATGAAAAAAAACAACAAAAAAACAGGAGGCAGACAATTGGCATCTAAAAACAAGGTAGACCAAAACATAGGCAAAAAGTAGAGAAAATTTTTGAAGGACATGATTGAGTTGTAGAAATGGAATTTGAAATTCAAAACATGCATCCATCTCAAATAAAGCCAGTTACTTGTGCAATTTTCCAAGATGTGTACTCTCTAAATTCTGTTAGAACTATATGTGACTATTACTTTTGTTCACAGTGTTTGTCGGATAGCAATATTGCTGATTATTCAACTGTTATTTAACAATGCAATGTCAGAAAATCTGACGACTGATTTACTGAAGAAGTGAAAAATCTTAAAGTAAAGTGTCAGAAATGTAATTACATTGGTTCACTCTCAGCCTTACTAGTACACAGCTGTCAAACTCATGTGACAATACGTGACAGTTTAGATACTACTGTTTCAGATCTAGCAAAAAGTATCATGTACACAGCACTCCACATGGCCGTCAAAACCCTGGGGTACACAAGATAGAAGCACTCATTTCACCAATTGTTAATATGTCAGATACATCAATTTCAACTCAAGAAACATCAATAGTCAACCCATTACAAAGATCTATCTCATCCCCACTATCTAAAGAAGAAGAAAGAATTCATACTCACCTTGCCAAAGACAAAAGCACCATATGATTAAAACTGGTGGTCAACCAATTCTACTGAAAAGGCTCATAAAAGCAAAAAAAAAACATCTAGCCAAGCCAAATCACCTTTGAAGAGAAGAATGCAAAAGAAATTGCTCAAATTTGTTCACTTATTGCAGGTCAAGATGTTGAATCTCACCAAAAGCAACAAGCTTCTGCACTTAGAAGAATACCAAATGAATTTTGATTGGATATTTGTGCTAGAGCAGGTGTAAAGCAAAAGAGTTTTCTCTCAAGGCGTCTTGCATTAGCAATGAAAAAATCATTGCATTCGACTTGGTCACAGCACCGCATGCAGAAGCACTTTTTATCACAAGATGTAAGGAAGTTTCGCCTTTTTGGTCACCTCTCAACTGTAATGATAAAAGCTAAAGAAAAGGATGATGTTGGATGTAAAAGCTCTGGTGGATTTGCAGAAATTGAGGTTACTGTAGTATATATAAAAGACTTTTAAACTTTTGAAAGAACTACTACACAACTACGAAAAGGCAAATATGTTAGTGTGGAAAGATGGTATGCCTGAAAATGAGATCTGAGTAAAACTCGGTAGTGATCATGGTGGAAAGTCGTTCAAATTGTGTCTCCAAGTATGAATTTAGAAAGACCAAATGCGAAACAGAATACCATTGTCATTGCTTGTATACCAGCAAAAGGCCTTCACAAAAATCTTGCAAAATTAACAGCTATTTATCATGATCTTTATTTCTGTTTGGGGACTGTTTGGGGACTATGCCTTCTTGTCAAGGATATATTGCCTGTCGGGTGCAAGAGGAAGATACTTTTGTCTGTGGTGTCTAGCCAAAGCTGAGGAGATGCAGACTTTATTATGAGCAAGACGTAATTCCAGTGTCAGAACACTATTAGGGACTAAACATGATCATGAAAACTTCCTTAAAAGGGAAAGGCCAAATTACAACATGCCTCACAATTTCATAATGTTATCCATGAGTCATTATGGGATATAAACGTATCTAAATTCTACCAGCCTTATTTGCACATACTGTTCTGCATAGTGAAAAGCACCATGATCTACCTGAAAAAGAACTCCATGAAATAGATCTCCAGAGTGCATCTGAAATAGAAATGTCAAAAGCAAACCTGGATAACACAGTGTTTCATGTGTAGATCCAAAATTTAGGAAAAATAAGACAAATCCGAAACCAACTTGGACATCTATGTGAGACAACAGATGTTAATTCAAGGTTTAACCAAAAAAAAGCTTCAGAATTTGAGTCATTGATAGCAAGTTTAGAAAATAAACTTAAGGAACCAGTACCAACTCTCCCAACTCCATTAGTTTCAAAAGGCCATCACATTGTTCAACAAGCATACCAGTCTTTTGTTGGAAACCACTGCTCAAAATATGTCAAACAAGATGTCCAAGATTTGTAGTTAAGCTTGCAGGAATAATGTGTGAATTACTGGAAAATGAAGATTTCAATAAGACCATTTCAACAATTGTTACAAAATTCAGAAAGCTGAATTATTTGTTTATTGCTGTCCATGAAATGGTTGGTCATATGAACCCAGCAACCAAAGAAAATCTAGAAAAAATAGATATCACCATCACAAAATATATGTCCGTTTACAGGAAATATTTCCTGAACTGTGTGATACCAAAGATGCATTTTTCGGAAGACCACATTCCCCACTGGATGGCAAAATATGGGTTTGGCATGGCCCTTCACGGAGAACAAGGTGATGAAGCAATACACAGGGAATTCAACAAATTAGAACACACCATGTGCCATGTTCCACAAACAGAGAAAAGGTTATTTTATATCATGCAGGAACATCACACAATAACCCATCCATTTGTACAAAAATACATTATTAAACCCAGAGTGGCAGACGACAAGATGTAAATTGAAATAGTGCATAATTTTTAAACATCTCAGACTGCAAAACTGCTTCTATATCATAGTTTAATATACTATATTTGTGTATCAATACATGGTAATCAACAGCTGCTATCACTATTGTGATAAATCATATAATGACCATGTCTTAAAGGATAGTTAAATTGAAATCTTCCATCAGTTATCTACAAGTAATATTTTTTCTTATTCCTAAAGGATAATCACTCTGTATACTAACCAGGATATATCACTTTGTGTACACTAGGTATTGGAAACTAAAATTTGTTCAAGTGAGACGCTTTTCCATTGTACGTACTTTTCATTTTATCTTTTCTTGTACCAAACAAGTGGAAAGCATATAACAGTTATACCATCAGAATCAGTACATCTAGTAATATTTTGGTATCAATTGAAACTTTGGCTCATATTAAAATCTTTGAAAATAAGATGGTCACTTTTATAATTTGTGACATTTTGTTATAGATTTCTCAATGCAGAGAAAATGGAATGTGCTCTTTTATAGTATAAATTAAGTAGGTTTTATTTATGTATTTATTAATTTAATAATATGATATCATTCTTTTAATAAAGATTTTTTTTTCAAAAAATATTGGGTAAAACTAGTTTCACTTTTACAATATAAACACTAATGCATATTTTGTAACATCACTCCCCACACAAAATGAAGTGTGTGTTATGCTGTGGGTTTGGGGAGGGGGTTGTTTACATCATACTGAAAGAAAGCTACTGTGGGTTGCTTTTAAGTTGCAACAGGAAGAAAAAAAGTTTTACTTGACAAACTTATTTTACAATTAAAAATAATGATTACTGTCAACTGGTATGTTCTCAATAGTACATACAATGATACAACAATGAAACCAATCTGACCTGGCAACAATCCTATCCATGTAACTAACAGTTAAGTTTGTCCACTGTATCCAGCAATCTGACCTGTGGTCCGTCCATTGTCCACTAAATACACAAATATCTGTGTCCTGTTATCCATTCAATGTTCAATGATACAAAAATGTCTTCATCATGTTACCCTTTCAGTGTCCAATAACACAAAATATCTGTGTACAGATATGTAGAGAGATTTCACATGTATGCTCTCCAATCCAAGATAGGACAAATATCCAGAATGCAGTAAAATCCACTCTCTGGTAGATCCACACACTATATCCAGACGTAAACGATATCCGCAGTACAGGAAATTTACTCTCTGATATAATCACGCACTGCATCCAGATACAAACAATATCCAAAGTACAGCAAATCCACCCTCTGATAAATCCTGACACTGTATCCAGTTCACTCTAACAAGTATTCACATTATAACAGTTTTATGACACAATCAACTTTCCTTATAGCAAGCCAGATTCAATATCACTCGTGGTCATGCGTACAACACTTATATATAGTTGGGAAATGGTTAGAATGTTATAGAACTAACATAGAAAATACTAATTTTGGTTAGAATGTTATAGAACTAACATAAAAAATACTCTCACTAGATTCAGTGAGGAAGTTCTAGAAACTACTGGTAGTTTAGGGGAGTCCCCCACATCTATTAATGCAAACACTGAGGTTATTGAAGCTCAGAGGGATTTCCCACAGTCTTTAAATACATCAGAGCACAACAAACGTAAGTGCAAGTTCTGTAAAATATAAAAATCAATAACTCAATGACCTTACATGGTAATACAAATGCTTAGATTAAACAATGCACTGGGAGAGTGCCTATATATATGTAACAAGCACACAGTACTACAAGGATAAAAAAGGTTCAAACATGCAAACCAAGTCTATATCTTGTGTTGCCTTCTTTATGTGCTACGCCATAACTGGTCTATTGGTACAAGTGGATGAGACATCAGGAACATGTATATATATTTTTACTCTCAATGAAGTATCACCAGTTTGTGCATAATGTTCAGCCGGTATGACTAGTCTTAAAAAGAAAGTAAAAAAGATTAGATTCCCAATAGCTGATTTGAAACTGTTGCAACAAATCATCAGGATGAAATTAGTGCAGTGAAGAACACTTAGAGTGGTCCAGTGGGTTCCTCATATGTTTGCTGGGGGAGCTATGCCTGTCCTAACAGTGCCACACTTGTATATGATGGTAAGAAGTATTCATTGATCTAGGGGGCTACAGTAGCACAGTGATAACACACTTGCCTCTTGCCTCTGAGGTTTAAACCACAAACCCCATGTGAGTAAGTTAGTGGTTGCTTTCTGATGGTCAGCAGTTTACAGTACAGAACCTTGACCGATTTTATTTACTCCTTTCCTCTTCCCATAAAACTACCTGTCGTGATATGAACTGTACAGGGTTGAAACTAATGCTAAAACCCAGATAAACAAATATTAAATGTTCTATAATTAAAAAATTAGCAGACAACCCACCTATGGGTGAACACAGCAAGTCTTTCAAAATTGTTTATGTGTAGGGTAATGTTTTTGACAGTATTAACACTTAGAAATATGTGGTTTTTTTGGCTAGTGATAAGTGCTACTTTTGTAATGAAAATACAGTGAGTGGTGAACATGTATTTTATCAGTGTCTGATAAAAGATTTAAAAGTTCCGTGTTTAAGGTGACAAGTATGATAGACGTTTCAGGAAATGCAAATCTAAGTTTCGGAATGTGTGAAATTCATTTGGGTAAAAACCTCATGTATACATAAAGATAGCACGAACTTTCTATTTCAAATGTTGGGTTCTAATAACCAAATCAGAACTCCCAGTTGTTTGATTCTCCTGGTGAAACTCGACTCATAAAATGCAACATGTCACCCCATCACCAGCATTATAACCACCACCCATGTGGTTAGTGCTGAGTAAGATGAAAATAATAAACATCCTACTCCTGAGGAAACTGGCATATTGAACTTCTTGAGTCTCTCCCACACACCAATCTGTAAAAAGTGTTAATAACACTAAGATTAACACATTTCATGTCTGGGTACACAATGAGACATCTAGTAACCGGAAGTGAAAATATTCTTTAGAAATGGGCAGAATACAATCCAATATAAGTATTTCAACCATTTAAAAATATTAGAAATAAAATTTTCCAAAGGATCCCCCCATTAATTATTATACAGCACTTAATAGCACTTTTTACGCACTTACACACCTTGAACCACATAAATGTGCAAAAGTTCACCTAGCACGGGTGTAAACTGGTGGTGCCATTTCACTTTCCAAAAAGTACCTTAGGGGGTAGGGTTACATACACTCTCCAGCCTCTGATGAGACAGATACTTACACTGTCGAAATACAGTAGTGACTAGTTATCACATACAGTATCAGGCAAATTACACATTTAAAGTTAATCAAAAGTGACTTTACACTGTGACACTTTACACACTTCTGAAATTTATTTTTCTGTTAGTAAAAGTTTGCATTTTTTCAAAGGTATCGTATATATGAATATATATATAAATGTAAAAAAAACCCTTTTTTTGAAATATCAGGAAAATTGTTGGATAAATGGGACCATCTGACACCCCTCAAAGAGCAGATGGCATTAAATAAATATAGGAAGATGTTGTTTTCCCCTGATGTGAAAATAAAACATAGATACTGTGACATAGATTAAAAATTTAAATGCTAAAATGGTCTGTACTGCGGAAAAGATAACATAAATAAAGCACCCTGACAAAAAATTACTGCATTCAAATATCACATGTAAACGTGTAATGGATGTGTGTTCATTGCTTAATAGATGTATAAGTGAACAAACTTGCATCAAACTATATATTTTATATTTTGAAAGCCCAATCATTTTGAATAAAACACAAAGCATCAGAGAGTTTGTTCAGAAGTTCGTGAAGAATGAAACTCCTGGAATACTGCTTTAAGTTGTCATCTAGTTTTGTTGACATAAAGAGCCTTGAGGTTTTGAAAAAGGGCAGAAATATTGTCTAAGCAAAATCACTTGCCATCATTAAAGTGTTGTGTAATCAAAACATTGTTTTTAAGGACACATTACCATGTTTGGTGTCTTTATTATCCACCAAGAGTTGTTTTAACCAATAAAATGAAAATTGTTTTGTAAATATTTATTTGTGTAATCTACAAATATTTATAGTTATCATTGGATAGGTGGCTTTACATTGATACTGCTAATCTTATTGCTACAAAATCTATGTAGAAATGACAAAGAAAAAAAGATCGGCATTTTCGCGTGTGATAGAAGCTATAAATATGCATTAAAGAGGGTAATTGTCCTAGTTGGTCAATTACAGAGTTATTTTTGGTGTGACCAGTTGTCACTTTCTTTGTGTTGTGAAGCTTCAGAGCCAGCAGCAGTGGTATGAAATAGTTAAATGCATTGTCAACATAAATGCCAAGATGTAAATTTAAAAGACTTTAATAGATTTCAAAACACAGGTATATTTACATGTGCCAATCACTTCTACTAGTTCACTTTATAAAGGTGTTTTTGGCCTTATACTGTTATGTTTATTCATGCACAACTGTATGTCGACAATCAGGTGGGTTGTCTCATCAGAGGCTGGAGATTTCACCAAGTCCTGTCCCTGAAGTATTTTTTCAATGGTGCAATTGCACTGGCTCATTTCACCGGTGCAGGTGTAGGTGCAAGCATCTCTGTATGGTGCAATTTGCACTTAATGTGAGTATGTATAAAGCATTAATTTGGTATTTATTGGGTTTTTAATAAAGGGATTTATTAGTGTCAATTATTATTCATTATTAGATTCACATTGGATATATAATGATCATGAATACTGCACTATGTGTCACCTTTGGATCTTGGATTTGTTGTAATATTGTGACCAGTAGTCCTTTTGTTTTTGAGTCTAAGGTGCAATATCCATAGTGTTATTACACTCTTTACTGGATAATTTGACTTAAAATTC
This sequence comes from Sabellastarte sp. h YS-2021, assembly GCA_964017235.1. Classification (NCBI taxonomy): domain Eukaryota; kingdom Metazoa; phylum Annelida; class Polychaeta; order Sabellida; family Sabellidae; genus Sabellastarte; species Sabellastarte sp. h YS-2021. The sequence continues at coordinate 5,224,822 of OZ024930.1, read as the reverse complement.
AGACTTTCCGACGTTCAGGCCAATTATCCATTGACTTGTTTTATTGATTTTTAAACAGGTGCAGAATCATGCGACTAAGGTAAGTCTCAATCAGTCTCAGGTCAGTATTGAACTGCATTTTTCAGTGTTATGCTGAGAGGTCAGTCGTTTTATACAAATAAAACAAAAGTAATTTTTTAACTTATTTTGCATATTTAAATGTATTTTTAGACTTTTGTTTTAATATGTATATTTTACGACCGAAGTGTGAAATTGTCCATTTCGTGAAATGGACAGAGAAATTGTCCATTTCATGAAATGGACAACTCAACTGTCCATTTCATGAAATGGACAAATCCATATATATTTTGCTATCCATTTCATGAAATGGACAAAGTCATGTACGAAAGTTTAACTTTCATTCATGGTCAATCATTTGGTTTAATTTATCATTTTATTCCCCTATAATAATGATGTGTATGTTATATACCTTACATTAAGTTAGTTAATAGTTAAATAGTTATAAATATTTGAAATATATTTGAAATGCAAGTGTCAATTATGTAAAGCATACGTTTTAATGGGGATAATTATTTAAAATTACACTTACACTTTTAAAAAGCATCTTGGTACCTGGTATATTATTTTTTATCGTTTGCTTAAAAGAAATACAACAGAGTTTTGTCTCCTTTGTGCACTAATCTTCTTTAAAAGGCTTCCTTTAATGATTAGATCTGAGGAATTGTAGCGTACCTTTTGAAGAATAGATCTAAGGGTTATTAAAAGCAACTGTCAATTTAGAAAGGTTGAAGCCATCCCAAAGGTTACAAAAAGAAGTGGGCTAATTACAGTTACATCCAACTTACTATTGGTGAGGCTTTGGTGAGGATTGTAGACACACATTTGAGTATTAGATCTAAGGGTTAATTCAGTGCCTGTCATAAATCTTATGATAATGTGGACAAGCAAATAACAACAGTGATATCAACATTTGCAATTACTAATGTAAATAAACTACCAATGTGGCTTAGTGTTAAAAGCTCTTAATGTTGTAAAATATATGTTGCAGTTTAGTTTCACCTAGATTCTATCTCAAATTTTTAATAAATGTAAATGCATATATTAACAAATACTTAACTAATCTTGTAGCTTAATAATATTAGGTTCATGTTAAATTTTATAAGAAAATGTTAAAGGAATTATAATAACCTGCACCTCACCAGTAGAATTTAGGTTAAGTATAACCATTGATGTATTCTAATACAATGTTTCAATAAAAAAGCAACAAGTTTTTTTCACTGTGAATGAGAGTAAAAATTTCGTACATTTAGTTGTCCATTTCATGAAATGGTCAGTAGATTTTTTGTCCATTTCACGAAATGGCCAGTTGAGTTGTCCATTTCATGAAATGGACAATTTTCTTGTCCATTTCACGAAATGGACAATTTCACATTTGGGTCATAACATATATATATTCAAAATGGAATAATAACCAAGAGACTCCTATTAGTGCATAGGAGGAAAGCACAATTGTTAATTAATTATCAATTATTGAGAGATTATTCTATTATTAGAATATTCAATTATTCTATAAGAAATAATACATAATATATGCAACTATTAACATGAATAAAAATAAATAAACAGTCATTGGTCTTATTTATTATATATTGGTCTTATTCGTGTTAATGATTCACACACTAATTTGATATACTGTGTGCTGTATGGATAGTTTAATTTACTATGCTTGTGCAGTGGCATTTATACTCCAGGCCTACTGCAGCACAAAAGTGGACTGGTAGCTATGCTTATGGCGTAATTTGATCTGTAGACCGTTAATATATCACGGAATACTCCTATTACGTCACAGAGATGAAATATTACGTCAAAATTGATAAAAAATGAAATGCTAAAAATGATATAGAGAGATTTAATGATAATGAATCCAATAAGATCTATAACCTCACCAACCTACCAAAACAATAAGTTGTGAATTGAGTGACATAGTATACTTGATCACTTGCAGAAAATGCAATAAATACTATGTTGGTAAAACAGGCCGTGCATTCAGATCAAGGATGTATGAGCACATTCGCTCAGTGAAAACAAAACAAAGGAGAGCAGATCAACCCCAGTGTCTAAACACTTCACAGACAAGGGCCATCTGTAAATGATCTTAGATTCTCAATTCTGGAATGGCGTTCTCCAAAATATAACACACCTAAACCTGAATACAGAAAAAAGTGTGAAAGATGGTGGATGTGGAATATTGGAGCAATACATCCAGTTGGTATTAATCAACTTATTTAACTGTCAGATGGATTTAGATATATTTTCACATCTATTCACACTATAGTACTGAAATGATTTTATGTACATTTGTAACATTATTCTGAGAAATTTTATTATTATTTTAGATGGTTCTTTGTGACTGTTATGAGAGTTGTATTGGTCTACCTGCTGTTCCTTTCTGATGTTGTGATATGACAACGTTTCTTGCTTAAATATCAGATATTTATGTGGATGTAGAGCTGGCACCTTTGCAGGGACAAATTATAATTTATGACAGGCAGAATGGTTTTTTTGTGTTGGTTTGATCCCCACTCTTGATATCGTCAGCAGAAATTAATCAGTTCAGTTGGAGTGAATCTGGCATATGCTTCTGTTCTGTTAGTTTGTCAATTTGGCTTGTCATGGTTTGATACAGTTCGTCAGTTAGGGGTTTATGGCTTGTCCTGGTAGTTTTCCTGTCTTGTCACGGAGAAAATCACCCCGACCCCAAATCAGGTTGAGAGGTAAATCCAGACAAGCCAGGATGTACTACGTCCAGTTGGGGAGATGAAACTGACCATTTTTGTGCACTTTTTTCTGGAGTTTGGTCCTTGACTCCTCACTTTTGTGACCAATCCAAGAGTCGTAGAGTTGGTTTTAGGGTCATCTCCAGTGGAACATCTCTATTACTGACTATACAGTAGAATACTTGGAGATTTCCTATCTTGATGGGAAGTGAGAAAGTCATTTCAGTAATGCTTATGTCAGGGTGATTGCCTTTCAAGTATAGCCAGCTTGTGTGTGGTGTGTTGGGAGTTTGTGGTCAGGTGCTTTATCTCGACAGGCCTGGAAGTGTTTCCAGACAAGATGGTTACAGTATAAGACAAGACAGGAAGTGTGTTCAGAAAGCTGACAGACTCATGACAGGACAGTTTCCAGATGGGTGGAGCCAAGGCCCAGACACAGAGTCGTAGTGGATCCACTGCAACAAGCCGGGAAACTACAACCGACCCTAATTAACTCCGTAAACATTGCTTCCTACCCTTAAAAAATCCATAGCTACAAACAAGACTGTCCCAGTGGAACACCCCCATAACAAGAAATTACCAGCTTTCTACTTTAGGCTAGGCAGGGATTTAAGCCCCAATCTAAAAGATCTGAGTGAAACTTGCTGCTACTGTGCCACTGTGACCCCCTACATTTCATATTCTATCATGATCTGTGTTAAAATATCATTTCATTAAATATAATGACTCTTTTGCCAAAGTAGCATTTGTATGCATGCAATTTAATTAACAGCTAGATGTCTATTGAAAAAAGTAGTTCACAATATTAATAGTGTTATTGAAGGAAACAAAAATTTACTCCTTCATAGGTCATCTCATTTCAATGAGGTTTTCTCAGAGTGTTAAATGTCTTTCACCTATCACTAGTGATACGACTTACACAGGTGGTTTTAATATTTAAATGAGTTATATTGTTGAGTTTTTAATGTTATCTTTATATAACCTTATACGTATCGAGTCGTTGCCTTATGAAAATAATGTATGGTGTAACTTTTATGGCACTTAATCTCTGTATATTGCACATTCTAAGGTGCACCAAGTCCAGTAATTCAAGTTCCCAAAAATCAGGGGCCGATTTCACTAAAGGACTTAAGCTAAGTCCCTTTATTGGCAAAGTCAGGGACTTAAATCTAAGACTTTGGTCTTAGCTAGGTCTGGGACTTAAAATGGATTTCACAAAAGTGACATAGCTAAGTCCAAGCTTATCAAATATCCACAGTGGTTTTCTGTGTCATGTGACCTTTTATATCTATTCAAAATATAATATCGGTGCCATATATTCTACATTTGATGTATTTTATCTAAGGATAAGGGCTGTTTTGAAATGGAACCTTGTTACCACATATAAACTTCCCAAAGACTACTTTAGTGAGGTGTTTTGTGTAATTATACTTTATTTACAGCCATTTCAAATTTTGAAGTGGAGAAAAGTTTATGGCTGCCATATTTAAGTCCGCTTTCTAAATTTAAGTCCACTACCTCCCAGACTTAAAGTTAAGTCCACTGACTTGGCAATTTCATGGACTTAGCTGCTTTGTGAAATCCACTAAGTCTAACACCACAGACTTAACATTTCCTTTGTGAAATCGGCCCCAGATATCCGGGGACATGCAAAGGATAATCAACCACTGACAAACCAGTGGCGGTTTGCAAAGGGTCTTAGACTTCGCCTGGACTGAGGCTAAGCCAAGGACGTAAATATGAGTTTTTTGTCTTAGGTCAGTCTGGGACTTAAATGGATTTCACAAGGGTGACTTAGCTGAGACCATGTTAATCAAATAACAAAAAAAATTTCTGTGTCATGTGACCTCTTATTTCTAGTCAAAATTATTTTACTGATGACATATACTTTGTGTACTCGAAGTACACTTTAGAAAAATGCTGTTTTATTTGAGAAAAATTTATAGCAGCCATATTTAAGTCTTTCTTTACAAACGTTAAGACCACTCCCTGTTAAACTTAGGCAATATTTAGACTAAGCAGCTTTATGAAACCTTGTAAGACCACAGACTTAGTTTCAGTTAAAGATAAAGGTCTTAACTTTCGTCTAAGTCTGGGCTATGTCATTTTGGGAAACCAGCCCCAGGGAAAACATAAGGTGGATAAGTTTCAAAGAACAGATAGAATATATTAAGGATTTAAATTTCATTGTAGATTGAATGTTATCAGGTCACTCATTCTAATTTGACTTTTACAGTACTTAATTTCCATAAAAATAGACTTTAAGGAGCATGAACCAAAATACATAAAAAACTAAAACAATTCAAGGTCCAGATATGTAAAAGGGGGGTGGGGGCCACAACCACAGAGATAATCTGAAAAAAAATATAAGGGGGGGGGGGGGGGGGTAGAGTTTTGCAAAGAGATGGGCTTTCAGTTTTTAATGATACAAGAAACACGGCAGAGTGGATGTCATCATGCAGCTCATGCCATACCTTACCAGTATCATAGGCAAAACTGAAGATACTTTTTTTGTAGATTTATGTACCAATGGAACAGACTGTGGTACATCAAGAACTTTACCGTCTGTCTGAATACTCTGAGGAATATTAAAGAAGTGCCAATATATTTAGGCTAGCCACTTTAGAGGAACCAGAAGTAGATACAGGATTATCAGAAAGGGAGAGGGGCGTAGCTTGTCACAGGTATGGATATTTCATACTTGGACATTTCATAGTGTAAAATTAGTACAAAATACTGGCCCTTTTTTGGGACAGAGAGGGAAAAATGCTGATCTTCGTACTGAGGGTAAGTAAACTGAAAAGCTTCTAACAGGAAAAAAGTCTGCAAATAACTGCAGTAGCCCTCTAACAACATAATACACTTACACAAGTACTGCCACGTAGTGTACACCATATAACAGATGGTAAGGGTATTTTCCAACACCCCCAGGAGTTTTTTCTACAAGGATTATTTGTTGATACCCTAAATAGTTTTCTACTGCAACCTTTTTGTGTGGTCACTTTATTTTCTACAAGGATTTATGTACACTCAGTTGTCGGACACATACAGCAGTTTAGTATCATAAACCAAATAACATGAAACCATAAAATATACTGCACAGGGTTCCCATGATAAACAATTGTATAACTATAAAAAGATACTTTAATCTCAATCTGTATGCCACAATGTTTCTTGTTTCCAACTTTTTCATTTTAAAATTACACATTTTTTCACTATTTTCCTTTCAAAACACATAAATCAAGTGATTTAATTTTTGAGTGATTCAAATTTTGTAAATTGTATATGTCATGCTCAAAAATACACTCTTAAATAAAAAAGGTTTACAAACAAAGTTCTCCACAAAAGATGTAAACCTCAGTTTGTTTAAGGATGAGATCTAACTAAGTACACACACTGAAGAGCCTAATCCCCTTTGATTCTGTGATAGCTGTATTACAATGACACAGGTATAATAACTGTCACTTTAAACAGGAAAATTACCCTATTAGAGGCAGATTTAGGGACGGGAGATTGGAGGGGGCGTGGACAGGGATAATAAGCCCCATGACAAAGGTCTTACGCCCAGATTTGTCGCTGGGGGTGTGTAACCATTGCAGTTGTTTTGGACACTTAACAGTGTTAAACAGACAAGCAATGCAAACTCTTGAGTACGAGAGTTACCTCTGAATATATGGTTGTGTTGATGATGATCTTAGCTAGGTTCCTTTTGACATGCTGTAACTTCCATTAAACGCCAAAACGAGTAATAACAACAGTCAAGCCAACTGCTGACAAGAGCATTTGCAAACATTATAGTCCCTTTGCTACATAAAATACTGTCTAAGCCTCCCACGTTACCTGAGTTGTACTTAACAGACTTTACAGATAGTCTTGTACATGCTTAGGAAAAGAGAAGTCAGAGCCATACGATTTGCTCCAATTGTTATCACCTTGACAGGATACAATCAAGTTTATTGATATATTTATTTGCAAACAACTCTTCCGCATTTCATGCTGCAAATTTGAACCGAAAATGGTGAATTCTGTTTTGTCAAGATTAAGTTGCACATGTAAATGCATCACAGTCTTGCACACAAAAGGCTTTCACTTGAGGATGCAAGGGTCATCATATTAGCATAAGCTTTTTATGAGCATTTTCACTCATAGTGTCATTATTAAGTCTATGGAAATTTTACACCAAGATAAATTAATCATGAAGAAATAGTTGCACTAGCTTAATTTGTTCAAACGTGGCATATTCATCTCTTTATGGCAAATTAATTTAATTTCTGAAGGGATTGAAGCACTTGTTAATTTGTTGAAACAATTTACTTCCTCAAACTAAAAATAACTAAGCATTGTATAGAAATAAGTACAATTAACTCAGCGACTAGTGCTTTTATCACAAGACTATTAAAAAGTCTTTTTTGGTCTGTACAGCTGTGTAGCTTATATTCCTAAGGATTGGAGATTAATGTTCTTTAAACAATAAGCAATCACCATATGGCATATTCTATGAAAGCAATTTTACCATTGCATTAAAGAAAAAAACTGATTGGCTATAAATATTGAAAACAGTTCTATAAAAAAATTCGATAAAGCATTTTTACCAGTTTCCTTATATTATTAAGTAAAATTTTCTCTTACAAATGTCTCAATGTAAACCTTGACTGTTCCATGAGCTCTAAGCCAATATTCACTGAACTTAAGTCAAAACTTAATATTCAACTTCCTCATCCTTCCCCAAAATGATGCACTATAAAATAAGGTGACATTAAAAAGCAATGCTATTTAAATTGAAAGCGTAGCATACAGAAAACGAAAAGAAGGTGCAAATATACGAAGGAATTAAACATGACAGCCAAGTCTTTAACTTGTGTTGCCTTTTTTACATACTACACTATAGGTGGCCTATTGGCACAAGTAAATGACAAAACATCAGGAACATGTACATATACCTTTACTGTCACATATACCAAGTGTCACCAATCTGTACCACAGGCTCAGCAAGTGTGACCAACCTTAAGAAAAAAGTAAAAAAATTAGACTTACAAATAGCTGATGTGAAAATGCTGGTACAAAACCTGCAGGATGAAGTTGATGCTCTGAAGAACACCAAGAGTGGTCAAGTGGGTTCCTCATATGTTTGTTCGGAGTAAGGTCTGTCCTAGCACTGCCACGCTGCTATATGATGGTAAGAAGATTGAAATAGTCTATGTTATTGCTATGTTGACAAATACCTATGTACATGTAAATATAGAAGAGAGCCTAAATCAAGCATTGGTAAAAATTTCATTACATGGAAAATAAAAGGAATCATGCAAAGTTTTCCATGTATAGTTTTATTTAACAAAAAAAACTAATAAATAACTAAGTAGCTTAGACTTAGTAGCTAGTGATAAATGATGTTCATAGCGAAAATAAAGCGAGTGTTGAACATGTATTTTACATGTCTTTAACAGTTGAAAAGTTATTATTCAAGGTAAAAATACAAATCAAAGTTTTAGAATATGTGAAATTCTTTTATGTAAAGAACCCAGCAAATTATAATCACACTGCGAAGTTTTACATTTCAAATAGTGAAAAGGTATAATTTCAAAGTAAAGATATAAAAATTCAATTGTGAGCATTGAACGTTTCAGTTGAACGGTTAAGATTAACAACCATAAATAACCATTTTAGAAGTACCAGAACAAATTTGATAAAGATGACCATCTTAAACCCTTTATAGAGTAGATGCCATTGGACAAATAACTAAAGATCTTGCTCCTCCTTCTTGCAAAAAGTAAACATATATACTGAATGTAAGATAAAAATAACTTTGAACACAAAATGTAGCAAATAGTGGATAGTGAAAAATCCTCTTGGTGTATGTTTCTCAGTTTTATCACTCAAAAAAAAACAAAACATATAAAAATAATCGTTAAAACTGGGGATTTTTTTTCTTCTTTTCCATTGTGATAAAATCTATAAATGTGCACTAAAAAGATAATTTTCTAATTGGGTGCCTACATTATTAGTTGATTACTAAGCTTATAATGTTGAAACCAAGATTATTACAATGGAACTTACCTGCATAAGGATATTATTTGTGTGTCATATCTTTGTTACTTGTATGAAACATAGCTGTAGAATAATATATTTGTTTTGTAATCAATGTTCTTTTAAATCAAGTCTTCCTGGAAATAGAGTTACTGTTTATCTGCAATACTCAAATTTTATTTATTTGTATAAATAATTTTGTCAGTCAAGCCTTCTGCAAATATTAATAATGGGTCTGTTTTATACTCAAGGGTATACTGCCAAAGCAGATGCTAATCATGGTGGTGGTGTCAACTATCAGTGCTTACCGAGGAATCCAGATTTCAGTCCATTTGTCAGTGCAAACAGAGAGTCAGGTTCCTACATCTATGGAACAGAATATGAAGTACAGTCTTCCCCACTCATGCCAAGCACCAAACAAGACCATGATGTACCATGTGCTGTATGTGAAGTCACCAGAAGCCAGACACTCATGATCCCTGCTAAGGCATCTTGTCCCAGTGGTTGGACTTCAGAGTACAGTGGCATCCTCATGTCCCAACATCGTGAACATGCAGGCTCCACATTCGAATGTGTGGACAGTAATATGGACACACTTCAAGGGGGAAGTGCTAATCGCAATGGAGCATTATTTTATGTTGTTGAGGTTTTCTGTGGATCTCTCCCATGTCCTCCTTACAGGCAGTACTTTGAATTGTCTTGTGTGGTTTGCAGCAAATAAAATAACAAATAAAGACAGATTAAAAGACAATTAATCTTGTGCTTAATGTTTTCATAAAACATCTGGGAGTGTTAAATGAAGCAGAAATTAAAAGTAAAAATTAAATGGAATTCTTTACTTAACTTGTTTATTATTTCAAAAGTGGAACAAATTCCATCTGTACAATGTGTGGTTCCCTACTTGCACATGGGAAATTTATGAATTTTGGCACTCAAAAATATAACGAAATATAATAAAATCACTGTAGAAATGAAACAACATGTACAAATACAGATTAATCAATCTCGGTGTAGACAATATAATTTATACTCATGCACAATATTTCATACTTAGTCACACAGAGCCGATTCCATCTAATCTAATCTAATTGGAACTTTCACAGTGCTTAATCTCCATCTGTTCAATAAAACCTAGACCATTACCATAACCAGGTCGTGTCACGAAAAACACAGGAGGTGGGTTCACTACTTGCTAAAATACCCACTTGGTGAATCCTGCAGTGTTGGATAGGATCTTTTACCTGGCCTGACCATTGGTAATGCAGTGGAAACTCTTTCCTTCCATTGATCTAATTTTTGTGGTGCTTATCTTGTATGTGTAAGAGTCAATGAGATATGTAGCTTTGTAGATGTAGCGCTTTTGAATGCTTGGCTTTGAGAGGTTATTCAGATGTTATTCACAGTGGAATATTAGTTGAAACAACTTTAATACTCTGGAACTCTTTTATTTTGATATCAATGTTCTCTGTTATCATGCAACAAATAACTAAGCCAAAAGACCTACACATTACCATATTCACAATAATCTGTCCATATATGTTGGCGCAACATAATTTTTCATTTTATCAATTAAACAGTTCATGATAAGAAATCTTCACTCAGTCCTCTTTGTGGTAATTTTATATTTCATAATTTTTACAGTTTTCACATTTACAATTTAATAATGAGTTTATTCCAAGTTTGTTACAACTTTGTCAAGCTGTCTGTATGTCTTGTTCGGTGATTGGTGTTGCTGACCAATGGAGTGAGGCATTGTCTGCATTAGCTTTTATACTGTCTTGACTGGGCAACATGTATTATATGTATCAGATAAGACACTGTCTAAAACAGCAATAATGTAATCATTTCTTCATGCAGTGTTTAATACTGTATTGATGGAATATTTAGCTTTCAGTTTACCAGCAACTAAGCAGAATTGAACCCAAGGTGAAAAGATAGGTCACATGAATATAAAGTCATATGGGCCATGACCAAAAGAAGATTCAAACCCAGTTAAACCAAGGTCAAGAGGAAAGATCAGGTGAAATTCTAAGGGGAAGAACTTGACCCCAGGTCAGGGTCAAGGTCACACTGATGCTATACAACTTTTATTATAAAGACAGTAAAACACCATTTGTAAAATTTTATTTACATGACAGTATATGTTACTGCGAGGAAATGTGGAATTTTAATTTGTTCAATTTGTTCGGGGTTTTATGTCGCTTTCATATCATGACGGGTAGTTGGAAGGGCAGAGGAAACCAGTACATACAGTTCTTCAGGGTTCTGTACTGTAAACGGCAAGCAACTACCAGCTTTCCCACTTGAGGCTGTGCCGGGAACAGAACTTCGTCCTCAGAGGTGGGAGGCGAGGGTGTTAACATTGCTACTGTGACCCTGTGTGGAATTTTAAAACAGGTTGGAACTTGTTTAAAGTTTTAAAGCCCTGTAACAACTTATTTTGTATCGATGACTTATTTTGTATTACATGACTTATTTCGTATCAATTTTTGACTCTTTTCAGATCACTTATTTTGTAGTAAAATTGCCTTATTTTGTATTACTTGGCCAACTTATTTCGTACCAACAGTTGACTTAATATGTTACAAAATGGTGCACAGAATTTTGACAAGATTTAAGGGTGATACAAAATAAGTCGATAATACAAAATAAGCTGCTCTATAGTCAACTTCTTTGTATCACTGACTTATTTTGTATTATCAGGTTATAAAACTCCAAACTCTGTGAGAAATCGTTTTTAAAACTGTGGAAATCTTTGTTTATTCATTATTTTTATTTTACATTATATGGAAGCTCTGGACTGCTGAATTTTTTATATTTTAACAACTTGAATATACCATTTAGTTAGCTTGAATATTCGAGTTATGAACTGGAATATTGAAGTTAGTAACTTGAATATACAAGTTACTAACTTGAATATACTAGTTACCAAACTTGATTATACCAGTTAACTAACTCGAATATATGAATTAGCTAACTTGAATATATGAGTTAGCTAACTGGAATATTTGAGATACTAGCTGGAATATTCTAGTTAGTTACTGGAATATACAAGTTACTAAATTGAATTTATGAGTTAGGAACTAGAATACACAGGTTACTAACTTGAATATGCAAATTAGCTAACTTGAATATACAAATTAGGTAACTTGAATATATAAGTTACTAACTTGAAAATAACATTTGAGTTAGGTAATTGGTATTTTCACTGACTGATTTTGTAGTAATTTCAATTCAACTTTTAAAGTGCCTTGTCTCCATCAAAGGATGGACTCAGAGGAATTTATTCTTGCTGTATTCAATTTTGTAGTCCATTTACCATTTGTCTGATAGTAATTCTTATTTTCAGCACTGAATTTTACAGAGATATAATTTATTAGAACAGTCAGTAGTATATTGAAAATTATATCTGCATCTGCAAATGAATTTGAGATGGTGTTAAATCTTGGGCTGGTGTATATTTGTGGAAGTATGAATGCCCTTGTTGACTCAGATAAAGCTTACATATAGAGAGCTCAGATTTGGTTTATTGGTAGGAATTCTAGCATAAATAGGTTAAAATGCAAGATCCTACAACCTTGGGAAAATCAATGATGAAGTCCATGAGATAAGATGTTAAAATGTACACTTTGTACACTCTAGAAACCTCTGCCTAAATATTGCATTAATAATACAGAGTAAAAGTTATAGGGAGCATTGATGTAAGACTATGAATTTGAACAATACACTGTTACACTACATATTGCTAACCTACACTTCCTACACCAATATCCCTACCAAGTATCTACCTCCTACACCTTACAGTTTGAAAGATATGGGCTGGATAAGATCAAAGTCACTACAGCAAGGTCAAAGGCCAAATCAAGGTCATACTATGATGTTGCACACCTACACCTGCTAACCAGTGTCTCTCAGTGTCTCTATCAAGGCTCAACGTCCAACCCCTTATGGTTTATGAGATACAGCATAGACAAGTTAATACTAAACCAGCCCTCCCACTTGGCACTCTCTGCCCAACTGCCCAGTCTGACACCATGGGTGACAACAGTACCTGCACAGCGTAAAAACTACATATATCCTCAATTCTATTATGCAAAATGTCCAATTCTATAGACAACATGCAAATGTTAATCACATGTTAGCTCAGCATTATTCAATAGAATATAGAAAAGGTGGCAAATGTGTTTATCCATTGGTAACATTAAGCATTTTTGTATGTATCAGAAAAAACAAGAATGACTGTGTATCATTTTAATAACCAAAGTATTTGCAACTACTAAAATTTCAGGGATATATACAATTTTTCCAATTCTTATGTGCTAATTAACATTGTCACAAATGTCACAATATTATTATGAAAATTACATGTAAAGGGTGAAGAAATAATGCCAGGTTTTAAATTGTACACAAACAAATTCAACCATAAAATTATCATAAAATAAATGTCATTGGCCTTGATAATAAAACTCTGTGAGGTCAAATTGCCTTGAAAATTGCTGCTTGACAAGTTTCTATTATACAGTTGCTATACCTTTATCAAAACAAAATATACATGCACCTTTCTGAATATTTAGGAAATACCATTGTAATTCATGCTGTAATATTCTTATGATTTTCAGTGACACTGGTTTATTAAATGCAACTTTACAAACCCCTTATATAGAAAATAATACACTATATATCATTGTGACAAAATCATAATATGCCTAAAAAGTCCTACATTAACATTATTTCTAAAATACTCTTAAAATGTTAAATGAATCAGTTTCACATAATTCTACCCAGGCATTTTTGAGATGTCCAAGGTTTTTTTTCAATTTGCAATAGGAATGGCTACACATCAAAGGAAAATTGCATGGTTTTTCATGGAATGGCTAATAAGAGGCTAATATTTGAAAATTATAACTTGGATTATAATTTGGATGTTTTTTACTAACTTATGATCTATATTTTAGTGTAATCTATGCAAAAGTCTTAATGTTACAGAAGGACTGCCAAAGTTTATTTTTATTTTGCTAATTTGAATATACCAGTTATTTGACTTGAATATAGCAGTTAGAAACTGGAATATAGGAATTAATAACTGGAATAAACCAGTCATTAACATGAATACAAGTTAACTAACTGGGACATACACCAGTTAGTTAACTTGAAAAAACAAGTTTGGTAACTGGAATATGCCAGTTAGCTAACTTAAATATGGCAGTTATTAACTGGAATATACGAGTTAGTAACTTGAATGTTCGAGTTACTAACTGGAATATACGACTTATTAACTTGAATATTCCAATTAACTAACAAGAATATACAAGTTAACTAACTGGAATATACAAGTTAGTAACTTAAATATAAGAGTTAGCTAACTTAAAGATATCAGTTAACTAACTTGAACATACAAGTCAGCTAACTTGAATATACAAGTTACCTATCTGGAATATACGAGTTAGTAACTTGAATATACGAGTTATCTAACTGGAATATACCAGTTAGTAACTGGAATATACAAGTTAGTAACTGGAATATATAAGTTAGCTAACTTAAATATACAAGTTAAAGATATGCATTATTAACTGGAATATTGAAGTTAATAACTGGAATATTCAAGTTTATATATAAGTTAATAGACCAGTTACTGTATCTTGAATATGTAAGTAAGCTAACAGGAAAATGCCAGTTACCTAACTTGAATATTCAATTAAGATAACTCGTATTTTGAAGTTAGTAACTCATGTATCAAAGTTAACTAATTTGTATATTCAAGTTAGCTAATTTGCATATTCAATTTAGTTAACTGGTATATTCAAATTAGTAACTTGTGTATTCCAGTTCCTAACTCATTAATTCAATTTTGCAACTTGTATATTCCAGTAACTAACTCGAATATTCCAGTTAGTATCTCACATATTCCAGTTAAATCGTATATTCAAGTTAGTGAACTGGTATATTTAAGTTAGGTAACTGGTATATTCAAGTTAGCAACTTGTACATTCAAGTTACTAACTCGAATATACCAGTTAGTAACTCAAATATTCAAGCTAACTAACTGGTATATTTAAGTTGTTGAAATAAAAAAATATGCAGTCCAGAGCTTCTGTATAATGTAGAATAAAAATAATGAATTGATACAAAATAAGTTGTTACAAGCCCAAACCCAAGCTAGAAAAAACGTGGAATGGAGACAGCAAAGGTGTTGGGAATAATTGAGGGGCTAGAGAAGGGTTCTTTAGGTAAGTCCAAATGGCTGAACTTCTCCAGAGGCCATGGACCATAATGTTCTACAGTGACACATTGTGGTCAAACGCAAAAGTGGCCCCAGACCTTCTAAAGGTGTGGAACCAGTGGGCCACAGGGGAGATATTCAAGCTAGTGAGGACAGTTTTGAGGGCATCCCTGATTTGAGTGTCACTTAATTGGGGAAATGGTGGAAAAATGTTAACAAACAAGGGGTGAGAGGGGACAAAGACCTGGATGAAAGGGGACTCTAAGGACCCTAACTGGACAGAGCATAATATTGTCAAGTTTAGGAATCTGAACTATATGGTGTGAATTAAAGCTCTGTAGAGTCTTACTCCACTTGATGAACAGGTGAACTCCAGATCAGCAAAAATGGGATTTTGCCTGAGAAAATGGTAGGCAGGGTCAAAAGTTCTGGCACCTTGGGGAGCCAGATTAGGCATTCTCAAAAATGTAGTGAGAATTATAACTTGAAATAGGATTGGATCAGAGAAGAAGTCACAAGCCACAGAGATCCTGTATAAGGAGTAAATGTCAAAAACACCTTGAGGGGTGGGACTAAACCTGGAGTTGATGGTTATACCCCTCAACAATGTTGAAACAGCAATATGTGAGAGATCAGAGTGCTCAATTTTGTAAAACTTATCTATAGATCTAAGAGAGTGCACGTAATTAGCAATGACTTTTGGAGACAAGGGAATTTGGTACAAAAATTCTAGAAATATAACGATGTTATGCAATGCAAAATGTGGGAGGTAGTTGAACAAATATAATGTATGACAAGGGGGTCCTCTGATGTGAGGTCTGAGCCCGAGCTGTTGAAGGTTTAACCGATGACTTACTTCTCCTCCATGCTGAATCTATAATCACAGCTGAGGCATTGGGTACACCTGGAATCATATATATATATATATGAATCTAACTTGAATTTTTGTACATAAATTTTATCCCAGATACAATGAGTTTCAGAGTAGACAACAACTGTAAGTCCACATTTGTGTTGGAGTGCAATCTAGACAGTAAAAGAAGCAGAAAAAAGTCAAATATTGCGAATGCAAGCAGCCAGAAATGAATCCTTGGTTTTGCCAGATTCTACCACCTGGACTTCAGCAATATTGTCACAGAAAAATCCTTATTTTTGGCATGACACAAAAAATGGCCCCATGTTCTGAGGACTAAAACTATGTTTAGCATCTCGAGATGCACAATGGTGAATATGAAACCAGGTATTGGAATACTGGAGAGTTGTAAACTCTGTTACCTCAAACAGCACCCAATCCGCTGAGGGAGGAGGCATCTAAATAAAGTGAGTCGCAGTGCTGAATGTCTTGCTTGTCAAAGAAGGTAATCCTGTTTAATGAGGGGAGGAACGTGAGAAACCAGTTGATGTCCTTATAGAATTCCTCATTTAACTTGATGCATTTCTTGCGGGCATTGGTTCTGGATAAAGCTAGTATTTGATTGATGAATATGAGAGTAGGATGCACACATTTGATGGATATAGATAAGTGTTCTTAGATAAGAACTTTCTGTGCCTGACCTGGGTGCAAACTTCATATATTGAATGTAGTTTGGATTCTTTAATTCTGAGTGTAGCCGAAATAATATTAACCAAGGCAGTTCAAGGACCTGCAGGTTTTTGTCAGGGTTCATTGGAAGGCCAAGATCGGTAAGTAGGTCAGAGAGTGGTTGGAAATATGTGCTAGCCACTGTCCTAGGAGCCACTCAAATAAAATTAGCCACATAAGCAAAAACTTTGTCATTTCATTTTGCCATTATGACAGATATGGCGTATGCCTCCATCTGAAAAGCGGAAGTGCCACTAGCCCATCCAAAAGCGATCACAGGATTAATTAACCACTTAAAGCACAACAGAAGCCCAATTGAACTGCATCAACAGGGTAAGCCAGTAAATTCCTGAATGCAAGAGCTACATCTATTCTGAATAGCATAGGGTCTTCCATTGCTAATATCCGGTCAACTGTGTCTTCAACTTTTGGAAATTTTAAACTAAAAGACCTATCATCAAACCTGGTCATTAAGAGATTGGCCTGGTGGGTAAGAAAGGTTAACTATAACCCTCCTCTTGTTGACATCTTTGGGTCTTGTCAAGATTGGGGATCAGTGGTAGTGGGGTGAATTCACCTTAAGTACTGGGCCCAACATAACCCCACACCCTATTTCTTTTGCTATATATTCCTCAATTGATTGTTAATATCTGTATTAGTGAGCTTTGTGTGATCATTGATAGAAAGAGGGAAGCCAAATATTAAATATTGGATTAAAAATATGTCAGGGTAATCCCTGAGATAAGGCTCGAATGCGTCAATAACCAAGTCAGGTTTGAGGGGGACTCTGGCAACACTATAGTTGGGAAGGTATGTGGCCCTGATAATGTCGGCAGCCTCCAGGCATGTCTCCACTGTGTTGATGAGAATACGGGCCCTTCAAGGCCAATAAACTCGCTCTCCGCCTGCTGGTGGTTCAAAAACCCTCTGATCTTGTTGGGGATAAGAAAGTCTCCATGTATCTTTGCATTGGATGAAACCTGCTGATAAATATGAGCATCAAAACGTCAGCAGATGTGTTAGTATATGGGTTAGTATGATTCTGAAGAGGACCTAGTTCAAGAGCAGAGCTAGTCTCTTCTGATGCACAGTCTTGCCTGTGAATAAAAACTTGTATTATTTCATCTAAATGTTTACCATTGAAAACAGGCTGACAACAAAATGCTTTTTGATTTTGCTTCCAAACTCATTTCTTTATCAACATCACAAAACTATGTACAAGTTGGTTGAATGTGTTGCCTGTAACCTTGCACTCCACAAGAGCCCCATCACCAATAAGGAAATAAAACCCTCACCTAACCTCATTGCTATTGCATCTGTGCAGAAATACTAAAGCACAGAAACTGCTGTGGTAGTTACTCATTCCCACATTATAAAGAAAATCTACCTTATCCCAGTAAGCAACACTCCCATGGTGATGGACAGCACGTTGAGCACCGTGCGAGTGCAAGGCCATCCCTGCATAAGGCATATCTTTGTTATCACACTGAAAACACAGAACATAGTTAAAATTTCTAGTAAACATGTTATACAAAGTACAACAATCAGTTTACCCAGTATTACACACACAAACATTACTTTTTATTTTATTGTTAAAAGTACAACAATCAGTTTACCCAGTATTACACACACAAACATTACTTTTTATTTTATTGTTAAAATCATGTTGACCAATATATTGATTAATTGAAACAATACCATGTGTTGATGTGAACCAAGCTGTGCAATTATTACTGATACTATTCACACTTCCCCCAGTTTTAGTATCACCACTAAATTTAACCCCTCAGGTGGTAGTTCCACGTCCTATTTATTGCTTAGCCTGTCTTGTGACTTTAACTTAAAGTTGCATTTGACCTCTGGATGTGCTGCTTGCCTACCCAGATGCAAACAGTAAGAACAGTTGTGTCTATAATTCCCATGATTCAATTCATTAAACTACTTACACAATTTCTTGTGTTGGTATTGTTGGGATGATCCAGATGACGATGTCAGATTGACATTAGTCATGGCAGTCTAAGATGCACTCCGTCGATTGAGTGCCCACTGTGCATACATTCCTCCACCTCATGCGTGGAGGTGGCCCAGGCACTCCTGACAGCCTGCCATGGCAACGAGGTGGCGTCCTTCATCACCAAAATGACTTGCAGCAACACTTGCTTTGATGTATTGGGGTCCTTGATTTGTACACATTAGAGAGTTGCCCGACTACCCACTCAGTAAGCGCCAAGTCGTCATATGCTTGAAATTTCTTCTCTTGACTCCAAAGTAACCCTCATTGGCCCATCTTTTTTCAGGGGAAGTATGGCAAGTATCTGTGGTATTGTATCGCCCAGAACGCTTGTTGCATGCCTTACCTTGGTTGACATCCATTGTCGCTTGAGTTTCATATGTGACCAACAACTGAGAAACTGCCTGAGAAATGCTTGGGAGCTGAGTGTGTCAATATTTGGAATAATAGAGTCATGGTGCGGATTCTGAACTGAAGCTGTGGTGGATGGTATAAGTAAGGGGTTAGTGAGTTGATCTGGTTATTGATTGTTGATGCGTGGTCTGACACCCAGACCTAGAATGTTGTGAGAACTGACCTGGTTCGAACCTGATTCACTACCTTCAAGTTGGAACATGTTAGGCTGCTTACCAGTTGATGCATGTGAGTCTGACAGGTCAGTGTGAACTTGGTTCTGGCTCCCAGGAGTTGAAGCCATTGACGTGGAACTGATGGATTGATTCTTTTCAAGGGTAACAATACGTTGCACAACATCTTTGTTGGCTTGCTGCATTTCTTGCAAAATCGTCAAAATGGTGTCGATATGTGACATGCCATAAATTCTTGTTGAGGATGAAGTGACAGTATGTTTGACAGTATCTACAGGGTCTTGAATATAAAATCCATTCTGGCCAGCCGTCGTTTTCCTCTGTCTTTTAATGGAGGATTCAGCCCTAGATGACGCCATCACTTTCTTCCTTCCTGTGGTTGCAGGTGTTTTCTTTGAAGATGAATGCATGGTATTTGCTTTTAAAAGCACAAAACTAAACATACTGTACATTAGTTGATTATCCAATGAGCTAAAACACTAAAATTCTGAATAAAAGCTAAAACAATGAATACATTTTTTCAAATTTTTGTGTGATTCCATTGACTCCAAATTTCATAATGGACAGAAACCTTGAAGAGAGCACGCCAATGAAGCAGCAAGCTTATTGGATAGTTCATAACAAGCAAATAACACTGATAGCCCCCAGTAAAATGGTTTGCAATTAGGTTGTGTTAAACAGACAAGGCAGGCCCCTACTAGGCCGTGCCTAACCAATAAAAAAACAAACCTAATATTGTTTTTCTAATTTGTCAAGTGCTATTGAAACATTTTATAGGAAAGACATTCTTCATCAAAACAAGCTAGAACTAGTTCATCTCAGGTGCATTGAAGTTGCAGGAGATAATAACCTCAGTGGGCATATATGTATTTATTGTATTGTACAGTAAAAAAAACTAAATCTACTTTATATACAGTTACAAAGATGACAATTTAACTTTCATTACAACTTATGGCCACCTTAACTAAAGGTAACAATCACAAAAAAATACATAGTTTAGGTTGGCCCTAGCCCAGCTACAACGATAAGCTCACCCTAAAGTTAATTATTGATTTTTCTATTTCAGACTTAAGTTGAGGTGGCCTCAAAGGGAAATATAAGTTAAATTGGTGTTTATTATATTATTAAAAATATTAACAGTGGTCACTGGACTATACAAAAATATGTAATAAAAAGTAAAAGAAAAACACATCAGAGTATTGAATTAAATATATGTGACAGAGCAGTTGCAAAAAGTTGTGAAAATGAATATATTTGGCAAAGACAGACACCAATTTAGTGGGAAGATGGAGATGTTTTTTGGAAGTTGAGAGCCACGTGGTCAGAAGAATTATGTAAAATGTAAAATCTGAGGTCCAGGTTCCAGGACTCATAAGTTCTTGTAATTGGACATTCGAGTTGAAGGCACTGGTAGCATCTAAGTGTGAAAAGTGAGTTTTGGGATCTTGTAATTTGAGCTTTTTAAGGATAATCTGAATATGACTCCTAACATTAATATCTGTAAGTGGGACCCACTGGTGAAGGGTTTTGTACTGAAACAGAGGAAATTTTTGTGTAATGGCTAGCGTACATGTTATTATTCTAAATTTTTTATTTTATTTGTTTTAGTGTGAATTCAATAATATTGATCACTGGTATCAAGTCATCTATTAGCCTAATAAATAATACGTTCTTACTATTTCAATAATTTCTTGGGTTCATGTAATGATGTGTACTGGTGTGAATTCAATCAGATGGATCACTTGTATCGTGTCATTTGTTAGCTTAATAATAAAGTGTGTTAAGCAATTATTATAGTAAGTCCTTTGATATGATATGCATTTGTGTGAGTTCAATCAGATAGATCACTGGTGTCATGTCATATATTAGTTTTATCATAAAGAATGTTAGCTCAGTATTATGTGTGGATGTCTGCCAGTTTGAATTCAATCATATGGTATCACGCAATTTACTCAGTAAATAATTAAGTCTGTTAAGTTAACATTTTAAGACTGATATATGATGTGAGTTCAATCAGACAGATCACTGGTTTCATGTCCTTTATCAAGTAAACAACAAGGTGTGTTAAGTAAGTATTTCAATATTTTTTTATGTAATAATGATGCTGATATGAATTCATTCAGTTGGATCACTGGTGTTGCATCATTTACTCATTAATATTTGCAAGTTTTGTCTAGTATCTTAAAAGTTACTGGTTAAGGTTATACAGTAACATAAGTGAATGTCTACGTATTTTAAGGTAAGCTAATATTGAAATACGATGCCTGGTATAGTAATTTTTTAAAAGGAGTAAAACATTTATGGTGTAATTGCTTAAGATATCCTGAAAGTTAGTTGCCACTATTCATTAACTGCTATTGAATTCTGATGTGGGTGTTGTTATTGGTACCTCTATTATTGCTATCCAGCTGTCTAATAAAAAATGAGTAAATATTTTGATTTTCTGTTAAACAAGAATTCTATTTGCAATAAAAGCCTCCCCATTTATTTAGGATAACTATTGGACCTTGTCAACACTTGTTGACCGGGGGCTTGGAACTGGAATTGGCCACTTGATTGGTGGTCACGGCATCTTGATTTATCTTTGGACATCTTAATTACCAATGTCACCCAATGAGGAGATAGTCAGACCATGTGACCGTCACATGACCCTATGTCTCAAGTGTGCTAAGCAAGTAGGTAAAAAGGTATATACAAGAAAATTACTAAAGTAAATTAACAAATATTATAACTCTAAAAACTTTGGTAATGTTCTCATATACATGTAAGATTCAGCCATAATGTCATCATATGAGATAAAAGAACTTCTCTAGTCTCAAGCCAAGTAAATTCTCACACACATTTAGACATATGTACATATAGCCATACAAACAGATAAATGTTGTTTCACATACAGGAACGAAAACGTTAGCAGACCTCCAAAATTTCTCTTACTGTTCTTCTTTGTTGGTTCATTTCAAACAGGCATTATTTATTGTCCTCACTAAAGAAGATTATACAGGAAAAATGAACTTATACATACATGTACATATTTTCTCTACAGAGGATGGAAAATTATATAAATCAGGAAATTCAAAAATTATATAAATCAGGCACAATTGATTAAGTGGCCATCTGCCACTGTGGCCTAACGGGTAACACACTTGTCTTGGAACTCAGATGATGTGGGTTCAAACCCAGGTACAGGCAGATACATAGTGGCTCGGATGACCACATAAAATGGCGGTCCTCTGTCATTGGGTTCTATCCCCAGTGGCAGGTTAAAGAACCTTAAGGACGTTGATAAATGGTCATCCTTGAGCCTCTATCTTCCAGTTAGGGGAATGTCAGTTACTTGTGAGTTGGGGCTGTACCTGTGCAGTCAGATTGGTTAAATACCACTATGAGTCCTGTAGTATATGGAGATATTGCACTGAGTATAAATACACATTAGAATAGATTAGATAGAACCGTAACTTAACAAGTATGTGACTTGTTTTCTCTGATATGTTAACATGTTTGCCACTGACACTTTAGACAACGGACTATCATCACATAATCACTGGTATTTATGTTATCCTGTCTGTTATGGTCACGGGGCAAGCACAGTAATAATTACCTGTCATGAGTCTCTACAGCTTGTCAGCGACACTTTCCGTCTTTTCCTGTAATGTAATGGTCTCGTCTGGAAGAACTTCCCCGCTTGTCGTGGTTAAGTACCAGGAAACCACTTCTTGACAGGCCTTTCACACAAACCGACCGTACTTGAAAGGAAACCAGCCTGTCATAAACACTACCAACCTGACTTAGACACTTCCTGTCAAGATGGTAAGTCTCCTAGTCTTCAACCAGACATCAACAGACAAGCTGGGAAGTGTGTAGGATAAGTCGACCTCATTTTACTGACCCAGTTTGTTTGGTTGCATTTGGGTGCAAACAGGCTCATTCCTGGACTTTTGCTGTATATCTTAACTTCTGTATTCTATCAAATGATTTCATATGTTACCTGTTCTCTCATTGGTTGGAGTGGGCTGACCATCGAAACTGACCAGTACCTCGTTCATTTCAAATCTGGTGGCCAGAGGGGGAACATCATTTGCATCCTACCTCCCTGCCCTATAATTTAGGGCTAACAACTTATTGTCATAATGTATCTAGATTTGTTGCTAATACATATTTCTAGTTTCAGACTGGCTCGTATTATGATGTTTGGTATATTGGATGTGATATGGTATCACTAGATTACAGTGGTGGGCCAATGATTATTGCTCTTATATACATGCTGGTGTGTTATCTACTGGATGTGTGTGGTAACACGTTGCTATGGTGTTGTCTGTGACGAATTCTAGCTGTTATATATACTTCACTTCCTGATATTTGCACCACCTGAAGATTTATTATTTGAATTATCATCATCAGAGGCTGTATTATCAATATCATCTGTTATCATCATTATCAGAGTGGCTATACTGAGCTCTGTCAGTGGTGGAGTATTCCCTTGCTGTTCGGTCACTTGCCCTGTACTGTGATTAGCTTTGCTAAAGGTTGTTATCCAGTTTTGTTGATAACGTTTATATAATTGCTTAAATATTATAAATATTGATATTATTATGACCACACTGTGGGCTGTTGTCGTGTTAAAGTAACCTTTCTAGGGGGTTTCATTTATTTCTTGAAAATTTTAAGGGGGCTGTATTGCTCAGTCACGTGAGGCATGTATTCATATAGCTTGGTTGCTGGCAATAAGTCCTTGGAAGCAACCAGAGTATGTATATGTTATATTTTGTGTTTTACTTTGTGTTTTGGCTATTATCTTAACGCCAGTAGGCTCCAACTGTTGTTGTTAACCTTTGACCTTATTGACCTTTTATCTTATCTTTTAACAATCTCATGTCTGTAGCACTCCATCATTAACTTTACTTTTAGTCCATTGCCTTTTAGGTCCTAGCTTCAACATCCACGGCTAACCTTGCATTTTTGTGGACCTCACTGGCTACTTGATTTTGCATAATATTTTATTTTATCTTCATTTAAAAAATGTATCATCTATACTCAATTCTTAAAAGGAATACATGGTGTATCATACTAGGATTATAACTTTTATAATAATTATACACTTAAACTATACATGGCTTCAACCACACCACCTATTTCCTTTTTTAATTTCATTTTCTCATGTCTCTCACAAATTCATTTAAATGGTGGTCTTTCTTTCTTTCAAAGTCAATTTTCTAGCCATGTATGGTTTATGTGTTTTTGACCTTGGCTTTGACCTCAGAGTGGCGTTTCAAAACTTTACTCCTAAAAATTATAGTAACTAGCTTACCCCTCTTTTCATGTTATGGACCTTAGATATTTTTGGACCAAGCATATTGGTCCCACTAAATTTCAAAATTGGCTAGCATAGTTCCTTAATATGACTACTCTGTTTGGTTCCTAAAAATTATAATCCCTGTATACAGAACGTGCTCATTTTTATTATCATGTTTTACAAAGATATATTAGTTTTTAAAAAATATATATATATTTTCCCATATATGCTTTTTAATGGCTTGGTCAGGGAATGATGAAATCTACGACTATATAAGGTGAGTTAGTTTGCGCAATGCATCATTTGGAATCTTACATCTACACGGATTACATCTAGCACCATTTAAATATAAGGATTTTGCCTTTTTTACAAATTAACTAGGATTTACAGTTGAGATACAGGATGGGCTGACTTGTAGTCACATTTTTTATAAATGCTAATTGACAAAAACAAATGGGTCCTAAGAAGGGCAGAAGAGTGAAGAAGATACACATACAGAGTTTGAGTTGGGGGATACGGCTGCTGATATACAGAAGAGGAAGGAGGATAGGGAGGCCAGAAAAAGGGAGGAAGATGCACATAAACAGAGGGAGGAAACCAGGAGGGAGGAAACCACACCAGAGAAGAGAGTGGCCTAAAAGTATACAAGGACAGACAGAAGTGACACAAAAATGGATACCGAGGTTGGAGGAGAGACGGGCACATCTTAATCGCACTCAAAGCACAAGAAGGGGCACATGACAAACAGGACAAAACCAATGCACATTTTAAGGACCAGACCTTGAAGGAATGCCTTTGAGTGACGTTTGCCAACAGTGCAAGCTGTCTGTCATAGTGTTCAAATCTAGGTTTGAATCCGAAAGGACCCGCTATGGCAAACTCATGCAGTCCAAGTCTGGTCAGGCTCCAAAAGAAATGACTGAGAGACAGAAATGGATTCAGGATAACTTTGACTTCTTAAAGACACACATCAGATGCAAGGGACTTCAAGTCCCAGCCTGTGAGCCAGTGCATCCGCTGCCTCAGCACATAACATCTCCTGAAATTCAACCAACACAGATAGCATGGAGATCACTATATAATCAAACACCACAACACAGCTTTCAGTTACAAGCCCCAGCTCAGTTTCCAGGCATTCTTCAGTCTACCAGCAGGTCATGGACCAGTTTGCACAGATGAAAACCATGCTGTCATCATTCTTGGGCCAAGGCGGCAGACCACCAGAACAGCTTTCTGCAATTACCAGGCATCTGAAGTGGAGGCCTAAGATGATAGAGACTTTCAAACATTCAGAATTGTAAAACTTCTAAGTGGCATTCAGGGCAGGGAAGATGAAAGGAGCCGTCAGTCCCAGCAACCACAGCAACAGACACTTTCTTGGAGCTCAGGTACAACTTCAACATTTGTGCCACAGACATTTCAACAGCCACAGCAACCAGAGGGCAGCTGATTTCTTTCATAGTTTTTGACAACCAACAACCCAGGCCTTCAAGAACACTTACTTTTACACTGACCCTGACAAAGCACTTCAACCTATCGTCAGTTGCCTGTGCCTCTGCCACAATATATCAGGACTCTCAAGCTTTTTTTTGGAAATCTACAGTCAGTGATTAGCTACCAACAGATTGACAAACCGCAACCATTTTCATCAACCGTCATGAACCATCATGCCCCCTCTCCTCCAACCACCACCGCTCAGCAAGAACAGCAGCAAGCCCAGCCTTAACC
Organism: Sabellastarte sp. h YS-2021; assembly: GCA_964017235.1. Classification (NCBI taxonomy): domain Eukaryota; kingdom Metazoa; phylum Annelida; class Polychaeta; order Sabellida; family Sabellidae; genus Sabellastarte; species Sabellastarte sp. h YS-2021. Next base: position 5,198,603 of record OZ024930.1, on the reverse strand, counting down.
TCCCCATCAGTCAGCCAACACCAAACAGCAGCAGCATCAGAACCTCTGGACTTGCCAACAATCGGTACTTTTCAGGACTACTGCTGTAAAACATTTAAAGGTCCTTTTCAGGACCACCTGACCTTCAAAAAGCAATTTTATCAACTACATGTTTAAAAAAATCCCAAAACAAGAAGCATTACACTGCCTCATTTTACCCCCCCAAAATCAGTGACTCAGTGAGTGTGTGAGTGAATCAAATTTTGAAGTTAAAAAAATCCGAATTTTGGACTTAAAATGGACTTAAAAGATTTTGAACTTAGAAAAAAAAAAATTTTGGATTAAGAACTGAAGAAAAAGAGTGTGCAAAAAATGGGGAAAAGCCTTTGAAACTTTGTCCCGCCTCAACATAAAAAATGGCAAAAAATGAAAACACTTTGACTTGTAAGAAGCTTGGGGAAAGTATTTTGACCTTTGGATCCGACCTTTGGCTTTTGACCTTTGAGAAACTTCTGAGGTTCCCCAATGTTTTTGATGATTTTGAACTTGCAAATTTTCCAGAAAAAAAAATTTGAAAAAAAAACTTTTTTCATTAAAGGTTTATAAATTTGGAGTTTTAATGGTCAACCATTATACATAACTTGGGTTGAAGTTTTTCAACAGAGAACTTAAAACAGTTTTGAAACTTGTTGGAAATGGATTGGATTTGGGCAATACCAGTCTTTCAGTAGGTCTCGCTGATGTTTGGCTTCCGTCAAAGAATTCCTGTAGTTGTCATTTGGCACATACACCACCTGTTTGTTATGTAGGGACGCTACATCATTTCCTGGGGTTGGTGCCCAGGTCTTCTCTGACCTGGTGTGTCCTCAGGATGTGGTGCACCACATGTAAATTCAATGTCTCTGACAACCATTGGCCTTTGCTCCATGGTGCCCAGTAGTAACCTGAATCTGCTCATTAATATTCCAAATGCATTCTCTACCACCCTCCTGCCTCTCGAGATCCTGTAGTTGACTATTCTTTCTTCCCTTGTGAGTTGTCTTTTGCTGTAGGGTTCCACCATACATGGCATTGAGTCAAAGGCATCGTCACCCAGCAAGAAATAGTACAAATCGGGTCCTTCCTCCCCCAGTGGTCCAGATGGTGGAAGCCCCGAGGTGACATCCCCGATCTTCTTCCAGAAATAGCTTCTGTTGAAAACCTGTGCATCTGATTAAGATCCACTTGTCCCCACATTAACCCAGAGAAAATCTGTATTCTGTGTCAACCAGGGCTAGCAGCACCGGGGAAAAATAGCCCATGTAGTTGTAATAGTCACTGTCTTTGTTTAAAATGTTAACAATTTCTGCTTATGAATTTGGGACCATGCAGATGCGTAGACGATTTCATGCATGTGCATATAAATTTCTTACTACACTAACCAAAGGTGTGGTCCACGGTGTACATAATGTGGTGATTTGGTCATCTTAAGGTATAATATGCGACATAAGTTGAGTTAAGGTATTGGATGTTTTGCCACTGGGACACAAGGTCGCATAGGAATCTTGAACATTTCGGGAAGGACAGGAGCATTTTGCCGAACACCTGTAACTGCGAATTACACCACATAAAGTGTGAACAACACAGACAAAACTGTGAGGTTCCGCTGCCGAGTAGAACTTTTAACTGCGGGACATACTGCATGTAGTGTGAAAGGGACATTATGGTTCTGTTTCTTGAGCAGTTTTAAACAATTCAAAAGTTTAAGTTATGTTTTTACATTTCCATGGGGGAAACATTCTTTGTTCAATAATTTCAATCTACCATCTTGAACATTATCACAGAAACACATTCTGTGCTGCATAAGCCCCTCTGTGTCTGTATTGATTAAATGTGGATAATAGTCACATTATTTGGTAAAATGGAAAACTTCCAATGTGTGTTATTGTGGTGTAAAAAGTGATTTAGATATGGCCTTTGCAGGAGCTAGCTTTTAATGTCACCCAAATTATGAAAGCATTTATAAAGCATCAAATAGACATAGACCTTCTTTTAGGCACTGAGGGGCCACGGTGGCAGAGTGGTAACACTCGCGCCTTCCACCTCTGAGGCTGGGGATCGATTCCCGGCATGGCCTCAAGTGGGAAAGCTGGTAGTTGCTTGCTGTTGGTTGGCAGTTTACAGTACACAACCCCAGCGAACTATATGTACTGGTTTCCTCTACCTGTCGTGATATGACCTGTACAATGTTGAAAGCGACGTAAAACCCCAAATAAACAATCTTTTAGGCACTGACGTTCAAAAAAGGAAAACCTTAGGGGAAGTATGACGACAGAAAAATATAAATATACGAAAATATAATATAAAAAAGTGGTGCCTTTTTTTGCTTTGTGAAAGAAATCGAATGTGAATGTCATAGCCTCTTAACCTCTGCAATTGCAGATTTTTATGCACAACCAATTCAGAAGCCTAAGTCCAAAAAATTTGATATTTTGGACCTATGGAAGGGATCAGCACCCAAGAAGACACCAGGAAAGAACAAAAACTAAGGTCTATAAAATTTGGAGAACAGGAAGGATTTTCCTGTTGACCAAAAGGAAGTTTTCACTTGGGGATGCAATGGTCTTCATACAAAAGAGCAAAAATATTTATGAACAATTATCTTTTTATATTTTGTATTTTATAATTCTCTGGAAATTTTGCACCAAGACTAATTAATTATTGGCTAAAACTATACGTAACTATATGTGTAAGAGACAATAAAAGCTGTACATGCTTAGTTTATTCCAACACAGCACCTATTATTTATGCACAGTTATAAGCACTGAAGTCTTTGTAAACCCCACTGTCAATTTGTCGAAGGCAGTTTGCAAGCTGTGAATAGTGCTTTTATCAATAGACCATTATAAGTCTCTTTAGGTATGGGCAGCTGTGTGGACTAATTACATGATCATTGTTGATTGATGTCCTTTGAACATTGATCATTCACTAAATGGTACTTTCTGAGCATGAAATTTCAAATATAAAGTTATTAAGTATTAACACTTTTCTACAGAATATTCCTCAGCAATGGTTTTTCTGTAAACACAATATCTGATTGGGTGAAAACGTGAAGATTTTAACAAAATTTTGTATAAAGATTTTCAATAAACTATTTTCATGAGTTTTAAATGTATTTTCTATACCTTTGTCAGCAAAGTTTTTAATATGCAACATTTGCATTGGCAAATCCATATAAAACATGTATTTAAATATACAATACGGTAATTAAATGGCAAAATATATAATTATATTCCAGATCAAACAATTATTGTAATAACAAATTGTCAAAGTCAATCCAAGCCCAAACTGACTGAACTTAAGTTAGACGTCATATGGAATTTTCCATTCTTTTCAATGATGTATTGTCAGATAATGCAATCAGCTGTATTTAAAAGGAAAGTATAGAATAAAACAGTGTGCAGAAACAGTGGAATCAAGCATGCAAGCAAAATTTTTAACAACTTGCGTAGCCTTTTTTATGTGCCATGCTATAATTGCTCTTTTGGCACAAGAAACTGATGAGACATCAGGAACATGTACATATACATTTACTGTCAACGAAGTGTCACCAATTTGTACATTGGATTCAGCCAATGTGACAAAGCTTAATAAGAAAGTAAAGAGATTAGAATCAGAACTAGATGACCTGCAAATGTTGGTACAAAACCTGCAGGATGAAATTGATGCTCTGAAGAACACCAAGAGTGGTGAAGTTGGTACCTCGTATGTTCGCTGGGGGAGTAACGCCTGCCCTAACACTGCCAGACTGGTATATGATGGTAAGAAGATCTAAATGTTGTATGTAAAGAGGCTAAATCAAGCACTAGTTCAAATAACAATATAGAAGGAATGATTGAAGCTTATCCATGTGTAGGTTCACAAATTTTGCAATTTTAATATAATAACAAATGGTGTTTTCAGAAATTCTCAAAAGAATAAAAGCATCTACATTTCTGCTTTAATTCATCATCTATATTTTGCTGAATGATGATTGATATCGTAATAGAACAGTATAAAAAGAATATTGTATGCAATGTCACCCAGCAATGTTTGTCATCATTTTAATATCCATGACACAGCTTATTTGTTCAGACCATGTATTTTTTTTGCACTGTTTTTGTAAATTGATTGATTTTTTGGTCCAGTAAATATGTGTATTTACCAAAATTGTTATGAAGACTTTGTGTCTTAAATAGTTGGGCGTTATCTGCTATGTCTTCACATTAACACTTATTTCAAAATTTAAATGGCTTTGTCATATTCAATGTTTGATACTTGTTTACAATACCGCACTGGAATAACTATTACATATTTAACATCACTTTATAATTTCAAAAGTATTTGCATGTGATATGTGATACAAACTTGTAATTTTTTTCATTTAAAATAAATTGTAATGTAAATAGACAAGTTTATAAGTTTAAATATCCAAATATTTATCAAATTAAGATGCTTTATGTATAAGGAACAACAAGCAAGATGATAAGATTAAAATCATACATTTCTTGTTCAAAAGCTGAATTTCACTGTAGTTTTAACAATGTATTTTAACAATGCCTTTCTTGTCCAAAGGTCACCAATAAAATTTAGATCTATAATTAGGGTTGAATAAAACTTCCCTTTAATGTTGTCACTTCACTAGAGGAAGCCTCACCATAACCATAGATGCCTTAAAAGAGATTAAGTCCCTCTGAAAGACTATGATGAAATCCAATTAGGGGCTAGCTGGCCTTTTCATTGTTTCTAAAAACAATTCTTTGATCAAGTAGTCAGTACCTACATTAAAGTCATACATCTACCAGAAAATGGCAAAATATTAAGCCTTGATTGAAATAAAATAAAGAAACCACTTACTAATAACCTCTGTTTAACAATAGATTCTTTGAAAATACATGCAGACTTGTTTGGGTGTAAGTCAGATTGTCTTAAATGATAAGGTAAAATTTCTGCTGAATGAAAGTACAGTTAAAATATGTTAAAATTTAGAAATTTAGATTAATTTCTTAATGTTTTAAAGTTAAATGAAAAGTTAAATTATCTTTAATCATTTGTAGGGATGACATAGGTCCTTAGTAGCTGTGGGATTGAAAATAATACAAGCTTAAATGAAATATCTACACAAAGCACATATCTAAAGTTTTAAAAATAAATATTTAAAAGCCCAGTGTTATTTTTTCATGTTATGTACTCTAAATGAAGTATGCTTAATATATTCTAATAGTCATCATAGAAGAGTAAAATGTTCCAATATAATTCACAGTTTGGTTTACCATAATAATATGACATAAATATTATATAGAGTAAAATGTTCCAATATAATGTACAGTTTGGTTTACCATTTAATATTATATAGTCACATATTAATATAGTCATAACCAGTGAACATCAAAGTTTCATTTCACATATTTACTGAGAGTCAAACCAGTAAACTTGTGAAATAACACAGGTCATAAGTCAGTAAATATGAATATTTACTGATAATTTTAGCGAATATGCGTATTTACTGATTTCACATATTTACTGTAGCATATCTAAAGTTGTGACTTGGTCGTCTTTGTGTCTAACATGGCAACATAAGGTGAGTGAAGGTATTGGACATTTTGCCACTGTGTCACAAGCTTCTGCAAATATGAATAAACTGTCTGTTTTTCATTGAAGGGTATAGTGCCAAGGCAGGCCACACTGATGGTGGTGGTGTCAACTACCAGTGCTTACCAAAAGACCCAAATTTCAGTCCATTAGCCAGCTCAGGTGCACAGTCTGGTTCCTACATCTATGGAACTGAATATGAATTGCAGTCTTCCCCAGTCATGCCAAGAGATAGACAAAACCAGGATGTCCCATGTGCCGTATGTGAAATAACCAGAAGCCAGACACTCATGATACCTGCTAGGACATCTTGTCCCCTTGGTTGGACTTCAGAGTATACTGGCTTTCTCATGGCTGAACATCGTGATCATGCAGGCTCCACGTTTGAATGTGTGGACAGCAATATGGACACAATTCCAGGGGGAAGTGCAGATAGTGATGGAGCATTATTTTATGTTGTTGAGGTCCTCTGTGTAGCTCTTCCCTGTCCTCCTTACAGTCCACTCTATGAACTGTCATGTGTGGTTTGCAGCAAATAGTTCAATAGTAATGACAAAATAAAAGACAGTTGATCTTGTAGTCTTTGCTTAACTTATCCTTTCTGTCAGAAGTTAGCAAAGGTCTTGTGTACAATGTGTGTCTCCATATTTGTAGGACATTATGCATTTTTGGCATATAATTATGTAACAAAAGCATGTATATTATATATTGAAATTATGTGGAAGTAAAACAATCAATTGGGTTAACAAGTTCAAATTTATCACCTCAGTAGAAGAAAATAACAACATAGTAATTCACAGGAAGTCAATTAGATATAATACCACGGAAGACATAGTAGGTGGGGTAGCTAACTGCTAAAAAATCCACTTGTTAATATGTACATTTTGCTGAACCTAACAATTTCTCTAATTTGTCAAATACTTTTACCAGTTTGGAATTATTTTAAAGAAAAAACATTCTTTAAACAAGCTTGCTTCTACAAAGAACCTAATCAAATGGAGTGGTCAATGCATTATCTTTTCATCCCTGCAGGTGTTGATTCAAATCTTGTTCAGGATATGTTAAATTTATGAAAGCTTATATTATGTTTCACAGTTTCTGAAAATAGACAATATCAGGCCTGTACAAAGTAAATACTTGTTCTAGAAAAAAAACTTATTTAACATAAAATATGACATCTTGGTCCTGCAATTCTTGCAACCTGAGTCATTATGTTTAAACTTCATCCTGGGTACACTATAGCCCACAGGATAATTCTCAAAGATGATTTAATCTCTCCCTATTAAGTACCATATTTTATATGTCCTTTTATTGGTATGTATAAATCAGCCAGACTTTAGGTATAGTTAAGTCTATCAGTTTCCTCAGCCTGTACCAAAAAGGTGGCAGGCAGGCTTCATATTTCCACAGCTGCACTAGTTGAATGGGACATCAGACATTTTCTTTGTGAAAGAAATTCTAAAATGTCCCTCAATCTCTGCAGACTTAAGATTCCAAGGCACAACAAATACAATAGCCTAAGTAAACAAGGCTGGAAGGGGTTTCAGTCTACTAGCGTGAGGCGAAAAGCCATCAGAGACATGAGTAATGCACAGAAATGGTCACCCATCCAAGTACTAACATAGCCTATTGCTGTTTAACCTCAGTGATGAGACTTGTAGTCATCCTGCTGTGCCACAAATCATGAAAGTTCAGAGACAAACATACAACCTGTAACTTTAACCTTTTAAAAAAGCTGCACTATTGGCAGAACTAGGTGTACATCACGTTCAGCCAGTTTAGATAAGTGGAAACTGACTGGGCAAATAATATTTCAAAGGTGACCCAAACGTGGTAGATCTACAAAAGTTTATAATGGCCTAAAAGGTCAATTGGATGCGCAGTCTCAGGTCTCACGATGGACTCCAGTGGACAAACTTAATTGACTTCCTATTACTCACTAAATTAAAACTACTCCTCTTACCCACCCACCCCCCTCCCCCGTCACAATACTTCAAGAGTAAAAAAATCAATTTCAGTGTGTTTTTCTCAAAGCTTAGCGTAATTTATATGTGGCCACTCATATTAAGGACTTCAGTGACTTTATCACAACGCCTTTTATGATTTAACCCCAATATTGAAACATAACTTTTACCCCCATTATGACTTACATTATCTGGTAATAATAAGTTCAGCATGCATTGTGGACAACATTGAAACTTTGCTAAATGGCTGGTCATTCCAAAATAAGCATCAGTCATCAGTGATGTCATGTCTTCAAAAGATGTGCTTGACATCATTAGGCCCTGGTGCCGTGTTCTTCAACAATACTAAAGACTGTTTGTAACTTGTATTCTAAGTTTTTCTCAAGCTTTTACTTACTCAGATCAAAATGATATTCATCAACATTCCTAACTCTAAGGTGGCCTGAGACCTCTACTTAGAATTCAAGTTATCGGCAGAGCTACCTTAGATGATAGAATGTTTTTCAAATATGCAATTATTGCAGAGAATCTTGTGTTTTATTGATACTAAACTATGACACAATATTAAAAACAGCATTTTCCTTCAAGAAAATTAGCTTTTTCACCATTTTTAACAAACCAGATTATTCAGTAAAAGCAAATCACACCTTATGTAAAAACTGTTGTGGAATAAGACTCTACCAAACTTAGTTATACTAGTTTCCAAGTTTACAGGTACAGTACAAAGAATTGTAAAGCCAACAGTAAACATTCTGAGCTTATAACAGCCTCACATAAAACAGCTTGTTCACCATCAAATCAATATTTCCAGACACTCAGCCAACTGTTTGATAAGCATGCACCCATACATGAATAAAAAATTCCCCAACAACAAAGGTAAAGAGTTTATGAACAAAGATAATATGGTTGGAGAAACATAAAACTCAAACATAAATAGGAAAGGTCTATAACAATAAATACACTATATTTATTCTCATCCATGTTAAAGTTAGACTCTAGAGTCCACTAGTAATATCAAAGAAATACTATGTGACTAATAGTAGGAAGACTTCTTATTCAAGTGACCTTCTTATAACAGAAAAGTCATTAAAAGTCTTTATGGTTTTTGTAGTGATCAGTGCAATAAATAATTTCATAATTTGACTTTCTATAATTACCTTTCAATTAATCCAGCTTATTATTAATAAAGTTTAGGGTGAATAATCACTAGCACCTCTACAGAAGCAACACTGTGGCATTTTAAACCATCACAATCATAGTTTAAAAATTAAAATTGGTCATAGAGACATAAGTGATATAGTCTGTCGGTAAGACTTCACCTACGTATTCAGGTGGTGTAATGTCAACATATGTAATGTGTTTCTTTACTATCTGTCTTTTACAATGGCCCGTTTACAGGGAAACATCTCCTTATGGGTGGTATGGCCACATTTTTGTGTTTACACAGATGGTGCATAAGGATGGACAATTTACCAGTGGAGTAAGTGACTACAGGACGGTTGGTCAAGATTTTGTATAGCTAGAATAAGCAAGTTCACCACACAAACAGGTTTGAGTGCTGAATGGGTGTAGTAGACAACCTGTAATTTATCAAAGTCCAGAAAAGGATTACACCTATGTTGCTCCTAGATATGCATTGCTAGAGAATATAGAAACTGCTGTACCTGACATAAATTTTAATAGGTCAATTGTTGAGATTGTTCACAATCATCATCATCATCATCTCTGTATTTATGCATGCCATGAAATTGTTTCAAGATTTTCTACCTACAGTTATATTAATTGGTAGCTTATATTTTGAACTTGTATTGAATGTTGCTTTGGGCTAGGACCCCTAGTGGCTCAAAAGCTGTGGGTAATCGTCAGTAAACATAGAAGTTTAAATAAAAAAACCTTTGTTTAAACTTAAACTCAAGTGTTTATTGACAACACTCTCTGTACTTTTTTATTTCATGTGATACATTTCTCTGTTTAGGGGGGGTCATTGTTAGTAAAAATGCAGAACTAAAGCAAAGGAAAGAATGCAGCCAACTGTTCTTTTTGACTTTAAGTATAAACTCAGATAATGAACTTATGTACGAGTTTTGGGAATAGTTTAAGAATATTTATAAATTGTGAAAAGCCTGAGTTTAAGCATAAATGAGTTCATGAGTGAGTTTTAACATGAGTTTTTCAGAACCTTTGTAAATATCGGCCCAGGATTTTTAATTTTGATCTGAATAAGGATCATCATTTTAGATCCAGCTTAACTTTAAAAAGGACCAAAGCATGCATAGACCCTGTCTTCTGTGAGAATATATCTATTCTTCGGTGAATAGATTTCCAGTCACCCATGCCCGATATTATCAAAAAATCAAAAAGGCTTTTGTATTTGTGATCCAAGGCTAGACCACAACACAGCTCCCATGTATACTTTTCAAGTTATGCACAAGAACAGACAAACAGAACTTGAACACAATATCCTTGCCCCCCCCCCCCCCCCCCCCCAACCTTCAGGATTCTTGCAAACAGTCGTACAAAGTATTATTGATTAGAATCAGCCGCTATGTTAGAAACTGTCAAACTGATAGACAGAACTATTGTGTCCTGAAGTGTTACTATCTGTACGAGGTGGGATATCAAAGCACAAGCCAATTTAGGTTTTTAAAATTTATGAACATGAATTTCACATCTGATAATATAAAGGTTAGAATATGTGGTAATCTGGCTCTGCAGGGAAGTGGCTCAGCAGCAAGTAAGACTCTGCAGTTTCTTAGCCAAAAGTTTAATGTAAAGTGTGACTCGATCTCTATGGTAAATTTAAGAAAATTTTAAGATGCCCTCTTGTGGATCACAGTGAAAATATCATTTCAGGCCTAATTTGTGATACTCTATATTTGAGAGACTGTGATCACCCATATTTCACATACCAAGAATGTAACGATCTTCTTCAGTTCATGTGTTGTCAATGAGTACCTAAATTAACTCTGCATGTACTTCGCTTAATTTTCTTTTTGTACATATATGTTGCATTGTACAAACTGTATGTTATTTTCTGTGTGTGTTTATTTGTACTGTTGCAATTTTGTACCATGAGTACAAGAAAAAAATAAATAAATATCTGTATTGAGTGTGTATGGTTGGCTGTGTGTATGGCTCTTTGAGTGTCTGTTTTTGTGGAAAGAGGAGGGGACATGAACATAAATTAAAATATTTCGAGGACCCACATTTCTTACAGAACCGTATATGTCTAAATGAATAAACAGTCACATACTCTCGAGAACCGTAAAATACGGACTAATAGTAATCCCAAAATTTAAATAAAGTGACATTGATAATATGTAAATATAATACTGGTTACATATTTTTGACTCACAGCTAATAATAAAGAAAATGGTCTATAAATATATTCTTTAACTGTGTTCAGGCAATTTAATATCTCTATTTTTGGTATAGTTTCAAAATTGGAGATTATTTTATATCATATAAGTATATTCCACTTTTATGTCATGTACTTCCAATATAAGAAGACGACAGTTAATTTTATTTGTAGACACGACAGTTATAAAACAGGTGGTATACAATTTGTCTACTAAATAAAATGGATACACCTTCAGTTTAAACAAAACACAACAAACTTAAATAAATAACCTTTATTTGTGAACATAAAAGCATTGTTATTTCTTAACATATATCCAGGATGGTCAAATAAAAGTGTAAACTTCATTGATTTTATTCAAACTTTGTCCAATTATATTTTACAAAGTAAACCTCTTTCTGGGATTAAATAGAATGTTATCATGACAGGACCGAATCAAATGCTCACTTAATTGCTTTTAGTCTCAAAACCAATTGACTTAATCATTTGTTAAGTAAGTTAAGGTACTTGTTCAATTGTCATCTGCTAATGAATTTCACCCCATAAGGCTTGACATCAAATAAGATGACAAACTGGCTTAATCTGGATTACCAAAGCTACTTAGATGATATAAATCTGTCCTAAGAAGAAATTTGCATCAGTCAAATTGAGACAAGTAGTTAATTATAATGAAACATATGCATGTCAATGAAAATATAACTAAATGCTTATTATAATATATAAACTACAGGTTATATATTAGTTCTAGATAGATTATATAAAAGCTGTTTTTGAAATTTTATTTTACTAAATTTCTTAAAATTTGAATTTTTCCTTGATATTTATTTTTATTCTTAAAACTAAAATTGTCACTTCAATATTTAATTTCCTTTCATTTCAAGTGGAAAAATGTCACTTGAGGAGCTGCTTCATCAAGTGAGCTCATGTGCTCTGTACACTTTTTCCAGAATACAACTCATCTTAAAAGGTAAGTTAAATCTTAAATTGTTAGTTAAATCTTAAATGGTAAGCTAAATCTAATTATATATCTATAATGTATCTGGTACACTACCATTGATTTGCTATTTGTAAACTTGTATAAATTTAATATCAACTTTATTTATCTATTTATTGGTTTCAACAGAATTTGTTCTACTTCAATTGTCAGGTCCGACAAGCAGGTAATGTTCTCCAGTGCATTTGTTTGTTTGTGTGTTGGTTTATCTGCTTATGTTCCCTTTAAATCTGAAACTCATTTGCTTTTTTATGAAAATTTTTATGTAGATAAGGCATTATCAAAGGGAGAAGTGATAATGTTTTGAGAAAGATCCTTAACAAGCTTTGGATTCAAAACAAAATTCAAGCGTACCATGTTTAATGAACATTTTGATGAACTTATAATGTGGGGATTTTCTGCTACCCCGGCAGAGGGCTGCAGTCTCGGAGTGCTTTTCCTTATTTACAAGAATTGTAGTAAGAAATGGAAAGTGCAAATCTGACAATATACAAATGAGTCTTATATATCTTATTGTTTGAGGATGCAGTTAGTTACCAGCTGTGCAATTATTACTTGAACCAAGGAGTTATTATTTTCATTGCTATTTGATTGTTTGTTTTTAGCAGGATATTGCAAATACTACTGGTTGGAACTTCATGAAAAATAAATCAAAAGATGGGTCTTGATTCAACTTAGATCCAATTAAAATTAGAGAGTGGTCTGGATCACAATCTGGATACAAAGGACTTAATCAGCATGTTGCCATTTACTTATTATTATGTGCCTTGGGGGATGACTGCACTCTCCAAGTGTTTTTGTATGTTTTCATTGTTTTGGTCAAAAGTAAGATTTTGTTTGAGTTCCAGAATGAATCAAGAAGAATAATTCTGTTTATTCTCTAAGGCAGCTGTTACATAGTTTACACTATAAAAAGTGCAATTAGGTTAAATAAGATTGGTGTATGTATGCCCTGGTTTAAACAAAATTACATTGTTTGATAAAATTACATACATTTCTGAAAACTTTGAAATGAATATACTTGCATGATATATTTTAATTGATTCATCAAATTATATGAAATAAGTAAATTTACCGGCTATTTTGGTTTTACAATTAATATTTTCTGTATCAATTACAGAACCAATTTTTCAAAACAATAGTTATAACTAAATAATATAATCTTTTGTCACGACATAAAGTTCTTCATTGTTTAGAAATATATATGATTTGTTTAGAGAAAGAATGTAAATTTTAATGCAAATGTAAAGATTTTTGCACCTTATGGACTAAACGCACATAGCTAATGTTTTTCATTTATAATCAAATTTATGAAAACGAGGTAAATACTGCTTGTTTGTAGTTGTTGTTTGACATACTCTTAAAATTGGCACCAATATTAAAAGGCAAAGAAATCAACTCTCTAATCAGAGTTTCTGACATAAATATGATAACTTGTAAAGTGGATTGGTTGGTAATGGGTTATTAGCCAAATGGGGGAAATTAGAAACAAAATTCCAACATGAATTATCGCCCCTTAAAACACCTTTTTGTGCGTAGTAGATTAGAACTTGTGCTGATATTAGTGTATATATCCAACAAACCTCATCCGAGCTGAATTTCACCAAATATTTGCAAATAAACTATTTTATTTTTGAAAAGGGGCATTAAAAGCTCTAGCTTAAATGAAATGATAAAAAGCAAATCAAATTCAATCATCTTTTGAAATGTAGTCTTCAGTTTATAATACTTAACACTTTCCATGTACTTTAGTCACCTAATTCATATATCAATTTGTTAACAACTTGCTAAATGCTTCATGTTTTCCTCAAACATAATAATCTAGCTAGTGAATGTGATAGAAAAACCTTCCAAAATCATAGATGTTTGGTTTAAAACACCTAGGGATAAAGTACACATAACTCTTACTCATGGCCCTCATAACTGAACCTAGGTCCTCAGTGGCCTAGTGGTTAGCAAGTTTGGCATCTAATCATAGGCTGTCACCTCTGTGGGTTCGAGTCCCACAAGTGGCAATTCTGAGGACCTGTCCCAATATGACCCTAGCTGTTGAACGGGACGTAAAACCCCAACTTTGACTTTGTTAACAACTTGCTAAATGCTTCATGTTTTCCTCAAACATAATAATCTAGCTAGTGAATGTGATAGAAAAACCTTCCAAAATCATAGATGTTTGGTTTAAAACACCTAGGGATAAAGTACACATAACTCTTACTCATGGCCCTCATAACTGAACCTAGGTCCTCAGTGGCCTAGTGGTTAGCAAGTTTGGCATCTAATCATAGGCTGTCACCTCTGTGGCTTTGAGTCCCACAAGTGGCAATTCTGAGGACCTGTCCCAATATGACCCTGGCTGTTGAACGAGACGTAAAACCCCAACTTTGACTTTGACTTCATAACTGAACCTGCAAAGCGCAACCACCTGCAACAAGCAACTACTTTTGCATTTTCCCCTGGGTGGTTGATCTTCCCAGGTTCGAGTGTATTTTTTCAATATGAATAACCCTTTGTTATGTGTATATTTGTAGAGCCATCAGCCATTACCATGGTAACACAGGATCATCCTTTCAATCCCTCATTACCAGATCCGCCCAGAAAAAGTGGGGTGAAGAGGAAATCACGTGACCTTACCGCATCATGTGACTCTAACTACGCACCTGCAATTAAACAAAAACGTGTGTGCGCAAGACTTTTAGCGCCAAAAGTACTGGATCCCCTATTATTGCTCCGGGAAGAGTTACATTGGATGAGGGAACAAGAATCAAAGCCTTGTATGTGGATAGACAGGTGGCCAGAAGGTGGGTACTTGAGGCAAGCTTGTGACGTCACTAAACAACAACATGCGGACGTCATAGAGTGGCTGATGATGATTCACATGGGTTTACATCTGGAGAAGAATGCTTTGTTTGTAGCAGTGAATTTATTAGACAGGTGCTATATTAACACACTTCCATGATCAAAGTTTCTCTTTAATAATGCTGCATATCACACAGATATGTAATATAGGAATAAGAAGTTTGTAAGAGTTTTTTTCTATTTCATTGTCTTTAAAATATCTACTTAATTTTGTTTGAAATGTTACTTTAACCAAGTCATGTGTTGAACTTGTACTCTAACTTTAAGTGGATAAGTTGGCAGTTGCTTTCCTTTTCTCTTTGGCGTCCAGAGACTTACTATAATCGTGTACACTGGTTTTCTCAACAACTTTTACAAATACATGTACCACGCGATATGGCAAATAGAATATGTCAAAATCAATGCTGAAATCTCAAATTAGTCAATGAACACATTACTCAGTGTATTCTTACTCAGTTATCCAGTCAATCAACTTGTTAGCCCTCTAATAAATCTATCAGCCAATCAGTGAATCAGTCACTGACTCACTCCTTCACTTAATCAACCTATCAGTCAACTAACCAATCAGTCAGTTACTTGGTTATTCAGTTTATCATTTTATATACTTGTCATCCAATCAATCAGTTTACCAATTACCAATCACAAATTTAGTTAACTCCACAAACAGCTAAATAGCTAGTCAATAAGTTAATCAATAAATCAATGTTATCTTGTATTTTTGTAGATATACTCAACATGGCCCTATCTCCCTTAAAGCCTTGAAGCCAATTGCTCTCAGCTGTCTGTGGATTGCCTCCAAGATGCTGGACCAGTATCGCAGGGTGCCTAAGGAGTAGGTATTGATGAAACGTCTTGGCCCAAACTACACCGCCCAGGAATTTCGCACCTGTGAACGGATGGTCTTAAGAGCCCTCCAATTCCATCTCTGGAAGCCAACGGCATTGGAATTTGCAGAGAAATATGTCAGTATCTTACAACCAGAAGTGGCTTTAGCTATAAGAGACAAAATGCATTGTGCTTTGGAACTTTGTCTCAGGGATTGCGAAATGTCAGACAGGAAGCCATCAGAAGTTGCACTGTCAGCGATAAGCTAATCCTTGGGACTTGAGACTGATTTATTTGCCTCCAAACTGAAGGATCTGTCTAGATATGAGATCCATACACTACATGAGAATGTTGTAAATATCTGCAATGCTGCATACCATTCGTATAAGTTGCAAGACTACAACCTTCAGTAAATACCCTAAAGCATTTGACCTTGTGGACAATGTATATTTGGGCTTTCGTACAATGGCTTCCAAATATCTGAAGTAGTGGATATATAATTGATTGATACACCCCTAGAAATAGTTTGTTTATCATGTTTGCTGATCCTGTAGATATAACAAAATAACAATATGCCTATACACTATAATACTTATGCCACCCATGCCTATAACGCTGTCATACTCATTCATGATATACTCAATAAATATTTTACGCAAGTTATTTGGGAAAGCTTCCTAACACAAATGAGATATGATACACAACTGAATGAGGACAAATTTTTAGCTGGAGAAAACCATGTGAAGACCCATAACTCATATGAAAATATAACCATAATGTTATGAATAAGTTTCGAGTTATGCATCGAATTATGACTGAAACATGCACACAGACAAACAGATATGATTATAATATTCTCGCCAC
Source organism: Sabellastarte sp. h YS-2021 (assembly GCA_964017235.1). Taxonomy (NCBI): domain Eukaryota; kingdom Metazoa; phylum Annelida; class Polychaeta; order Sabellida; family Sabellidae; genus Sabellastarte; species Sabellastarte sp. h YS-2021. Next base: position 5,182,153 of record OZ024930.1, on the reverse strand, counting down.
TCCCATTTTTTTTGAGGGGGGATGTGGGGGTGATGTTGAAAGTAGTAATGAACCTTTAAAATCTAATGTAACGTGTACATATCTTACATGTGTGCATCATGAGCTAAGGACAGTCATTTGAAGTGTGTGTTTCATAAATTCTGCTAGACTGTATAACTTTATTTTCACTGAATGTATATGAATCCAATTGCTTCGTTAGGTCAAGTATTGCATGAATATAAGCATTTAAAATCTAGAATATTGGGACGTTCTGTAACAAATGTACAAAACTTCTTGTTTTTTACAAGATAAACTGTAAAATACATAATCATATTTTTGTGTTGTAAAGGTAAACTGTTCAATACATAATCATATTCTTGTGTTTTACAAGATAAACTATTAATACATAATCATATTCTTGTGTTTTACAAGATAAACTGTTAAATAAATAATCATATTCATATGTTTTACAAGATAAACTGTTAAATCAATAATCATATTCTTGTGTTTTACAAGATAAACTGTTAAATACATAATCATATTCATGTGTTTTACAAGATAAGCTGTTAAATACATAATCATATTCTTGTGTTTTACAAGATAAACTGGTAAATAAATAATCATATTCTTGTGTTTTACAAGATAAACTGTTAAATACATAATCATATTCTTGTGTTTTACAAGATAAACTGTTAAATAAATAAATAATATCCATGTGTTTTATAAGATAAACTGTAAAATACATAATCATATTGCATATGTTTACAAAGTGCTGTGTAGTAAATAGCATAGAATTGATGTAATTTTTCACCAACAGTATTTTATTGTACACAAAATATTTACTATTGTGTATGTGTTTCTGTAGCTATTGTTTGTTGTACAGAAATAAATAACTGATTTTATTTTTGAATAATTTTTATCATTGAAGTCTTTAGAAAAATTGGAGTGGTTGGTCCTTGCAGGAGGTTTTGTGCTCTTTGAGTGCTTTTCTTGTTACTTTGTCCATTTATATATTGACAATATAGGAGGAACCAAATCCAATTCTTAACGTCGATACTCTTTCAAAGAATTTGATTCATCTTTCCCTGTTCCTGTTGACTTGAAATCAGTTTTGTGGACAATGGATTCTTTAAACAAAAGAATTTCAAGTTAAATTCCACAAAACAAGTGCAGACAAACAATTTATTTTTAAGTTGTACCAATTTTTAGTGGCAAGCAGCAAGTATTTCAAAAGCATATATCTCTGTAATTCAGTTCATGATTTATAATTTAGATTAACAAAATAAGCTTTAAGTTAAAGCAAGAGCCACAGTGGGGAAGTGGTACTACACTGGCCTCCAACCTCTGAGGTCGGTGGTTCAAACCCCAGACTGTATGTGAGAAAGTTTGTAGTTGCTCACTGATGGCCTGCAGCTTACAGTACAGAACTTTGGCCAACTGTATGTACTGGTTACCTCTGCGCACAAAACAACCTGTACAGTGTTCAAAGTGATGTAAAACCCCTAATAAATAAATATAAATAAATATAATTAAAGTGAGTTTTGTCAAGTGACATCTGTTTTATATTTTAGTCATTGTATTGTGTTTTATATTTATACTCATCCCAATATCCCCTTGTACTGTGGGATCCAAGCACAACAATCCTGACTGCACAAGTACAGCTCAAGCTCTGAAGTGACTGACATTCCCCTAACTGAAAGATAGAGGCTTCCAAGGATGATCATTTCTCAACATCTTTGAGGTCCTTGAGTCTGCCACTGGTGATAGGACCTAATGAAAGGGGCCTTTTAAGTGGTCATCTGAGCCACTATGTACCCACCTTTACCTGGGTTCAAACTCTGTTCTCTGTGTTCCTAGGCGAGTGAGTTACCAATTATAAATTATAATAATGTTATAACATATATCCATTGCATCACTCTATATATAGAGGGGGATGTGTTGCAATGGATTGACAATCTATTTCCACCTTTCCCAATCTAGGTCGGACCAGGAATAGATCCCAGGACACCAAAAGATGAGGCAAGTTTAAATATAATACAATAAGTTTCACAATGTCTCAAGCTCTGGGGTTCATCACCCAATGGTTGGGGTTCCAATTTCAGCTCTGCTTTGTTTACATAAAATTATGCCCGGGGGGAGGGGTAAGCTCACTGCTAGAAAGTAAACATTGATGGCTTAGCCACAGCCAAAATACTTCTGTCTAAATGATATCACCTGTTAATCTCGCTCTTAAGGGTTATTTGAAGGAATTTTTACATGTTTTCTTACAATGTGCTCATGGGCTTGACTATAAAATGATGCACAAAAGCAAACATAAATCTTTTGTGTTTAACTTGTAAAAAGAGCACTCAGAGACCGCCTAATTCTTCCAAGGCCCAACACCTCAATTTGTTTATTTGGGTTTTTATGTCACTTTCAACACTGTACGGATCATATCACGACGGGTAGTTTTGTGGGCAGCGGAAACCCAGTACATACAGTTGGTCAAGTTTCCCACATAAGGTCCAGGGTTTGAGCCACTGCGCCACTGTTGCCCCCCAACACCTCAAATATTGTTTATGAGTGCACTGATAAAGAAAATCCTTAAAAATCTTAACAGCTGTTTCTTGTTCCATTGTGGACATTTCCTGAACATTTCATCCAAATGTATTCATAACAAGTTATTTTTCACACAAACAGACTAAGAAACAGACAGACGACCCCAATTACATAACCTGCTTGGTGGAAGGAATTATCAAGTCACTCAGTTTTTACAACAAAACTCAAGGTTAAAGTCACGTGATCATCCCCTGTGCACAGCATATAGTAAACCTTGTTTACAAGGTCACCAGCCCAGTACAAATACAGTTGTAATCCCTCCATATTGTGTCCTCATTAATGACATCAGTTTGCCCTCTGGTTATGTAAACATCAGGCTCTTGTTTCAGCTGAATGACTTTTCCATTGTGTTTTAACAAGACAACACAAAGTCATGTGTTTATATTCTCAACACTTCCCAAAGGTCACCTCTCAACCTTAGGCTGCCTTCACACTTCTACAACTGACATATTTGTCTCGCTACAAAATTGAATGCAGTCTGCCCAAATATATGCATTTTTTTCTTTTAAAGTTGTGACGTCACACTGGATATACCAAAATGAGAGATATATCTTATTTTTTACCTAACCCAATTTGTGCAATATACAAAGACATAAAACACATTTTCCATAGAGGCTTACAAGTCAATTTAATTAAATGAGATTTACTGTGTATAACAGATGAGGAGCTGAATAAAACAACTAAAATTTCCCATTGCATTTATCATTAGACGATAGCCTTTATAAACTCCCAACTTGATAACAAGAATTTTCAAACTAGTAAATAAGTTTTCCGTCTAATTTCATTGGAATTATAAATATATCAGCTACATCCACATTCAGAGAATTAGTAAAATATTATTGCAAACATAGATGCAAACCAGGTGACCCTATATCTTGAACACTGTACAACAAACTGATGGTCATCTTCAATTTCCATTTTATTGCACAAAAGACAGGCTTGATCTGACCATTCTTTCTAATCTTTATGTTTGTATACATTTTAACAAAAATCAAAGTCAATTTTCAGAATAATAAGATGAGATCGTTAAGTAAAATTCAAATATATATTGAAATGATCGCATGGGCAGTGTGAATGAGCCACACGAGAAAGTATAGCAGGCCCTGATAACTCTCATTCTTTCATCAGCAGATTCACACGACTAATCTTCTTGCACAGTCAATTTGTTTATTTGGGTTAGCATCGCTTTCAACACTGTATAGATCATATCACGACGCATCATTTTATGGGCAGAGTAAACCAGTGTGTACAGTTGGTCAAGATTCTGTACTGTCAACTGCTGATCAGTAGTAAGCTATGTGGTCCCACATAGGTTCCGGGATTTGAACTACAAACTTCAGATGTTGGAGGCAAGTGTGTTACCACTGCACCACTGTGGCCCCCTTTTACAAAGTCAAAGTTGGTGTTTTACGTCCTGATCAACAGCCAGGCTCATACTAGGACAGGTCTTCAGTAATGTCACTGATGGGAGTTGAACCCACATACAGGTTGTAGAATCAGACGCCAAACTTGCTGACCATTAGGCCACTCGGGACCTCTTAAAATTTCTTTCAAGACAAGATAAATTGGCTCCATTTATACAGACTGCGTACAAGATCAGCATAATTATAAGTTGTAACATCCTAAATATAAGCTGTAACAGCCTAAAGCTACGTCGATAAGCAGTTATTGCACCCCCACATGTATCCTTTTGTGCTGGTTACTAGGAAGAATGGACAAAGTTGCAAGTGACTGGTAAGTGACACACAAGTAAAACGCAAGTTTTCTGCAGGAGTTTGGGGGATGCAGACGGCACTCCATGGCTGTTTAGTGGAACCTGGTATGTGAATTATTTCTTGCATGGTTAAAGCTTCTCTTACATCCCAGCATATGTGTATGCACACGTAAGTGTGCTGCAAATATTGTAGAAAAAATATGCGCTTAGCATGGTAGTGGGGTAGCAGAGATTTGCACTTGCAAACAGGTGAATTGTCCCAACAAGAGTATCACTACCTGAATATCTAAAAACAGACTGAGACCAGCTACAGGTCTCCTAGTGGGTTTATGTACATGCAAGGTACACATGACTGTATGATAGGACAGATAGAACCTACAATGAGAGATAGAACCTACAACACTAGCAAGGAGAATGCACATGCCTTGTAACACATGACTGTATGATAGGACAGAAAGAACCAACAATGACAGATAGAACCTACAACACTAGCAAGGAGAATGCACATGCCTAAGTCTCTTGTAAGTTAACCTTGAGATATGGATGCATTTGTAGCCATGTTGCGTGCAGTCAGAGAAAATGTGGATGTCAATTTTCATTGCTGGGTATCTACGACCTTGATATTTTTTCTGTTACAAAATCACAAGTGTAGCTTAAGTGTCCCTTGCAAATCAGCCGATTTTTTCTCTGTAACCAGGACGTATGTGCATGTACAATGGGATGTAAGAGAGGCTTTACTGACACACAGCCAGGCTACAAGATCCACTTGCTTTGTAAGTAAGAGCCACCTGTAAACATCTACTTGACTCATAAACTGGCAACTGCTTTAAATTTCAGAAACAAATGTAGGACCTGTGCATGTACTAACCCATATGCTGGGACTGCAAGGCACTTATGACAACTTAAGCTTCTCTTACATTCCATCGTACGCATATACACAGGTAAGTGTGCTGCAAATATTGTTGAAAAATATGAGTGTATATTCACCCAACAAGAGTGTCACTACTTGAACATCAAAGAACAGTCTACGACTAGCTACAGGCCCCACAGTGGGTTTATATACATGCAAGGTACACGTGAGTGTATCATACTGCATGTGCAAACCCTGTAAGTGAATGGGAGATCGTGCAACACTAGCAAGGAGAATGTATGTGTGCAAGTCTCTCGTAAGTTAACCTTGAGACATGGATGAGTTTATAGCCATACTGCATGCATGCAGAACAAATGTGCATGCCAATTTTCATTGCGGGGTCTGTGTGACCTTGATATTCTGTTATAAAATCACAAGTGTAACTTAAGTGTCCCTTGTAAATCAGCCCATTTTTTCACTGTAACCAGGACACATACAATGGGAGGTGAGAGGCTTCAGGACAGAAGAACTCACTGCAAAGTTTTCAGAAATGGGACGAGCATATATGATTACCACAATTAGGCTCCTTATCTTTACTAATGAAAAGACATCTGGAAAGCATATTCGTGAAAGTGTAACTGGGGTATTATGCCACATAACTACAGGGTCTAATTATTATGTAGTATCTGTAACTAAGTAACAACACAACTTATAGTACATTTGAAGCACCATAAAGTCATAAGCTAATCGTTGACACTCTGAGTAACCCAGGAATCTCCAATATTTACCCTGGATTGAGAAGAATGTTTGAGAGAAGGGTTGCTGGAGGGGAGGGGAGGGGGGCTCTGAAAAAATACAACTGTTACATGATAACAAACATCAATGTAATTGGAGTGGCACAAACACAAAAGAGTTTTGTGTTAATAATTATTGTAAGAGGTTTTAGTGACCTTGATATTAAGATGATTGGTATTTTATTCACTTTCTAACGTTTCAGTAGCTATCTTAACATGCATACGAGTAAGCAATGGTGACATCAAACCCATCCGCTCAGTTATTTGTTGTATTAAAATACATGTAGAAATGGAAGGGAAATCTAAGGTTAAAACTGGAAAACATATATATACAAAATACATGAAGTGACATTAGCCCACATACATATTTATTGTACAGCATGTCCCATATTTCACCTAGCCTTGCTTAAGGCTCACATTTGTACCATATCTGTTTCAGGTATACAGATAATTGGTATTCACAAAGCACTCATATATGTTGGGAGATATAAATTCATCAGACAGACAGGCATAGTCTCTGTTTCAGCAGTATGCTAATGTAAAAGCCAGCATATGTAAGAGTGCATTATATTAACCAAAACTTTGTTGTCTGAATTGAAGAGATTTTAACCTTTAGCAATGTCATATTTGACTTAAGGTGCCCCTTATTATAGATAATTTACACAGCTTAAGTAGTCTGCATTCTCCCGGTAAAGATGAATTAATTTTACAACTTACTTCTGTAAAGTGGTGGGCAGTAATTCATAATTTATAGACAGATTTTGATAACTGTTTCACCATTACGTTCATGACTCGGTCACAGGAATTAATCATCATTATATTGTAATCTATTTATTCACAGGATCAAAGAGAGGTAAAAAGGAACATTAAGTAACCATATTTAGATCATTGTATGTCTTTTTCAAAATTGGGTCCATTTCATAAAAATGAATTCACAAGATTCCTATCACATAGGCAGGCGTGGCTTTGCAGTAGCCACACCACCTGAATGGAACAAATTGCCACAAACTGACAGATCTCAGCAAACAATAGATGGTTTCAGAAGCCAGCTAAAGACTCACTTGTTCAGGCTGACATACCCCCCCACCTTAGTTATACACTGGCGGGCACTTTTAAATGTCAACCCATGTCTGTCCCTCGACTCTCCCTTCTTGGACTTAAGCGCATTAGAGGATTTGTGTCAATTTTGCGCTGTATAAGTCCTACTACGTGTATTATTATTATAAATAGAGCTTCTGGTAACCAAAAGATGCAGTTGTAGAGCTGTGAAAGAAGGTAGCCCAGCCACTTTGTACTATTTAGCAAAAAAAAGAAACTAGATGGTAAGAGCACTCAGAGAGTGCATACCTCTGTCCTGGGTCAAAACCTCTATGTTGTTTATGACAACAATGATAAATAAGTCCCTGAAGAAATTCAGTTTCCAAAATTGGTTGCCGGTCATTTTCAAAGTTACCAACCCATTTACAATGTCCCATTCTGTCATCAACATGTATTTCAATTTTGTTTCAAATACTTCTTCTAATTGCTCCGTGGTTGGATCTCAAATGTGGTTAGTGCATGGTTAAAAAATGAGCTGCCCTATCTTGGCTATTTGATCCCCACTCACCCCCTCAGGTATGGACATTTTCGTTTAGCACATGGGAGTTCATAGCAGGAGTTTCAAACATTTTGAAAAAGCCGCCATGCCCTGAAAATGCTGTGTCTTTAGTAAGATTAGACAAGGTATAGAATTTCTAACATATAAGTTATAACTTTATTATTGAATCATACCTCACTGTTTCAGAGGGGCCACGGTAGCACAGTGGTAACACACTCGTCTCTGAGGTTGGAAAAGCTGGTAGTTGCTTGCCGTTGGTTGGCACTTTACAGTACAGAACTTAACCATCTGTATGTACTGGTTTCCTCTGCCAATAAAACTGCCTAAAACTATCTGTTTCGTGTTATCACTGGTGTTGACGAGTCTGTATAGAGTCATATTTAGATGGTCATCAGATTTCCTGTGAGTCACACAATCTTGTCCCATATCTTGCCATTTTAGGAGGGTGTTTCAGGACACTCAGGTAGATATTTATAGAATGGGCAAATACAATGACAGATCACTCATCAGTTGATAAAGAACCCTCTTTAATGGTCCTTAGTGGACTCTCTTTTATGTCACACTTCAGATTTTGTCAGTTATACTCTCAAAAATGAAAAGTAATCTCACAGTGAAGTGTTTCAAATGAATGTGGATATTATTGATGCAGGTTTCATTGGATGCAATGATCCAGAGTTAGTGATTTAAAGTAAAGTTGTTGTTTTTTCGTCTTCTTCTACATATTGAATGAAGATGACAATATTATACCAGTATGTAGCACGAAGCATTATATTGTCCACTTTCATCAGTGATATATAATTTTTTAGTTTGCCTAATGAGGGATATTTTGTTTTATTATCCACCATTTTGTCAGAATTATAAGAAAACAATCAAATTAAAAAAGTAGAATACAAAAAGACTATCATGTAGACATGTAGAAGCACCGGTAAATGTTAAAACTTCAATTTAACTTGAGATTTCTCTCTTCTTGTCATTTTGCATGGATTTTAATGGGAACATAGCAGAATAAGACGTAACAAGAAACTGACCAGGCGGTTGCAGCAAAAGACAAGCCATGAAGTGTATAGGGTATTCCTGTTTCATTCATGTCAGTTATGGGATCTGTGGCTATAAAAGGGGACAGTCAGAATGCAGAATGCATTATTTTGATTTTCAACACCAACGGATGACAACTGTTAGTGTTTGAGATAGGCTTTTGTGGTTTGTTTTTTTGTGGAAATAAAGTTAGGATTTAGTGCACTTTTGCCAACTAGCTGATAGGCTTTTGGTTTTAAAGACACTAACTTGATTTGACTTATAAGAGTGGTCCTAAAAAGTCAAAAAAGAATGTGAGGAAGATAGAAGTCCCCACACACATACAGAGTTTGAATTGAGAGATACAGTTGCAGGAGGATCCACAGTATGGGAACCAGCATATGCTCTGACATAACACACCAGCCACAGCAGCCACTACCAGGGAATACATCTTGACCATTTCAGACACCCAGATAATTCCCCCACAAGCAAGCCAAGTCATACAACCAGTTCAACCAGGCCAGGGCATGTGTCAAGAGATAAAACAGCCCAGAGGGGAGCAGACCTCAGACTCACTTGTTGACGGGCAACAACCTGGGACTTTGAGATAGCTACATTTCTACATCAGCTACATCAGCCCAACCAAGACCTTCAATCCACCGTCTATAGCCTCTGTCACTGGAGAAGAAACTTCACACAACATTTCAGGCCTCTCTAGCTTTTTGGGAATATACAGTCATGCACTACCAGCAGATGGGCACACCTCAACCATTTACACCAGGTTTACAAGCATCAACACACTACCTCTCCTCCAACCACCCAGCAGCAGGAGCCTCCTCAGCAGCCAGTCCAGCCCCCTCAGCAGTCATCCGAGCCCAAGCACCAACAGCAGTAGATTAACTGCAACAAACTTCAAAAGGTCCTTCCCAGGATCACTGCTGCATACCTGAATCTTACCAAACAATTGTTCAGCCGAGTGTTTAAAAAAAAAAAAACAAACATTAAACCACTCAACAAAACACACACATGACTCGAATACACACACAAAAAAGGAGTCAGTGAGTCAGAAATTTTGAATTATTTTTTTTCTTACAAATAACCTTTGGTGCAACATTTTTACCTTTGAAAACACTTCTAAAACTTGAAAAGGGTGTTGACCTTTAAGAAACTTTGTAAATTTAAAAAAGATGTTGATCTTTGAAAAACTTTGAAAATTTAGGAATAATTTTGACCTATGACAAAATGTGAAAATTTTGAAATGATTTTGGATTTATATTTTGACCTTTAACCATTGACTTTGGCATTTGAGAAACTTGGAAGATTATAAAAGTTTTTGACAGTTCAGAAAATTTCAAAGTTTAAAATACTTTGAAAATGTGAAAACATTTAAATTTTGTAAACTTTTTAACTTTACTTTTCAGCATTTTAAAATACCTATTTTCAAGTTATTAGACATTATTAGAGACTTTGATTTGTTTGGAAATTTGTTGGACAGTGATCTGGACCACCTCCAAACTAGAATGATATATTCCTTGTGCCATTGTCAACATTTCCTGAAAGTTTCATCATAATCTGTCCAAAACCTTTAAGGTTATTTTGCAAACAAAGTAATGTAGCCAAAAACATATCCCTTTGGAAGAGGTAAAGATGTCTGAGAATTTCGTGCTGGTTGTGTAATCTGTACACGTGCAATAAATCCTCGTGTTACATTTTCAATATTTCAAGTGAAAACAGCATTGGTGGATTTTCATTAGATTGGAGAGCCATTTAAAATAAATCTGTATTTATACAAGGTCATGTGACCAGATGTAAGCCAATCAATTTGACATAATTAGCACTAAGCTATTATCAATTTATCTATATATTCTTAAATCAATACACATTTTCCAAATATGTACTTCTATTTTCAATCATATTTGGTGCTATTGTATGCAATTTTATGTTGTTTTGTCAAATATGTTAAGTCATGTGGATTACAATCTTTAGTTGAAACACTATTGCTTCATTTTTGCTTTATAAACTTTAAAGTTTGTGTTTTCAGCAGCCATAGACCCTGTTCACACTACAATCCGTGTTGACAAGGATTGACGGTTGAAGCAGATTGAAGTAGATACATCTCAATCCGGATTGAGTGTCCACACTACAGAGTTTAATCTGGATTGAAAAGTGTCAAAAACTGAGTACAGTAAAACCTCCAAATTTAGATGAATTCATGTAAAATTGTTTAAATGGTACTGTTTTTTTCAATATGGATAAAAATGATAAAATTAATAAAAATATATGACATCCCTACATTATGTTATATGTCATACAATAACACAGCTTAATAACATTTTATAATTAAAACAGACATTTTATATTATTAAGTCTGTGTCAGTTTTTAAGCAACAGACCAATTACAATCTTTTAAATATTCTACTCTTAAATACTATAATAACAATTATTCATGCATTTTATGTTGAATTGCAATCATCTAGAAATTACACAACAATCACTTATAGTGGCCTTTGTGTCAATTATGTACTCCAGAGCTTACAAAGGATTAAGATATATTGAGTTAAGCAATTGTTTCAAGGCAATAAGTGAATTGGTTACAGTAACCATACACTGAACCCTTGTCAACCCGGATTGAGAGGGTTCACACTACAAAGGGAGTTGAACCAATCTGCTTCAATCTGCTTCAATCCACCTCTTGAGTAGGGTTGAGAACCCGCCTTGTCAACCCGGATTGTGAGCATTCAGACTAGTCTCCAATCTGGTTCAATCTGTGTCAACACCGGGTTAAATCACTAGTCTGAACGCCCGGATAGTCATATGGGGAAAGGTACTGAGCACTGTTACGGGTGAATGTTGAACTAACACAGAGGTGAGACCCTGTGATTAGATAACAGACTGATTAAACGCCAGGCCACTGAAGATCTCTGTAGCTTCACAAGCATGACATATCAGTCTTATGCAGTTGGCCAATGCATCTATTTTACATCCACGGTGTGGTTATGTTTTGGGGTGTGTCTGTTTGCTGTTTTGTTTTTGTTCGTGATCAAGAAGTAATCAATTGATCTTTCTGATATAATTTAGTGGGTAGGGTATTCCCAAAGGAAGAAGTAGACTTTTGGGAAAGATTCAGATTACATTCTTGAAAAAAGTTTGTCCCATTTAAATTTTTTTCTGTGACTTTGACTTCCTGTTTGAGATTACTAAAATGCCTAGAAAGTTCTCATAGAGACCTCAAATGGGGGTGGCGTGTTTTCTTGTGTAAAGGATCTTCCCCAAAATGTATTTATTTCTTCCTTTGGCCTTGCCCTGCCATTCCTAGTACCCTATTTCCACAGGTAAAAACAAAGTGGTTAAATTAAACACTAAGCTCATTAACTAAAACCCTACTAGATCTACTAACAGGTGAAATATTAAACATAGTTATGATGCAGTTAACCCATCTATTACCCTACAATAGTGCTAAATAACAGTCACTACAGAATAATTACTTAATAGGCCTTTGGAAAGGAAGGTGCATCAATGATATATAATTTGGGTGGGTCAATGGAAGTTGTTGCTGTAAGAGGCTAATGAATGGTGAGGCTAAATAGATATTCTAACCCTTTGTGATTAATGTTCCTACGTTCTCAAAAACCATCACTGAAATTGCGAAAAATAATGGGAAATATTTCCTGTCTTGATCATTGCTTATTGCTCCAACATCCTTGTGTTTGAAACTATAAACACATGATCGGTATATTATGTCCATTATTTAAGGTATATTTAAACATGTTTATTGTAAATTGAATTCAAGTGAGAATATAAAGTTAAGTAGTGCAATGGTGAACAGATGGATACAAGAGGCATGATATCTCGTGATAGAATGTAAGCCTACTTCTAACATGACACGGCTGTGTCCTCCATTCTGATTGGTTAATCGAGGAAATATTTTATCGGTAAAACCAGCATAACCTGGTTGGTTCTAATTATCGCTCATTATGGCTGTCGTAAAAATAATTGTTTTACCGTAAAATCTGTAATAATTATTAATTTTAAAATAATTTGTCAAATTAGAATAGGAATAACCCCCTCCAAAAGCATGGAGGCTTCACCTTAGGGGTTTATAACCTCATGGTAAAATTAAATGGTACCCGCAGTTGTTTGTCTGTCTTTCGGGTTGGGTTGTTTGGGCGACCTGGGTATCAGTCCTCCCCCAAGGCAGTTTGGTTGTAAAGTTCTGTATTATTAATCATGAGGTTCGGGTACCAGTCTGATTGTTTTTATTCTGGCTTCCCAGAAGTTTGCTCAGTTTCTTAGCAACCTGTAAACAAGTTAAATTCATTGGTGGGACCTCTCACCTTAAGCTTTATTCCTGGCTTGAACTTCAGTTCAAATGTGACTTTTGAAGGAGAAACATGGAAAAAATTTCCCTCCCTCCCACCCAAGGTTAAAGGTTATGTAAATTCCAAGCAGAGTGCTTTCCTATGTAATATCATGTCAGGTTTTTGCAAGATTTTACAAATTCTAACAATTATTAGTTGTTTTAGTTCAAACTCAGCGGGCCTCTTCCTCTTCAAGAGTTTGGGGGGGGGGGGTGTTTTGACCTTAGTGACAGTCGAAATTTGCTATGTATCATGTACTTTGGTTTAAATACGTCCCTGTTCAATAAATTGCAAAGCCCCCCCTTCCGCTGGGGTTCAAGGTCACCTCAGAGGTCAGTAGGTTAATCTCAGTGACTAGGTTTGCATTTCAAACTTTATTGTAACTTCATGTAAAGAATGGCTACATCAGGGCTGCTTCATAATAGTAAATTCTCTGTGCAGTCCAAATCGGTATTTAACCTATTTATTACTACATATATTTACAACAAAGACATATTCATTTTGGTAGATCTGTAAATAGTATTAGTCTGGTATTTACAATTTGTACATAGTAGTTCATATTTTTTTTAATAAAATGGTACCCGCAGTTGGTCTGTCTTGGGGGTTGGGGACTGAGGGATTTATAACCTTAAACCTCATTTCTATATTACTTTGCACTGATAAAACTAATTTAAATCGGTCATTGGATAATATGTTGCACTTGTGTTTTGGTAGGCACTTTGTAAAATTAGATTTAGAGGGTTTCTGAAAACCCTGTTTTAAGACACATTCTGTGTGAATTTTTGTGGTGACAAATATACTGCTGAATGGAGTCAATCAGGATCTCTGACACAAAATTAAAAATTGGCATTCTTTGTGTTGTTTGGTTTGAAGCCAATCAAGGTTGTTAGGCACTGCAAGATCTGTGAAGCATTGTTTTTATCGTAAAAATTAGTTTATGATGCACTTGGGTCCAAGTGAATGTTCATTACTTCTGCCAAGGAGAACATAATTGTGTGTTTGACTGTTTGCCAAAAACTTGAAATATTTTGGACAAATTTTGACAATGCTACATGAAATGAATCACTAATGATTGTAACAGTAAACAAGGTTATATTTGTATTAGCTACTGGTAAATAATGCATTTCAATACAGTTATAGAATAAAAAAAATGAAACATTTGTCTAAATACATGAACTATTACCTTGTCTGAACGAATCTTTATAGTAATACATTGATTTCAAACAATTTAACTTTTCAAAGCATTTACAGTTAAACTAATGTCAATTATTGAAACATTTGGGTGTGGTATAGCCCAAAAATTATAAAAGAACACCCACAATACACAATTAAAAGGTATTATTATAACTCTAGTTAGAAGAAATGAGAAAAATATACAATGCAAATCACTTTCAAGTGCTAGAAGATACCCAATCAACAACAATGCACACATGTAAGTAATGTATTGTTGAGCTAATGGATAGGTTAAAATTAAATATAAAAACTGAAGGACTTTGGAGTACTGCAACTGGTAAAGATAAAAGTCAGTGTAGTCTTTTTTACCAGTTAAGATACACAATAAAATGAATATAAAATAGCTCAATGTGGTCAACCAAAATCATTTAGTGCATGAGAATCATGTCATTTGAAACCTATTTAATGATAATCGTTGGATTTAAAATATAAAGAAGACCAGACGGAGAAAAACCCTTCAGATGAAGTACCACCAGGAGTACAGGAGACCAGAAGCTTCTTAACATTGAGAAGGGACTGGTGTCTCAAAACTACATCACTATTTCAAGGGAACCCAGCTACCATAGCCTATTTATCTTATGGACCTGGTGCCATGAGCAATACACCCCCTCACCCATGTTTGTGACATGCCCTGTTTTAAAAATGATTGGGCAGTAGGTGCACTTGCCTAATCTAGTGCATTGGTTGGGTATTCATTTGATTCCTTTCTTTGACATATAATAGACGCATTGTTGAGTATGCCTCTTAGATATTCATATCTCTTTGACCCAATGTTGTTTTTTCTGGACATGTATTAGAGCAGTGATAATTATGCTCAATAATATCCCAGTTGTTGTGAAGAAAATCCTTACATTTTTGGATTCCTGGGTTAAATGTAGTGGCCGTTATAGATACCCTTAGTAAAATTCTTAGGGTTAACCTCTAGTAATTTATCTTGGCTGCATTTGGTAGCTCCAAGCATGTGCTTCATAAACTGTTTAAATCTCCATCCACAGTTGACATAATATTGACCCCTTTTGTTTCCATTTGTTACAGATCCTCAAGAAATCCAAAAAAATCCTCATTTTTGGTGCTTTACTCAGAATTATTTTTTTGTGCTGTACTCAGAATTGAATTTGATTTTGTCATGAATCTAGTTTCAGTATGAAATAAGTTTTCCCATATATGGCCATATATCTTTATCGTGAAAGTGTCTTCTTTTGATCATAAACCAAAAAAAAAGTGCCTGAAGTGGCTAAATTTTTGAGTACTTTCATTTTATATCTGTCCATAAATTCTAGCATAATTTGGTGCTAATGCTGTACCCATGGCAGTACCTCATATTGGTATATAATGATCATAATTAATTGTGAAATTTGTACTGTGTATAACTAATTTAAGTAGTTCAAATATGCAAGGTGTAATGTGGTCGTTTGTTCGGTGTCCCATTAAATAAGCAGTAACTCCTAGGACGCCTTCATGATTTGGAATGCTTGCATATAATGAAGACACATTTAAGGTTAGTAATTGAGCTCCCTCTGGTCGAGTCTTTTAACCTATTAAAAAGTATTGAGTGTCCCTTGCATATAGTTTGATTTTGGGCACATGATCTTTGATAAGGGCATCTACAAGTTGGCTGATGTGTGCAGACTGGATGACCTGGTCTCCTAGGTATTTGTTATTTCATGAGTTTTTGATAGCACATAAAATCTACCTGTTTTGGCATTGGTGATAATGACAGAGTCAGAATTTTTCTGTGTCATAACTTTGTCATCTCTCATTTTGGTCAAAGCACTGTTACTTTCTTAGATCTCTTAAGTGGGATCTGATGAGGTCACTGAACTGTCTGTACCTACCTCTCAAGTGTTCCCTGGTGATAAACCAAGTGTAGAGGATATGTGTTCAAGGAGACCTACCAAGCTGCCCTGTATAGCTATTTTGTCTCCACCCCCTTTAGCCCTCCCGTATGTGAGAATTTGATGCAACTCATGAAATGACATGGCAAGTTTTTCAAATATTTCAAAATCTCCATTACATGCTGGATGTAGTAGTGAATGTATCCAACCCAATTCAAATTCTGACTTATGTAACTTATGAAACCAAACGGATACTACTAAAACACAACACGCAACATGCTACAAATACACTCAGGTGAGTTAAATATTTTTGGTTGTTGAATAGCTTGTGATGCAAGAAAGGAACTGTGTGAACTAGGTGTTACTTTAAAATGGTTATACACGATTAACAATTTTTGATGGCTGGCGATAATGGTTGCCAACATTTATACTTGAAAATAAAAGACATACAATCTCCAAGAATTTTCTCCTATCTACAAAGTCAAAAAACAAATTGACTACGGTCAAACAGAGGAATTACAACAACAAAAAACACATTTTAAGCGACAGTGTATTAAGTACCTAAAGATAAGTTCACACTTCCCCAGACATATAGCTATGTTGTTTCATTGACCCTGAATAAGCCTGGCACATTAAGTATGACAGGACAGTATAATAAAAGTGGATGAAAGACTTTTTTGATTTCAATTTGTGACATCAAACTGGAAGCATAATTCTAATATGACAGACTCTAATAGGAAAAACTTCCCGAATGATGTACGAAAATCTATATAAAAATCAAGATGACAATATTATAAGAATGTAAAGCATGAGTATTATATAGTTAAGCTTCATGGGTAGTATATAACATTTTAGCTTTCTGACATGAGGTCAGGCCAGGATTCAAACTCTGATCTCACATGTGCGAGGGGAGTCCACCAAGGCCTCTACAGTTCTTATGATGTGTATAACATATTTGTAGGTAACATAGTTTAAGTAAAATATTTACTCAATATCAGCACTTGTTGATGAATTTGTACAAATGATGAAAAATTCTTTATAGTAAAAAAATGTTTTATGTTGGCTCATGTCAGATGTTGATGTGTATATGTCATGGCCAATTCAGTTTACAGTCATACTTTCAGCAATAAAAGACTTTTATGTGTAAAATGTTATTTTTCATACATGGTACCACCCATTTCAAAAATGGGCAACTGAATTGGTACCAATTTCGCGAAATGGCCGAATAAATACTGGATAAATAGTCTTTTTTTTCATGAAATGAGCAAGCCTGGTTGCCTATTTCATGACATTGGCAAGATTCATGCCTATTTCAAGAAATAGGGGATTTCACTGATCAGGACTAACATATAGAAAAGGTATATGAAATGAGTTACAACTGTATTTTCGCAATGTGCTGAATGGTCCTGTATCATATTGTCATTGGTATGCCTTAATACCTACGTCAGGCTTTATTGTGCTAAGGTTACGAGCTATAACCAAATTGGCTAATGTACCGTCAGTCATGGTTTGACCAAATCAGAAACACTTCATATTTAGTAGCATTCATTCAGTGGGATAGCCATTTGGGTAGGATGCTTTCGGAGTGATTCCACACAAGTTGGAACCAGTTTTGGGCTCAGTACTGAATTTTTGAAATGTTCGAAAAAAAAATTCCTGTAACCTCTCATGAGCTGAATTTGATGGGCACAGGGATATTTATACAGGCAACTTGTTCTTGGACATACGTCAGCTACATATGAGGCCTCTTTTTGCAGTTGTAATGATGACGTCATGAAGCAGAAAGCAAATACATACAGATATGGCCGGAGAGGTGAGACCTAGAGTGAAGGGTTGGTGCCATAACACTATAGAACAGCTTAACATATTCAAATATCCGTTATGACTTTTATTATGAATCTACCTGACAGCAGTTTGAATTCTAATTGGACTTATATGGCGCTTAATCTCCATCAAAACACAGACTCAAAGATGTGTCAACCACGAGATGAAAATTCAAAAATTAATTGTATTAATTCAACATATATCTTCAAATAAATAGGAAAGGGATCACCTTTACCGGAAAAGTGTGAACAGCGGTATCGGTTATAGGCCTATACCCACCCATCCTCAGAATAACTGGTATTTTTTTGCACAAGTCGGCATTTAGCAGTAATTAACCATTTCCCCTCCCTTACTCAATGTAGTAGTTTGTAAAATGGGTTTAGAATTTCCAGGGAATATTTAGCCCACTAATTATTTGGATCAATGACCAACAGTGGATATAAAACTGACTGGGTTGCCAGTGGGAACATTAATGTCAGAACGGTAGTTGGGTGTGAACTATGAATTCATTTCTGGGAAGTAATTATCTAAAGGACTTGATGATTGTATATATTGTTTAGTCTTTTTGGTCAGTGGAAATTCAGTGAACAATGAATAATTATAAGAAATAGCTTGTGTTTAAAATGCTTGGACAAATTTTGAAGATTGTGAGATCAATAGGGTGTTTATTTTGTCAATGCTAAAATAAAAATTAACTAAAACACTGTCTTTTTAAAAGGTTATTATATAATTTAAAAGGTTGCATGAAAACAAGAAAAATATATATTTTAATTTACTTGCAACTGGTGTAAAATTATTGGTGAATTAGCAACAGAAGGATAAACAGAGTATTTTAAGTGTCTACTCAAAATGGTGAGTTCTGATTTAGTAATATTTTCAGAGGTTATGTTCTTACTTTTGTGTGTTGGTTTGTATGTTAGTATAATGAATTTATGCTGGTTCTTTAAATAATGATAAGGTCCTCAGTGGCCTAGTGGTTAGCAAGTTTGGCATCTAATCACAGGCAGTCATCTCTGTGTGGGTTCAACTCCCACAAGTGGCAATACTGAGGACCTGTCCCAATATGACCCTGGCTGTTGAACGGGACGTAAAACCTGAACTTCGAATGAGTTTCAATGAATAATTTACAAGCTTTTATCAAACTGACCAATATTTATTGAATTTATTAATTTGCGTTGATTAACTAACTAATATAATGAAAACTCTTATCTTTACTACGCCAGGAATTAAAGACAGCACTTCTTATTATTTTCTGCCTGTATATAACTTAAAATACTGAATTTGATTTCATCTTCTTGGCCTGGACTATGGAAGGGTGATTTTTTTTAAATTGGATTTTGGTGATGCGCGTTAGAATCTGCCTGGCAGAGATTAAGCGCCATTAAATACAAACAGAAAATAATAGAATCCCTGCATTTATTTCATCGCATTTATTTAATTTTATTTTGATTTCAAACCAAATATTATGTTAGTTTCTTTCAAACAATCTAACATAATCATCATCTTTAATATCGATAAAAAATAGTGATTTTCAAACCTATGCTACCAAGGTCTCTCCAAATATTTAGACTGAACTGTTCAAAGCAATACGGTTAAAAGCCCAAATATCAGACTGTTTTTCGTCCAGTGACAGTAAGCTTTGTACAATTTCATGGTTCTTTGAGGGTCCTTTACTGCTGAGATATCCCCATTTTACAGACAGGAAGGTTCAAGTGAGAACAACTTGCGAGGCTCACACTTCCAGAAATCACTTATTTGTTGTTGTTTTTTCCAATTAGTTTTGTCTGCAGACTTTCATGAATTGTGGTGTAGCGTGATGAGTACCTCATCAATGTAGCAATGGGCTACATCAGTACTTGGAAGGGTGACCGTTTCAGTGCACTACTGGTGTACTCTGATGGCTTTGCAGCTAACGCTAGTAGACTGAAACCCCACCGGACTTTCATGAAATTTTCACTTCGAGTGAGGAATCAAGCTATAATAAGAAAATGTTGCATTTTTAAACACAGGCACTTCTAGAGATCACTGTTTTCATTTCTTCTACTTTTTCTGTCTTTCATGAGAATTAGCATAGTGGGATGTCTCTGTACTGAAGCTAATCAGTAGTGGGCTACGTTAGTAATTGGATGGGTGACTGTTTCAGTGCACTAACCATGCTTCTGATGGCTTTGCAGCTTTGCATCAGTAGACCGAAACCCCTTTTGGCCTCGTTTTTTTGTCACCAGGGGCAAGTTTCACAAAGCCTCCTACAGATAAAGGTCATCTTAAATTCAAGGATTTCCTTTAATTTCTCACTCCTTCAAAAATCTTAGTTTTACAAAGCCTCCTTCCTTAAACGAGACCTTGAAAACTCCCTTAAATTTCATGGAAGCTAAGGACCTACCTTAAATTTAAGGAAGTGTCCTTCAAGGAATGTTTAATAACTTTAATGAACTTTTGCTCCCCTCTCTATTTTTCAAGGAAGACCTTTGGTAAGGGGTGTTAAAGGAGGCTTTGTATAACTGAATTTTAAGGCGGCCTTCCCAAAGGAAAAAAATTACCTTTCTTAACTAAAGGAGGTCCTTTCCAAAGGAGGCTTCATGAAACCGGCCCCATGGAATTTGCACATTGAGTGAGGCATCAAGCTATGACGTCAGAGCCCTACTGATGGCTTTGCTACTCATACCTGTAGATTGGAATACTTTTCAACCTTGTTTATTTTGACATCTCAATGTATAATTAGAACAAAAACTATGGGCATAGTAATCAACTTTAATCCACTTCCCTGTCTCTTTTGGTGATCTCTGTTCAATCCAGGAGGGTGAAAAAATAGATTTAATCATTTCAGAGGTGCAAATATGGAAAGATTAAAAGTATAAAATGATAGGGAAATAATTTGTTTGTTTTGTTTTCTTCTTTTATGGACAAGCTTTGTTGTTTTATGCAAAAGATCATTTGATGTATATGTGAGAACATAAATTGTAGGAAAATCGAATTATCTACCACACATTGTGTTTGGTTCAAATAAGGGAACATACAGACCGGGAAATATACATTTTTACATATTTTTTTACCGTGGTCACTTACTGTCTGTAATTACTGTTATAAATGCTGCTCTCTTATTTATATTTATGAAACTATATCACCCACAAATATATCATGTGCATGACTAGAAAGGCATTTAACAGAGCTTCTGTTCATTTTATTGCATCAAAATTTATGCAGAAATGACAGAGGAATCTTAAGTTTTTATTAAAGTTTGTCAAAATGTTTATTTTTAATAGTGTTCTTATATATATGAAAGCCATTTTTGCATATTTTCTTAAATATGGACTTGTTTTACTTATCAGTCACTTATCATGGTGGATGGTGAAAATATATAACTTACCACAATAAACACTTTTAAACTGGTTCTACACACTGATATAATGTCAGCTTGATTGCTGAAACATTTTCTGCATATTTCTTGCAAAAAGTTTTCTTGTTTTTACTTTTAATGTCACCAGATCTTACGACACCAGAGATATATTTATAGTACTGACCTTGAAGATTGTAGTGTGAAATTACAGTCATGTCTCCACTGTTAGGCACTCTCCTCCAAAAATTTGAACTCTACATCACACCTCTCAATACCACGGTCAAGGGCTTGCAAACTAATGGACCAATCTACCTTTGGGTTGTGATTCAGTCCACCTCATATATTGATAGAACCAGTTTGGTGTGATTCCATTGGATTCCGATTTGACACAATGCGGAATGTGTTTTTTTCATTTGGGACCACTATTTAAGAAGGTGGAAAGGGGTTTAAAGCAAGCTGCAAAGCCATCAGAGACATGAGTAGTGCACTGAAGTCGTCACCCATCCCAGGACTAATGTAGCTCATTGCTGCTTAACTTAGTGAAGAGACAGGCACTCATCACGCTATGCCAAAATTCATGAAAGTCCGGAGAAGCACCAGCCTTGCTAGAGCTTGTGCATAAAAATAATAGAAACAGCCATTATATCCTCTTATGAGAAACAAAAAGACATACACTTGAGGGGGGGGGGGTTGAAGGGGGAAGGATATACAGTGTGGCTAATTGTTCATCCAATTATTTCCAGATACAAGGTCTCTGTTTGGAGCCATTACGATGAGTTCGACAAGCATAAATCGAACATCTACAGATACGACCACCCAAAATGGTGTGGTCTTCACCATTATTAACTCATTTTAGTTAAAGAAAAGGGGTGTTTTATTTATCTATAACAGCTAATAAGCAATTATGTAGGCCCCCACTGGTTGTGTCTTCCCAGGACTCTGTCCTGTGTGTTGTTGAAGATACATTAGCGCCTAGTAGAGCTTATAAAAGACTTGCCATAAAAGACCTTTTAAGAGGCTACTTTTTGAGGGGCGATTGGGATTTCTTGGTGTCCAGAATATTATCCAGATTTTTCCCCCAAATTTAATCACTTCTTCCTCTGGTCAGGTGCCACCAACAAAATCAGTTATTGTAAACACAGGCAAAGAAACAGACATACAAATGAAATTAACTGACAGAAAAAGACTAGAAATGTGAAATGGAAGGAAATTCTTAAAGCATTAAAAGTTATTTCCAACCAGAAACTGAGTCATGTGATCTATGTGTGATTATCCACCACATGATTCCCTTGACCTAAATACTTGACCTAATTAAGTAAGCTAGCATTGGTTTTTAAGAGCGAGCCTTGACAGGTTTTTTTTTTTGTCTCCAGACTGTCATGAATTGTGTCGCAGTGTGATGAGTATCTGTCTGGTCACTGGAGTTAAGCGGCAATGGGCTACATTGGTACTGGGATGGGTGACTGATTCAGAGCACTTTTCATTTCTCTGATGGCTTTGTGGCTCTTGCTACTAGACCGAAACCCCTTTCGGCCTTATTCTTAAGTATTTTAATGACTATGTTAGCTAGAAATATCACATAAAAGGTATTATTTCTTCTCAATCACCTTGCACCCTGAAGGGGGTTGGGATGGGGTGGTCGGGTTTGTTTATGGGAGTATTGGACCTGCCTTACTGGTCCTCCTTAAATTTGGTCCAGATTCAGAGCGTGAATCTAGAATTACTTTTCTAATTTTGTCAGCAATATACACAGCCATAACTCAAAAACTATTCATCAAATCAGGATTATATTCTTACACAAGGTGGGGATTACATGTGGCTATGTCATCCTCCTGAAGATTGATCCAGATCTGGTATGATATTCCTGATCTGAATCCAGATGGAAAATTAAAATTTTCTTTTGTATTTTTACCACAGCCTGTAGTTGAGGATTTATGCATTCTTGGACAGTACTGAGGCGGGTAAACATGATAGGGCTGTGCCAAATCTTATGCTAAAATGTAGAAATACACTGCGTATGAGATAACTACTTTATCGCCAATAAAGTCCTGGCAAAAGTAATTTATTTCTATTATAAAATGATTATTGATGTTTTATCCAATATTCACTGGGTTTGTTTGTTTTTAAATTTATTTTTGAGATTATATTGCACAATCATGTTCATAGAATGGAACGGTGGACAATTGTTTCTCTATAATGGACTGTCACGAAATGCGCAGAGACGCGTTTTTGTCGACTGCGCAGCTCTGTTTTATAATTATAAGGATGAAGGGTGGTATCTGGACAAAAATACCAATGAGAGGAATTATATTATACATATTGATTGATGCCAAGTGATGCAATAGTGGGGACATCCCAAATGTATTTGAGTTCTAGCTTTCTACGGTTACTCATACATTCTGGTCCTGTCTGATTATCCAACCATTGCACTACACTGAATCTCATGTCTTTGTGAGAATGATTTTCAGCAGTGAAGTGCCTTGGTATGGGTGTAGATAAGGCTTTCTTAGGATTCTTAAGGCTTGATATATGTTCATAAATCCTATTTATAAGTTGAATACAGCTGGCAGAGGAAACTAATTTACTCTAACCAATACTTTGATATGATGGGTGTTGGTGGCTAAGCCAAGTTTTTTCCTGTGAAGAGTTTTGGTCTTGAGGTTGATACTTTTGCTGGCCTGGGGGTAGTTGGTTCTCTTCTTGTCCACATAGGCTTCCAACAGCCTTTTCTTGCTTGCTTGGGTAATGGTGCTGTCCTTGGGTTCTAACTTTGCAGCTGTGTCTTGTAACAGTTGCATGGTTTCAGTGCTGAGTCAGGCTTCTGGATATGGTGTATCATGACCCGAGTGTAGAGTAGTGGCTGATTGTATTTCTACTGTGCCCATGGAAGTCACAAGAGTGTCTTCACTAGCACTAGTCAACAGGTGTTTTATAATTGGTTATTATTTGTATGCAGACGTTAAGCCTAAGACCTGGTTGAGACCTTCATTGAACATTACCCTTGGTTCTTGTTACATCAAAATCCATGCAGAAATATGGAGAAATCGAACTCTGCCTATGTGTTTGTCATTAAAGTAACTGTAGAAAAACAGTCTTCCCTTGCTTATAAATGCTGGAGTGGGTCTCATAAGATCACGTATCTATATTACACAGTTTAGCAATGGAAATTATGTCAATCAAAGCTCCCATTGTTTTTTGTCATACATCTGTAAAATTTTCTGTAAAGATTTATATCTATGCAGAATTTATATATTTGAAGGGTTTCCTCCTTGAAAAATAATTGAAACCAGCGCTCTCAGAGAGTGCATTCCTTCACTAAGACATTGTGATTTTTTAAACCTAGCTCAGTAATGAGTAAATAGGGATTTGAGACTTTGGGCTTAACTATTTGGCAATTTTTGTTGAGTCGACAGAGTCAACAGTTTTTTTCCCATAATGGGACTAAACTTGAAATTTGCAGTCATTGATTCAACTTTAATCCAACCAAGGAGGTGGCTTAGGTACTGAGCCAAGAGTTACATCCCTTGTTCATAGCATTTGAAACAAGAACTGATGTACAATAATGCTTTTTATCATTTTTGACGTTTTGTATTTTTTTATTTGAAAAATACGTAAAAGCATAGAATTTAAAATTAACACACTTTTCAAGTATTCTCATGTGACAAGCCTAAAGAGGCAACTTAAATCTGGACTAAGTCATACATTCTAAACTTGGTTTCAGTACAAATAAATTAAAACAAAATTGTCTCTGTCATGCAATATTATATTTATATGTATATACCATAAGTATTTTCTGTTAGAAACAAAGAAAATTGACAGAATTTACGTATTTTATAGTTAAGACTTTTGTCTCAGACCATTCTCAGTTGTGCCAGACCATCGCAAGTCCTCACCTGAGAATCTGGAACCGGATATTATCAAAAAAATCCCTGTATAATTTCTGGAGTCACAATCCGGATCACCTTTGAGGAAGGCTAAGCTAAAGGTAGACCCCACCTTCTGTAAAAATATGACCGCAAAAGGTATTTTTTGGATTATCTGCATTGACAAACAAACAGGCAAATAAAGGCGATTACAATATTTTCATATATCCCCTTCAGGGGCTAGGGCAATAATGGTTTCATTTATGATAAGCAAAATACTGTGTATAAATACATATTCATGTCTTATCTTATCTTTCTTTATTCAGTACGGCCAAATCCACATGTGCGTCCGTTCTCTGGTGATCAAGAAGTTTGGACAGAGTGCCTGGGACAAGATAGTGTGAGTAAAAACCAAATCCACATTTTCTTTTCTTTTTGACCATGAAAAATCACATAATAGCATTGCTTCTCATGCTTGCTTTAGGCGGTTTGCGTGGAAATCGTAAGTGCCTTAGTTCTGATACAACAGGCCACATGGCAAATGCTTTGGTAAGCAGTGTGTAATACTACTGCATCTAATTCATTGATCTGTGGTATCAACAAGACAAATGTCACAAAATTTTAAAAAAAGTTCAAAATGAACCGCATCAAATATTGCGAGTGAGGTTGTTGAACTCGTGTTTTGTCATACTGAAGAAGCTTCAGTGGCTACCTACTGCCATCCTTTTGAAAGAAAATGTCATAGTGTTTACAACTACCAAACTGGGTCCAAATCCACATTGGTAATTATGTTAGAAAAGTTTGAACAGAAGGAAGTTGTTTCTTTTTTGTTCTCACACGAATTGTCAGGAGACACAGCTTTGTTTCACAGCCACCCATTAAAATCGACTAAGCTTCTTCAAGTAATCTGGTCAGTGAACATTTCACATGGCTTCAGAAATCATCAAAAAATCTGTATCTTCATGGAAGCCTGTTCCTATTCCTAATCACTCCACTACTTGGATGCTTTTTGCTTACTGCCCATTCGTAAGGTATATGGGGGTTTCCCCTTCTTGGAGCATCAGAGGGTGTTTCTTACAAATTTAGAGTTTTATAAATATTGTACAATTCATTCACTGTGATTTTCTTGGGGGTAAAAGTTTATGTTCGATGATGACTACCTTATTGAATATTCATAATTGTTGTCAACCATTAAAATTGTTTTCTGACTTCTTTTTGTCTTATGGTTTTGAAAATGAATGGGTCATGCACTGACAATAGCGAGGTGACTATAATGATGTGATACATTTGAGTGTGTTATCAGAACAGTGTGAACAGGGTATATAGAATTTACAGCATTTTGTTTTCCTTGATATTGTGTATAAGGGATAGAAGGTTACCAAGTAATGTTTGGGGGTTCTATTTTGTGTTTAGTAGGTCAGAGTAGGTGACTGCTAGGGCAAACCCAACATGGCTGACTCCCCATGTATTCATAGAAAGTATCTTTTGGCTCCTAATTAATAAGGCTATCTTAGTGTTTGGGTGTATTATTACCTTTGGGGACGAGGGGGTGATTGGTGATTGATGAATAGTGTTGGTTCTCAGACCATTAAGTGAGAATAATATTCAGAAAACATTCTACGGAGCCCCTGTTGGGACATTGCATAATATATATATATTATGTGCTATGTCAGGCACAGAGAATGATATCATTATCACAAAATAATTATATTGTGTGCATGATATTATCCCGTGATAACAAACAACTTAGTTACCTAATGTGCTGAAGATCATCCTGTGATCACAAGATAATTAAATAAGTGCATCAGTTAATTATCTTGTGCCCACGAGGATATCTTCTCTGTCAAAGATGTTATTTTTTGCATGACTAACATATAGTAAAATATATTGTACAATGCCCCAGTAGGGGCACCGTAAAATGCTGCACCTGACTAAAAACCATCTGCTTTACCATTAAGGTAGTGCCCATCATTTGCACTTGTTTGAAGTAAGCAGCTATGGATTTCTTGTTATAAGACTCTGTATTGGCACAACGACAACTTACAAATATACTTTACATGAAAAACAGCAAATCATCAACCTTCTGGAAAATCATTTTAGTTATAAAACAGATTTTTATTACGGTTCCTTATTGTTACTATTTAGAATTCCTTGTTTACCAGATAGTTCTGATATTGAAATCTATTTAGATTTCATGTTTTTATGAGAGTACGTAAAATTCTTTAACGAGGTATAAATAACATTAATCATAACTTTCTAGGGTTTAGATTTTTATTGTGGTTCCTGATTAGTAAGATTTAGCATTCTTTCTTTGTTTACCAGATAGTTCTGATATTTAAATCAATTTATATTTTGAAGTATTTTTTCTGACACAACAGGAAGTAAAATATTTTACAGAAAAAAAAGAAAACGACATTAATTAGTGAACATACCCTTCTATATAGTTCTGGGGCCGATTTCACTAAAGGACTTAAACTAAGTTCCTTTATTGGCTAAGTCTTGGACTTAAATCTAAGACTTTGGGCTTAGCTAGGTCTGGGACTTAAATGGATTTCACAAGGGGTGACTTAGCTAAGTCCAAGCTTATCAAATAACCACAGTGGTTTTCTGTGTCATATGACCTTTTATATCAATTTATATCCTTCATTTGATGTATGTTATCTAAGGATAAGTGCTGTTTTGAAATAGAAAACCTTGTTACATCATATAAACTTCCCAAAGACTACTTCAGTGAGGTGTTCTGTACAATTATACTTTATTTACAGCCATTTCAAATTTTGAAGTGGAGAAAAGTTTATGGCGGCTATATTTAAGTCCTCTTTACAAAATTTAAGCCCATTACTTCCCAGACTTAAAGTTAAGTCCACTGACTTAGCAATTTCATGGACTTAGCTGCTTTGTGAAATCCGCTAAGTCTAAGACCACAGACTTAACATAAATTTAAGACCAAAGTCTTAAATTTAAGTCTAAAATCTGGACTTAAGTCCCTTTGTAAAATCGGCCCCAGATTCCCAAAGCAGTATGTAAGCTAGACTCAAATCAAAATGATATTCCCTATTAAACCCCACTTTAACATTTTGCCAAATCTCACCAGTCTTTTCAAGTGCACAAAAAGGTAAAAAGTTAAAGGTAAAGCTTAGGACTTTATTCCCCATTCAACAGCCTGGGTCAAATATTGAGACAGGTCCTCAGCATAAGCCACTTGTGGGAGTTGAACATACAAAAAGCCTTCGATTTTCTTAGATTGCACTGTTCTGTGCTGACTTCACGAACAATATACGAGCCCAAAAATACTTCCCTTGTGTCGGCTCCTTTGTGGTTTGATGTGTTTTACGCTATTAATACTGTCCGCTCGTTTCAATAAGTTTAAACATTGCCCCAGCCGCTACAAGAGAAAAACAACAGGGGGATTATATAAAACCCAGATAAAGCATTAGTCAGGATTCATATTTAGACAGACCATAAAATGAAACAACACAAACAGCATTTTTAACGTGTTGCAGACATTTTCAAATTTTTGAAAAACTTTTCACGGGGCTCTTCTGTGCTGAACTAAAGTCCGTACGTCAGAGGGGAAAAGGGTTTGTATCGCCTTATGTGACTCATTGTAAAACAGTCACTTCCTTCAGACTGGGTCCAGTTGTGGAACAATAAGGAAAGGATCATGAATCAACTTCAAATACATTTTCATAAGACAGAATGGAACTGTGTGAATGTGCCATTAGATACAAAACTTGCTAACCACTAGGCCACTGAGGATTTCTTCAGGTGCACAGAATGATGTGATAGACTAATTTTATCATCACTGTTGCAAAAATGTCACAGAGGAATTGCTATAAAGTTTATTCTATGTACAATCTTGTCTCATCTGCCTTACTTTAAGAATATCCCTAAACGTGGAAAAACTGATAAAAATATGTGTAAAACTACCTGAAAAAGTACGACTACCATTGCAAATGACTCTATGCAAAATTATGAATTTGGGTTAGTAATTCTGCACAAGTTTGTAGCCCTAAATATAACAACAAATGTTTGTGTAGCCCTAAATATTCTAATAAATGTTTCTAACAAAATGTATAAGGAAGAGAAAATATTTGATTGCACTTTGCTTCATTTGCAACCGATACCTTTTGAGGCCATTACTTTCTATAACGTAGGACGTAAAACTACCGTTTGATATGATGGGAAAACATAACGTAAGCACAGAATTTGGTTTTAGCTTTGTTCACACTGTTCTGTATGCTAATAATAACTTGTATTTGAATTGTCATAATTCAGTCCTTCTGACTCATAAACAGATTGCACCTTTACCCATATAGCAACGCACAGTTGGGTAATTACTTTATTAATCTACAACAATTATGCTATTGTTACTATTTCATTTACATATAACATTTACATGCAAGCTGTTAGATACGTAAGTTAAAAGTGAAATTTTACAGCTAGAGAAAGGGGGCTAATGCAAGACCACAAATTGGTCATACGATAGTGTTCATGAGGGGAATTAACATCAAAGCTTTAATGGTAAGACTTGATTGACAAGCTTATATCAGAGAGCCGTATGTTGTAATTACACAATGTTGCTATCTGTTAATTATGGCATATAAAAATACTTTGGCATGACCCTGTGTGGACTTCTATACACTTCTATATAAGGTTTTCAGAGAGATTATTTTCTTTACAAATGAACTCTTCCCAGAGAATGATCTGAAGGGCCTATAAGAATGGAAGTACTCTTCAAGAGAAATGTGAAAGCCCCTTAACCATAGGCTAACATCCTGAAAGGAAAACTAATTGCAAGTAAAGAAATACTTGGCTTAATTAATAAACTCATTTTAAAATACTTTACTTAACCAGAATAATTAGCCTGGTACAAACACTTTAAACTACGATTTAGTTGGCTGTTTTTGTGTAACCTATAGCTTGCATTTGTATCTATGTGCTGTTAAGTGCTGTAATGAGACCAACCTCTCAACACAAAACAGGAGACAAACTATAAAATTCGAAGACAATCATAAATTTTGTTTGATTTTTTTTATCACTTGATTTCAGTTTCACACTGACCCTCCGGGAGTGTTGGCGAGGTATGTTTTGTAGCTTATTGGATTAGCAGGTTTTGCATCCAATCACAGGATGTCACCTCTGTGTGAGTTTGACTCCCACAAGTGGAAATGCCGAGGACCTGTCCCAATATGACCCTGGCTGTTGAACGGGACCATGTCCACCATTGTTGGCAAATATCAAATCACCATAACTTTCCTTCATTTGGCAATGTTTAATGTGGTACCCTCTCCTTGGGGTGACCTAGGAATTAGCTGAGCACACTGTGTGGCCCCAGACTGGAGAAGACATTGCACCTCCAAAGCAGTAGACCAAATTAGATTGCTTTGAAATTCGTCTGATTTTAATACAAATTGTGTTCAAATTTACAGTCTGTTAAATAGTACCCGATGGTCTAGATACAGTAAAAATTTACATTGTTGCAATAAAGAGTGCTCCTCGGTGAACTGACCACCGAAAAACTCTTGGCTTAATTAGTAAAACAAGCTCAATGCACTTAAAGCAAAAGATTCAAATGATTAATTACAAGTCTAGGTTGATATATGCACTGCAACTTTCATAGTAATGACAAAAATCTAGCTAATCAGAACAGTGTAAAACTTGAGGTAATTTAGTGCTTTCTGTAAAAAAAATATCTCCAGCAGACTGACCATGGTCATAAAACCTAGACAGAGAGCTGTAACAATAGGAGTGATTTAGTGCTTTAAATAAAAGTGTCATCAGCATACTAATCATGGTTATGAAATTAACCAAAGAAAAATGGGGGAATATATCTGGAGGGGCAAATAGAGCATTAGTAATCGCTTGACATTCTGTATAATAAGATACTATAAAGAAAGAGTTATTACAGATTAAAAGAAATTCTCATTAAACAAAGCTGGTTCAATGCACTTTTAATGACGTCTAACTAAAAATGGTAACTGTATATACACCAGAAGTTACTCTGGGTTCACACTTGTCCGGTTGTTATGCCTCATGATTGCAAAGTATTAGGAATTCATGCTGCAGGGTGGTCAGGGATTTTTCCAGATTTTCCCGCATTTCCCAACAATTAGAAAATATATCCATTGTCTCCCAGTAAAGCATACAGGTAGCGTTCATAATTGGCATAGTATGGTAACACATAAAGAGCTGAAACATGGCCATCCAGTAAGTCAATATGAAAGCTCTTCTCATATATCATATCTACAAACACCAGACTGAGTTGTCCCAAAATTGAGGTTCCTTCAAAGGCCCCTCTGTTGACCATGTAGAAGCTACACAGATACCATAAACATTTTTAAAGTCTTTTAGCTGCAATGTCATCATTTTGAAATTTCCTCCCTTTTCATATGAAAAATCAGCCCCTCAGTTACATCTTTTTAGAAACATCTTAAGAATCATCTCTTCAGTTTTACCTGGTATTTGCCTTTTCTCACGCCCACAGCCCTGGGTCATTCATCTAGTGTGTCCCCCTGCTTTAATATTTTTTTTTTTGCAAATGCTTTAATTACTTTAGCTCATTGAATTACCTTAGTGTAGAAGATATTGCGCCTGCAATGTGGAACATTAGATTATTACCTCCGCCTTTGCCCAGAGAGGTTATGTTCTTGAGTGTATTCATTTGTCTGTGTTTCTGACCACCCCAGAACTAATGACCCCATCTTTATGAACTTGTTTATATGACTAGAGAGCCGGAGCAAGTAAAGAAGTGATTAGCAGTTTATAAAGCTTCAGAGCATAGTCTGGATACTAAAAAAATATCCTTAATTTTCAACGCTCATATTTTCAACAAGTATGCATTTGATATTACCCCCCCCCCCCCCCCTCCAAATAACAAATGAGACTCTGAAGATATCGATGTGCATATGACCTAACCAAAGGAGAAATTATAATTATTATATTGTTCACCAATCAAACATAGTTGCTACAGTTTTGCCTTTGACAGACCTAAAATCTGGTATGACCCTCTTCGGATCTGTTGGCAAAAGCCTATCTGCCTTAACCACCATACCAAACAGATTTCCATCTGAATGCTTGATTAGATAAGTCTGAATCCTTAGACATTCTAAGAACAGTCCTTTACATATAGATATGTGTGAACGTTGCAAAAATAAAAGTTAGTGGAACAAAGGCAAATCAATATATAATCATCCAGAGTAGCATCATATGGTATTAATTAAAAATCATGCTCCAGCCATAAGCACAAATAGAAGTAACAATACATTTGTTTTTATGGAATTCTCGTCAAATTACATCACAGAATTACATTTATTGTAAACACGAGACAATACTTAATGTACCATATTTTGCCTTTGTAACTAGGTTACTTCCAAAAAGACACAAAGTTCCCATTTTTAAAAGCTTGCATATGATCCCCATCAAATGGATTTTATATTTTTCCCCAGAAAACCATGTTGGGTTGATGAAATTCTCTCTTGGGGTGTTTGGGCACCCCGGATGTCAGTCCTGCCTCAAGACAGTTCTGTTGTAGTAGTACTATATTAACATATTTGGGGTTCCAGTCTAACCACAGAATCCTGAGGTACCAGTCTACCTTACATAACACAACCTTGGGTTCACCTCTTATTGCTGGGCAACCCAGTAAGCAACTACCACTGATTGGGTCCTCTCTGATTTACAGTTGCTATCCCCACTGGTCCTCCCTGGGTTTCAGGTCATATCCCTAATACAGAAAGTCACTTTGTCAGTTGACTTTGAGGGAAGGACATGATCATAAGAACTTTTTATTTTGATTTTATTTTAGTTTTTTATTGAATGATTTTATTTTTAATGTGTAAGATAGTGTACATTGAAGAACGGTCATTTATTCTGTAACACATTTTATTTATGGACATGTTTGTGCTGTGTACTGGAGATATTGATTATATTGGCACTGGAACACTCTGTGAACTTGTGTGAACCGTCAGATTTCTGACGCTTGAGATATTCAGTCTTCTTGACAGCAACAGGCTTTATGTGCTAGGGCACAAAGGGACGGTCTAACCTACATTATTCTTGTGCATTTATGCCAAATTGGTCGTGTTTTGATAATTTGTCCCATATTTACAAAGCCTGAGGTTGCCAAGAGAGAGGCTGAGTCTCTTTCTTATATATTTTGCAGTAACTGTGACATTGAAATAGCATTAAAATGCCAGATAACAAACAAAAATGTAAAAATTGTAAAAATAGACACCTGCCACCCACGGGAAAGAAGTGTAGATATATGGACAATGTTGATTCTGATGCTGAACCAAATGGACTTAGAGATGCTGCTGCTGCAAGTGAGTCACTTGCGACGAATCAGGCAGATTCGGGCGGACAGCGGATCCAGGAGGAGATACTTGCTCAGTTGAAGAAGATGTCGCACAGATTGGACACAGTAGAGCAACAGATTTCTTCCACAGCTCAGGACTCAGGACAAGCTTCCACTTCAAGTTCCGGACCAGGAAAGTTAAGTACACACAGTGACTTTTTAGATCATAGTAAAGGTACCCCATGTAAAAAAAGTAAGAAAAGTAAAAAGTTTGTCCCCCCAGTAGAATCTAGTGAATCGTCATCTGATGAAAGTGTCAGTCCCTCTTTGTCATTGTTGAAATCACAATCCATGCAGACAAAAGTTGACAGGCGAATGAGGGAGTTAAATGGTTGTTCACACGTACCAGGTAATGAATGTTCAGCAAAATACAAGTCCAAAAGGGGGGGAAATGTTGATGTTTCAGTTAAAAACAAAGTTCTCTGGCCCCATGAGGCGATCTTGGGTGGATTTAACAGACAGAGGGTCACTTACGACCAACTGTCTCTCACCCAGTGGGTCCAAGGGTTCTGCAAAAATATTTTAGAAGAAAAATCAAGTCACAGAAGGGACACCATGGTTTCTTATCTCGGTGATCTGATGGAAGATGCCACAGATTTCACCTGGCAAGGGGCGAAGGCAGCACATGCTGTCCTCATGTGTGAAATGGAGCGGGGGTCTGTCAAGTGGGAGGACACGGATCGAATCGACAGGATCCGTAGGGCCCATGCCCAAAAACATGCTCCAGCAAGGGGTGGGTGGGCTAAGCCATCGGATCCGGGTAAGAAACCATGGTTTTGCAAAAATTTCCAATCAGGCAATTGCACCTATAGTCGTGATCATGAGTTTAATGGCAAACTGCAAAAGCACATATGTGCCTTTTGTTTGATGGGGGGTAAGCAATTAGGGCATGCAGAAAAGGACTGCAGTTTCAAAAAACAAAACCCAAAAAACGACCAAGCAGCTGCCCATCACTAGGAGGGGACAGCTGCATTGATGTACTTCATGAAAAAGTGCAAGTGTATTCTGGTAAAGCTAGTGACCAATGTAATAGTAGTTGCTTAGTTGAAAAACCAGGACAGACTGGGTGCAAAAGCAATAATGTAAATCACTATAGAACTAGGTTTATCTATAATTCTAATGTTAAACCAAAGCTCATTGAGGCATCTTTAGCCAGAAAGAGTAGTGATAGTATTGCTCATGTCAAAAAAGTAGTCAAGACTGGAAGTCTGAACTTGGGTATGATTCCCAAAGCATGCATAAAACAGAGTAACAGTCAGTCAAATGTGTCAAGTAGTATCATAGGCAGTGCTCAGCACAATCTCAGCCCCCCTGCTGTCCAGCCTGTGGCGTCGAGCGTCAAATGTGTCAGAAATAACGTGAGAGATGACCAACCCATAGGGGTGGAGCAACCTCGTGCTGAGGTCATACAAAACACGGTAACTGGTCCCGGTTTGAATCTTAATATAGCACAGGATACTGGTAGTAATAACCTATCAAGTCGTGGTTTGAATTCCCCCAAACAAACTACCAAACATACTATGGATCATCAGCAGACTGCTGGGTCGGATCCGAGATATCCGGACAGTGTGAACGCAACCCTTGTATGTGACCCACAATTGACAGATCAATTAATGCCCATTTATGATGTCAATTATGCGGGAGTGGAAGAAAAATTTGCTAACAGCATATTGCATTTCAATCAATTCAGTGGATGTGTTGATATGGCTAATTCTCAGTCCCAGATTTTCAAACATTGGCGAGAACAATCTGACTTTGAGTTTGGGTTTATACCTTTAGGGGAACAACAAATGCCTGACACTTTGCAAACTAATGCCATTGACACAAATGATCTCATTGAAATTCACAAAATTGTCAGACAAACCAAAAAACCAAATTTCATGCAAGCACGTATCCCTGTGACGTCACAGCTGAAGGTTGAAGTTTGGCAGGAATTACTGAAAGATTATTGGGATCAGCAACTGTTGCAGTTGCTTAGATTTGGTTTCCCTTTAGATTTCAATAGAAATCTTCAGTTGCACTATGAAGGGGGTAATCATTCCTCAGCCATACAGTATCCCAAGGATGTAGATGCTTACATACAGGAAGAAACTAGTTATGGTGCCATATTGGGCCCATTCAAAGAAAACCCAATCACAAATGCACATACCTCTCCTTTCATGACTAGAAATAAACCCAATTCAGATAGGCGCAGGGTGATCATTGACCTAAGCTGGCCCCTGGGGGCGTCAGTTAATGCAGGGATTGACAAAGATACATACCTGGGTAGCCCCTTTGCCCTAACTTTCCCTACTGTGGACGTCATTACCTCTGAATTGAAACGCTTAGGAAGGGGGGCCCTTCTATACAAGATAGATGTTAGCAGAGCGTTCCGCCATGTGCGCATAGACCCTGGCGACTACGACCTTCTTGGGTTACACTGGCGTGACGCCTACGTGGACACTTGTCTGCCATTCGGGACACGGCACGGGAGCCAAATTTTTCAACGTTTAAGCGACGCTGTGCATCATATTATGCGTCAGAAAGGCTTTTGCGTCATCGATTATATTGATGATTACGTTGGAGTGGGCGTTCCCGACGTCGCGCATGCGTCATTTGCGTCATTGTTCAAACTCATGAATGATCTTGGCCTTACCATCAGTGACAGTAAGCTAGTACCACCCAGCACCCAAGCTGTGTGCCTGGGGGTGTTGATCAACACAGAAAACGGCACTGTTTCCATCCCTCCAGACAAACTGCGTCAGATAAATGACACAGTCAAGCTATGGATGCAGAAAGTTACATGCACAAAGCGCCAGCTCCAGTCACTGTTGGGACTTTTATTGTATGTGCACAAATGTGTCAAGCCGGCTAGGGCCTTTTTGAACAGGATGCTGGCCTTGCTTAGGACTGGTCACGGTAGTGAAAAAATTTATTTGACCTCTGACTTTAGACGTGACCTTAGGTGGTTTGGCAAGTTTTTGCCTCTTTACAATGGAGTTTCCTTGTACGACCACAGAGGTATTGACCACACATTGGAACTTGATGCATGTCTTACAGGTCTTGGGGGGCGCTGGTGCAATTTTGTATACCATCTCCCCATACCCCTGGGCTTCATGAATTGGTCCATTGTCCAACTAGAAATGGTCAACATATTGCTAGCAGTTAGGCTTTTTCAGACACAATGGTCGGGCAAAAAAGTGTTGATCAAATGTGATAATGAGGCAGTGGTCTCAGTCTTGAGGTCTGGCAAGACCAAAGATCCCTACC
This sequence comes from Sabellastarte sp. h YS-2021, assembly GCA_964017235.1. Classification (NCBI taxonomy): domain Eukaryota; kingdom Metazoa; phylum Annelida; class Polychaeta; order Sabellida; family Sabellidae; genus Sabellastarte; species Sabellastarte sp. h YS-2021. Next base: position 5,145,552 of record OZ024930.1, on the reverse strand, counting down.
TAGGGGCTTGTGCCAGAAATATCTGGTACGTATGTGCATTGGCAGACATTGATATACAGTATGTGCATGTTAGAGGGCTGGACAACAGGGTGGCTGACCTGTTGTCCCGATGGACGGGCAGTGGCAAAGATTGCTTTGAGTTAAATTTGTATGTTGCAGATCCAGTGTGGATCCCTGTTAGTATGAGTTTGCTGGACATCGATCCAGAATTGTAATGATAAATTTTATTCTTGTCAGGGGTCATGTGTGTTATCCTTTCACAGGGCCATTTTATGTGTTATGTTATACCCTTGCAGGGGTCTGACTTGTATATCTGATAACTAACTGTATACTATGCTTTGTTGTAGGTAACATGGCCTTGGAAATTCTGTCAGAAAAGGCAGCCTCTAGAACACAGGCAGCTTACAGACCCAAGACCAGGCAGGCCTACTCCAGAATGTTTCGGGTGTTTCTGGCGTTTTGTATTCATATGAGTGTGCTGCCACAGAGTGCTGATGTAAAAATATTATTGTCATTTTTGGAATGTCTCGTCAGTAACAATTGTACATATAGTATGTTGTGTAACTATGTGTCGGCCATAAAGGCCTCATTTGTTTTGTATGACCTTCCATATGACCTTCTGGATCATCCCAGGCTAAAACTATTCCTTAAATCTGTCAGAATCAACAGACCTCTGACCTTGGTCCCCCATAACATTATTGACCTTCAAATGTTGGAAAAGATTTCCTTGGCCTGTGAAGCTTTCTCCTGTGCGAAGCCACTTAGAGCTATTTTCCTTATTGCATTCTTTGGCTTTCTGAGGTTGTCAAATTTGGCCCCTCATTCCTTGGCTACATTTGATCACACACGCCACCTCACCGGTCAGGATCTGTTTTTTAGTCATAAAATGGTCAAAGTCATGGTCAAGTGGACCAAAACCCTGCAAAACAGAGACACTGTACAAGTCATTTGCCTCCCAAAGTTAAAAAATTCTGTAATCTGTCCCTTTCAGGCCCTTAAGGCCCTGTCCAAATTGTACACCATGTCTGCAACCTCATCAGCATTTCAAATCTTGGGAAAATCTGGTTGGCAAGTCCTCACCGACACTAAGGTCAGAAAGTGCCTTAAGGCAGTAAATGTGTCCTTGGGTTTGAATCCACACTTCTTTACATTTCATTCCTTCAGAAGGTCGGGTGCCACCTTTGCCTACAATGCCCACGTGCCCATACAGCAGATTAAGCGCCATGGCACTTGGTCTTCTGAGTGCGTATGGCGCTATATTTAAGCTGACCACTCTGCAGGCGAATCCTTAGCTTTGTCCCTAGCTGCTGCCATAAATGTATAATGTCACTACTGTTGGGGTTGAGGGCCTTCATATGTCGCTACTTCTATCAAATGTAATTGTACACCTTTAGGTCTCATCACCTCCAGCTGTTAGGGTGACCTTAAATTAATTCTTTATTATGTCTTCCAAATCACAACCTCAATTTCAGAGGTCATTTGTAATGTTAACCTTTGACCTTTGACAGGTCAGGCTAGAATGTGACCTTCAACAAGGTCAACCCTTCTGCTGGGGTTTTTCAGACTTTTAGGATTTTTATGTTATTTTCTTCATGCAAGTTGTTTTAAATCTTTATTTTATCATGATCTATATGGACAATGACTTTAAATTGCTTGATCATGAAACTATCATGTTATTTATGCATTATTCACTATAATATTTATTTACATCTTTTAATGAAATTGTGTATGCTTACTTGACTTGTAAATAATTTTAGTAGTAACTATATTATATTTGTTATCTGTATTAAAATAAAGTGCCCTCAACTTCGTGTCTTACTGTCTTGGGGTGGGGACTGTCTCTTGGGGTGTTTGGGCACCCCGGATGTCAGTCCTGCCTCAAGACAGTTCTATTGTAGTAGTACTATATTAACATATTTGGGGTTCCAGTCTAACCACAGAATCCTGAGGTACCAGTCTACCTTACATAACACAACCTTGGGTTCACCTCTTATTGCTGGGCAACCCAGTAAGCAACTACCACTGATTGGGTCCTCTCTGATTTACAGTTGCTATCCCCACTGGTCCTCCCTGGGTTTCAGGTCATATCCCTAATACAGAAAGTCACTTTGTCAGTTGACTTTGAGGGAAGGACATGATCATAAGAACTTTTTATTTCCCTCCCTCCCTCCCTTTTTTACATGTTACTTAAATCACCTGTAGGTCTCTCTATCAGGGCCTTCATATGTCGCTACTTCTATCAAATGTAATTGTACACCTTTAGGTCTCATCACCTCCAGCTGTTAGGGTGACCTTAAATTAATTCTTTATTATGTCTTCCAAATCACAACCTCAATTTCAGAGGTCATTTGTAATGTTAACCTTTGACCTTTGACAGGTCAGGCTAGAATGTGACCTTCAACAAGGTCAACCCTTCTGCTGGGGTTTTTCAGACTTTTAGGATTTTTATGTTATTTTCTTCATGCAAGTTGTTTTAAATCTTTATTTTATCATGATCTATATGGACAATGACTTTAAATTGCTTGATCATGAAACTATCATGTTATTTATGCATTATTCACTATAATATTTATTTACATCTTTTAATGAAATTGTGTATGCTTACTTGACTTGTAAATAATTTTAGTAGTAACTATATTATATTTGTTATCTGTATTAAAATAAAGTGCCCTCAACTTCGTGTCTTACTGTCTTGGGGTGGGGACTGTTGATTTATGATTGCCACAGTATGTATATTCTCACTGTTTACACCAGTAAATATAATAACAGGTAATGGACCCCACAAGTTCGACTCCCACAAGGCACAAAGCTGAAGACCTGTCCCAACATGACCCTGGCTATTGAGGGGGAAGTAAAACCCCCAACTTTCAACTTTGGACCCCACACGGCCTTCGTAACTACCTTGGTATTAGAACCATAAATTTTATAAGTGAAAACCCAGCATTTTAAACTTCCAGACTCATGGACAAAGTGGCAGCTTCCCTAATACCAAGGTCACACCTAGCTACAAGGGAATGGGTTCCACTACTCTCAGTTGTGGATAGTTATGATGTAGTCCTCTTGATGCCTGTCTTACCACTGCAGTGAAGCAGTAATGTGCTAAGTTAGTATTTGAATGGGTGACTGCCTCAGGGTACTACTCATGTCTCTAATGGCTTTGCAGCTTGCCCTAGCAGACCAATAAAGAGAACTGGTATCACTTTAATCACAGTTTTCTAAAATTTTAGAGAAATTGTTTAATAAGAGACTTGTTGGTTTTATTGCTAAGTATATCTTGTCAGAAAAGTCAGGAAGGGATTCAAAAGTAACAGATCTACCTCAATGACACTGATTGAACTGTTAGAAAAACGAACACATAGTATTGATGATAAAAAACAACCATTGGTGTTTTCATAGACCTGAAAAAGGCTTTTGACACAACTGATCATAAATTATTTTTAAAAACATTGGAACTTGAATTTTATGTGATTAGGGGCATAGTTTAAAAATGGGTTGAATCATGCTTGTCAAATAGAAAGCAGTATGTTTATTTGAATGGTCCAAGTTCAGATGTATTACAAATTAAATGTGGTGTACCTCAGGGATCAATACTTGGACCTAAATTCTTTATGTTATACATTAATGATATGTAATTGTTCCAATATTTTACAGTTTATTTTATTTGTTGATGATACTAATATATTTTATTAAAATTCCCAATATGAAGTTTTAAGTACTGTCATAAGTCATGAACTGTCAAATTTAAAAACATGATTTGCACTGAACAAATTATCATTAAATGTCTTAAAAACAAATTATATGATATTCACCAATAAAGCTGTATGTAATAATATAATATATGTAATAAAGTTTTGATAAACGGCCGATAGAAAGAATACATGCAATAGGAAACTTCCTGAATGACATATACAGAAAAACTATATCACCAATGAAGATAACAATATTATACAAGTGCGCAACATGAGTATTATATTGTTAATCTTCCAAAGTGAAATATTTTTTATTTTGTATTTATCTTTTATTATACACCATTTTGTACGATTTATGGGTTAAATAACATGAATATTGAAAGAGAGAATGTAAAAAGGCTGTCATAAAGTACAGGCAACAGTCAATATAAAAGTATCAATCTTTGACTTGCAATAGATCCTTTATTTCTGCATGGATTTTTATGCAACACACACGAGCAGAAGCACTGTAAGAATACCTTTCTAATGATATACATATTTCTAAGTTACATATATTCCAAGATCTTATTGAAAAAACAACAGTGATTCACACTCATTATTCATAGTACCGGGGCGCCGGTGTATTAAAAAAAATACATCCCGGTCTGTATTTCCCCGTATTTAGGGCAAATACTTTGTGTGTTGGATAATAAAGCCAAATTATTGGGTGTAGTTATAGATGATAAACTCTCCTGGGGCCATATTCACGAAAGGTCTTAGCCAAGTCTTGGGCTTAACTTTTGTACAAAAATACAGCCAACTTAAGCCTGAGACTTGGCTAAGACCTTTCTTGAATACGACCCCTGGGCCGGTATTCATGAAGGGTCTTAGCCAGGGCTTAGGCTTAAAGTTGAGACTTTTGTCTCAAGTTTCTGCCCAAAAACTGCTAAGACTTTTGTCTTAGGCTTAGTGGTATTCACAAAGAATGCAAGACCAGTCTTAGGCTTAGCCAATGGCTCAACTTTAAGACTGGCAAGTGGGAGGCTTAAATATTAACATGATATGTGTTTGTTTACATAGCCTTGACCTTACACAATGCACATGCACTGCATTGTTAGCAAAGATTTGATTGGATCGCAGGCGTGATTTTAATATTGGTGGTATTAAGGAGTTAAGACAAAAGTCTCAGCTAAGACCCCTTTTGTGAATTCGGATTTAAGACAAAACTTAGCTGAGACAAAAGTCTTAACTTTAAGACCACATTTATGCCTAAGAGCTGGCTAAGTCTAAGACCTTTCGTGAATACCGGCCCTGGCACAATCATAGTGTATATGTATGTAAAAAGTTAAATAAAAGTTTGTTAGTCATTTGTAGAGTGAAAAATATACTTAATGTTGATTCCTTAAAATTTCTGTATAATGCTCTCATTTTACCATATCTGTTTTACTGTTGTGAGGTTTGGGGAAATGCTTTTAACTATTTAACAAAAAAGAGTAGTAGTTCTACAAAAAAGGGCTATCAGTGTAATAAGCAAAAGTGAATACAGGGCCCATACACTTCCCTTATTTAGCAAATATAAGTTGTTAAAAACCAGTGATATAGTTCAGTTTATGACATTTGTGTTTATGGATAAAGCCAAAGAAGGCAGTTTACCTGCTAATATACAATTGGTTTTCAAAATCAAACCAAGTATTAATGTAAACACTAGATAAGAAGGTAATTTTAAACAATTTAAATCAAATTAAAGAAATATATACCTGATTTTTATAAAGATTAAATCATGGTAATCAGTTCCTTTTAATCACTCACTTCTGCCTGATAGAGGTACATATTATACATAGTTAAATGTACTTAAATATTAAAGTATTTCACTTTATATTGTGTACATGTTAAATCTTGTGGGGGCAGTATAATTATAAGCTATGCTTCAACTGTTTCCTTTTCAACAAGCCTATGTTGAATATTTTATTTATCTACAATAAATTGGAAATCAGTAATTAAATTTTACCAAAAATGTTATTGTTTGTAATATCTGTGCTGCTATTGTTCACATATATGGCAGAAATAAGCATTTATTCTTTATTATTATTATAAGGGCTCAAGGAAGTGGGATATTTATGAGTGGTTCTCAGAATGGTTATGCGTGGCTCTGTGTATAACTAAATGTGACTCTGTATATGGATTTGGTTTATACTTGGTATTGCCTTTTGTTGACATTCAGATGTCAGGGGGTGATGACGTGGACCACTCGAGAGTGTTTCTATGTATGGTTATGTATGGCTCTGCTTCCAATTCTGTATGTACCCTTTGTTGACAGTGAGAAGCCAGAGTTGATGAAATAGACCAATCAGTAGTGCTTCTCTGGAGTGTTTATATGTATCACTGTATGTCAGTCTGTGTGTGGGTGTTGTTTCATGTTTGCATTAACCTTTGTTAACAGTGGGAAGTCAGAGTTTACCACATGGACCATTCATGGGTGTTTCTCTGTATACTTAGGTGTTTCTCTGTGTATGGCTCTATGTGATTCTCTGTATGACAATGGTTATATTCTGTGTTCCCTATTGTTGACAGTGAGAAGTCAGGGGTGGATGAAGTGGACCATTTTATGACCTTTCATCATTATGGGGATGCAATGACCTTGGAGCTGGTTGCTACAGCTGCAGAAGTTCTGGGTGAGTATATAAAGATATCCAATGTGTTTAATTGGCCAGAAAAACTGACAGATGATTGCAATAAGCTCCCATTAGACATAAGCTACATACAATGGAATGTTGGAAGTCTACGTCAATAATTCCAAGTATATCACACGAACATTCAAATATATACAAGTATCTTGTTATATTTCATTACACACTAATAGTCACTAATAGCCATCCACACTTATCATCTCACATCTATATCTCTACTCAGAGTTACTTTCTTGTGTTAATTTATATCCCACTTTATACAACTTACTACTTCCCATCATAATTCAGCAAATGCCTTAAATTGGAATATTAAACTCCAACCAGCAGAATTGCTGATGCACAGTCATTTATAGATTCAATGGCATGTTCATTGGTCATGTGACACGGTTTTCATGAAGAAAGTGATCCCACTGTTTCTGTCTGGAATTTTCATACGCCCACCCATAAAAGGTTTTTTTAAGGAAACGTTGCAATGAAAATGTTTGCTTATGTAAGAAAGGTAAATGCAATGTCCTCAGCATTTGGTATGATACTTATGCTACTTACTTTACTTTGGGTGGGGTCAAAGAGGTAATGGTAGTGGGCTATTCTTTTGACGAGGAGAGGTGATAACAGTAGAAGTTTCAATCTTTAAAAATCCTGTCACACTGACCCTTACATGTAGATTATGTCTAAACAGATAAAAGCTAAAAATATGCACATAAGTGAATTCTGCAGGTTTACAAGAAGGGACATTACAGGAAGTGTCTTGGGATTTTCTCATCTTTTGTTTGGACAGTACCTGTGACAATATGATTCTAACTTATAACTCTGCCACAGTGGCAGAGTGGTAACACTCTCGCCTTCCACCTCTGAGGCCGAGGTTTGGTTCCTGGCTTGGCCTCATGCGGGAAAGCTGGTAGTTGCTTGCCGTTGGTCGGCAGTTTACAGTACAGAACCCTGACGAACTGTATGTACTGGTTTCCTCTGCCCTTCCAACTACCCGTCGTGATATGACCTGTACAGTGTTGAAAGCGACGTAAAACCCCAAATAAATAAAAATAAATCCAATAGAGCCAGTGAGTGAAATGTTTGCTGAACATTTCCCTAAATACATTTCCCTAAACACAGCCTGAACCTATGATGATCCCATTCATACACCAATCAAAGAAATATTTCAGCCGTAGTTGTGTTTATGCTGCACCTACCATTTAGTACGAGTTGCCTGATGACACTATATGTGTTGCCTGTTTTACATCCTTAAGTTCAAAATCCAATTCTTACCTGTTCTCTGAAGCTTATCAACCTTAATGTATTCTTTCTTTATGTCTCCAAGCTTGCTGGCCCCTTCTATGTCCCCTTTATCCGATTTTGGACTCTGAATAATGGATATGCTGAGCCTTAGAATCTGCAGTTTGTAGATATTAAGTGTCGTAAAAGTTGAATTAGAATTATGATGAAAGTATAACATAGTAATATTTTCCATATCACTTAATTCCGCAGGTGTACCAGTAGAGACAGTGCTGGAAGTGTTTGGGGAGTATTTTCTCATCTACTGTATGGAAAGCGGTTATGAGAAGATGTTGAGGACCTTGGGTGACAATATATTCACATTCATTCAGAACCTGGACTCCCTCCACTCACTACTGGCTATGTCCTACAAGAACATTGATGCTCCTTCATTCAGGTCAGTCATACAAAGTGTACAAAGTCAATCTTAGACTCACATAGTCACACTCATAGCCATACAGATTGTCATACAGATCCTGGACTCCCTCTACTCACTACCGGCCAGATCGTGAATACCATTGTTTTTCTTCAGGTACAAGAGACATGGTGAGACAGATAATCACTCAGAGCTCATGCATGCATACACTGATAAGAGCCACATACGCAAACACTCACAGCCATACAGAAAGTCACTCCCAGCCATACAAATACCAAAGTTTGAGGACTTGGTTTCAAATCTTGACCTGAAGCTCAGGTGGCAGATAGTGTATTTACTTGATGTTATATGTTGCTTTTACGGATGCTTTCACAGCTGCAACAACCTTCCATTGATGACCATCAATGCATAGCCATTTTATTATTTTCACTGAATTTATTTAGTTAGTTTTTTGACACCTGAAGGTCATGGTGAATTACCAAGGCATACCCACCTTAGTCTAAATCATCCCCTGGCGTTCTCTGTGGTACTGACCTTTTTTCTGTCCCTGGATACTGAAATTTGTTGACTGTTTTGGGCTCTGTTTGTGCCTGAGAGTCCTCTTTGTAAAGGGGAGATTAACTGCTGTAAAAGTCTAATTATAACACTGGTCTTGTTTCCCGTCAATTCAGAACCCCAAATCAGATATTGTTCAGGTTTGGCAAAGTATATAAAAGTTAACCATGTACATATAAGTGTACCAAGACATAGGTAAAAGAATTGTTCAAACTAGTGATTAAGTATCAAATGTCAGCTTTGTGCAAACACATCTTAAGAATTGTTTGTACGGCTTAGTTTTTGACCTTAAATATGGCTTGTTATATAGTACAACGTATGCAGTGTATGTTTTGAGTTGGGCTGATGCCACCTTACTTTTACTGTTTGGGGAAGCTAAAAATGATAGAATATATGAGTGACTTGGGTGAAATAAAACCGCAGTCACACTTAAGGTCCAGCACAGGTACAAGAGAAGTTTTTAAAAGAAGGCCAAAAGGGGTTTGCGTCCACTAGCATGAACGTAAAGCCATCAAAGACATGCATAGTCAACCATCCCAGTACTAACATAGCCCATTGCCACTTAACTTCAGCGAACAGACAGATACTCATCATGCTATGCCACAATTCGTGATAGACCGGAGACAAAAAAAGCAGGGAGAAAAGGATCTCCTTGGAAACTTGATTCTCTTTTCCTTGAATCATTGTCAACATTTCCTGAAAACTTTATCAAAATCCATCCATAACTTATCGAGTTGGTTTGAAAAAAAAACCATATAGACAAACACGTGATACCAAAAACATAAGCTCCTAGGCAGACATAACAAGGTCAGTCACTTAAAAATAGGTGTACATCAGGCACTCTACCCGGAAAGTGAGAAAGGGGTATTAATGAAGGCATCAACATTTCCCAATACTGGCAGATAAACTCTATAAAATAGTGCTTCAGATAATAACAGCGAAACAATACACCGGTTGTTGTTGGCTACCAGAGTATGTCATTTTCTTGACATACAACACAAGGCGGTTGTAAAGGTATCACAAATCACAGAACTGTGAGCTCTGAGTGGTTTTTAACTACTCGTTAATCATAAGAAAACCTTTATTTGAAATCTCACTACCCACAGCGTGGGTTTGTGTGTTTTCACACAGTGTTAAATGTCAGATGAAATCAGAAACAATGGGGACCAATTATTCAGGCTTATTTTTTACAGCCTTCTCTGCCATATTAGCCATTATTATACTGAGGATGTTAGGCCGGAATAGTAACAACTTAATATGACAATTGTTATGTTGGAGCAACAGTGAATATAAAACCACTGAATATCACATGAAATTTATCCACTATTTCTATGTGGATTTTAATGGAACAAAACTGAACAGAAGCACTATAAACACCTTTATAATGATATGTGTAATATATTTATAGCTTACATATGAACTGAGGGGCCACAGTAACACAGTGGTAGCACACTCGCCTTCCATCTCTGAGGTCGGTGGTTCACATCCCGGACTTTATGTGGGAAAGTTGGTAGTTGCTTACAGATCACTGGCAGTTAACAGTGCACAACCTTGACCAACTGTATATACTGGTTTCCTCTGCCCACAAAACTACTTTTTGTGATATGACCTGTACAGTATTGAAAGCGATGTAAAACCCCAAATAAATATGAAAATGGACACTTGTTGAAGACTTTTTACGACTAAATTACCCATACTTAGTGGCATTGGGAATAAAAATAATACTTCCCAGTCATATATGCCATTATGTAGGTGAAATACAGAATGTGTTGGATAAATTAAAACTAAGTTAAACCAAAATTTCCATTGTTTTTAGGTGTGAACTTGAAAATGAGTCTGTGATGCAGTTACATTACTACAGCACCCGGGCAGGACTGTACCCCATAGTCACAGGTAACTTTTTTTCATAGATGCATTATAATACTCCTCTTCCATTGTCACACGTTTACCTTCTGACTGCCACGATGATGCAGTTCTGAGCATAATCTAAGTATGTTGAAGACTAAAAGAGGTATAAAGTTTATATGTGAGTGGCATAATACCATAGACTGCCAACTGTTACATTTAGACAAAGAATGTGTGAACATTCAGCCCAAGTGACATTACAGGCAGTATAAACGCGGGTTATAGGCTTTGGACAAAACATCCTTGTCCTTCAACTATCTTCAACAACCATCTGAGGTTTGAATACTGCCTTGTGACACATTGGCGAAACGACCATTACCTGGCACGTTCTATGGAAGTTTTAAAATGTTTGGCAAACATACTTAATTAGCACTCTCAGTTGTTAACACTCATGTTGATTGGTATGGAATTCGAATACCCCTCAAATTAGAATTACATTTTCTTTTACAAAACTGTCTTTTAAATGTGAAAAGTCTTTTTCCAACGAAATGTATTATGTTTATACATTTTGGCAGTTTACAGTGCACAACCTTGACTAACTGTATATACTTGTTTCCTCTGCCCACAAAACTACTTGTCGTGATACGGTAAGGTGAGTGGAGGTTAATGGACCTTATGCCTCTGTGTCACAATCTTAATTTGCACTTACTGTGGAGGATTTGGTAGGCAAAAAAATGTATAAACATAATACATTTCGTTGGAAAAAGACTTTTCACATTTAAAAGACAGTTTTGAAAAAGAAAATGTAATTCTAATTTTGAGGGATTTTAGAATTCCACACCAATCAACATGAGTGTTAACAACTGAGAGTGCTTAATTAAGTATGTTTGCCAAATTACTACACTAGGTGTATTTTGTCCATTTCCACAGGTAACATTGGTAAAAAACACTTATGTTTTGTGTTTTGGTAAAAACTATGCATACCAGATTCTAGATTATTGACCCTAAAGACACTGCGAAAAATGACTGGCCAAATTTCCCATGCAAGATTTGATCTTGTGACTTCCCAGTTGGCAGATCAGTGTGCTTACACAGGAAGTCACTTAAATATGTAAACTGTTGCGAAAGACTGTGTGTCAAAACCATCATTTTTCTCTATAAAAGAGGTGACCTTTAAAAGTCAGTCGGCTAGAAGACAAGCAGCTAAATATCCCCAAATATTGTCAAAGTCTGAACTGCCGTAGCAACAGTAGATAAAAACAAAGCAATTTCCTGAAGTAAAACACCTGTTTAAAATCCCATATTTACACCTAACATAACAACTCCCCAAACAGAGCCCATTAATGATTGGTGAAACATTGAATGACCTCATCAAAAGGTTGGTAAACATTGACATTAGCCCTCCTGAAAACATGTTAAAGAAATATTCATGACTTTTTTGCTGTATTGTGTTTTGTTGACTCGGAAAACATGAATTAGCTAAGCTAAATTCTTACCAACAAGAGAAAAAAATATATTGAACTTAAGCCCAAATGTTTACTTGGCCAGGGGGGTAAAGGGAGTTAACTAGGGTTAAACATTTACTTATTATCCTGTTATCAATAGAGAGAGTATCATCTAGTAAGGGTAAAAAGCTAGAATCCATTTGACCCTGAAGCAATGCGAGTTTTAAAGTCTACTTAATGAAAACCTTTGATGGAAAACCATTTGCAAAAAAAAAGGTATTTCTTTTCATTTACTTCAAACTTTTCATGATAATTTCTTTGTTCATTTTTTGCTGATCATGTTGACTGAGCAGTGATCTAGGGTCTCAATTTGTAACAGAGAGAAATTTAATAAACCAGAAAAAATGACAAGATAATCTATATTATACACACTTGTTAGGATTGCCACAAACTGTAAAAATACTCACGGACATCTATTCTTAAATAACTCCATTGGCTCCCAGTTGAATTGTGCTGTATCTTCAAAACTGCCACTTTAGTTGGTGTCACAATGGTCATCCCAGTTACTTTGGTTCTCTTTTGTCTACTCATTGAGGAAGATATAGTACAAGATACAACCATCCAGATAAAAGGTTCTTTCGAGGTTCCTTAGTTCTGTCCATCTGTACATAAATCAAAAAAACACTATGACCACAGCTTTGCTTTTGATGCTCCCACGGTTTGGAATGATTTACCTGAGGAGGTCCATTCTGCCCCAACTCTCACCTGTTTCAGAAAAGGGTTAAAATTGTATCTCTTCAAAAAGGCTTTCCCACCCTATACACTCTATCAGGCATCTCCATGGTACTGGACTTGCCAACGACTATGGAATGATGATTTTTTAAGAGTCAGAGTCTGCCTGGCAGATTAAGTGCCATAAAAGTACAGAATAGAAGATAATAGAATATTAATAAATGGCTAATTCACACTGTTACATGAGGTTATATTATCACATATTTGAATTTTGCTTCACAAGCTTGTCCATATTGTTCTGTTAATGGAACTTGTATGTTGGTAGTGCATGTTTAAAAATGAGTTACTCTGTAAGCGATACGAATGGTCCCTCTCACCCCTCCAACTTGGACATTTTAGTTTAGCAAGCGGAGACCTGTAAGTGTTTTATAAAACATTTTCCAAACATTTGTTTAGTGCACAAAATGGTTCTGTGTCATCTGGGTCCGACCCAATATGAATCACAACTTATTAAACCTTATGGATACTACTGAAACACTAAATGTGCTGAATCTAGGATGAGCTCTGACAAGTTAATATCTTGCTTCTTAGTAGCTTCTGAGGCCAGCACTGAATAATATGTGAATAATACAGTGGAGGAATGACACATATACATACAGCTAAATACAGCTGTAAAAATAAATTTGTTCCATTCACTAAAAAACAAGTTATCCTTATTGGCTTTAATATCCACCGAAATGCTACATGAGCTTCTCGCAGGAGCTAACTTAAAGGTAGTGTGAGGGGAATATGAATAAAACTGACAGAGGATAAACATGGGTTTTTACAATTTTTGATACAGATAGCAATATTTTAATTTTTTTTGTAAATATAACTTTTTTAATCTTACTCTTATTATATTTGTGATAAACAGTGAAACGATTTAAACCATTTATATCGAACTGATCAGAGGGGGGCTTTTTAGCTAATATTAAGTAAATGACAATGAACTTCTCTCCACAGTAACTTGACAAGAATTGACTATAAAATCCTTACTTGCGCTTGTTATAATGTAAATACGTGAATTTCTTTCAACTAAAACCTGTATTGATTCAAGAGCAATTTATAAAGAGATAACCAAGGCATTAATCTCGCAGGTGACATTTTGATGTGCGATAGTATAATTTGTGCAGAAATTCAGAACGCCAAATTTGAATATGTGCAGCATTATACAACTTACAAAGCCTTTTTTGTGCATATTACTAAGCCAAGTTTCGATTGTCTCAAATATTGCAAAATTTAAAAGGATGTCGGATATTTCATTACAAAATAATTTAGATCTCTTTACTGGTATATTTGCATACTCTGTTATTTCCTACTATGTATCTATGTGACATAAAATTGTTTAAATTTAGTCATAACAAAATTTACTATGTGGTCACTTTATCCCCCAAATGTTTCCAAGTCACCCCACAAAAACCTCGGATGAAAATACAGGTTACAATTCAAAGTAGGGCTAATCACATACAAATTTCTAAAACAAGGCCATCCAGCATAACTGATTAAAGACTCCATCTGTGCACCTCAGCTAAAATACCAGACACATTTGTTCACAATTTAGCTTCCTTCAATTCTCCACTTTTAACGATTAAGTCCAAAATTTTCTAAAACATTTTAAAATTTTTCAGTCATTATGCACCAACTTCAGGGAACTCGGTACCAAATATGAACCAATGCCTCAGATGTATCATTAGAAAGTATCACAAGACCCACCTATTCAATTCAAGCTTCTCCACTTAGTATCTTCCACATGTTCACCCTACAACTTTGGATTACTGACATAGAATGAAATGTCCCTTCTGTCTTAGTCACACTGAGTTCTCCATTTGTGAACTGCCTGTAAAGTAGTTTATTAAATTAGATACCATCCTAATGCGTATGCGGTCATAGTATCTTTAGTAATGCAAATATCATATATCACCCAATGTAGGTACACTCAGAGCTGTTGGTACAGAACTCTTCAATGTAGATCTTCATGTTGAAGTCCTAGATGTTTCTAAGGAGACTATGTTAGATGGAAAGGTTCAAGATCATGTGACCTTTCGCTGCAGAGTCAAGGACAAAGAATCCTCAACTGGAAAGGACACAGAGCAGAAAGGCACCCTGGCTAAGACGAAACAGGAGAAAGGCTTCATTCCAGATGAGACAGTTATCTCTGCAAAAACATTTTGTCATCTATTTCCATTCCATATAGTCTTTGATGATCAACTTATTATCAAGCAATGTGGTCTGAATGTGCAAAGAATGTGCGTAGTTGATGTTTCAGATAACAATACCAAGCTCACCGATATGGTCAATATGGTACACCCGAAGATCCCCTTCACCTTTGAAACAATTCTTAAATTTATCAATGCTAACTTCATCCTGGAGCTCAAAGACAAAGCTGTAAACAGCAATAGAGTAGCTCTGCATGGAAAGTTAGCAATGAAGGGTGAGTGTCACCTTATTCGTTTTTAGATTTACTGCTTAGTGAATAAAACACACTTGGTAATAGAGTAATAATCCATATAGATGTTTTAGTCCATGACAAATTTACTAATTTTGTTTAGATTGTAAGAAGGCTCAAGTGAAAAGGGATAACTCGTAACAGATGTCAACATGTTGTGTCTGGAACTAAACTTGATAAATTTAATATACAGTGCTTTCTCTTACCGCTGCAACTGTGCATTGTAATATGGCTTGTGATCATATATCTCATATGATAATATGATAATAATTGACAATATAGGTTAAATAAATTGGAACGAACACAAACATGACAGCCTGTGATTAGATGCCACACTTGCTAACCGCTAGGCCACTGATGACCTATTTTAACTGTGAAAATGGCAGATTACTATTGAACAGAATGTGTGTATAAATGTGTGACATTGGCTTGTTTGTTTGTTTGTTTATTTGGGGTTTAACGTCGCTTTCAACACTGTACAGGTCATATCACGACGGGTAGTTAGAAGGGCAGAGGAAACCAGTACATAGAGTTCACTAGGGTTGTGTACTGTAAACTGCTGACCAACGGCAAGCAACTACCAGCTTTCCCACTTGAGCCCATGTGGGGATCGAACCCTGGCCTCAGAGGTGGGACGCAAGAGTGTTACCACTCTGCCACCGTGGCCCCAGTGTGACATTGGCATCAATTGAATTAAAAATAAAGAATATTTGTTTGTACCTTTTAGGGCAAATAATCTATCTCGCAGAGCAAAAACAGATGATCTTCATTGGCTCACCTCGACTGTCTAGTCTGAATGAATTGGAGGAAAAGAACATGCATTTGTCTGATATTCCACTTTATGATGTCACCAGGGAATTAGTACTACTTAATCAACAAAGAATTGCTGAGATAGAAATCAGGTGAGGCATAAAATTAGTGTTAACTATATTGATGATTTAGTTAGGAAAAAAGACCTAAGTAGATACCCAAGTTATGTATCGAGTTTTACCTATATTTATATTTGTTTAAAAAAAATTGTTGTATCATTATAGCAAAATAATATTAAGACACATCATAATTTTTTGAAAAGCATAAAGACACACATTTTGAATAGGAAGTGGTACAGTAAAGGTCAACAGATAACAAGTTAAACAATATCCCTTTTTCATTTTTAATACAATGAAGAAATGCAAGCAAGTACACTCCCCTGCTAATAAATTTTTAACTCAATCTTGCTTACTTCTTCACACATACATTTCAGTTTTATTTTACTGTTAAACGCCTAAAAAAGTAATAGCAAGCTAAAATAGTGTTAAACATCTAACTAAATATTGGCTTTTACATCACTTAATCGGCGTCATTTGACAAAATCTTAAGCACAATGGTCGAAAAACATGTTTAATAAGAGTAAGTCAGTTAACATAGCCAGATCCTAACCACAAAAAGCCAGATGTGAGGTGGTTGCAGAGGTGGTGTGTCAACTACAGTATAAACTTATTATTTTAATTCTTGTTCTAACAGCAAGAAACTTGATGAAACTACAGCTGAGCTGAAGAAAACATCCATAGCTTTGGCAAAGGAGAAGAAAAAGACAGACATGTTACTTTATCAGATGTTGCCTGTAAAGGTAGCAGACAGTCTCAGGGAAGGCAAAAATGTTGATGCAGGTAATAATATTTTTTGCTGCTTGAATTATTAAAATCATATTTGCAGTTTGAGTTATTTTATAAATAATTGACAATAAACAATACAAAAATTGCTAGCAGTAATTATAATCTCACAAATTTCCCAAGATGAGAACAGTTTGTGAACATGTTGCAAGGTTAAGCAATACTGGCTCATATTAAAAAAAGGATTTGTTTTTAAACTCAGATATATTATATATTTCAGAAAAGTTTAAACAAGTCACCATACTGTTCAGTGACATTGTGACTTTCACAAATATTGCGGCTGCTGTGACACCTATAGACATAGTGGACATGTTGAACAGCCTTTACATGAGATTTGACCACCTCACAAATCTCGTGGGTGTTTATAAGGTGAGACATTTATATTAAAAATCTGAGAATTATACCTTTAACTGGGAATGATACTTTTTACTGAGAGTGGTGCTTTTAATGTCGACATTTTACGTCAGCAGTAAGGTAAGGATGAACATAAGTTAAGAATATTTTAAAATTCCACATTTATTTAAAGTCTTATAATTCCTCTGATGTTTGATCCCCCCTTGAAATGTTTTGTAATTTAGCTTCTAAATGATACATGTATTGTACTATAGTAAATATATTTAATGTCCATGTCAAAGGGGAAATATTCAAAATGCTTATTACAGCAATAAACTTAACATACATTTACTGAGTATACAACAGATGTAATGTTAAGCCACAGCCACACCGTAAAATATACCTGTATTTTGGTCCTTCTTTCCATATTTCAAAGAGGCAAATAATTTACAAGCTGTTGATATCAAACAAAGACATCCAGTCAATGCGAGGGACAAAGAATTTTAGGCTTGTCATTGATTAAATGTGACAAAATATTTGATAGCATGGGCTCCTCTAGGTATGAACTGCCTGGCAGCTTGATATCAGTCAACTGTAGTTTGTTGTACAATTTTGATTGGGAAAACCACAAGCTCTTTGCAAGTCCTATAAAAGGAATAAACATATCTTAGGTACAGATGAGTATCGTAATTTAGTGTATAGAATTTATATTTGCATATTTTGATTGTTTTGTGAAATAAAGTTTATTGAAATTTTACTAAATTCATGTATGACATTATTGCCAGGTCAAGATTTTAGAAATGAGATCTATTTCCAGGGATTGGTCTTCCCTGATCAGACAAGGGTAATAATCCTTATTGGTGTTAGATGTTGAGATATCTATTGTAAAACAGATTGCAGTAAAACCTAATAAGTCTAACTAAATAATTAATTAATAACTAACGTCCCGTTAAGACAGGAACTGTCTGTCTTGTACAATTAGCAGATGATTATTAATAAGCTAGTTATATTTCAAAAAAGGGTTAATTGTAAGAATGCCCCCCCCCCCCCCCCCCCCGGGATTTTCCGTAGTTGTTTTGTTCTATTAATGACGTTTTTCTCATTTACCTGGGGATTATTATATCATGCCTTTATTTTCTAGGTGGAAACTATAGGAGATGCCTACATGGTGGTTGGGGGTGTGCCAGTAGCTTCTGATGTACATGCGCAGTTGGTTGCTCAATTCTCACTAGGAATGATTGAGAAATCCCAAGAAGTCATGTCCCCAGCTACAGGAAAACCACTGCAGGTGTGTGATAAAAAATACTGTAGAATATACATCTTCTGGCCAGAAGCAATGTTTAAAAGTGGAAAGTACTGCAGGAGTGCAAACCTCTGCCAGACTGCATTTCAGACACTTTGGATTTTTTGGGGGATCCAGAGTATGATGTGGATCTTTCCTAAAATTTAAAGAATTTTTCCAAAAGCCAAGCCCTACCCACGCAAAAACTTTTATGAAGATCCATTAATAATTTTTGGAGTAATGCCAATCAGAAAATCAAAATCATTCCTTTGAAATCATTCTCCCAACACGTTATCACCTCTTTCTTTGGCAACGCCCTAGCCACATAGAAATTTTGTAAATCCTTCATTCCGTTTGGAGTAATTATGAAAACTGACAAACAGACAAACAAACGCAGTCAAAAATATAAAATCCTGGTGGATGTTATTACATGTACAAGTAGATGCTTTAGAAAAGGTTATACAGAAGGATAAACAATAATAAATGATATCCTGCTTGCATGAAGGCAACAATTTAGCCAATATCAAAATATATTATGTTGAAAAATCATACTCAGACCTTTTAACTATATGAATGTAAAATGTCAATTTCCCCTGAATGTGAATTTATTCTTGTTTTTGTATAGTATACCATTGTATTTATTGCGTTTATGGTAATAACAAAATATACAAATGAGTTTGTAAGAAAACATAACACTGGTACAATATGTGTTGCCTTTTCCAAAAGTGTGTGGGTTTGTTTGTTACTGATATTTAGAAAGAAATCCTATAAGAGTAATTGTATTCTGATTTGTTATTAACATTTTGAAAAACAAATCATATTAGAGTAATTGTATTAGAGTAATTGTACACTGTAATTCCAAGAACTCCTCTTTGTTCATACTGTGTATTTCCTGTCAAAATTTTAAATTTTCAATGAAAAATATATAAAAATGGAAGAACATTCAAGTGTTTTCCCCGCTTATTTAGCTGTTTCAGCAAATGAGTTATTATTTTTATACTATTGCTTACTGATGCCTGGCAGTATACAGTACACAATTTTAACCAACTAGTGTATACCACTTTCCCTTTTTGTTAACATATCGGTTGGGATATAACTTAAACGGTGTGTTGAATTTTTATTTGGGTTTTGACGTCGCTTTTAACACTGTACAGGTAATATCATGGCAAATAGTTTTGTGGGCAGAGAAAACCAGTACATACAGTTGGTCAAGGTTCTGTACTGTAAACTGCTGACCATCAGTCAGAAAGTACCAACTTTCCCACATAAGGTCTGGAGTTTGAACCGCCAAACTCAGAGGTGGGAGGCGAGTGTGTTACCACTGTGGCCCATTACAGTGTGTTGAAAGCGACCTTAAACCCCAATGACAGGAAATGTTATTTACTAACTTAAAACCTGCACTCTGGCATTGTAAGCTAGATCCATTGGAGGGCTTCACATGGCATTACAACAAATATAAGAGCAAGTAATAACATTGACAAATTTATTGTCACTCTACAATATAATACTGAAGTAAGGGACGTAAACAACAGTAAAACAAATTGATAAAAAATGTTACGAAGAATACTTGAAGAGCCTCCATTAACCAACACCTCCAATATTGCTAATGAATGTTATGATAAAAAAATCATTTAATCTCTGTTCCAAACGTCCATAGTGGTTACAGATAAATATTTTTAATTTCAGAACATGGTTATTTCCATTCACTGGGCGTGCCTTAGTCTAAATGTGAGGATTTTATTGTCTAAAGGCTACAGACAGATAGACTTTCACTTTATTAACGCTCGACGATAGGAGAGGGTTATTGTAATCAGTTTGTTTCTGTCAGTCTGTCTGTCTGTCTGTCTGTCTGTCTGTCTGTGCACCGTTTCGCCCTTATAACTCAAAAACTATAACACCAATCGATCTCAAATTTGGTGGGCAGGTATTTTATGGGGTACAGACGGATTCTTTCAAATTTGGTGTAATTTGTGTGAAAACTAAAGCCAGGAGAGAGTTTTTCCTATTTTTAATTGGGCTTTTGCAGTGAAAT
Source organism: Sabellastarte sp. h YS-2021 (assembly GCA_964017235.1). Taxonomy (NCBI): domain Eukaryota; kingdom Metazoa; phylum Annelida; class Polychaeta; order Sabellida; family Sabellidae; genus Sabellastarte; species Sabellastarte sp. h YS-2021. Next base: position 5,125,191 of record OZ024930.1, on the reverse strand, counting down.
CTGCTTCTCTGTCTGTGCACCATTTTGCCCTTATAACTCAAAAACTATAACTTCAATCAATCTCAAATTTGGTGGGAAGGTATTTCATGGGGTACAGACAGATTCTTTCAAATTTGGTGTAATTTGTTTGAAAATTAAAGCCAGGAGAGAGTTTTTCTTATTTTAATTGGGAATACACAGTGAAAATGCTTCTCTTCATCACATACGTAAAAATCAATATTTTGCTTTCTGATGATGTCATTACTAAGTGATGTCACAATGTAACTGCCATTGTGAGGTCACAAACCTAGCTTGTGATACTTGATGTCTTTAAGTAAAAATATTTCTTCTCATTGTATGTCTTGAAATTGACATAAACATAATAAAGAGGGAGGTGGTATATTCATCATTTTTATTAATTATTATTTCTGTTTTATTTTCTCTTTTTTCTTTCAATTCCTTGACAGTCCATCACAAAAAAATTACCATGCATGATTTTCACCAATAAGTGACCTTTAAGCAGAATTTTTACCTCCACCAGCAGTTTATGTTTTTGTGTGTTAATTGTTTATGTTTGTTTTATTTATTTTTTTTGTGTGTGTGTGTTTAGATTACTCTAAAACTAATGAACAGATCTTTATTTAAAAATTTGTGAGTAGGACCTGACTGAAGGAAGAAGTTACTAAAAGAAAGATCAGGATCTTATTTTAGATACAAAAAATTCATGATTTTTCAGAGGTCCCATTTCAATGTATTTTAATGACTGTAGCTTTCTACTTGATATTTCTATGAAAATTAATTTACATGTTTGGTTTTATTTTATTGTCTTCCTTACAATATTTTATATCACTTGAGAGACTGGTCACATGGAGTCGAGCGTTTTGCTCTCTCTGAGTGCATCTTGTTCATGTAAATGTAATAACTTTCACCTTATTTTGTTACAAACATTTCTTCACTGTGTAATTATTAATTTGGTATATCTTGCTTGAAGATACTATTTTTTTTTCGTTGTTTCAGATCCGTGTTGGCATGCACACAGGACCTGTGGTGGCTGGAGTGGTGGGCAAAAAGATGCCTAGGTACTGTCTGTTTGGTGACACTGTAAACACAGCATCACGTATGGAGAGCCATGGGGTACCGGGGCGGATTCATTGTAGTCCGACAACCTTTGAGTAAGTTTTGTATTATGTGTCCATTATTGTATTTATCGTTTGTTAGAAGATGGTTATTTTAATGGTCTTATCTTATTTACATAGACATAAATATATAAGTAGCAACTAAGCCATTGTTTTAAAAGTTTTTTTACATATAAAACTTCAGATCATGTACAAAAATAGTTGCAAAACTAAGAAGTACAACCAGCATATATTTATTCACCACTCAATACCAATGGACTGCAAAACCTATGCTAACATGTTACATATGGTTACTCAGAAGCATTTATGAACTAATTTCTGGCTTCTATGTTCAAGCGGGTATCCTTAAACTTTATCTCACACCGGAAGGGTCGGTGGTGTAGTGCTAACACACTCCCCTCCCACCACCGCTGAGGCCACCAGTCTGAATCCTGGGGTGGGCCCTATATGGGAATCTTGGCAGTTGTTTACCGATGTCCAGCAGTTTACACTACATATACTTACATTGGTTTCCTCTGTCGCTAAAAGTCCCCTTAATGAATTAACCTATACATTGTGTTGAAAGACACATCAAACCCACTTTGTCTCTGGTGCTTCTAGATTTACTCATATCACTTTAAACTTAAAGTCTCTTCACTGGCTTCCTGTTATACAATGAATTATCTTCAAAACCCTAGTACTCGTACTGAAGTACCTCACCACTGGTAAACCAAAATACTATGTCCAATGTTTGTCTTTGTATACATCTGCTGTTAAAACAAGACATAGAAATCCAGAAAAGACGTTTCTCAAGGTTCTTTTTTACTGCTCCTCAGTTCATAAATTTAAAGTTCGTTTCCGCAAGTTCTTCTCATATGATGCTCCAAAACTCTGGAATGATTTACCACTGGAAATTTGAACTGCTCCTACACTTTCATGTTTCAAAAGGCAACTTAAACCTATCTGTTTCAGACGTCTTTCCCTCCCTAGTTTTTCTGGCTACTGAGCACCGATGGTCCCCTTGGTGATGATTGTATTATGGTTTATGACTTTCTGCTTCGTGCATTATGATTTTGGATGGTGTGACTTAGAATCTGCCAGTTCAGAGATTAAACACATGGATACCTGATACCTGATTAAACCCAAATAAATCAAATCCAATTTTATTGTACTTTACCTTGGGTTAACATCCTGAAAAAGAATATGCCTTCCAAGTACAGCAGTTTATGCAGGGACATGGTCAATTTGAGGTATTGGCCTTTGTACTTTGTGGTGTGGCTGGTTTCACAAAAGGTCTGAGCCCAGTCTCAGGCTCAAAGTAAAGATATTTGACATCAAATTTTTGTAACATTTTACTTCAGCCCATGGGCTCAGACCTTATGAATTTTACTGATGGTCTCAGTCTCATCCCATATGCTTAAAAGCTGAGACTGGTAGGTAGTGGGCTTATTGTAATCAAAGGCTCAAAAATTGCAGCCATAATTCATACTTCAAAATTCGAAATAGATGAAAATCAGTTACAAGTATAGAAAACTTTCCACTAAAGTTGTCTTTGCACAAGTAGTGACGTAATAAGCTGACCATAACTTGAGTCGTAACTCAGTGGGCGATATTTCAAGATTACATCAATTTATGCAATTTAAACTTGCATTTTAAATAAATTAATAATGATATACCAACCTTGTTACAAACTAGCACGTATACAATATATCTAACAATAAAAACGTAAACATCAATGAACAATGGTCGTTTTTTATTTAACTTATTTACATGGCTGCTCCATGAAGTGCACATACATACCTGTACAATTTAATTGGCAAAAAAAACACATTTCTGTGCAAAAACGGCGTTAAATGCAAATAATGGCAATATTTGGACATCATATTTTTTAATTACTCGATTTGTTTCATGAACTTTGAACTAGAACTATTTGCAATTCTACTAAAAAGGACAAATAAACGCTCATGAAAATAATGCCTTCTTGGCAGATAGTTAGTTGAAATTGAGGTTAAATCCAAAATAAATTTATCATTGCAGTGTTCTAAAACACCACCCAGAGTTTGAATTTGAAGAAAGAGGAGAGATAGAAGTGAAAGGTAAAGGCAAGATGGTGACCCACTTTCTTCTGAATGGGCCAATGGTAGAGGACAGTGGAGAGTATGAAGAGGAGGAAGGTCTGATAGATGACCTGCCCGCGGAAAGTGTGACCATCAACCCGGACAAAGGTCAGACATCAGACGCCAAGGGAGCGGCAGAAAAAGACCAAAAGGAAGAAACAGCACAGTCTGGTACACCAGCAACAACTAGTTATACTAACGGAGTAGAGACAAGGCCTATGAACAAAGCGGGTCAGAGCCCACTGTGTCAGATCTTGTAAACAAAATGCTGACTGTGTAAATATGTCCTGCTTGAACAGAAAGTCAAACCCAGTGAAATGTGTCAGCTGAACTAATTCCAGCCAAACGTATGAAAGCCTTCTAAACTGGAAAAAAGTTAAGCTAAACAGTTAAAAAGACTTGTTGAACAGTTCCATAAAACGTTAAAATAAAAGTGTTAAATAGTGCTGCTTGATAAGCAACTATGGTCAGAACATTAATCATGGTCACCCACTATACTTTTGATATCCCGCCCCTCAAGTCCTGGGTTCATTTCCTCGTCTGGGGTTCAATTTCTGGTCTGAGGTAACATGGGAAAGTTGGCAATTGTTTGTCAATGGCCAAGGACTTTGAGGGTAGAATCATGACCAACTGGTATGCATGCTTTCGTCCCTCAGAACCCATCATTATATCTCTGGTGCAATGAATTAGAATCAATCAGTTGTTCACTCGTACACTTTAAATGTTTAGTTTAAGTTGTAAAAAAATTGCTAAAAAATAATGCTAAATTTTGTTTCATTTGTTGACCGAACTGATACATTTTGCAGTTACTATTATCTGTATATAAAAGGTTGACAATAGTAAAAGAGAGAGGTGTTCCAAAATTTCAGTAATAATAATAATTGCTATAAAGACAATATTTTTTTTTAACTTAATGGACTATACTTTCCGTTCATTTACAGGATCAGTACAACTGAGCATTTGACAAATGAACTATTTAAATTAAATTCTTTTAAAATCATTATTCAACAAGACTACTCAGAGAACTCATACCGCCCAATGGGCCCATAACCTCCACTGTTGCTTGTGACTGTAATGTTGAGAAAATCTTCAGATATTCAAATTCATGATTTCTTTCATTTTTGTGCCAAATTGAGGCATGGGCTAAATAACAAAGCCAAATAATACATCTATAAATGTCTCAGTTGCACAGCAATTTCACCAAAAATTTAATATAGAGGTTGATTTTTTCCAAACTTTATTTACAAATGAACAAAGCAATCAGCTTTGAGTTGTAATTACAATTGAGCAATACTTTAGTATTTTATTTTGTTGTAGCATATAGCTTTGATTTATACATAAATATGTACATATATATATTTTACATTGTGTGTTATATACATTACAAATAATAGAATATTACACTCAAAATATATGAGTTATCTCGCAGCACAGACATTGCTCATTAACAAGTGTTTTGTGGTACTTAAAGTGAGTTTCCCTTTCCAAAAATATGTTACATCAGTGTGTACCTTATAAATTCTTTTAGTGGGCGATAGAATTTAACTGCAAATTGCAAGGCTACCAATGAACCTGCTGCATTATTTACTGTATTTTTTCACAATATTGATTTGCCAGGGTTGATTCCATTATGTATACTTTGGTTGCCAATTTCATATATATTATATAGTCTATATACCATTGATTCATGTTTAGCCATGTTGAAAATAATTGTTACATTTTTAGTTTAAGTAATACTTGTTGAAAATATTTATATTATATGCATTTTTATATAATTATCTACTTGGTGTGATATTTGATATAAAATTAGACAGGCCGATTAAACCTCTAACTAAGCGCGAGCTCTAGTGAGGCTCACACTTCTAGAGATCAATCTCCCCTGTTCAAAGGGGACTCTAAGGCGGAAACCAAAACATAGGACTTGTAAAGTCTCAAATGTGAGAAGATTATCCCACAAGTGGAAGAAATTGAAGAGGGCAAATTTCACATCTGTTACTGTACATATTAAATGTAGTACAGTCTAATATTAGGGTTATTTTTATGCAGATTACGTCAAGATCACCAAATGGAGAAGATCTGCTACTTGTATATATTACATCTTTCTTAAACAAATCCTGAAGCAACTATCTGTGATGTGACTGTAGCTTAGTTTTGTGTACAGAACATATCCTTAATATTGCTAAATTCACCAACTTAAATGCTATTTACGACATTCTCTACCGTAATTTGCTAAAAGTTGAACAGAAAATCCATAGGTGTGCTTGTTTTGTGCATAATAAGTATTTTGTGTTGAACTTGAGCCGAAACAGTTGTTTCAATAAAGTTCCTATGCAGCAAGTAAGTAAGTAAGATAGAAACACTTATAAAGCGCCGAATTTTTGTTTTAAACATCCTCTAAGGCGCTGATGTCCAAAAAGGGATAGTCCAGTTCCAAAAAGAGGTCAGTGTCCATATTAGCGTCCAATAGGGTAAATAGGCTATGGTGGAGGTTAAGCTAATCTAAAAAGATATGTTTTCAACTGTTTTCTGCATCCAGAAATACTTTCTATGGTTATATCGGCTTGAGGAAGCTTGTTCCACTCTGTGGGAGGAGCTACTGTGAAGCTGCGGACCCTTCATAGTTCTCGGAGATGGTAGTAACATATGCGACATAGATTAGCCACGTGTCTTTGCCTTGGCAAGAAAACCAATACTCTCATAATCTGTGTTAAAAAGGTAATCTAACATCTCTCCTTACACAAGGGAAATTTAAAATACATATGCCAAGCAGCACTTTGGCAGAAAAAGATACGCGTGTGACAGTACCTGACAAAAATTCAGCAAATTACCCTACTAAGAAAATGGCTCTCAATCACTGCAGTGTAATGGATATATTCTGTTGTTTTATAGTCTACATTTTCAATGTACAAATAGCAATGAAATAAAATTATACAAGAAATATACAGTTTTTTATCTCAAACACCACAACCGGTTTTAAGTAGACAGTGGTTGACATACATGGTCATATCTTGAAACATGTTGAGTCAATATTATGGACAATTACAATCAGACGCCTATCACATGATCCCACTCTGGGGGTGTGTGTGGTTCTCTTCATTGGCTGTTGAATGCAATTCCCTAAGTTTGATCACCAACACAAGGGAAGAGTTTTCAACATGATAAAATAGTCCAAGCTTACAGATGCTGAACATAGCATCACAAACTCTGATCTTATTTAATATCCACACAAAGCTACAAACTCTTACCCAAACTGAATGTCCACACAAAACTATAAACTCTGAGCGAATTGAATGACCATATAACACTACACATTATGACCTCATTCAGTGCAAATACAAACTCTTGACCCCATTAATATCCACACAAAACTACAACGTCTGACGTACTTAAATATCCATTTAAATCTGCATAATCTGATCTTACTGAACGTCCACACAAAACTAGACATGCTCCAAGTCTTTGTATGTCTCATTTCAGCATATCTGACATACATGAAATCATTATGAACCCACTTGATGAGTGAAAAAAGCTTCTGTCTAGAGAAATGTCAGCCCCACATTCTGGTAAAAAAAGTCATTCAGTCCTCATATAATACCTTAGACAAAAGGACTTGATGAAAGTCTACACAAAACAAAAACTGATCTTATTGAACATCCACACAACAGAAACTCTGACCTTATTGAATGTTCACACAAAACAAACTTTGACTTTATTCAATTCCACACAAAATTCAAACTCTGACCTTATTGAATGTCCGTAAAAAACTACAATATCTGACATCATTGTAGTTTTGAACAAAACTGGAGACTCCTGTCTTATCAAGAACAAATTAAATGAATATACTGCAAGAATATACATAAGAACAATCCCGTCTATTACTTTTAGAGTAAGTTCTAAATCCACAATAATACAATCATACTCCAAGTCGAAATCTCAAACAAACACATGACTAATAAATACACATATTGCAAACCACAGACTTTTTAACGGCAAGCATGGTTGGTTTGCAATCTATTCTTTATTTTGTATATTTGAGGCAATGCAATTTGTATGCTGAAGTATAGCCAATATATATTGTAAAGATATTTACATATGTGTACATTGTAGGTGTCAAAAAAGAAGTCTTCAAGTGTGCGTTGTAGTGACACAAACAGCGAGTGAATAAAATCAATAACCCGGTTAATATGCGCTTGGTTATGAAACGTGCCTTTTCTAACTCGTGATATTTACTGCTCTCCTGTGTATTTTGGCATATGCCTTAATTTGGCAGAATATATGTAGCCAATCCAACTATATTATAGGTAATGACTGCTCCCCGCCCTAACTCGGTACACTTTGGATACAAAATGTTGATTTGTGTTTATATTCATTCATATGGATTTCTATTGATTAAAATAGATCCTTTCTTCCACGCCTCACTCTTCAAGTTAGTCCAACGCTTTGGCCACAGCTTTACCTTTGATGTTCCTACGATTTCGAATGACCTTCCTGAAAATTTATAGAGGACAACATCTGTTTCCTCCTCCAGGAAAAACCTCAAAACTTACATGTTTGCAAAAACACATCATCCATACTGCTTTGCACTATGTCATGGCACAAACCTTGAAATGGAACAAAATTGGAAATTTTATTTTAAATGTAGCTTTTATAAGCTACAATACCTGCCTATTGTAACAATATGCTTTACGGGAAGCTTCCAACTGGAGTAAAAGTTGAAAACTTATTACCCGTGAAATACAGATAGCCGGGGCCATCTGGCACACTGGTCACAGGGAATGCCGGTGATATAGTACTGGTGTGGGTATGCACGCACCTGCTGGCTTGGCCACGTGACCTAAGGAACCTATCAGATGCTCGATAGAGCTCTTCCTCAATATTTTGTTGGAACCAAGCCCCAAGCCAGTGGAAAGTCTGACAAGCGAGGGAGGACCAAGGAGGGCCTGTACTATTGTTATAATAGGTAGGTATTGTAGCTTATAAAAGCTACATTTAAAATAAAATTTAAATTTATTATGCTACAATAGTCCTACCTATTGTAACAATATGCTGAATCCCAGCATATTAGGATGGCTGGGTAGACTGGCACTGGCATAAAAAAGGGAACGTCCTTCTGGCAAAGGCAGCAACCATCTAGGTGAGCATTTGGAGACCAGGGTGGAGGAAGAAGGCCTCGACGTAGTCCAGATGACCGGAGCTCATCGAAGACCAAGGGGAGTTCTCCAGCTCTGCTGTGGTTGAGGTGAGCCACCAAGGGGAGAAAGCACCATCTTGGTTTGGCATCGCCAGTGTAGGCACTCCAAGCAGCAAAGAATCAAAAACACAAAGTACACAAAGTACGGTGAAAAAGTTGTTAAGGAACACTGATACAACACAAGAAAGTAAGGTTAAGAGATACAGATAAAGTATAACTTAAGTTAAATTCTCAAGAAAAATGGAAAAAATAAATTACTCCTGGTAACGTAATAGTGAGCAGGAATTTTGATACAGCAGGAAAGAAATAAAGCTAAGTTAGTTACCTGAAGCAGGGTGGAAGGTACACTCTATGGTATCAGAGGGTCCTGACACGCCCCATCTACACGGAGCTGTTGTGGAAGGAGGCATCACCTGCTGTGCTGCAATGAAGGCGCCCAGGTGGTAGGAGCCTTCTGTCTGATCTTGTCTGGCTAGGTCCTTGATGTAGAACCTGGTGAAGGTGTTGTGTGATTTCTAATGGCAGGCTCTGACGTCATGGGCTTTTACCCCTAATAAGTCCATGTCTGCATTGTCTACCTTGGAGTAACAGAATTTTATGGTGTTTTTAATCGAAAATGAGATGGTGGAGCACTGAATATCCTTAGTATGGCCCGGTTTAAAAGAGATAAACAACAACTGTCTACCCCCTCTTAAGTCTCTGGCTCTGTCCAGATAACACCTGAGGGCCCTGACAGGGCAGAGAAGGATATCCGTGTCCTTGGAGTCTTGATTGTACTTCAAGGTGGAAATTACCACTGGAGCAATCGATTGCTAACTGGTTTTTGGCAATGAATGAAGGAGAGGGTACTAGTTGGACCTGTTCCCAATCGCCCAGGAATAAAAGTCCATCAAGAGTCCAGGCATGAATTTTACTGTGTCTTTTTCCTGAAGCCAAGTCTAGGAGGAAAACTACTTTCCAAGTGAGGAATTTTAGGTCAGCTTGCTCCTGTGGTTCAAAGGGAGGCTGAGATAATCTGTGTAGGACTACAGATAAATTCCATTTTGGAATGTTCCTGGAACTCTTAGGTTTGTCCCTATAGAAACTGGCAATGAGTCTGACAATGTCCATGTTGTTGCTATTGTTTTGTCTAGTATTCCCTAAGGTATCTGCGATAGCTGTCCTGTAACCTTCGATTGGGGAAGGGCAACGGTTCAGTACATTGAAAAGGTACCAGAAGAAGTTGCATATGTCACTTATAGATGGATTCCTGAAGTCCACCTGTTCCTCTGTGCACCATTTTTGAAAAACCTGTCCATTTTGAGGAGTAGATGGCTCTCGTTGAGAGTCTTTGAGGAGCAGCAATTCTTTCTGCCACTTCTTCAGTGAACCGGCATTCTTTGAGAGTTGAACTCCTAGATACCATACGTGGAGATTGAGGGAAGCTGGGTTTGCATGGTATTGGTTGTTCAGTGGTTGTTTTAGCAGAGTGCGAATGGGTGGTAGTTGTCTTGGTATGTCCAGAGACATCTCCACTAGAGCCCCAAACCATGACTTTGTCGGCCAAGCTGGGGCGATGAGAATTATCCTGCAGATCTGGGATTGAGTTTCTGTACAACCTTGGGCAGCAGGGCGGTGGGAGGAAAAGCATACGCAACCAGGTTTTCCAATGGAATGTTTAGGGCTTCTACAGTCCAAGCCTGAGGGTCTGGAATTGGAGAGATGTAGAGAGGGAGTTTTGTGTTCATGCTGGTTGTGAATAGGTCCACTTGGGGACTCTCCCAAAGTTTGGAAATTTGTTTGAAGATTTGTGGAGAAAGGGACCATTCTGTTGATTGGATCTGGTTCCTCCGGGAGAGGTCGTCCGCTTGAGTGTCACACTGTTCCGATTGCACCATGTTAGGATTCTCCACATCAGGGCACAAAGTTCTGCCGATCGAGTGCCGCCCTGTTTGTTGATGTATGCCACCACTGAGGTGTTGTCTGAGGCGATGAGGACTTGATTGTTTTGACAAGTCCTTTTGAAGAATTGTAGGGCCAGAAAAACCGCCTTCATTTCTAATAGGTTGATGTGTAGATGCTTTTCTGGGTGAGACCAGAGACCCCCTGTAGATTCTTGACCTGAGTGAGTGCCCCAACCTGCGTTTGAGGCGTCTGTAAAGATTAGTTTTTCGTGTTCCCTGGGATGGAGAAATTTTCCTTGTAGCACATTTTGTGGGTCTAACCACCATTCCCCAGAGGTATCGGATATTTCCAGTGAGTCTTGAGATGCAACTGAAAAGGTCTCGTATGCATCCTGCCCAATTTCACAGTCTTCTCCGTTGATGCAAGCAATCCAATGGTGGACATAAGAGTCCGTGCTATGATAACAGACTTCTGAGAGAGGCGATGGAACATCTCCTGAAGTTTTGTCCACCTGTCTTGGGTGGGCTTCACAAGAGCCAAGTTCAGTAAAAAATGGTATCCTAGGAAGTTGAACCTCTGGGAGGGACGGAGTTCTGACTTCTTGAGGTTTACTACAAAGCCTAAGTCTTTCATCAGACTGAGTAGTGGTTGTGTTTGTGAGTGGCACTCCTCCTTGGAGGGGGCATGGATTAACCAGTCGTCTAGGTATTGATGTAGCCTGATTCCTTGTTGCAGAGCCAGAAGTTTTACCTCCTTGACAAGGCTGGTGAGAACTAGAGGAGCCGTTGCCAGACCGAAGGGTAGGCTGACAAACTGGTAGGTGACGCTTTTGTGGTGGAACCTGAGATATTGTTGAGAGTGGGTATGGATAGGTACATGCAGGTATGCATCCGTGAGATCTATAGAGGTAACCCATTCTCCTTTCCTGAGGGAGGCCCATATAGGATTATGGGGTCTCCATCTTAAATTTTGGTATGGCCAGAAACTTGTTTAGTGAACTTAAGTCTATAACTGGCCTCCAGTGATTGCCTAGTTTCGGGACCAGGAACAGCCGACTGTAGAGTCCTAAGCTGTTTTGAGTGTCCACGACTTTGATAGCACCTTTGTGCAGTAGGTCTTGGATAGAGGTCAACAAGGCACTTTGTTTGCCGGAGCCTGTGTAACCGCTGGTGATGCAGGGCACCCTGGACAGGTTTGGACGTTCTCTGGAAGGCAGTTTGTAACCATCCCTGAGTAGACTGAGTATAGACCAGTGGGCCCCTTGATGTTCCCACTGGGCAAGAAAACGCCTGAGTCTGCCCCCCCACTGGTACGTTTGATTTTGTAAAAGGAGTCTTTTCCCTTTCCTGGAGGGACTGTACACAAGGAGTCTTTTCCATCTCCTGAAGGAACTGTACACAAGGAGTCTTTTCCCTCTCCTGAAGGGACTGTACACAAGGAGTCTTTTCCCTGTCCTGAAGAGTCCTCAGAGTCCCCCTCTGGAGGGGCGTGGGGGTAGAAATAATCCAAGAGAGTTTCTGAAACTATTATTTCTTTCCGACCAGGGTGAGATGAGGCTAACACATTTGATTGAGTGTCACTGAGGAGGTTGCTGCTGCTTAGTGTTAGACGTGTTGCCTCCACGGTCACGACCTCTGCGGCCACCATGACCTCCTCTGCAGCCCCCTTGAGGATGGGGGTAAAAGGGCTGTTAAACCATGTACTGGGGTGCCGGCATGGTATGGTAGAACATACTCTGGGGAGCGTGATGATGTTGATTTCCACCTCTGCCCTTCTTTTTCTTATAGGGGTGGAAACGCTCCTTCTTGGTGCCTGTCTTCACTCCTAGGCCAATAAGATGTTGCTCATACTCTTGCATGAGCGATCTGTATAAAGAGGTCACCCCCTGAGATTGGTGCTGAGCGCAGATTACATAATCTGAATGCATTCAGGTTGGGGTGTGCATGACGTAGATATGTGTCCCTCCTGATCAGAACTAGGTTGGTCAGGGATGGATTGAAGTTAGCCACCAAATCCGCCATAGGGCGCATGTCCAACATCTGGGATGCTTCCTGCTGGGTTATGCTGAACATTTGTTGCATAATTTGCTCCCTGGTGGGCCCGTCCGTGGTGGCACGGAATTGGTCGAACAGGATTCAGACAGGATTCCCTAGCCATTCCGAAAGTAGACAGGAAGTTGGCTATGCTAATGTTCTCCCGTGAGAGATATTCCAGCTTTACAAGGTCTTTTTGTTGTACTGTAGCTGGGGGCCCACTTCTGTAGCCAGGCTTTGCTATGTTTGAAAAGGCCTGGGGCATCACTTGTGGGGTCTGCGAATATTTGGCATCCACTACGCTATACCAGCTGCCTTTGTGTGGTGGGATGCCGGGGAACTTTCCAATATCCAAAGTGCTTGATGTGCTGGGTTTAACCAAATCATTATGGGTGCTTTGGAGACGCGAGAGATCTGCCACCATAGGAAGTTTTATGGATGGTGGTCTGTCCGCTTTCTCTTGTTGTAGCAAGAGTGGGTCGCATCCTAATGCCGAGCCCAGTTTGTAATCCTCTTCTGCTGCTGGGTCAGGAATGGAAAGACACTCTAACCTTCTGGACCAGTTTTCTGAAGGGTAGGTTAGGAGGGGCACCCTGTTCCCCTGTGTCAGATGGTTTTTCTGATCTGGAGGCCACAAAAGAAGAAGCAGAGGTGTCCGTGCCGTATTCCTCTTGTTCCAGGGCTTGAAGAGGTGACTGAAGCCTTGGAGGTGAAGCAACTGTAGGTTGTTGCGTAGGCTGGGAGGAAGAGGCAGAATTGGGCACTGTGATGTTTGAAGACACTGCGTGAATGGATTGTGAAGCAATGGCTGAAGAACCTTTTACCCCTGATAAGCCCTCTTCACTTCGGGGGGTGGTTGAGATGGAGTAGAATCCATTCGTTCTTCCATCTTTGTGGCTTGTGGCAAGGCAGACACTGGAGTAATAGATACAATGTGCGGTGCAGATGATGGCTGTGGAGGAGGAGCTGTTTATGGAGGCGCCATGCGATTAAACATCTGCTCCATAGACTGCTTGAGGAAAGCCTGAAGCCCAGTCTGTAATTGAGCAGAAATGTCCCTCATTTGCTCTTGATTTTTCTGTTGAAGATCCTTCAGGAGCTCAAAGTTTTGTTGCTCCAAGTGGCTCTGGATCATTTGAGTCCTTGGGGTTTGAGGGATCATTAGAGATGAAGTCCTCTGAGGTTGTGGAAAGGATAGAGACGCCATCCTGTCCATCATGGATTGTCCTCCATGAGTGTGTGGATGTGATGGAGGAAGGGTATCCTGAGTAACCGTCTGTGGTATATGGGCCAGCACTTTGAAAAAGGCTGAAGATTCACCATGGGGTGAAATAACCGGTCCGGAGCTGGAAATAACACAGTTTGCCGGGATATCCTGTGATGATCCAGGAAGAGGACCCGGCTCCAGGTCAAGAATAGTGTCATCTACCCAGAGAGATCCTCGCCGGTAAATACAGGTTCATCTGTATCGAGTTCTTCAAACGAGTTGTCTCACGAGCCAGTGCGGCTTCTATAAGCAGACCTCTTTGCAAAATTCTCCCTGAGGTGAGTCCACTGTTCCTCAGATAAAGCTGCACATGGAGCACACTGGTCTACATTAGCCCCTTGTGCACTAGGGTCTTGACCTTTACACTTGGCTCTACAGCCAAAGCAAGAACCATGAATGTCAAACTGGGGCATAAAATGTCCACACTTGCCCCGTTTTTGGTAAGGGGGAGTCTTAACCATCTTACCAGAAGTGTCTATACAGTGTTATAAAACAAAAGACACAAAAATATACTGTCTACCCACAGTAAAATAGCTGTAACAATTCACCAAAGTGAGAGCTACAAGAAAACCAACTTGACAAGATGGCTTCAAACAAAAAATGAGGAAGAGCTCTATCGAGCATCTGATAGGTTCCCTAGGTCACATGGCCAAGCCAGCAGGTGTGTGCATACCTACACCGGTACCATATCACCGGCATTCCCTGTGACCACTGTTCCGGATAGCCCCGGCTATCTGCATTTCACGGGTAATGAGTTTTCAACTTTTACTCCGGTTGGAAGCTTCCCATGGTCAACCACCAGTAAAGCATATTGTTACAATAGGTAGGACTATTGTAGCATAATAAAATGGATTTTGGAATATTTATTAACATTTATTTATTTATTTTATTTATTCATATTATGCCACGTTAAACAGTCAGGGTCAAATTACAATGGGTAGTTTACAGGCCGGAGGAACCAGTGCATACTGCTTGGTCAAGATTCTTCACTGTAAACCCCTGGACTTCGCAAAGTAACTACCAACTTTCCAACATGAAGTGCCCGGGCCGAGATTTGAACCGGTAACCTCAGAGGTTGAAGGCGAGAACTCTATTTGCTACAAAACCAAGCCCCCCCCCCTTTATTAATATGTGATTGTCATCGCTAACACTCTTACACTTTCACATACCAAATAAGGAAGTGGAAGTGAGAACAGTAATAAATTAAATAACTTCAGTACTTTCCGTATGTAAATTTTGCCAACTTGTGGAACATGTAGAAATCATATCATCTCACATTAAAAGAATCATATTATCACCTTTTTATAATTTCCGCTTGTGTCGATTCATATTTTAATAAAAAGAAATCCAGAAAAACCATACTTAAAACAACCAAAAATAAGGTTTTTGTGTCCTAGTTGTGTCAAGTTATGGCGGGAGGCAGTAACATTCCATAGTCACCCCTGCATCTTCTCTAGTATGACCTGGCTATGTCATTGGACCAACACATATTCACCTTGTTTATGTTCAGCTGTGCCTTAGAGTATGTCAACTACTGGAGATTAGTCACTACATAAGTCAACATTAGAGTAGATTTTTATGTGGCGATAATATAACTTCTACTCGAAACCAGCTAGGGCCTTGACTTGGCACAGTTTGCATATGAAAATTGCCAAAGGTATTTAATATTTAACTAATTTTCATCATCATTTCCACTACCTTACTTGGTAGGCGGTGTGCACAAGTTTTACCGATGACACTCAAATACCAATAACTATTCTGTCTTCCGGTTTGTGCCAAGCTGAGGTTTGTGCCATGTTATGTCACCAAGCAGTGGGTGGTACAGTCAGTAACACACTGGCCTCCTCTGTTACAGGTCAAGGGGTTTCATTTTCTGCCCAAACCCAAGTGGAAAATTCAACAGTTACTTGCCAGTGTTCTAAGGGTTTTCAGTGCTGAGTAACTGGCAGGCCCTGCCTTCTTATATCAGCTTAAATACCCGTTGTGAATCACCCAAATTATGTCTTCTGATTAACTTTTGAAAAGACTACTAGTAAAGTAATTTATATTATACACAGTAAAATTGGACCAAAAGAAATGGCTACATTGCCGAATTCCCCCCACCCAAACCCCGAAATAAATAAAAGTAGTTCCATCCATCTTTATGTAGATTTTTTATTATTATTATTATTGTAGGTAGGCAGGCTTATAGACAGATTGATGGGCAGACAGGTCAGTAGGTAGTCCCATCTAATTTTCATTCATTAAAACCTGCTGATCCACCAACCTGCCCACCTTGTCTGTCCGCCCGCCCGTAAAAATTCATTTTATACATATTACTTCACCTATGTACTTCTGGGGTTGGGGGGAAGTTTGCAATCCTGCTATTAAAAGTGCAGTAAGGTATGCTTTTGATTAAAATATACATTCAAACAAGTTCAAGTTATACATGTATTTTAACCACTAAAAATCAAAACATCAAACCTCATGCAATGTTTTAAGGGACCATTATATAATTTCTACTGGATATCGGTGTCCCAAATTGGCACAGAATTATAATTATTATTATCATTAGGCCATAACCAGTATGTTATCAACACTTTCATTTGGCACTTGCATCAACTTGGCACAGACTGAAATAAACACTTTGATGATATAAATATATGATATGCAAGCTATGTCTTGTTTGTTCAGGTGCTATTTGGTGGACGCAAATTTTGTTTAGAAATTACTCAATGAATGTAAATTAAAGGTAAAATTAATTAGACTTTGGGACAGACCCAGATAATAATTCCCAAATTTTCAAATAGTCCCAGTTAAAGTGATGCTGCATTTGTGGTTGACTATTTTAAAAATCATAAAATATAAAGTAGCATTTGGAGAAATAAAGTTGATACTAGGCTTCCTTGGCGGAGGCCTGTGCTCCAGGAATGCTTTTTAACTACAGGATACAGGCAATAAACACAAAACCTTACTTACTTTCCATTATTTGGTGGGGCTTACTTGGATTTACATTTAAAATATAATTACTTTGAGAGAAGTGAAATTTACACAGACCATGAAAATTTAAAAGACCATTTAAATGATCTTTTAGATAATATTTTTGTCAAATTCATTTTAATTTGCATAATGGGTCATACTTGATTAGAATTTGCCGTTGTGGCATATTTCCAGTTTGTGCTGAATTAGGCCATGTGCTAAATTAGATTTCTCATCACTAATATTGGCATTCTACTGTGATGTCTTAACGGCCTTTCAACCGGCACCCCACTTTCTCATAATGATCACTTCTAACAC
Source organism: Sabellastarte sp. h YS-2021 (assembly GCA_964017235.1). Lineage (NCBI taxonomy): Eukaryota > Metazoa > Annelida > Polychaeta > Sabellida > Sabellidae > Sabellastarte > Sabellastarte sp. h YS-2021. Next base: position 5,108,329 of record OZ024930.1, on the reverse strand, counting down.
TAAGTCTAGTCACTTTAGTGCAGTATTTGGGCAGTCTTCTCACGAACTAGATCACTCGGCTAATTTTAACAAAAGTACGGTTGTAGCAACCGTAAAGTTACGCATAGCATAACAAAGATTACGAGAGTGCAGGACAGAAATATTTGTTGATCATTAGCACCTTATAAGTATTCGGGACTATTGAAAATTCTCTCTTACAATGACCTTTAAAGATGTTGAATATTTTGTCTGCAGGTCAAAATTGTCAAGGATTCCATGAGTGAAAAGATATGTCTTGTAACATAGAAGGTTGCGAACACTTGAACTGGAAACAGTCAAACATGGGGATATTTCCTAGATTCTATTTTGCACTTTGGATTGATTTTGATTGATCTAATCACAGGACGTTAAGACAGGAAAAAATTCCCAAAAGTGCAGATGTACTGCAGATGGTAATAAAACATCTATTTTGTGGAAAAAACTTGGTTTAATCTTTCAGGGATATTGACTTAATGCTAAAAAGTCTGAAAATGAAATATATTGAACCATCTGTAGCATAAAATGTTTTTACAGCAAAAAAGTGTCGTGTTTCAAAAAATTACTCTTCGGTTTTACCGTAAACTTTGAAAAATAAACTTCTGCATAGTTTTTACAACAAACACTGAAATATATGATGCTTCAATAATATTCTGATTTAGACAAACCTAAGTAATTATATCTTTCCAATATTTTCCATTTATTGTGTAGAGTTCAAAAAATTTTAAAAATACAGTTAATTTAGCATAAAAGGATCCCTTATATTAGAAATGTTTTACACAAATTACAGTACTGACATTATCAAAAGGCTCATTTTAGCCAGCATAACAAGAGTTTATTAAAACTAGTCCTCTCAATGGTTTTGTGATAGTACCTGACAGATCTACTCATATCCTTGTCAGTACTAGAGTGCAACATAATTTATAAAGCAGACAGCAGTTTCTGCAAATACATATTCCTCGCATTTAAGTATTCTTGTAAACAAAGTTATACATACAGAAATAGATCTATTGCAACTGTTTGGGATAGATTGAATTAGGCCTGGAGGTCCATTGTTGAAGATTCAGACAAAATCACGTGAGTAACATTTTTTTATAATATTTAAATTTTCAATAAATATTTAAATATTCAATAAAAGTTTAAAAAGGGAAAATGCCTGAAAACAACAAAAGGTACAGAAAACAAACCATTACGGTATATCTGACCAGAAATGACATAGCTTGTCTATATATAGTGACTACGGCATGAACTGATACAAAATTATTATTCATATTGAAAATCAAAATCTGTAGCTTTTATTGCTAAAATGACATGCACAACAACAGTTCCCATACCACAGCTCCAATTTTGAAAAGAAAGAAAGGTTTTACACCTTTTATCATTATAATTATTATTATAATTATTATGCTTATTCAGTTTAAATAGGTGTTATGACAGCCAGTCATGAATAATTATTGTAACTTTTGTTTTGTGCCAATCTGAGGTGTTTGCCAAGTTATGACAAGAAGCAATCATATCCTCTTTATATGCCAGCTCTGTTAACCCCTTGACTTCCCAGGATACATCTTAAGCTCAGCTGGGCAAAGTGTTGCTTTACATAACCCAAAGCCACTGGGATTGGCTACCAATATAATTTATGAAATACTTCCCAATTATTGGATATTTGACTTTCGTTATTTATTTATTTGGCGTTTTATGTCGCTTTCAACACTGTACAGGTCATATCACAAAGGGTAGTTTTGTGGGCAGAGGAAACCAGTATATACAGTTGGTCAAGGTTCTGTACTGTAAACTGCAGACCAACGGCAAGCAACTATTAACTTTCCTAAAAGGGCCGGGGTTCCAACCGCCAACCTCTCAGTTGGGAGACGAGTGTGTTACCACCATGGCCCTTTTAACTTTTGTTAATCTCTGGTTTCCTTTAGTACTAAGCAATTAATGCCAATATTTACTTATTTGCATATTAAAAAATGCTGTGACTGCTAGCCATAGTAACAGGCGCAAATAAATGTAAAAATATTCTTAATATTAGATTTCACTTCAAAAGATAGCTCAAAAGCAACATTAAAACACTAGTTTATACGAGAGATATTAGAGTACAGTAAGCCTACATGTCCATTATTGATAGTGTATTTCCCTTGTTGCACATTGCATTAGTACATTATACTATTAATGTGAATACTAGAAACATTCAATTTATGCCAGAAATACTATTGTTTCTGTACACATATAGATATATGGAAATCCATGCTCCTTACCACCGTAACTTGGCACACACTTAAATTTGGCAGAAATAAAAATGTAGTGATTGACAATAGAATATATTGTTGTGTATTTCCGAGATTTGACTAAAATAAGGTGAACTAGGTGGTCACTGAAGTGACTTCAGACATAAAGGCATCCAGAAATTCTGGAACGTTTCTTTTTTTTTTTTTTTTTTGGTAATTTCTGGATACAATTTTAAAATTCTTGTGACAAGTTGGGGCACTTATTTCAGGTATATATACTCTATTGTCACCTCTTAAAAAAGTACTGTAAAAGGTTTATTGATGCAAGTGTTTGATGCGGAAAGGTAATTTATAAGTTACAATTTTGTTGATTCCTGTTTTGATTTTATTTTTAAAAAGGTATTGTAATCGGGTCCATATTTATTTTACCTGGGTCTGTATTCACAAAGATTCTTAGAATTTTTCTTAGAATTACACTTAAGTCTAAGAAAAATTCTTTGCTAAGAATTTTCTTATTCTTAAAATAAAATCCTATTCACAAAACAATTCTTAGCTAAGAATAATTCTAAGAATAGAATTAAAAGGAAATGTGTGCACAGGTTAGACTAAGTGTAGTTCAAAGAAAATTTCTAAGAATCATTGTGAATACAGGCCCAGAAGTGACTTTCACTTGGGGCGTCCAGGCGCCCCAGATGTCAGTCCTGCCCCACAGACAGTATCTTACCTGGTACCTTATAAACACTTTAGGTACCAGTCTAATGTGAATGGTTATGTAAAGCAATGTCAGTTGCTAGGTACCCCAGTAAACAACACATTCTCATTGGTTGCCCCTGTTTCACTGTGCTTCTCCCCTTGAAACAAAGTCACTTTGAAACTTGACATTGAGTGGAAGACATGTTAACTAAGAACTTGAGTGTCTTGTACATAACAAATGTTCTGTTGCTATGATATCGAATTATGTGTCAGCCATAAAGGCTTGCTTTGTCTTGTATGACTTGCCTTTCCACATCCTGGACCATCAAAAGATCAAATATTTCCAAAAATCTCTGAGAATCAATCGACCTCTGAGCTTGACCTCTCATAACATCATTGACCTAGATGGCCTTGAAAAAATATCTTTAGCCTGTCAAGAATTCAACTGTGGCCAAGTCCTTCGAGCGGTGTTTCTGACTGGATTTTTTGGATTTTTTAGACTTTCGAACTTGGCCCCTCACTCTGTGTCAGGTTTTGACCCCTCCAGGCATCTTACTGGACAGGATCTATTTTTCACTAAAAAAATGGTTAAAGTCCTCATCAAATGGTCTAAGACCATCCAAACTAGAGATACTGCTCAAGTCATTTCACTACCAAAGTTAAAAAATAGAATAATTTGTCCTTTCAGGGCCCTTAAGGCCCTCCAGGCTTTATATCCCATGTCTGCAGATCACTCTGCCTTCCAAGTTAATGTACAATCGGGCTGGCAGCCCATCACTGATAGTAAGATCAGAAAGTGTTTGAAATCCATCAATATGACCTTGGGTTTGAACCCTCACTTCTATACGTTTCACTCATTTCGAAGGTCAGGGGCGACATTTGCGTATAATGCACACATCCCCATTCAACAAATACAGCGTCATGGTACCTGGAGCTCAGATTGTATCTGGCGCTATATTCAGGCTGACCACTCTTCTGGTGAAAGCCTTGCTTTATCACTTGCTACTGTTATTAATGCATAAATGCTCCTACTGTTGGGGTTGAGGGCTTATTATATTGCTGTATGTCATGTATTTTTCACAATCTTGTAAACCTTAGGTCTTCTGGTCTCCAGCCTTAGGGTGACCTTAACTTCAACACTTTTCAAATCATCACCTCCAGTTGTGAGGTCATTGCTACTTTGATGGGCGACCCTGAGCAGGGGTCACCTTGGTTTGACATCATGTGACCTTTCAAGGTCATTCCCTCTTGCTGGATTCGGGTAGACTTCTTGGTATTCTTTTATTTTAGTATTTTAAATATTTCAAGCTGGTAAACTTCTGAAGTGACTTCTTATGAACTATGAACTTTAACTTATCAGTCACTTCTTCGTGTATTTAGTAACTCATTAATGATTCTAGTGACTTCTTATGAACTATGAACTCTAACTTACTAGTCACTATTTACTGCATTTACATTACTCAGAATCTGTATATTTTTACTGACCTGTAAATAACTTTTAGTATAGATATGTATATTATATATATATTTGTTATGTATTAAACAAAGTGCCCTCAACTCTGTGTTTTACTGCCTTGGGGTGGGGACTGTCACTTGGGGCGTCCAGGCGCCCCAGATGTCAGTCCTGCCCCACAGACAGTATCTTACCTGGTACCTTATAAACACTTTAGGTACCAGTCTAATGTGAATGGTTATGTAAAGCAATGTCAGTTGCTAGGTACCCCAGTAAACAACACATTCTCATTGGTTGCCCCTGTTTCACTGTGCTTCTCCCCTTGAAACAAAGTCACTTTGAAACTTGACATTGAGTGGAAGACATGTTAACTAAGAACTTGAATTTCCCTCCCACCCTCCCTGGAGAATGTAATAACCACTCTCTAGGTGGGGCCAGAGGGCTTATTATATTGCTGTATGTCATGTATTTTTCACAATCTTGTAAACCTTAGGTCTTCTGGTCTCCAGCCTTAGGGTGACCTTAACTTCAACACTTTTCAAATCATCACCTCCAGTTGTGAGGTCATTGCTACTTTGATGGGCGACCCTGAGCAGGGGTCACCTTGGTTTGACATCATGTGACCTTTCAAGGTCATTCCCTCTTGCTGGATTCGGGTAGACTTCTTGGTATTCTTTTATTTTAGTATTTTAAATATTTCAAGCTGGTAAACTTCTGAAGTGACTTCTTATGAACTATGAACTTTAACTTATCAGTCACTTCTTCGTGTATTTAGTAACTCATTAATGATTCTAGTGACTTCTTATGAACTATGAACTCTAACTTACTAGTCACTATTTACTGCATTTACATTACTCAGAATCTGTATATTTTTACTGACCTGTAAATAACTTTTAGTATAGATATGTATATTATATATATATTTGTTATGTATTAAACAAAGTGCCCTCAACTCTGTGTTTTACTGCCTTGGGGTGGGGACTGTCTGTATTTGGATGCACTTTCGGTGTCAAGAATAAGAGTTTTGTGCATATAGCAATTTCTTATTCTTAGAAAAATTCTAAGAATAAAAGCCATTCTTAGAAAAATTCTAAGAATAAGCGTAATTCTAAGAATAAAAATCTTTGTGAATAGGAAAATTCTTATTCTTAGAATTTTTCTAAGAGAAACAACAATTCTAAGAAAAATTCCAAGAATAAGAATCTTTGTGAATACAGGCCCTGTTCTTGGCTGTGCACATAACTGAAAAACTGTACATCAACTGGTGGTCATATTATTGAACAACATATACTCTACCAGTGGTTCTGCAAAGAAGAACCAGATTGTGAGACAGATCTCGGAACCAGGGGCCAGTTTCATGAAGCCTCCTTTGGAAAGGACATCCTTCATTAAAGGAGGAAGGCCACCTCAAATTTTAGTTTTTATAAAGCCACCTTTAACTCTCCTTACCAAAGGTTTTCCCTGAAATTTAAGGAGGGAGCAAATGTCCTTTAAAATTATTAAATATTCTTTGAAGGACACTTCCTAAAATTTAAGGTAGGTCCTTAGCTTCCTTGAAATTTAAGGGAGTATTAAGGGCTCTTTTAAGGAAGAAAAAAATAGATATTCAAGGAAATCCTTAAATTTAAGGTGACTTTTATCTTAAGACTTGATGAAACCGGCCCAGAACTGTTATTGTAATTTTTTTTTGTTAATTACTGTGGGGATCTCTTGTAAAACACAAAGAAACGAGAAGTGTTCCAAATAACAGAGGAAGAAGAAAATCCTCAGAATATTTTGTGCAATGCAGTGTGATAGAGCTTTACCATAATATATATAATATTTTGAGCTTATTTTTGCATTATGTTTGTGACATATTGAGCTGTGCAAAATAAATAATCACTAATCTTTTGTAATATTTCTTTGTAAATGGAACACCTTGGTCAAAAGGGTGAAATTGATTTATTGTGTTATTGATCAAAAGGATTTTCTTTATTAAATCTTTATCACATGCTATATTACCTTAATCTGACCAAAGTGTTAATATCATGTCAACCTTATACACACAACCAAGCAACCATTCACACAATGTTAGGCCCTGGCTCCATAGAGGAGAATTTGTTATTGTGTCCCAATTGTCAACAATAATGTGTAGGAAATTAAATTTGAGGGAAACAATTCAACAGAAGTATTTACCAAATTAAGTAACAAGATTTCATATTCTCTAGTTATACGGTAAATACAGAACAAATTAAGGTTACATATGGCCACTCCCCACTCACATATAGTCGATGGATACTAGAACACACTTCCCTGGCTCTTTTCAAAGTTTAGCCAAAGCCTCTTCTACATCCCATCCTACATACACTTATATCCTGCTTACAGCGAAAAATTGGCTACTTTGCAAGGGATACTTAAGCTTCTCTTACATCCCATCATACGTGTATACGGACGTAAGTGTGCTGCAAATATTGTTGAAAAATATTAACATAGCCTGGTGATGGGGTAGCAGAGATTTGCATACAAGGTGAATTTTCCCAATAAGAGTGTCACTACTTGAATATCAAAGAACAGACTGCGACTAGCTACAGGCCCCAGAGTGGGTTAATATGCAAACCCTGAAAGTGAATGGGGAGATCTTGCAACACTAGGAAGGGGAATCCACGTGCGCAAGTCTCTCGTATGTTACCCTTGAGACATGGATGCCTTTGTAGTCATACTGTGAGCATGCAGAGAATAATGTGTATGCCAATTTTCATTGCGGGTCTGTGCCACCTTGATATTCTGTTATAAAATCGCACGTGTAGATTTTGTTCCTTGCAAATCCACCGGTTTTTCTCTGTAACCAGGTCGTACGTGCACATACAATGGGTTGTAAGAGAGACTTAAAGCCTCTCTTACATCCAACGTATGTATATACACACGTAAGTGTGCTGCAAATATTGTTGAAAAATATGAACGTAGCCTGGTAGTGGGGTAGTAGAGATTTGCACGTGCAAATAAGGTGAATTTTGACAACAACAGTGTTACAACTTGAAGATCAAAGAATAAAATGCTACTAGTTACAGGTCTTACAGTGGGTTTATATACATGCAAGGTACACATGAGTGTATTATATGGCATGTGCAAATCCTGCAAGTGAATGGGGAGATCTTGCAACACATGCAAGGGAAATGCACGTGCGCAAGTCTCGCGTAAGTTACCAATGAGAAATGGATGCGTTTATGGCCATACTGCATTCACGCAGAGAAATGTGCCTGTCATTGCAGGGCCTATGCAACCTTTAAATTCTGTTATAAAATCGCGAGTGTACCTAATGCCCCTGTTCTACCAAAGGACTAAGCCCGATCCTGTCCCCGACCCTTAATTGTGGACAGTCTGTGAAAAAAAATGTAAAATGGGCAATTGATGGACTACTGAATCGGTATCAAAGTCTGGGAATAAGTTCAGATCGGCCTGAGGAGGCCCCAGGCGGTCCCACAGAGTCCCAGACTAAGAACCGATTAAGTCCCGGCGTCCTCAGGCCTCCTCAGTCTTCCCCGGACCAAGGTGGCCGATTTTTGTTTTGCAATGGGACTAAGGGTCGCAGGAGGCCTGGGACTAAGGGATAGAGGGTCTGGGACTAAGAGATGGGGACTAAAGGTCGCAGGAGGCCTGGGACAACATAGGACTGTGTAAATTTGGTCTGAGGAGGCCTGAGCAAGCCTGGGACTGGACATTTTGTTTATGGCGGGAAAAACTAATCGGTTGGGGTCGGGAGAAATATCAAACATGTTTTATTTTTCTCACGGCCCCAACCGACAACTACCAACCCTTACAGAACGCCTGGGACTAAGCAAATTTTTGAAGCCGACCCCCCCCCCCCAAAAAAAAACCCTTAATCGGGAGCCTTAGTCGTGTGGTGGAACACCCACATTAAGTGCGCCTTGTAAGTCAGCCGATTTTTCTCTGTAACCAGGACATACATGCACATACGACAGGATTTAAGAGAGGCTTCAAAGCTAAACATGCGATTATAACAGAATGTCGAGGTTTCAGAGACAACGCAATGAAAATTGGCATGCAATTTATCTTCTTCATGCTCCCAGTATGGCTACACACCCATCCATATCTCAAAGGTAATTTACGAGAGACTTGGGCACATGCCTTTTTCCATGCTAATGTTGTAGATTTTACTTGTAGGGTTTGCACGTGACGTATGATACACTCACGTGTTCCTTGCATGTACATAAACTCATTGTGCAGCCTAAAGCTAGTCCCAGTCTGGTCTTGGATTTTCAAGTAGTGACACTCTTGTTAGGACAATTCACCTTGTTTGCACGTGCAAATCTCTAGTACCCCACTACCAGGTTACATATGCAACAATATTCGTAGCATATGTATGATGGGATGTAAGAGAGGCTTAAAAGGTTTAGTTCACGAGTTAACATGTTACCACTTTGCTCTGTAATTCAGCATACGCCTAAATTAGGCACAAACCAAAACTACTTTAACAATAGCCATCACTGATACAAAAATACTGTTTATCTGTGAACCGTATATTGATTGGTCATGTTCAAATTTAAGTAGAAATTATATGATCGGCCATAACAGGTAAATTAACATTATATTTTAGGACTTAAGTACATGCATGACAAGCATTTACACATTCAGTCCAATTTTTGTCAAAGAAATGAAGCCCAATTTACTGATTGAGATCCAAGTTATATTATTACATTTGGAACAACAAACATTAAAAAAAAATACTTTTTGGTAAATTTCAAAACTTGTACTTTTAATTTTAAACCTTTGTGTAAGCAAAGAGTCCATTATTATTACAATGAAATTCAACAAAGTTGAAATTCTTTTTCGAGTGTTCTTATATGAGAAGACACAAGAGGGGACTTATATCCTGACTTATTCTCAAGCCAGTCAAAATAACAATCTTTGGACAGTGGAGTTATGAGCAGAAAATCCAATACCTTAAGGTCGGTATTTTAGCCATCAAAGTAAAACCAGGCGATGGTTCTATCCAGCTGTGGTTCAAATATTTAACAGTAAACTGTAGTACTTAGAATGTGATTTATAGACTTGTTTTGCAGAACCTGGTGGTCAATGCCTTCTCAGATTTATTGTGACCAGTGAAGAAAATGACTGCTACCTGTCTTAATGCATGTGTCATATGGTGTACAGAGGGCCTCTATACGTTAAACTTCATGGTCAAAAATTAAAATAGCAAAATGTTTGTTTGATAAGTTTATATTGTTAAAAAGTCTTCAAGACTTAAGCTCCAAATGCATCAACTTTGTAAATTTAGTAAGATTTTCACCCCAAGTAAAACCATCCCATTTGACTGGGGGAAGTTGGAAACGATTTTGCTTTTCATAGTGATATAAAATCCAGGTTACAGTGTCACAAAGTGTTTTAGATTTAGTCAGTCTTAGGCCAAATCATAGGAGGCTTTTGTCTTAGCTAAGTCTGGGAAGTAAGTAGATTTCACAAAGGGTGATTTAGTTAAGAGTGACATACAAATGACCACATGGATTTTTCTGTGTCCTGTGACATGTGTGTTTATTTTTAGTTTCTACTCCAATGATACTATTGCTAAGCATATATCTTTTATTAGAGGCCACGGTGGTAGAGTGATAACACTCTCACCTCCCACCTCTGAGATCAGAGTTTGAATCCCAGCCCGACCTCAAGTGGGAAAGCTGGTAGTTGCTTGCCGTTAGTCGGCAGTTTATAGTACAGAACCTTGACCAACTGTATGTACTGGTTTCCTCGGCCCATAAAACAACCCATCGAGATATGACTTATACAATGTGTTGAAAGCAACATTCAAACTCAAATAAATTAATTAATTAATTTATTAATTAATTTATTTATTTACCCATTTATTTATTTACCTATTTATTTATTTACCCATTTATTTATTTGAGTTTTAAAGTTGCTTTCAACACATTGTAAAGGTCATATTTATCATAATTAATTAATCTTTTATTGTGGGAAAATTCTATTTTACAATGTAGAACTTTGTGACAATATAAAATCTTCCAAATGTTACTTAAACCAGCGTGTTATACACTAAAAGTTTATTATCACTCATTGCAAATTCTGAAGAACAATTTACGTCAATCTTATTTAAGTATATGTTTACAATAGTTAAGCTCACCCCCAGGTGGACTTAATTAACATTGAGACTTATCCAGAGTGTAAACTTTGTTGCATTACGAATTCCATTTACTCTAAGACCACAGACTTGTTCTATGTCCAAAACGAAAGTCTTAATTTTTTGTGAAACCTATCCTAGAGTTTTATGCAACTAGTTTACAATGCCTTTTTAAGAGCAAATCTAGTTTGTTTGTTTTTTGTCTCCTGACTTTTATGAATTATGGCATAGCATGATAAGCATCTGTCTCTTCACTGAAGTTAAGCGGCATTGGGCTATGTTAGTATTTGAATGGTTGACCAGCTCAGTGCACTAGTCGTGTCTCTTATGGCTTTGCGGCTTGCCCTAGTATATCAAAACCCCTTTTGGCCTTGTTCCATCCTGATGAGAGGCCACTGTGGTGTAGTGATTACACACTCACTTCCAAGCTATGACATTACTAATACACAAAACAGGTGTACATAGATATGGCCAAATATATCTTAATAATACCCAATAGTTTTTATTGGCACATAAATGTAAATATTGAATCCCATTTAATGGTACCAGTCTAAAATATCCAGACAGATTGTATCTGGGAAGGCTGCAGCAAGAAATGCAACAGCTATTTTTAGCCATTTGTATTCTGTAAAAGTATACCAGAGAGGTTTTGTATGGAGTCCAAAAAGGGACAAAGGATGGCCTTTTGACTAGCATCTAGCACAGAAAGATCTCTTGTTTCCACAAGGCAGTGAATTGTTGCCGCAAAGTAATATTTATTTGTTGTGACAAGACATTATATAAATATGCTCAGAGTGTCTGAAAAAATTGTTTTATGCAACTTGGTGGCTTCAGATGGGTCAGGTGGTTTCTTACCCATGATGCTTCTTTACTTGTGGTCAATGCCTTTGTCAGTAGTCTCTTGGACTACTGTAGTTCACTTTTGATGAGTATCTCTAAGTTCAATCTATATAAATTACAATGTATCCAAAACAGTGTGGCTAGAATTGTATCAAACACCAGCAGATATGGTAGTATAACTGCTATTCATAAGAAACTGTATTGGCTGCATGCTGAATATCATTACTCAGTAATTAAAATAGCCACACAATTTTACAGGTTTATTGACACTGGTTTCCAGAAGTATCTTGAAATTTTTTTTGCATTTGTTTTTAAAATATGGGAATATTTTTATTTACGAAAAATGATGGAGAATAAAATTTTAATATCCTTAAATAGACAAAAATAATTATATGTAAGAACAATATCATACTTGTGCTTATACACTCGTACAATATTGTAATCTTTATTCCTGATATATTTTTGTATATCACTCGGAAAGTTTTTCTACTGCTTGCCAATTCACAGCGGATGCCAAAGTATAATGTTAAACAGTATATATATCAGACATCAAATCTGGGTTATCTCTGTAACCATCTTATTTTTTTCTTAGCCCTAATGAACAAATTGTCTCTTTGCTGGTGCCTCAAACTGATAGTTATCCACAATTAAAGTCTTTTTCTATGTTTTCTGCCCAATAAAATGGGTCACATGACATTACAGGTTTTTCCCAAAATCATGAACAAATCAGACTGTGAACAATTCATCAAGGCCATCAGATGGGATATCAGTCCAACTTGATTACTTATGTTTGGTTTGCACTTCTCCAATATATATATTTTACTTCTGGTATATATACAACTTAATCACTTAAATGAGATAATAAGTGATATATATGTATTCCTAAGTGGTATGACCTGTACAGTGTTGAAAGCGATGTAAAACCCCAAATAAATAAATAAATCCTAAGTGGTATATTTGACTCATATATGCGATACAATAAGTCACTTCTGTGTGGGTTCAACTCCCACAAGTGACAATACTGAGGACCTGTCCCAATATGACTCAGGCTGTTGAATGAGATGTAATACACCAGTTTTGACCTTTGTCCATGTAATACAAAATGCATTTGGGCAACTGAAAGGCTTCCCCAATTATATGTTTAGGAAAACATTTCAAAATATCACAAACACTGGTTATGTAGACCTTACATGGAGTTGTTTTATTGTCATTTTAGGGCCTTTTATTCCCTCTAGATTCACAACTTTTATGTTTGCTATCAGTGTAACAGAGCACAGTTTTGACCTTTTGTGCAACTGTTGACCTTTGGCCTTCAAATATTCTTTTGTTAACCTTTCTTGACATTACTCTATAACCTGTTTTTCAGGTGTAAGATTGTGGTGCTGTTACAGACGGATCTTGACCAAATTGATCTTCAGGAATTTGGCTGAAGCTTAATGTGATTTTGTGTTTATTCAGTGTACTTACTGGTCATCATAATGTATTATTTGTTATCACTTCTGTTGAAATGTATACATTTGCTTTAAGTCAATAATTCTATATACAGTATTTTAGTAGTCGTATTTAAAATGTATAATAACCCATTAATCCCGATTCTTTCGACTCTCCGTATATGCTAAATATAATACGCAACAGAGAGTAGATCTGGGTCTGTATTCACAAAGATTCTTATTCTTAGAATTAGTCTTTTTCTTAGAATTTTTCTAAGAATTGTTATTTTTCTTAGAAAAATTCTAAGAATAAGAATTTTTTTGTATTCACAAGGATTCTTATTCTTAGAATCATACTTATTCTTAGAATTTTTCTAAGAATATGAAATTGCTATACGCACAAAACTCTTATTCTTGAAACCAGAATTGTATTGAAATAAAGAAAGTCACTTCTGGGCCTGTATTCACAAAGATTCTTAGAATTTCTCTTTGAATTACACTTAGTCTAACCTGTGCACAAATTTATTTTGACTTATATTCTTAGAATTATTCTTAGCTAAGAATTGTTTTGTGAATAGGTTTTTATTCTAAGAATAAGAAAATTCTTAGCAAAGAATTTTTCTTAGACTTAAGTGTAATTCTAAAAAAATTCTAAGAATCTTTGTGAATACAGGCCCTGATCAAATTGTAATACTTAACCTAAATACTGGGGAATAAAGGCCCAGGAATATTGATTTTTTCCCCCAGTGTACCTTTCTTTGGGTAATTATCATTACAAATGTATAAACAAATGTATGGCCACCAGTAAACATTAACATTTCCGTTTGTAGCTTGAGATTTTTCTAGTCTGGTTGGCCTTGACTGCTTTACTCTGCAACAAAGGGTCAGATACCATCTCCCATTTTGGACACTTGGCGTGCATAGCTCCACCTAGCAATAATAATGAAATCAAATATAATGTATTTCTAGACAACTCATTTGATGCACATTTTGACATGATATTCCCCTTTTGTTATGTAATGATATCGCTTACTAATTAAATAACGTTTATGTTAAATAAAAAATATGCGTCATTTTAAGTGTTGTAGATCTATTATTATCACCTCAAAACACGTATTTGCTTTTAAAGATTATTGCCATTACAAATCTTTATGTTTACTTAGCAATAAGTGATGTTAAAAGTCCCATAATATATGGTAAAAATCTTTTTAATACATACAAAAGTGATATAAATAACTAAAAGCATGGTCGAGGTTTCCCGATACATGACAGATATTAATGAAGCATTCTTTCCTCTATTCAGCACCGATGCTTACTGGTTCAAATCTTGTAAAAAAATACGGTTAAAAATGCAAAGAACCATTTTATGGGTATTTAGCACAGCGTCAAGGTGTAAGAAGGAATGCAGCATTACAAGGTGAAGGTTATCATAGGGGATACCAGTCCATTTACTCGCCCGGGGTCTAGGGGCCAAGATGGCACAGTGGTAACACACTCACCTCCCACCTGCGAGGTCTGTGGTTCAAACCCCAGACCCTATGTGGGGAAAGTACTTGCTTACTGATGGTCGGCAGTTTACAGTACAGACCCTTGTAATGTATGTAATGGTTTCCTCTGGCCATAAAACTACCCGTCTTGATATGACCTACACAGTGTTGAAAGCGACGTTGAAACCCAAATAAATTAATTAAATAGACTGGGGTCCAGTCTAGACATTTTCTCCACCAATTCTACAGAGATTTTAATGCCACAAAAAGGCTGGGGGCTCTGTGAAAATATAACAGATAATCAACATTTGTTTGCATATTTGTAACACTAATTATCCATGGTAAGGGCTGCCGGGGTTAGAAAATTCCTGCTCTTTATTTCCCAATATTTAGGTCAGATAAATGGTGGTTAATAAAATCACACATGGTTATCAAGTGATTAAATCTTTAAAAAACATAGAGTTTTTGTATACAATAAAAACATGTTAAAATAGATTATATATTCATGTACAAGGTTATCAGTCCAATATTGTTCTGTCATTTCTGACACAATTCATAGAAAATACATTATGGAATGTAAGCTATGTGGTTTGTAGCATGTTGAAAATCTCAAGTTTCAAACATTTTATTGTCATGGCGTCACACGTGTGTAGAATTGCTTAAATTCCTGTACATTGCATTTTAAAAGGATCTTTTTATTTGTTGTAGTAACAGTAGGATGAAGTATGTATGTATTTATGTAAAATACAAGCTTTATATTATAATCAATATCCCATTTTAATAAAGTATTTTGTGATAAAGTTTTTTAATATAGTTGTACATTTACAGTTATGTTTGGAAAAATACACCATATTGTACAATATTGAAATGTTAAGGTTACCATACCTTGAATGAAATACAGAAAATATAAATATATTTGGTTTTATATTGCTATTTCGATGAAGTGATAAACATATGGACCACACTAATACATTTATTCACAAATACTTCATTTGTCAAAATCACTGTTGATATATTTGTGTATTGTGTGCGATTCTGTTTATGTCACCGTTTTATGGCAAGGAATTCTAGAAAGGAATCCTGAAGTGAATCCTTGAATTGCTTCAAAAAGGTAATCATTTCTTTTTTGAAAATATAAACAACATCTTGATGAACATCGATTTTCATACAATATGCTTAGTATTCTTAATGTGACTGTTAAATCATATTTTGAAAAGACATTTCAATTAAAGTTAGATATTTTTAACGGGTGATAATTTGGCAAAAGCCCCAATTTAGCACAAATATCATGGATACACTAGACACAATATATGTGTATACTTAACCAGTTACAATTGGATTAAATCCAACAAACATCTTACCTATAAAACTGTCATCTCTTGAATGAACTGGCGCCTCCATATCTCTAGTGCTTCCTCTTTGAGAAATTTCAAGAAAAAGCTTAAAACCTCCATATTCGTCTGGGCCTTTCCTGATTATGTTTTCCCTGATTTCCCTTTGTCTCTAGAACTAGTAAAATCCAATGGTTCAACAACGATTCTGTTTTTGCAGGTACTGTAGAAAAATCATAAGATTAGATTATTGGGTAAGTGTGAAAGATGATTTAACTGTCCTACATAAACTTGTTATAAGTCCTAAGTAGTAAACAGGAGTAAATTAAACACATTCTGCTATGGTGACCTAGTGTGTGAGACACTCACGTATACCCCCATTCACTCTACATGCTGTATCCCCCCCCCCCCCCCCCCCCCCCCCCCGTCCACTGCATTTGGTACAAAAACCCCTGTCCTTCAATCACTACCTATCCATTCGAGTAATATATAAGGTGTATGTAAGGCTGCGACTCAGTCATCTTTCGGTGTAATACAGTGATATAAGACGATTGGAGGTACATGGATATTTTGTCAGTGTGTCGCAAGGTCGTATTGTGAACCTTGGGCAGCGGTTGAAGGACAGCAGAATTTCCACAATGCCTATAACCACGAATTACACCACCTGCAGTGTGCATAGGGCTATAGGAAAACAGAGACATCTGGGTTCAAACCTATGCCCCGCCAGATACATAGTGCTTCATATGGCCACTTACAATAGTGGTCCTCTGCCATGTCGAGAGAGTCTCTGTCTTTTAGCCAGTAGGAATGTTGGCCACTAGAGAGCTTGGTCTGTACTTCTGGAGTGAGGATAGAACAAATGGTGTCTTAAGTCCTGTAGTTAAAGGAGATATTGAGCAGTGTAGAAATATACAACACCAAATTAGAGCTTTAATACTAACATCAATGCTCATTTTAAAAAATTTATGTTATATTATTAATTTAATTTAATTCTATATTAGTTATTTGGTTTAAAGAAATAAGCATTTGTGTAAAAATGCCTGAAAGATGTTGCTCCCTACGGAGATACCGCCCCTGGTCGTAAATTGGCATTATTGGAACATAAATTGTTTATTTATGATTGTTCTGTACCAGGTAACATAAAGTTGTATGCTGCTTAAGGGGCCATAATTCAATTTTCACATGCAGTTGACCACCATAAACAGCCACACAACCAATGAACGTGCAGCTTACAAAATGTCATTTTTGTATCAGTAACTTTGATTGGCCAAATTTTGAATTCCCAGTTTACCTTACATACAATTGTGCAAATTTATGGGGTCTGCCAAATTACAGCGGAGAGTAGTTACCACTGAATATATTTTGTTCATTTTAGTCCATGAAGTAAGAAATTAATACAGGGAAGTTGCAATGATTTATAATAGGGTCAATATCATAAGGTTAAGACGAGTATTTAACATGATTTATTGACTCAACTGATGCTACCCTAGAAATGAAGAGAATCTACAATTCATTGCTATGATAAGGACAGAAACTAATTGAAGTTTGGCAACAGATGGCAGTAGGCAACATTAAAAGTACTACAATACATTGAATCACTGAATGAATGCTACTCAATACCTACTGTCGCATGTTCTCTCACTTAATCTTGGTTCACACTTCTCAGATCTACAGCATACAACCATAGGTCAAATGTGGCTCAAGGATTGTCGCCGAGATTCTTTAGCAAATGGGTATAGGACCCAATGACAGAGGACCTCAAACTAATGGAAAAATGACCTGATCTGATGTGTAACAAACCAGTCCAATTTATGGTCCATTAGACAATAGCATTTGAGAGTTAAAAACTTCCCAGGCAACTTCTGTAATGGGAGCCATTAACAAGAAGAACATAAACTTTAGAACACATGTTTCTAAGACTTGTTTCCACAACTTAGGCGGATTTGGACGTCTTATCGGAAAAGTCTGAACGTGGCATTATATCCACATATAGAAGTCTATCCTTACTTACATATTGACGAGGAAACTGGGAGATTTAGTGATAAGTTCCATGGATATGATCACCGATCTCCAGTTTTTAGCGGTGATTTACATATCTTCGTTCACATCTCTTCTCAGAGTGGTTTAGAATTTATATAAATATACCCACCACACTCTTAGCGGTGTGATTGTGGGTTTGACTCCAGCCAGTATCAACATGAGGGATTTACTGAGACCATGTTTTATTAAAACCTTAGCTGTTATACAGAGGTGTTAAATCCCAAACCTTACACACAAATTTATGTGTTTTTTATAACATTAAAATTATTATTTTGACAAAATTTGAAAACAATCCACCGTTTAAAAGCCACATTTTTAATATGGAAATGAAACAAATATTGAAAATTGCATTTAAAAATCTGATTTCAATACATGTGGCAGACACTTCAGAGGGGGAGAGTCAAATGGCTGTCAAATGTCGCAGATCACATGCATGGAAACCAATCTTGAGACTGACTGTATATGAAAAACATTGATCTTTCCACAGTACATTCAATTATGATTTATTTTAACTGACAGTATGCTACAAAGCTGGATAGGTGCTCAGATATGACACTAAGTATTTATATAATGTAAAATCTCAAGAAAATTTGCTCAATAATTATGCCCAGTATTAACTCCCACGTGTACTTTTTAGTGTGGACGGTTGTATAAGTGTCCAAAATCAATATTCGTGTATTTATGGAATTCTATTGAACCTTTTAAACTTGCGTGGGACACATTGTAATGGGGGGAGTTTTTTGTGTGTGTTTTTGAAGAAGTTTTTTTTAAATTTGGTATATGTTGAGGTCATGTTTGGATACATCAACTGTGACATCAGAGTCATAAATGAGTTGGCTATTATATTTGTTATCGCTTAATATTTACTGGGATAAACATACTCGGATAGTCAAGTAAATGTACGTATTTCTTAAGCTGTCTTATTTATTGTCTTTTAAACATAAATTTAAAGTCCTTTATTTATTACTTACGACAAGTAAGTATTAGTTTCATGACTGTCTGTTTGTCCCTTTGTTACTTCAAAATCTCTTATAGATTTCGAAGTATGTTTGTCAGTCGGTTTGTTGGTTTGTTTGTATGGTTGTTAGCACGTTCTAGGCCACAATTTTGGAGCTAGGATTCTTATGTTTCATCCTATGACATTGTCATTGATCAAAATAGAGCACCACTGACTTTCAACAAAATTGGTAGCAGTTTCACATTGTTAAGACCATTTTAGCTACTGCATTCACAGATATGCAATGAAATTTTGAAGTTTATCACTCGGACGAGTGGATTTATTAGTTTGTTTGTTTGTTAGAAGGATTACACAAATACTGCTGGTTTGATCTTCTTAAAAAATTAGAAGATGGGTCTTAGTTCAACTTAGATCCCACTATATTTTGAGAGTCGTTTGCGTTTGCCATTACTATCTTGAAAGATAAAAATTCTGCTCAACTTCAGCAACAAAAAATGTCCAAGTTAGAATTTTCGCCGGGCATTACTTTTAGCTAAATTAACTGTAGAAATTAATTCCTTGTGAAATTTGAATTAATAGTAATCTCTTAAGTAGAATCTTAAAGATAAGATTTCTGCTTACGTCGTCTAATGCGGTGCTCCTTGATGCAACTTGGTAGATGTCTTAAATTGGCAAGTAATAGTTTAGAAATTGTTTAAATGGTTTTAAATATATACAAAAAAACCTATTCAATTAAAACAAGGCCGAAAGGGGTTTTGGTGTACAAGAGCAAGTCACAAAGCCATTAGAGTCACAAATAGTGCACTGAGTGCACCCATCCAAGTACTAACATAGCTCACTGGTGCTTAACTTCTTTGATGAGACAGATAATCTTCACTACAACACAATTCAGGAAAGCCCAGAAACAAAAAGAAAGTGGTCTATAGAAAAATTAATTAAAAATAATTGACAATTATAATTGTTGAAAATGGTCCTTTAAAGTCATACTGTTTGACTTGAACAGTTACTGCAAATCCATCTGCTTCTATTCTTCACATACATAAATCAGTATCATGCCTTCAATTTTCTTATGAATTTTCGTCCAATCAAATTCCTCACCAGGCACTTGTGACGTCAGCAATACAACATCTATTACGTCATTGCATCCATTTATTCCTTTGCAGAGATGCTGGTATTTTTTTCAAAGGCATATAGTGTGAGTGCCGATTTTCTACAAATGTTTCGGAAACCATGTAACCTATATATATGTTACTTACATCATTAGAAAGGCATTAGGGGGGCCACAGTGGTAACACTCTCGCCTCCCACCTCTGAGGTCGGGGTTCGGTTCCCGGCCCTACCTCAAGTGGGAAAGCTGGTACTTGCTTGCCGTTGGTCGGCAGTTTACAGTACAGAGCCTTGACCAACTGTATGTACTGGTTTCCTCTGCCCTTCCAACTACCCATCGAGATATGACCTGCAGTGTTGAAAGCTACATAAAACCCCAAGTAAATAAATAAATAGAAAGGCATTATAGCAATACTTCTGCTTGCTTTTATTGCATAAAAAACTATGCAGAAATGGTGGGGAAATCAAAAATTAGAAAAAAAAAGTTTTATTGCATAAAAATATCGATAATGATAGAAAATTGCAAATTAAAGCATGACTTTACAAGCCTTTGGAAAATATATATTTGCCATCTACACAAAAAATCTACCCTGTCAAAATTTATTTTTTGAAGTAATGCTGACCACTGTCTCCCTATACAGCTTCAAATTTTAATGAAAATGGATGGGCTACAAGCCAGTAAACATGAGAAACGTTTTAAAATGGTTTAAACGTTTATAAAATGTTTTAAAAACCTATTTTAACCCTCTCCCGTGGTTTTCTAAACATTTCCAAGTAAATATTTATGTTGTAATGTTTAAAAAACATTTTATATACATAAATTGTTACTGAAAATGTTTATTAAACGTTTCTAAAATAACTCAAGAACCTAGTTTGACTGGAAACGTTTTTTAAACATTTATAAAATAGCTGAAGAAATGAAGGTTATGCTGGAAATGTTTTTAAATATTCATCATGAAATGGTTGATAAACAGTAGAATGTCTAACAACATTGTTGAACAAATATTCTATCAAAAACGTTTTTAAACCCATATTTTCAGAATGCTTATTAAACCTGCAACTTCAAACGTCTCCAATCGAAGATGGCGGTGAGCAATAATAGGGGATTTTAGAAGACTTTGTCAAAAATTGCCCCACATGCAATCCCTAAAAGTAAGAATTGAATGGGGGCACAATTTTTAAGTCACTATCTTACAATTTTAGACATAAAAATAATATTTTCATTAGTGAGCAAAAGATAAAAAGATATTGAATTTTACCTATGACCATATTATTATTCAGACATAAAAATGTTCATTTGTAATGTTTTTCTAACATTTTCATTAAACGTTTAATGAATGGTATACAAAAAGTGTTTTTAAAACATTCTTTTATAAATGGTTTTCTTATCTATCATTTTTTAACCTTTGCCAAACGTTTCCTATCAAGTGTTTGTAAAACAAAAAAATGTTTACTGGGAATACAATACTTTTGGGGTGAATTTCACGAAAGATCTTGGCCTGGGGCCGACTTCACGAAAGGTCTCAGACTTAGCCTGGTCTCACACTGAGCCAATGGCACAAATTTGAGCCTTTTGGCTCTGCTAAGTCTTTGTTTCAACCAGTGTTAACAGAAAAGGTCTCAGTTGAAACCAAACTTATCACATAACCACAGTGGTTTGCTATGTCATGTGACCAGTTTTTGTAGTCAAAATATTCTACTAATGACATATATGTTCCTTGTTTGACACATAATATCTCTGGTCAAATGCTATTTTGCAATAGGAAATCTTGTAAACATGTAGAGACACCCAAAGACTGCTTTAGGCAGTTGTTTTATATATTTGTACCTTATTTTTCGGCCATTTTAAATTTTGAAGTAGAGAATGAATTATGGCAGCCATATTTGAGCCTCTGTTTACAAAACTGAAGACCCACTACCTACTAGTCTCAGCATTTGAGCCAGTGGCTCAGGCAAAGCTGAGTCTGAGACGTGTCACAGGTCATTAAGTCCACTAGAGTACAGACAAGAGACCTCTATAGAATTCGTCCCCTTTTAGACATGAATACATCAGTCCTGCTAGCGAATGCTTTGGTGAGCAGCAGGCTGAACTACTGCAATTCAGTCTTCTTATCCCTCACTGATTTTGAGTTACCAGTCAGATACAGGGTAAAATTCCAAATTGGTCTTATTACATACAAAATTCTCAACCAGGGTCAACCAGTTTACCTAAGAGAATTAATCCACCCCTACTCCTCTTCCAGAAACACAAGGCGAAGTACCCCGAAACTCAAGTTCCTTCAAACCCCCACCTTTGATCGCAGGGTTCACAAGTCAATAAAACACTTTTCTAACTCCTTTAATCACTGTGCCCCTTCCCTTTGGAACTCTTTCCCTTTCCATGTAAGAAATAGTCCCTCTGTTGCATATTTTAGGAAGCACCTTAAAACTCACATCTTCAGCTCTAGCTTCCCAACTTAGTCTTTCTTCCCTCCCGGTCACACACACAATCCTGGATTGCCGACCTTGAATGCCCCTCGACTTCCCTATGATTATGATTTTGTTTGGTTAGCACACTGAGTTCCCCTTCATGAGGAAGATATTGCGCTTGCAAAGCAGTAGATTAGATTAGAGTTATATTTATTTATTTTAACAACTGAATCGTTTATGAATTAGAACATATGTTTATCAATTGTGATTTAACAAGTGGCACATTCAAGATCTCCTTGTTGGAACTAAAGCAGGTTTAAGTCAGCCTCCCACAGATGTTTTTAGTCTTTACCACTAAACCATGTGCTAAATATTTACTTACATATATGAAGCTTGAAAAACAGAACATAATTAATATTTAATTAAATTTTGCCTGAACATCAATAAATTTTCACCAATAAGTCACACAGTTTTGAAAGACTTACTTTAAGATACTTTGCATAAATGCATTTTTAGCATATTGTTTTAAAATAAACACATTGATTTAAATCAGATATGCATTTTTTGTCATATATTTAGCATTTAGTACATGTCATTTATTTAAAAAGAGCAGCAATTTGAACAAAGTTTTCTTGTATCCTTAAAAAGTGAAAAAAAAATCGGAAAAATTACTTCTTACAGCCAGACAAGGCACTAATATTCTTTTAAAGTTATTTTTATGCTGTACAATCAATTTTATATCTATATATCTAAAGTAGTTTAATGTGAAAATATCAATTTCTTTATATAACAGTCACAAATAACTATCCTTGAGTGTGGACTAATGGGTCAACTAGCGAAAATCACACCCAAATTTGATGGCAAAATACCGGGATGGTTGCTTTACAATATATATGATGCCAGACATTGCAGAGCTTATAATTCTAGGTGTTAAGAAACATGTTCTGAAGTTTATAAAGCTTCAAATAATTTAAAATACTTTGAGCCATTAAATTTCTATTAAAATAAGTGATTTTTATACCTGTAGCTCAATTTTTAAAGACATATTTATTTTACAATTTTCTAACACCTAATATAAGCTTATTTATCATAAATCTACTGTTTTTATAACCTTTATGATGAATCTAATATTTAGCATTTACATATTTAATACTTGAAGTGTTCAATAATTCAATTTTGTATGCCCCTGTCACTAATATGGAAAAACACCAAAATATCACAGTTTGATTGTCAGAAAGAGCAAGAATTTTGTTTCAAAGTGTTTGTATTTGTGATTAAAGAATTAATTTAATATGTTTTGACTATTTATTTTTGTTGAAGAGGAAGTCCTAAATGGACTTTTGGTTAGCAAATTTGGCATTTAAGCATAGGTTGTCCACAGTGTGTAGGTTGAACTCCCACAAGTAACAATGGTGAGGGCCTGTCCAAACATTATCCTGGCTGGTGAACAGGAAGTAGAACCCTGACTTAATAATAATAATAAAAATAATAGAAACAATTGTACAGTGCAGAACTTATGAAGACCCTCTAATGCACTGGAATCCATAAAGAGACAATCCAAAAAACCAAACAAAGTTGTGACACACCAAGCATACCAGGGGATGACTGTGGTGGTGGGTGTGCTAGTCTAAGCAGGAAAGTCATGAGTTTGCTTCTAAAGCTTCAAATGGTCTGATGTGATGTGACATTAAGTGGGAGCATGTTCCATTCAACCGTTGCTGCCGTGACAAAACCATACCTGTCTATGGCCTTTTGGGTAGAAACTGAGGAAACTGATAGTTTATTTCCACTTGTCAGACTACTAGATGTGATCTGGTTGACCAGTTTGTCTCCTTTTTTCCAACCAAATTAAGAAAATTACAGATACTTTCACTCCCTCTGGCACTGAAAATGATGTTCACCCTCCTTCAGATTCTCCAAAAATTTGTGTCTTTAGGCCAGTTTCTGAAGATGCTGTTGATAAAATAATTAAAACCTCACAGACAAAATCATGCCTGTTTGATCCTTGGCCAACATTCCTTATCAAGTAATGCATTGATATACTGCCACCATCCCTGATGCTTTCCAAACTGCTGTGGTCACTCCGCTTTTTAAAAAGGCAAATCTTCCTTCAGACGACTTGAAGAATTATCTCTCTGTATCTGGCCTCAGTTTCATATCAAAACTGGTAGAATGTGTGGTTGCTAAGCAGCTGTTAAAACATATCCTTGTCCATAACTTAGACAACCCATACCAGTCGGCATATAAAGCTGATCACTCAACTGAGACAGCTCTTCCCTCCATGAAAAATGAAGTTCATTTATCATTGTCAAGAGGTGAACCCACTGCCTTAGTATTACTAAGGCTCTACCTAACAGACCATTATCAGTCAATAAAAATTAGTTCTACTTTTTCAGATTGTTATTTTCACTCTTATTTGGCATCCCCCAAGGTTCTGTACTGGACCCTTTGTTATTCTCATTGTACACCATCTCCCTCAGTTTGATTATCAGTAAACATAAAGGAATAAAGTTTCATTTCTATGCAGAAGACAGCCAAGTTTATGTGCATTTATCCCAGAAGAATGCATCTGCAGTCTTAGAACAGTTGAGCAGGTGCCTGATGATAAATAGTGGATGTCAACTAGTAAGCTCAAATTGAATCCTTAATCATCTTTGGTTCGAAGAGACAGAAGGACAAGTTGAAAGCATGTTTTCCAATTGACATTTTGGGCAGTCCACTCTGCCCTGTTAACTCAGTCAAGAATTTGGGTGTGTGGTTTGATTCAGATATTTCCTTGTCCAAGCACGTCAGAATGTCTGCAAAAGTTGTTTAGTTAAACTCTGTGATTTCAGACATGTCAAGCGGTTTCTTACTCATGATGTTTCTGTACTTGTGGCTAATGCTCTTGTTAACAGTCGGTTGGATTACTGCAACTCACTTTTCAGGAGCCTCTACAAGTTTAATCTATACAAATTACAGTGCATGCAAAAAAGTGCAGCCAGAATTGTATCAAATACCAGTCGATACACCAGTATAACTCCTGTGCTTAGAAAATTGCATTGGCTTCCTGTTGAACAGCGCATGGTGTTTAAGACAGCCACACTTGTTTATAAGTTTCTTCACACAGGTTTTCCTAGGTATTTTGCTCCATATCTGTCTTCCTACAGCAATTCTTATTGTACCAGGCTCAAAGTGGTGGCAATTTCCTTGTCATTCCAAAGTTCTACCCTTCTGTTCACAAATCTGTCCTACAGTTTGGTAATAGTTTTGCTTTTGATACTCCAACTGTTTGGAATGCTCTTCCAGGTGAGATTCGTGCCTCTCCCTCCATGGCCCCTTTTAGAAAGCAGCTTAAAACCTACCTCTACACCAAAGCATACCCACCCTAGCCTGGATCATCCCCTGGCATTCTCCATGGTGCTTGACCCTTCTTCTGTCTCTGGATACTGAAATTTGGTTGACTGCTTTTTGGTTTTGTTGCGCTTTAGAGTCCTGTTGTATGGGAAGATTAGCACTATAAAAGTCCGATTAGAATTAGAATAAAAGATGACAAATGGGGGGGGGGGGGGATTTATGGCTTTAAAAATGAGGAGGTTATATTTTAAAAAGATACAATATGAAGTGGGAAGCCAGTGGAGTTTTTTTAGATGGGTGTGACACGACTCATTCTGTCCTGACCATTTTTGATCTTTCAATGGTTTTAATTCCCATGACTGTAGTATTTCTAATTAATAATTATCTCACTTCACAGTGTCCACATCTTACAAAACATGTAGACTCCGTTTAAACAAAATCATATTTGATAATGATTGATGTTTGAAGCAGGATTGATTTAAACTTGTCTCAATCCAGGTTGAGTTTTGACACTATATAACATATTCTGAGTTGATATCATTTAAATTGCTGATTATAGTAAAACTTCTAAAGTGGCAACAAAAAAAAACAAAATAATAATAATGTCTTCTGGTAGTTGGTTCCACAGCCGTGTCACCAAAATTACCATAATTTTTATATCATCAAGAAAAGGCTTTATTATGTCTAAGTGATCTAGCTAGGATTTAACTTTCCAGATATCAGATCAGAAAGGTAGATCTGGAATGTTACAAGAAGAATTTTGAATTCAATCCTCTGGTTCACTAGCAACAAATGGAAACATCTTAATATTGGTGAACCGTGGGAGTTTATTTCTGTTCTTACAACTTCATACTGCAATACTTCACAATGATACAGGCTTATTGTCACTCTTACCAGTGTTGAAAACACCACTTTTTAACCATAGCTCATCGACAAGCAAGATAGCTTTATAGTTTTCCCCTCACTGCGGCACTGACACAACAAAATGCATATAGATCTGTGAGTCATCTGCATAGAAAAGAGGCTATACTTTGGTGAGGTCAGAATACTCATCAGGCCCTAATGTCGATCTCCACAGGAGACTGTAGTGAAGTTTCTACTCATATGACAAAATTCCATTTGGTGATATATCTCTTTATATATGTTAAGTAGATATTTACTGACCCACTTTACTCATTTATTTCATCTTTATCTCATCTTTATTCTCATCTTTCAAAAGAAATTTTTAATTGTTTCAAAAGTAATACAAAGGATTGACCAGATCAAAAGCTGTTGAGAGATCAAGTATACAAAGATTAATAACTTTGCCAGAATTCATAGCACAGAAAATATCATTATGTATCACTGCTAATCAAGTTTCAGTGCTAACTCTTTAGTGATATGCAGTTACATAGGTTCTGTGAGAGTAGATGGAAGATGCATTTTTGTCACAAAGAGCTTCATGATGTATGATCAATTAAATATGTGTCTACATTTTTATATTTTTTTCTTTTTATTATTTTGATTAGTTGGTCTCTGATGTTGGCGAATGTGAGAAGAAATAATTACCAAAATATACAGTTGCTCTTTACGTGGTACAATTGGCAACTTAGATATTTTCTTCTTTTTTAAAATGAAAAATTTGGTCTTGAGTTAAATTATCTATAGACATGACAAAATATGCCATTTTTACATCCAATACAAGCTTGTGTTTTGACTGTAACTGTAATTTTAATTGTGCAATGCATCATTGCATTTATGGACTTTATGTTGCTGTTCACACTTATGAAGATCTCTATAGGACACCACTATTTCCTTATTGAGATAGAGAACTTTATTTTTAAGCAAATGCAGTTGTGGCTCTTTCTGATCTTATTTATCTACTGGAGTGTATAAACTTTGTCCATTTCATTTAGATGTTTAAGTTTAGCTGAATAGATATGATACTAGTTTTTGATTGCTCTAATACCTTTTTGAGGCTGGATTTATTGATTTAAATATGTTTTTTGTTTTACGTCGTGTTCAACAGCCAGGGTCAAATTGCGACGGGTAGTTTACTGTTGGAGGAACCAGTGCATATCAGTTGGTCAAGATTCTGCACTGGAAACCACCGGGCATCAGCAAGTAACTACCAGCTTTCAAACATGAAGCACCTGGGCCGAGATTTAAACCGGTGACCTCAGAGGTTGAAGCCGAGCACCCTAACTGCTAGACCACCGAGCCCCCTTTTGGAGGCTGATACCAATGGCAGCTGTCTAGGTGATAGGGGTGGCCTTCAATATAAATGTTGGCAAAATTTAGAGGTTTCACTGTACATAGTTTTTCCTACAGATTATATTATGAAGTGTGGGTACTCAACCTGGATTGAAATGAATCTGGTTTAATCTGTTTCAACCCTCAGTCCTTGTCAACTCAAGATTGTGGGAAATGGCTCTTTATGTTCCTATAAGATTTGGAAAGCTGTGAAGCAAATGGCATTCAATTGATTAAATATCAAAATATATCAAATTTATTCTTGAAGAAACAAAATACTTTTAAAGCAAATTTAGTACTCTTTCAGACAATAAGGTGTCAAATTCCAAGTTATTAAAAATGATGATAAAACAGTGTTTTGAGTGTTGGAAAAACAGTTTTGAAAAGTGTCTGCTAAAATCATTTTAATACATTGTTTTGGGGAAAAATATTAATCTTTTTTCCATAAATGTTTTATCAATACCAACATATGTCTGTTAGATGCCTTAGAGGTTACCACCAAAAAGTATAAGCTGTACAAAGTCTTGAATCAGCCTTGTAAAGCAACCATTTTTGCCACTTAATTCATTTGGGTGAGGATTTCATCGCCTGACCCATCAGTGCACACACAAAGGCATTTATGTTAGACTAAATGTTGTATTAAACCATTGACATTTTCACATTAAACCATTTTAGAACATTTAAAACTAAAACTATGGAATGAACATAATATTGAAACCAAACAGGTGTCTTATCTTGCAGCAAATTGTAGTTTTTCTGATATTTTGGTTTCTAGGGTAGGGGTACACTTTAATATTAAATCAATATCAAGTCTTATCAGAAACTTCCTTAAATATTGTCTGAATCTTTTATCCTCTTTGTTTTTGCTGAATTGGAGATTTATAAAACAACATGTCATAGCTGAAGCAAGGAACCAAAATGAAAATGTAGTACCAAGTGCAATCTTACTGGTCATGAGCATAATCATAGGTCGAGGGTATAATTAAGTCCATTTGGAGTTTACAATAAAAAGTTGAAGACATTCATGACACTATTTTAAGACTATCATTGTGTAACTCAGTAGTTTTACTGGATTTCATATGTAACTGTAAATAATAAATAAACTAATGCAATAAAAAGCAAAAGCTGGCCAAACCTTCTGAGACAAACATTCACATAAATGTTTGTTCTTTTATTTATCAGTGGTTTATAAATCGGTGAATCAATAAAATATTTAAATGTGAAAATACCCAAGTTCTAACAGGCCAAAATAATTCAATACTCTTATTGTATTGGTGTCATTTTTGACACTGATATCGTGTGATTATGAGTAATTTGTCACATATCTTTGAAATGATTTGATTGCCCAAAGGTTACATCAAAGTAATCTTTTTTCAACCTGATACAGCAATACAAAACATAGCTGAAAGTGTCACCTTGAAGAAACAATAAAAAAGTACATTTCAATGCAACAGGTGTGAACAGACATTTAAAGCAGGGAGCTGAAGCTAATGCCATTTGAAGCTGATAACAGGAAGACTGCTTTTAAAAATTTGTTTAGCCTTCCTTAAGCTCTATTTTGTTTTATTGTTCTTTGCGTCATAACTAGGCACACACCTCAGCTTGGCACACAACCAAATACTGAATACTAACATCTTTTTGTTTTATTTTTGTTAGACTTTCTAATATGTCAATGCATATTTTAAACAAAAAAAAATAATTTCAAATAAGGATTTATTAAGGAATATTTGTCAAGTTATGAAGCCAACTAATTATGTTCTATACACATCAAAAATTGACACAAAATCAAGGAACGATTAATGTATACTCTAACTAATAAGAATCACTGATGTAAAAATTAAAATATATTGTTTTTTTTGATTGGTTGTGCCAATTTAGGGAGCTGATCTGCCTAAAAAGGTAGTAAATCTTTGAAAAAGAAAAATAAATTTTTTTCGTTGTTTTTTTTTCTGCGTAGACTATGTCGCATAAAAATATACATATATGCATATTTTACTCAAAAGCAATTCAGATTCTTTTACACAAAACAATAATGTGCACCAGTTATAATAAATTACTAGTTAGCAGTACTAGTTACTTAGTTTATTGAGAACAAGCATCATCTGAGAATGTACTAATCAACAGTGCAGAATTTTCAGTCAAGATCAACTTTGAGTAGACCCTTTGTGTGAAAATATTACGTATCCCAATGCAATAAATAGTTTGTTTCAGTTATCCGGGCAGATATTGCCTAAAACTTTACAGAAACACTTCAAGATTAGCAATTATTAACATCTCTAAGGACTGAGCCATGGGGAGACCACGCCTTTTGTAGAAATAGGCAGGCTGAGGGTAACAAATAAATAGAACAAGGCCAAAAGGGGTTTTGGTCTACTACCGAGAGCTGCAAAGCCATCAGAGACAGCAGTAGTGTACTGAAGCAGTCACTCATCCCAGTACTAGCATTGCTACTTAACTTCACTGAAGAGACAGATACTCATGGCACTACTATCATCATCATCATCATCATCATCATCATCATCATCATCATCATCATTCTTATTGTTAAATAACAAGATAGCAAAAAAATACAATCATGTTTGTTCTTAATTTGGATCAAATAGTTATGTATGATCAACAGAATATTTAATACCTGAACATCACTAGACATATATGGATCTACCCTAGGGCCATAAATCCTGATATGGCCCTCGCCAACTTATTCTGTGAAGAGCATTTTCAATTTACAGTAATGCAATTCAAAACATTTCATGACGCATATTTTAAGGACATAAATGTTCTTCTATATCAATAACAATAAAAGCCCTAAGCAATATAAAAATTCATCTGATTTTTCACAAAGTTTACCATCCCACATAATGGACTTTGTAATTAAATTCTGTCAAATGTACGGCCATGTTCAAATATATATTCAGACAAAGGGACTTTTAGAAATTTCTTTTAGACATCAATTTTTCACTACTAGCTGAATCAATAACAAATTTAACTATGGAAATATACTCAAATTTCATTATGCTAAAAAAATCAGTTCTCTTATTTTGTATTGATGTCATTTCTGATAATGTCATTTGTGATCATTAGTTATTTTTCACATATCACTGAAATGGTTTGACGTTTCCAATTCTGACGTCAAAAATTATTTTTCAACCTGGGGAATGCAGAACAAAGCTAGAAGTGCCACCTTGAACAAAGGACTTTTAAAAGTACATTTCAATGTAACAGGTGTAAACAAACATAAAAAGCAGGGCAATTTGGACAGTGTCATTTGATACTGATAATAGAAAGAGTTGGGAAAATTGAGCCTTCCTTAAGCTCTTTCTTGATATATTCTGGTTGGTGCTGTAACTTGGCACACCTCAATTTGGCACAATACTGATCAACACTTATATCACTAATATATCCCTGATACCCCATTCACACTACAGGTGATCTAACCCGTGGTTATAGGCATTGGGACTACCGTCTGAGGTTTGTATGCGAACTTGTGACACAGTGGCCAAACGTCCAGTGTGTCCTAAGGAAGTTTTAAAATGGTAAAAATTTTGTCTCTCAATTTGGTACCACGGGCATGCTCAGACGAATGCGAGCATGCGCAGATGAATTTCTTGTTTAATCAGCAATATATAATGTAGGACAGCCCAGATCTATCATGGGGTCATAAATCCTGACATGAGTTTCTCAAGTGTAATCTCTAAAAAGGTCATTTTGAATTTACAGAAAAGAAATAGAAAACATTTCAATTCATAATTTTAAGGATATAAATGTTTAAATACAGCAATTTTAGTGAATGTTTAGTACCTTGCAAATAACACTAAATTAAAAACAAACTGACAAAAAGATCTTTACGAATTTACCATCCTACATTATGAACATTATAATTAAACCTTTTGAAATGTATGAACATGCATTGATAGATATTCAGTCAAACGGATGTTATTGTGTTTTCATGAATGCTGAATCAATAACATAAATGACTGTGGAAAGGGAGTCAAATTCCAATAGGCAGAAATAATTCAATGCTTTTATTGTATTGATGTCATTTCTGATTCTGTCATCATTTAATCAGGAGTAATTCATCCCACATCACTGAAATAATTTGATTGCTCAATGGTGACGTCACAAAAATTATTTCTGTCTTTTTTTTCAACCAGGGAGTAGAATCAAAAACATTTATATAGCCTGAGGTGTAAACTTGCACAAAGAATTTAAAACTGTATGTCAATGTAACAGATGTATATAAACATTAAAATGCATGTAAGCATTCTGGGTAATGTCATTTGGTGTTGATAAACAGCAAAACTTGTATTAAATATCTAGCCTTCATTAGGCTCTTTTTTGTTTTGCTCTTGGTGTGGTAACTTTGCATATGTCTCAATTTTGCACAAAAATGAAAACTAAATACTAATCAACGTGTCAGTCGTTGCAAAGTACTTTTGTACAATTTTACCCAATATGTTCCCCTAAACTGATGTATCATTATCTTATTTTACTGTAAAGTTGTAAAACCAAATCAGCAATTTTTCATTATATTTAGTTTATTCGTGTAAGGTGAAATTTATACAGTATCACATTGCAAAGTTTAAGTAAACAGTCTTCTGTGAATGAAATGCAAATCCACTAAAAAGGGTATGGTTAAAATTGTACATTTTCATGTCACATTTAAAATTGATTATGTACTAGAAAAGCCTGACATAGTTTACCTCAAACCCATCACCCAAATGTATCCTGTAACTTTACAGAATTTAATAACACAGCAAGAAAACTTTCTGCGATTTCAGATTCAGATTGTTTGGTCAATACACGATCATTCTGTTAAAAGGCATGGGAATTTGACATAACTTGAAATAAAACTAAGCTCCTCATTTATGCCTGTCATATGAAAGTTACGATGGATTTATTTTATACCAACATGCTAGTCTAATCACTGAAGTTACGCAGCAGTGGGCTTGGTTAGTATTTGGATGTGTGACCGTCTGAGATCTGGGACAGGTACAGGCAGAGGCATACTGACTTGGATGATCACCAAAATGGTGGTCCCATCACAATATAACCATCACAATTGTACTACCATACTATTTTATGGAATAATGAGATTGAGAATAAAAAATGAAAAAGAATGATTAGATCTCAGAAAATGCTGATGGGTATTACATTGTGACTTTACGGTACTAGCCAGTTAATTAAATAACACCTTCTTTGCCAAATCACTCAAGAGCCAAGCACAATATTTCAAGGCATCACATGACTTGTATAGCCAATCAAACAGTTACAAGCCCAGCAACTAAGCTTTACTTTTCTATTCTCTTATACCTCATTCAAGGGTCAGATTGATATTAGCATCCAGATTGAAAACATCTAAATTCCTTTGGGCTCAATCAAAATTTCAATTTTCTAAACTGACATTTGGACAGGCTCAAATTCTGACTAATTTATTTAGCTCTATTTTACTAAACATTTAAACTGATGTGGCTATTAATTCAATTTTATTAATTAAAAATGTAACTTTAATACTGGATGTTTGTGTTATTTCAGTGAATATTAAATGAAGAAAATATTTGTTGTGAAATACTAATGGTTGATGAGCATTATTTTGTGAGCTGAAAATATTACTGTGAACCAATTCATATGGAACTTTGCACAATAAAAAGACTACAGGGACTATATTTGTGTCTTCATTATTGTCAATCTTTGGACTACAATAAGATCCTATTGTCTAATGTCCAAAGCAACAATGGACATGGCAACTTAATACCTCTCCTCTCGCAAGATTAAAAAAGTTCACCTCGGCCAATTTAAGAACTCAGACTCTATCACTACAAAGACAATTAAAAAAGGAAAAATAGACAAACTGTTGTAAGACAAAAAGAGATATTAGAATACAATAGAACCAAAACATTCTGTGCCAATTTCAGACATTTGTCTTAATTACAAAGCTACATTTAGAGACGCCTTTGCAAGGCTAAGATTCCAACCTATCTGTTGCCTCACAGCTGACAAACAGGTAGTCTGGTTTCCGCTGACCCTACTCTGCAATATAGGGTCGGGTATTGCCCACCATCTTGGGTACCACGCTTCCGTAGTTACCTAACTAAAAAACGTGCACCAGTTTAAGTGCTGTCGATCTTCTATTATCACCCAAAACATGTTTTTGCGTCTAAAGATTATTGTCTTTCCAAAATATTTTTAACTTTAATTCACAATATTTGATGTTATAATTTCAATAATAAATGTTTAAAATGTTGTAAATACATACAAAAAGCATATAAGTAATTAAAATAATGATCGAGATTTCCCGATAATGATAGCTATGTCAAGGCCATCGTGGGCCGATACCAGTCCCTTTATTGTTAAAAAGGAACAAGCTTGTTATTTGAAATGATGCTTTGCATCTAGGGTACGTTTTGTGTGTACATCCAGTAGTAATTCATGATTCGTGTTTTAGGATGTTTTAGGAATGCAGAACATTTGTACTTCTACTGACAGCAGGCTACCTCTCTGGTCTGAGATGAAAACAAAAGCCAGGTTACCTTGACATAACATAAAGCCCATTAGCTTGAACAAGTGACAACAAGGACACAATTTCAATGAATCATAGCCCATGCAAAGTCATGTTTTTTTTAATTATTTAAGCAAAAGTTGGACTGATAGCTAAACATTACTCCCTGTTCACGGTTACTTCAACTTAGTGCCATAACAATTGGAGTGGTGATTCATTGAGATTTCAATTGACATTTTAAAATGATCAGGAACTTAAAATTTCCTCTTTTTTAACAAGAAATACTAGAAAGAAGTGCAGATACTAATCCCTGTCGTATTATGGCACAGCATGACCATTGACACAAGAATACTTTATAAATATACATAGCATGAAAATAAATGCCTAAAAACAGTTAACATTTCTGAGTGCCTTTCAGGAGCCTATAGTTAAATTTCTACAAGAAATCAGTAACTCGAATTGGCACATAACCAATCCATACACAGGTTACAGGTCATAGATTTTATGTCATTTATCCTAACTGGCTAGAGTCTGAATTCATTTTGACTTCAGTTGTATGCTGATATAAGCCGTGTGCCAAATTAGACACAAAGCAGTTTCCCTTTAATCTTACTGTGTCTTGTGTTTTTAGGGAATCAATTGGATGGGTGACAAAATATACGGCTCCTTGGAATAATCTTAAGCTTCTCTTAAGCCTCTGTTACATCCCATCGTACGTGCACGTACGTCCTGGTTACAGAGAAAAATCTGCTGATTTGCAAGGGACCCTAAAGGCACACTTGCGATTTTATAACAGAATCTCAAGGTCGCACACGTGTGTTCATTGATATTTAAGTTGTGACAAGTGCAAATCTCTGCTACCCCACTACCAGGCTACGTTTATATTTTTCAACAATATTTGCTGCACACTTACATGTCTATACACGTACGACGGGATGTAAGAGAGGCTTTATCGTACATGTATATACACGTAAGTGTGCTGCAAATATTGTTGAAAAATATTGTCATATCCTGGTAGCAGGGTAGCAGAGATTTGCACGTGACAAACAAGGTGTATTTTCCCAACGTGAGTGTCAGCACTTGAACATCAAAGAACAGACTGTGTTTAGTTACAGGCACCACAGTGGGTTTACATACATGCAAGGTACACATGAGTGTATCATACTGCACATGCAAACCCTGCAAGTGAATGGGGAGATCTTGCAACACCAGCAAGGGGAATGCATGTGTGCAAGTCTCTTGTAAGTTTCCTTTGACACATGGATGCGTTTATAGGAATACTGCATGTACGAAGAGAAAATGTGCATGCCAGTTTTCACTGCGGGGTCTGTGCGACCTTGATATTCTGTTATAAAATCGCAAGTGTACCTTAAGTGTCCCTTGCAAGTCAGTCAAGTTTCTCTGTAACCAGGATGCATATACGATGGGATGTGGTTTTTTTGTTTTCAGGGAATCAATTTGATGTGTGTCAAAAGGTCACTAAACGTACGGCCCCTTGGAATAATCTTATTGTGTATTGTGTTTTTAGGGAATCAATTCGATGGGTGGCAAAAGGTCGCAAAACGTATGGCTCCTTGGAAGAAGCACCAGAGCAAAAGGGTAAGTGATAATGTGATCTAATCTGATTGTACTTTTATGGCACTTAATCGATCTACTTGCAGATTGAAGGCACATATAAACTGGATCAGCTGGTTGGACCATTAGCTGTAGAAGATTTCATGAGGTAAATGAGATGAAGCTGTATAAGCTCTGGGCCAACATTGAATAAACATTCATGATGTTGCAATACCCTTAATGAAAATTCATCTCAGGGAATAAAGATTTTCTAAGTGAGAATAAAAAAGTAAGAATTTTTCATTATTTTTTTTCCTAAAAATAATAGTTTCTGTACATATGCTGGCTATATACTGTAGTCTTGCTAGAATCATTAGCAACACCACCAAGTACTCACACATCACTGCTGTTAGAAAGATTCTCCACTGGCTTCATATTGAGCATAATTCTGTATTTAAGACTGCCTTTCCGATGCACAAGTTCCTACAAAGTGGTTATCCTAAATATTTTGAACCATTTCTTAAACTTAGATATAGAGTTTACACCACTTACAGAAGTTTAAGCATATAGATTGCAATTGCAATAGCATAACCAGCTTAGTTTCTGTTTTCCCCAGTCTTTCTCCGTGGTGCTGACCCATGGCATATCTCATCTTATATGATTACGTATCTTTGATTGTCTGTATTATGGGCATAGGGTCTGTCTTTGAGAAAGAGATTAAGCGTTATAAAGTACTATTAGAATTATAAGCAGTTATGTGTCTGTGTAAGGACTGCACTTGATACACATACTCCTTCTATCTAGTTCCATCATTACAAATGATTTCTTATGCCAGGAAGTCCACAACCATACCAAGACAATTATTTCACAAATAAATATTGTTAGCAGGAGTCATCATAAGGGTTACTCAAAATATAGAAAAAAAATAACTATGTGTGACAATGAACTGTAAATAAAGATTTGATCTGTTTCATTTAACCTGATTAGTCAATATACATTTTTATACAAAAGTTTTTATCTACTGTCTGCCGTAATTTGACACATGGCTTAAATTGGCATAAACAAGTAAACAATAAATTTACTTGGTTACCAATCAGGATAACCGATACAGAAATAAACACTAAGATAAACTACATTCTGATTGGTTGTCTTGGATTTACTGTATATTATCCTGATCTTTGAAATGAAAGATTGATGATTTGGGAGAACAAATAAAGTTGTGAGGTTTTTGTCTATTTGTCGACTGTCTTGACAACTTGAGAGAATTATGTATGTTTTCCAAGATACGATGTTGCCAATTTAAACATAAATTCTTTGGTTATGCCTGCTAATCTTCTTATGAATTACTTACATTTGAAGTTCAGGATTGCGCTGAAATATGAAATAGATGACATTATAAAACCGTTTTGTGGAAGAATAAAATAACAAAAAACAAACCCATAAAACCACAATTTATTGAGTTGTTTATAAGCTTTGTGATGGATTTGGCATTGACAAATAAAGTAAAAACAATAAATAGATGATAGTTTGGAGTCATTTCAGTGCTTCCAATAATATTTATTGGTGTATTTCTTATAATATAAAGGTAAATACCTAGTTGAGGGTCTTATCAGAAGGCATAGCCATGTGCGGATAAATTAATCCCACTTTGAGATGGATGGGCAAGGCTCTTGCCTAGAAATACAGAGGACCTGAGTTTGATCCCAGGTGCAGTTGGCTTCATGACCACATAAAATGGCGGACCTCTGTCATTTGGTTTTATCGTAGGTGGCTGGCTTATGAACCCCCAGGACTGTCAATAAATGGTCATCCCTGAGACTCTGTCTTTCAGTTGGGGAAATGTCAGTCCCAGAGAACTTGGGCTATGTTTATGCAGTTGTGATGGATTAAATAGCAATTAGTTTTGTAGTAAAGGGGATATTGAGTATGAATATACAATACATTTGGCTTGGTGTGTATTGCATATTAAGCTAGGGGTTTGCTGGTTGTCCTGGAATCTCTATATGTAGAGAATTTTACTAAATTATTTTTACAAAACTTTAAATTGTAACTTTTTATCTTATATATTTGTAGATATAAGTATTTTGTAGTCATTTCTAAAACCAGAACAGCCATGTTTTGTTTTCCTGAGATTTACTTCCTGTAAGAAGGGATATTGGATAGGCGATGTACTAAAATGTAGCTTGTTTTAGAATCAGAATGGCATTGCATTGGTGACCTCCCTTTGTTCATATTTTTATACTGAGCCATCCCTATATATGGGCACTGATCACATTAAAGTAGATTAGAAATCATACCGTTATTTACCAAGAAATTGTGGCACATTGTACAAGTAAACAATTATATATTGGTGTAAAACTGTCATATACTACCATTTACCTTGGGGAACCGTCCATGCATACTATGTCATATGTGTAATTTGCCTAAAGAAGCAGAAGTAATAATGGATATAAAGTAATTGTTTTGGGGTATTTCTATATGCAAATTCCAAGATTCGGCCAAATTAGGGCACGGAGTTGAAAAGGAATTATATTTTGGTCCCTTAAAGGGCACAGAAAGACTAATTAATTTGATTATTTAAGATTATTTCAGGTTACTAGCCTGTCTGTAGCTTGTGCAATGGAAGTCCACAATATTACACATAAAGCAAGCCAAACTTGGTCTATATGCGCCCAGTAATGGCGAGGAACAGTAACAATTTTTAATTTTTGTCATGAAAACGGATTCAGACATTTTTTGTGTTTCATTTTGAGTGGTAAAATTAAAAATATATATATATTATTCACATGGGTTATGTTATATTTATATTATCCACAAGCTTGTTTGAATATTAAGTAAAATAAATCCAATTTCCTTTGTGGATAATAAAGTGGTTTACATCCCTGTGTCGAAATGAGCTGCATTTAAAGCTACGGCAACAGAGGAGAAAGTCCGTTGCTTGAATGTTCAACTCGTCAAAGAGTGATTCTGACTACTTAGAAAGAAGCATTATGGCAACATATAAAGGTAATGCTATATGAGTACATTTTGACTCCCCAACCCAGTAGACTTAAAATCATAAATGACCAAGCTTTCCATTTACATTCATTGGTCTTTATTTTTCCAATTAATACACTTTTCACTGCATTAAGTTTATATATTAGCTGAAATAAACAGTTTTGCAAATATAGTTTCTTTATTTGAAAGGAACATACCTAATCCTGGATGGTTCTTGGAGAAACTTATTGAAGTTTTGTAGAATTATGGGATGCATCGGACACTCTACTGTGATTATATGGTAAAGATTCATCAATACAATACTTAAAACATATATGAAAATAACAAACACTGGATGGTTTCATAGAATTCAAAGATAAACTGTAGGGCCATGGTGGGGCCATGGTAACAGAC
Organism: Sabellastarte sp. h YS-2021; assembly: GCA_964017235.1. Classification (NCBI taxonomy): domain Eukaryota; kingdom Metazoa; phylum Annelida; class Polychaeta; order Sabellida; family Sabellidae; genus Sabellastarte; species Sabellastarte sp. h YS-2021. The sequence continues at coordinate 5,069,203 of OZ024930.1, read as the reverse complement.
TCCCTTCCCATCTCTGAGATCAGAGTTTGAATCTTGGCCTGACCTCATGTGGGAAAGCTAGTAGTTGCTTGCTGTTGGTCACTAGTTTACACTACAGAACCTTGACCAACTGTATGTACTGGTTTCCTCCACCCTTCCAGCTACCAGTCACAATATAACTGATAAGGTACTGGACATGAAGTAAAACACTAACTAAACTGAAAAAAAATCTTATCTACATAAACACATTGTGAAAATACAATTATAAAATTATAGTACTGAAACTCTTTGATTAGTAAGAACACTGAAGTGCATTGTTTGCATTATAAGTGAAGCACTTAAGTAAAATAAAAATCAATTTCCGAACATGATTTGCAATAAAACTAACATTGTAAAAAACATATTGAAATTGATGGGCTCAATACAACATTCATATTTGAATATGCAATAAAACTTAATTATATCACAAGTATTGGTTGATTCCAGCTGCCGAATATTGATTTTCAATTATCCTTGTGCCTCTAATATGACGTCATATCTCGGGAACAGCAAATACAATATCTCTTGAGTAGTATTGATTTTTATTTTTCTCTATATTCAAGCACTGCTGTGATGTCACTAAGTAATACCACAGCCATTTCAGTGTATAATAACAAAACAATGAATCGTTTAGGAAAAAGTGATTAATTAATAATTATTGTTTGCTGGGGCCAAAATCCAGGACAGGAAATTATAAATAATGGCTTTTAATTGAGTCTGGGATGTTAAGATTATTTATTTTATTTTAATTATTTATTGTACATGATGTATAACATGTACGATTATTTATCTTATTTTAATTATTTATTGTACATGATGTATATAGCATGTTTATGTGAATTGGAGACCTCAAGCGAGAAACCTGAAAGTTGCTTGCCATTGGTCAGCAGTTTACAGTACAGAACCTAGACCAACTGTATGTACTGTTTTCTTCTGCCCATAAAACTACCTGTCGTGATATGACCTATACAAAGTGACGTTAAAAGCCAAATAAATAAATATGTGAATTGGAAAACAAAAAAGATAAATTTTTATTAAGGAAACAAAGGAACAGAACAGAAGAAGAACTAGTGCTTTAATAACTAATACATAGTTAAAAAGAGCAATAATCTGCAAAAGTTTGCTGTAAATCCTATTTATACAACAATACAAATGTCACAAATGCATCACAGCTAATGATAAGACAGATCAATACTTTGCAAATGATTGTTGCACAAAGTGTAGAGTATAACAATTTAAATGTCACAACCACATACTCATGGGTGCATTCCCTTTTGGCACAACCGCATTATGGTTAAAGATACTCGTGGGTGCATTCCCCCTCGGCACAACTGCATTACGGTTAAAGAGTGCATACCCCCTCAGCACTAAGCTCTGAGTCAGTTATTGTGTTATGTAGACAAAGCAATACTCTGTAAAAGTTTTCAATATTTTCAATATTGCATTACCAATATCACAACTACAGAGTTAACCAAACTGTAGTACTGTTGAAGATAAACAGAGAAATACTCTATTGCAATTTGCAGTGTACAAACTCTCAAAAATTATGTTAAAACATGATATCAATGAGCAATGCTGAAATTGACAGAATATCCAATGAATATTGTATCCAAACAAACGTTTTTTGACCACAGAATATATCCTCAGAAGGAATACAAATACACACACTCTGGAGAGAAAAACACATCTGCACTGGGTAACAACAAACCAGAAACTGACTCACTCAACACTCCTTATGCAATCCGTAGTGACTGTTTGGGATGAGTAGAATACAGCGTCGCATCATAATTTGGCAACCCTCCAACTCCAAACCTAATTCCAACTGCAACATCATACCTGTTTTGCATGCAAGGTGGGTGTCTCTTTGTGGTTAGATCCTCCTCAAAGGTAATTTGGTTGATTTTTTGTGACTTTTTAATATCCACATGCAGAACTCATAAACTATTCATTGGATCAGGGTTATATATTTACATAAGATGAGGTCAACACTGTCCTTATGATATTTGAAAATCCACAATTTATTTGTCTTTATATACATCTGCTTTTAAAACAACACATAGTAATCCAGAAAAGATGTTTCTCAAGGTTCCCTTCTACAGCGCTTCAGTTCATAAATACACAGTTCATTTCAATAAGTGTTTCTCATATGATGCTCCAAAACATTTGGATATTTGAACTGCTCCTACACTATCAATTTTCAAAATACGACTTAAAACTTATCTGTTTCAGAAGTCTTTCCCTCCCTAGGTTCTCTCACTACCTAACACTGATGGTCCCCTGGTGACGACCTTATTATGTCTTGTGACTTATGATTTATGCATTATGATTTGGATGGTGTGCCTTAGAATCAGCGAAATAGGAGATTAAGCACTTGGATACCTGATACTACTTGATACTTGTTTTTATCAGAACAACCCGCTGATATGTGTTATGTGTTCTCCAACACTAGTCTGGGCTGTTAGGGATGTAATCAAATAGATTTGTCTACAAGTGTGAAATTTGGTGCGTATGTAGATTAGCATATAGTGATTTCATTTTGCAATTCTCCAAAGCCAATGGTCATTTGTAATGGTATCCTGACCAGTTTAATATGGCAACTGGTCAGCACTGAGCATAGAATAGATAAAGATTGTGTAAATTGGTCTACATGACATTTTGCACAGATGTAGGTATGGATATCATGATCCCATTTTGTGAGGGCACTAAATCTAGTAGTCATGTGTACACTGCTAGTTTTAGCTATTTTCTTGTTCTGGCAAGCATAACATTTGTAGATATTCCTGGTACTTTGGGAATCTGCTACTACCATGATGTCCTCATGTGACCTCTGGCAGTAATATGTTCTACCATGTTACTAAATTAACCTCTGTTTCCATTAGGACATCACATCTTTAAAATTAGAAGTGCATAACATAACATATGAATTAAATATAGAGCTTATAAGTTAATGCCTCTAGGTGCTGCTTGGTAAAAAATTACATATCAAAAGCATGTTTGAATGAGTATGTTTGGAGCTGTTTTCTGAAGTCTAACATTGATTTTGTGGATCTAATGTTCACAGGTAACCTGTTCCATACAACATACACAAAGGCCCAATTTCGATAGTTATTTCGAGACATTTTACAGGGTATGCCAAAATGGGACTTTAGGATGCTCTAGTAAATCTGCCAGGCTGTGATAGTGAAATAAGTTCACTGATGAAAAGTGGTCCTAGATCACATAAGGCCTTGTAAGCACAAGGCAAATTCATACACTAAAATCAATCCTCTATTGAACTGGAAGCCAATGAAGTTCTTGTCTGACTTTACTTATGTGGTATGATTTCCTCATTTTCATGATGACACAGGATACTGAATTTTGAACAACTTTAACTTCTTTAATGATTTCTAACAACAAACTATTAGCATAGTCTAGTTTGGAAATAACCAATAAAGAACATGTATCATCAGATAAGCATTTGCAAATTTTAGCTATTTTATGAATTTGGACCTTGCATGCCCTGCACTCTTGGAGAATGCTCAGAATTTTGTAGAAGTAATTTTACAGTCACCCATTCTAATAGAGATAGATGGCATTTTTTCAAAGTTTTTTTCTTGAGCTTAACTTATTTTTGTTGACCTGCTGAGTCAGTTGTATTGAAATAAGGTTAAAAAAGAATGATAAACATTTCTTGACATTTTCTAATATGTCAGCATCTAAAGAAGGGATTTTATTGATTGAAACCTACCCAGTGCTAGATCTGATGTGTGTGATTTATGCAGAATTCTTCGATTATGTTTAAAGGTTTACAGAGAAAGAGTTACAGGCGTGGGTTTGAATGATCAGTTCCCAGGTGTGTTCAGAATAAACCTTCACAGATTTGTGTGCTGAAATGTTAAAATACGTGCAGAATTGCAAACAAAAGCAAAAAACACACTCACAACGGATATAGTTATTGTCTATAGGATATATATGATGAAGGTTGATATACTGTTGTTGTTTTTACAATTTTATAGTTACTTTTAAATTGATCTTAAAGGTCAAAATTAAAATAGTTGGTGTCTGAGGAAAACCATCCAAAGTAGGTTTGGTGTGTTGTTACCTCTGTTAGTGATGCTTATGTCATTGGTATTGTGTTTGTCTGTAAGTTAAGAGGTTCCATACTTTGCATCTAAAAAGCATTTTCGTCTCAGTTTGCATATGATGCCCCAAGGATTTGGAATGATCTGCCTGATGATGTACGTTCAGCCAAATCTCTCTTTTCATTCAGGAAATAGTTGAAGACCTATCTTTTTAGTAAAAGCTTACCCACCCTAGTTTTCTAGTCTTGTCTCAGTCTTTCTCCTTGGCGCCGACCCCTGCAATGTTTCTGATTTAATGATTACAATTTGTTTTCTGTCAATAGATTAATTAATGGAGATTAAGCACTATAAATTTATAATTTTATGGATAAATTTATAAATTTATGGATAGATTTTGTTGTGGTCTTGTGGTTTCACATCACTCTGCACAGTCCAATTCTGTTATGTATGTTTTTCAAAATCTTTTCACTCTATAATCACTGATATTTTTATATTTATTTTGAATAATAAATAGACTTTGTCATGTACTCTCACTGCAAATCTGCCAGTTTGACACCATAAATGTTAAGGACAAAGGCACGAGCAGAATACAAAAGATTTAATTAAATCAATGGAACATTTTCTGAATCAACACTTTTTTTCAATGTTCAGGTCACCACATTCAATATAATTAGAGATTTAGGCCACGTATATGTAAACATTGGTTTTTACATGGCCTCTTTTGTGGTTTAAGCCAGAGAAACCACTCAAAAGTGTGAATTCGTGAATCAGAAAATTATTCCGCCTTCGGCCTCGTATTTTCTGATTCACGAATCCACACTTTCTCATGATTTCTCCTACACAGAAAAATATTTTAACTGTTTTTAAGAATTTATACTTATGTAAGGTAAATGATTACCTGTTCCACTGATGTGTGCAATGGGCTTTTAGTCTTCCTGCTGGTTGGATGAATTCTGGATTATGTGCCTTTGCCTTGATGTAAAATTTTTCTATTTTAGATATCAGTGCCTTAGCAGACATCGTTATTAATCTGGCAGTTTATAAATGTTGCAATTATTAATTTTATTACTAAATGACATTCTGAAACACTATACATTCATTGAGAAGTATTGCACCATTCTTAAAATGTCTTAGAGTATCAATTTAATGACATTGAATTACAACTTAATAGTTTTATAAATACATTCTCCCATGAGATATTTTCCCCAAGATGACGGTCTCTCTGACAAAGTGTAGTGTGCACAGCAAATTTACATAATGCATACACTAATTTACATACTACTCTTGCTTGCATATATTTTTCAATAAATTATCTAATCTACTGCTACAATATCTTCCCTCACGGGGGAAGATATTGTAACAGCAGATTAGTGTTACTAAAATAACAAAATATGACAAAAGGCAATGGTCATGGGACGTTCTAGTTCAGTAATCCAGGATTGTTGGGTTGAGAGGAGGGGAAAATACTAAGTGGGGAAGATGCTTAGTGGGGAAGGGGGAGATACTAAGAGGGAAAGGGGGAGATACTAAGCGGGGAAGGGGAAGATACTAAGCGGGGAAGGTGAATTAAAGAGGTGAGTCTCAATATACTTCTTTAAGGATATTAATGAGGGACTGGATATTATATGAAAATGAAGAGATCCAGTAATTTGGTGTATAATGGCTAAAAGATTTCCAAATATGCCAATAGGATTCACAGATTTTATGATCGTGAGAGAGCACTTCAATGAACTTGAGTTTTGCGGAGCTGCATTTGGCATTTCTAGATATATAATATGAAATTATATGATAACTGTGATAAGCACGATCTTGTTAAGTCTCTACAGTTCTAGGAGGGCTGGTTTTCGTAAAAAACACAGGGATAAACAGCAAAAAATAATATTTCTTGATTTTTAGTATGTTTGCAATTCTTAACATTTTCCAGCTATTGACAAAAACACTTGTCAAACTGAAGTATTGATTGGAAGGAAGCCAATAAACTAAAATCCATTTGTAGTTGCCAAAAATAAAAATAGATCTGTACTCTGTCCTATAAATTGACACAAAACTCTTGAGATCAATAAATCATGCACACTAACTTGCTCCAATTTTGTGTGGGTTGATACTTGACCCAAAAAAACAAAAACATGGGTTGATGAAATGAAAATGAACACGTTTCTTCATCAAATGTAAGTTCACATAAATATATCTGTAATTTTCAATTTTGAGAGATTTTTTTGTCAACATCGATAAAAGATCTTACAACATAGAACAGAAGTAATGTCTTTAAATTATTATGATTTATTACAAGCAAGAAAATTAAATGATGTATTGTTAAAATTTGCTCAGAAAAATAACCAAAATAAGGCAAAGATGTTGTTCTAATGCAATATTTTACTAATAGAATAAAATATAATATACAATATAGTTACTTACTTTTTCTTAAATTTCATATTTTCTATATCATCCATTTGTTGATGAAAAAATGGCCTAATTTTGTAATCATCAGTGAACTTCTAGTATTACTAAATGGATTTGCAGATTTTTGACATAATATTATGGGGTAACATAGATTAAATATAAGTTATATTCTGTAATATTCTATCATTAACTAATTATGTCCAGGCAGCCAACAGCTGGTGACCCGATGGTTGTATATTTGTGGGTGAGTATTTATCAGTGAAACAATTCATTTAAATTTTACACATTGCATTGAGTAACTTTAGACTTTGCCAATGCCAATAAATTTTGAAATTTTATGACAGTTCACAGGGTAATGACACCATAAATTGGCAGGCAGCCAATCAATGTACAAATTACAAATTTACAGCCATCATGATTGGTTAAAGTTTGATATTAATTGCTTACATCATATTAGTGCCGATTTAAGGCTGTTGCCAAATAACAGAAAGGATTAAATTCCTTGACTAGTCAGTGTAAATCTAACACAACATTAACAACTGTTTCTTGCAAAACAAGTCTATAAATCACATTCTAGGCAGCATATTAATTTACCTTTAAGCTGTCATTAGGTCTTACTGTGATGGCACAATACCGACTTTAAAGTATTGTATTTTATCAGCATAAGTTTACTTTCCAAAGATTGCTTGATCTTACCAACATTAGACTGTGTTCTCATGTACATGATCTACAACTGGCAAGGTCGCAAAACAAGTTTGTAAATCTCACTCTTGGCAGTATTTGGCAGTAAATCAGTTTACTGCTAAACATTTGCACAACTTCTTGATAGAACCATTGCTTGGCTTTACTTTGATGGCAAAATGCTGACCTTAAGGTGTATTGGATTTTCTGCTCATAACTTCACTGCACAAAGATGGCTTGATATGACCAATATTAGGCTATGTTCTAATGTACAGGATCTGCAATTGGCAATCCCAAATACTTTCCTTTGTGTGGTATTTGATTTGGGTGGTTAAAAAATAGGGAAAACTCTCTTGTTTTTATTATTGGCCACTCAAATTTTATTGCACAGTACCACTTACTGTGTATAATTAGTGTTAAACATTTGTCAATAAGTACCACTTTTTGTTAATATTTCATGCAATTATGTAAGCTGTAAATATTTTTACCTTGATAGGAACTCCAAGTAGACTTTCTACTGGTTGCATTTTGAAAGGTTACCAGATTGGACTTTGACATATACATCTTTAAAAGGGTACTTTCACACAGCTTTCTGCCCATTTTTGTGACATTGAAATCCCTGCAGAAAATACTGAGGTTAAATCCCAAGGTTAAAAAGTGAGGCTTTTATATCCACTAGTTCACCTGTATATATCACATGCTTTCTTGCATTCTTGATTTAAAAGTAAAGTTAAAATTTAAAGCGCTAGAACACCCTGGTGTTATACAGCACTATTAAAATTAATAAATATATTAACTAAACAACACCTACTACATAAACAAATATACAAATAAAACATCTGACTACATACACATAGTAAAAAACAGGCATCAAACAAACAATATTTGAGTAAAACACATGGACAAGAAAAAGACTAGAGAAAGGATAAACAGACTAGCAATACTTTAACTAAACAGTATGCATAACATGATCAGATAAACAAAAAACTCATATATTAGATACACAGATTAAAATTGACAAGAATATACAACAAACGGTACAGAAACAATAAAACAGGTACAAACCATGAACAGAATATAATTCTGAAAAGGAGTAAAATAGAAAAAAAAACATCAATAAAATCCAGTCAAGCTTAGTATTATATACTGTGATATTCGTAAATCCTCCATTTAGTCGCCTCTTATGACACGCAGGAGGATACTTTGGGCCTATTCTACTTCCCCAGACAAACAGGGGGATTTTGATTTAAAAATGGGCGGGCTTATTTTACATATTATGCATGCAAAATGGTGAAAAATAAAATTTCCTAATTGGAGGCACATGGACAATTATATATCACTCACAAAGATGAACAATGTAATACAAGTACCACGCACATGTATAAAATTGCCATCTTCACTTAATCTAAAGAAAAAACAAGTGCTTTTGTAAGACAAATTCTTTGAATGAAGAAAAGTATTCACGAATAATACAAATTTTTAAATATCCTGAGATTTTTATTTTTCAAATTCTGAAACTAATAATAACTAACAATATGCCACATAAATCTGTTCTTTACTCTTGCAGCTATGATGAACACAAACAACCACAAAATATGACAGTCTTGGAAGAAGTGATAATTAAGGTCACGCATATCAAGGAAATCTTTTATATGTTTCATTATGACAAAATCAGACTCTGTGTACAACTTCTCACACATAGACTTAGAAATATTATTAAACTTATCATGTGACCTACCTAAACTGAACCTTTGCAGCTGTGAAATGTCACAAATTTTCTTCACATTGCAAATGTTGTTTTATAGCAATCTCTAAAAAGATAGTTAGTTGGAACCCTGTGTGTCTTTGTTATTACATGTGCTTCTCAAAAGGTCATCTATAAGCTCTGCAACTTGGTTACATACCAGAAAGGTGATAGTGACACATTTGAATAACCTTCATACAAAGGTCAATTTTTAAGAAATGTCTTAGCGTTAGCCAGAAGTCAGGCTAAACCATGTTCTCATATGTAAGCCTACTGGCTCAGCTAAGCTTTTTCTCCAATGATTTTCAGAGAAGAGGTCAAAGCTGAGACCATGCATGTCACATAATCACAGTGGTTCCCTGTGTCATGTGACCCTTTATGTCTAGTCAAAATATTCTACTGATGACATATATCTTTTGTATGATACATATTATCAATGGTAAAATGCAATTCTGCAATGAAAACTCTTGTAACTATATACAAATGTCCAAAGACTACTTTAGTGGGGAGTTTCATATTTCGAAGTGGATAAAAATTTGAGCAGTTTGCTAATGCCACTTAAGCCCACTACTTACCAGTCTGAATATCTGAGCCAGTGGCTTACAAAAGCTGAGACTGAGACCATTGGTAAAATCCACAAAGCCTAAGCACATGATCTAAAGTACTGTGTTCCAAATAATTGAGGCAATACTCTTAATTTTTGAGTCTGAGACAAAGATAAGACCTATCGAGAATTCGGCCCCTGGTGCGTGCCCGATACAATAGGACAACTTCTAAAATGACGTATACAAACAAATATGTCATAAACGAAGTTGACAGTAGTTCAAAGTCAAAGTTGGTGGTTTTCTGTCCCGTTTAACAGCCAAGATCATATTGAGACAGGTCTGCAGCCAGGCCAACTTGTGGGAATCGAACCTACAGAGGTTACAGCCTATGATGCCAAACTTGCAAAGCACTAGGTCACCGAGCACCAAGGCAATAGTAGGACTGCATAGCCCGATTATTATATGATCTTCATCAGGGAATCTTTTCAGAACAAGTGGGATGGAACAAAAGGGGCAGTCCATTTTTAAATGTACATACAAAAGAAGTGAGATGGGATTAAATATATGGGGCGGGGCTTTTTAGATATACATACCTGAGAAGTGAGTGGGATGGAATCTATGGGGCGGTCCATTTTTAAATGTACATGTCAGGGCAGTGAGGGGGAATTGTGTATATGGGGCAGTCCATTTTTAAATGTACATCCCTAAAAAGTGAGGGGGGATGGAATATATGGGGCGGCCCATTTTTATATATGCGGTAGTCCATTTTTAAATGTACATCTCTGACCAGTGAGGGATGATGGAATATATGGGGTGGCCCATTTGTAAATGTACAGACCTGAGCAGTGAGGATTGATGGAATATATGGGACAGTCCATTTTTAAATGAATATGCCTGAGCAGTGAGGGGGTGGAATATATGGGGCGGTCCATTTTTAAAATGTACATACCTGAGAAGTGAGTGCAATGGAATTTTGGGGGTGGTCCATTTTTAGATATGCACTACCAACATACTGGGTCCATTTTGGGGGCAATAAGGACAAGGCCATGAAGGAAAAATCATATATGTGGTTGATACCAACTGCACAGAATTATGTTAACCTTAAGCATTATGTGTAGCTAGGATAACAGGAAGGCTGCACAAAATATATATGGAATAGGCATAAACCTAACATAATCTTCAATCCTATCTCTACACCAAGGCTGGACCTCTGTATTGTCCTGGTATTTTGCCGGGTGTTTAACTGTTTTTTTCCATTACTGGATACTGAAATTGGTTGACCATTTTTGCACCTTAGAATCCTCTTAATAAAGAGTAGACTAAACACTTCAAAAGTCCAATTAGGATAGAATAAGAATTAGGTGGATGATAAAGTAATATTTCCTCCATGCTTGGGGTCCCACAGTCAAATACTATATACATATCCTTATAATCATATATTTTTGTGAAAAGTTCATCTGGTAATCTAAACTTTGAGCTTAGCTTATGGAAGCTAATGCGGTATAGCTTAGCTTTGGCGATTCCGTGATATAATCTTGTGACATCCCAAAATGGAGACTACATCCAGGCAAAACACTGTTATATGTAAATTGTGTTTAAGAGTGAAAAAAAATACAAAATGTAAATAAATCTGTTAAAAACCATTCTTTAAATGCCAACAAGTAAGTTTTCTAAGAATTAAGCTTTTCAAAAATGAAAAATTGACTTGACTCAAAACAAAAACATAATAAATCATCGTAGACTTGAATATGACATAAGATGATAAATTATCTATATTTCTTCATCAGAATATTGGCAAATATGAATAACCCTTCTCTGTTGACGTTTTTATCAATAAAACAATTCAGACTGTACATTATAGAAAACAGAATGAGGAACGTTACAAATAATCCTATTAAATAACTACTTCCTTGTGAAATCGTTTATATTTGTTATCCTCTGTGAGCCATATTTGAGCTCAATATCTCAAATACCCCAGAAAATATTTTCTCATTAAAATTCACGCAGAATTGAACTTTTACTTTCAGTAATGCCCTGTTTGTTGTTTATTGCAGTTTTAAGGGGAATTTTGTTACAATCTTTAGGGAAAATATAGACTTACATTACTTATTGTTTAAACTAAATTTTAGATAATGAATGAAAAAGTATGGAATTTCAGTAATAAATATCGAGTTTTGTGCCAGATTGAGGAGCTAATTTCAAGTAGAAATAATATATGGTCGCCTTTTTAAAAGCTCTGTGAGAGGTTAATTGATTATCATTTAGTGTGCAAAATACATTTATAACTTTGATTGCACTATGCATATTATATCGAAAAAGTGTCAATGTTGTTACAGAAAAACCCTGGAACAAACAAGAATTCTATGGTTTAGCTGTGCAAAGTTCTGGGCACAACAGCATACCTTGCAGCTCTGTTTAGAACATTGCTATCTCTGTAAAACATCAATTTATATTTTTCCTCAGCGTTTATATTTGTTGTGCATAAACTTAAGATCGGTAAAATCTTAAGATTTGCTTGCTCAAACTTAGGATCCTAAGTTTAGGCAAAAATCTTAAGATTTCTGCCCAATCTTAAGATTAGGCAGCCCAAACTTAAGATGTTGCCTTGCACTGTGATTGGCCTCTTATTGGTGGTCTGTCACTTGTCACTGAATGCACAATTGTAAGGTTTTTTTACAGCATCAACCTATCTGCATATACTGTATCAATGAAAATTTTACCTTGAAGAAAATATAACTGTATTTCCAATTTTTGAGATATTCCCCGAATTAATTTTCACTATTGGTTAAATAGAAAAAATTAATGCATAGTAAGAATTTCAACTAATACAACATAGTAAAATAGTGGTTTATCTTCTTGTCAAAACGATGCAGAGTGAAAATTTATTCATAAATACTGCATGATATAAAAATAACATCAATTAAAAATTTGATTATATCATCAATTTAATCATTGTCACTTTTCTAAACAACAATGACATCTCTACCACGTAGAAACTTGTTTTATTTTCTATATCCTTTCTCATTTTCACAGATGCTTCTGAAACTCCTTCAAAGAAAAGCCCAATGATCTTTGCCAGTCAAAAGGACAGTTCTGCACTGGGCAGGCAAAATATGATGAACATTCACAAGTTCACACGCAGTGCGACTACCACAAGTACCAGTGAAGCCAAGCCAAAACTGAGCCACAAGCAACGTAGTCTTAGTGAACATCACCGATCATCTAAACCTGGCAATAACAAGGTGATTAGCGACACAGAGCCAGACTTCCAACGGAGTAGTATCACCTCCATTAGTGGCACCATCTTTGGACCAGGTTTTGAACCTGGAAAATCTTCCTCAGGGCATGAACAGGTTGATATAGACATAGATGATGAAGAAACTCAGGACCCTTCAGCATTCAAGAAATGCTGGAAGAAAATCACAAAGATTGTTTCCTCACAGATAGGATTACTGGTGATATTGTTCGCCTACAGTTTTATCGGTGCTGCCATTTTTCAGGCTATAGAAGGTCCACATGAAGAGGATGTGGTGAGGAACATCACCCATCTGCGCAACCAGCTGATACAGTCGGCATGGAATGCTTCACAATCATTAGGAAATCAAACAAATTTCACAGAAAGATTTGAAGAGCATTTACATGAGTACGAAGAACAGCTGAACTTGGCCTTTCAGCATGGTATCCAGGCTGGAAAAGACCTCCGGATATGGGATTATTGGGGAGCACTGTTCTTCAGCTGTACCGTATATACAACCATAGGTAATTGATATATCTGTTGTATTTATTTATTTATCTTATTTATTCAGTGTTTCATTTCCTGCTTAGTACCTTTTCAGTTAAATACACCGGGTCAATGTTTTGTACTGTAAACTGCTGACCACTAACAAGTAGCCAGATTTCCCACATGAAGTCAGGCTAGGATTCAAACTCTGATCTCTCAGGTTGGAGGTACGTATATGTCTGTTGTAACTTTGTAGATGTAACAAGTAACTTTATTGGGTCAATGTGTGTGGGATACTTATCAAATTGAATCTAAGCAGACCTTTGTGGCACTTTATCTTTTTATTAGCTATCTTTTTATTAGCAAATTCTAATGCATACAAATAACCACATATGTTATATGATGTTTGTGCAGCTTAAATTTATATCATATTCAAAATTGTAACCATAGACTTTGCAGTAATAATTATGTGCCAGATGTAAACTCATTTTGACAATTTATAGTGCATCAACATTATATTATAACATGTTACATCTATTCATTCTTTAATGATTCCAAAGGGTTCAATATTTTATCACTTATCAGGTACACGTATTTGTGAGACATTGAAAAGGTCAATTTTTGCTGTTTTTGTTGTATTGTAATCATTACTTGTTTTAATATTGTTCAATATTCAACTTAGAAATCAACAGAATCTATAGAACTAGAATCCCTCAATGACCAGATGATTTGGTTACAACTTATAAATTAGTTAAAATAGCTTCCAGTTACACTTGCATATAACACAAGATTTTCTCATGTTTAGACCCCCAAAATTCCACGTTCACCTCTACCTCTATTTATATACAGCCTAGTTGGTTTTAACAACAGAATCTTGAGCAACTAGTGTGTGGATTGTTTTTTTCATCCCCTCAACAATCCATCATTATATGTGAGAGTTAATCAAAATCAATCAACCTATCACACAATCAACAGGCCTTGGTGGCTGAATAATAAATAAGTTAAAACTTATTATTATTATTCATGATTGACTGACGGTCATTCCACTTTTCACTTTTACGACTTATTGCTAGACCTAGGACTATGACTGATTTAGTACAGAATGGGTGAGAAAACTGACAGCCTGAATAGTCTTGGTCTGATCACTTGAAAATCACCTCTAGGATTCAGTACTCGGTCTAGGCAGCAGAGTATCCCCATATTGTAATTTCACACAAAAATCCATATCATTAAAAAGGGACTGTTGAAAATTCAGGTTTTATTCTTTTGTATCCAGTGTATGACCCGGATCTCTCAACTTTAATCACTTCTTCCTTTGGTAAGGTCCTACCCATAAAATATGATAAAAGATGGATTTTATTAGTCATCAGGTATGAGCAAATATAGTCAGACAGAGAAACAAACAAACAGACAAACAAATGAACACATGAAAATAACATCCTTCAGGCGGACCCTAAAGATTAGTTAAATTGCCTTATGTCTGGAAAGTTTGGCTGTGAGGTACAGAATATACCCACTTCCAAAGTTTGAAATGTGTTAAATATATTTGATGAACATCGCTACAGTTACACTGCCCACCTTCACAAGTGAAAAAAACTAAGTTGTATAACAAATAAGATAATGCTTGTGACAACTATATTGTTGATGTCTGGACTGGATATTAGCTTTTGAATGGATGCAGCTCTCCAAGTTTGACTTTTGATAGATTATCGCATGTATTCACTACTTTGGCAATATACCTCTTGTCTCTGTTTCAGGTTATGGTCATATTGCACCATCAACAGACTGGGGAAGAATTGCTACAATGGTTTATGCCACTATAGGCATACCTCTCTTCTTCGTAGTCATGGCCAACCTTGGCCGCATGTTCACCCGAGTCATTAAGTACCTATGGTCCTATGTACGCATGGTGTATTACACACAAACCTGCAAGCGCATCCGTAAAGCAAAGACCATCACGGCCATGAAGGAACGCATTTTAGCTGGGAGTGTCAAGTGTTTCGGTGAAAGTCCTGCCTCCACGTCTTCTGCCTCTCGGAGTAGAAACAAGAGTTCAGCAGAAATGACTGATACAGACAGTTATGTGGATTATGAGGTCGATGACCAGTTCAACCTCCATCCATTTGTGGCTATCACCATAACCATGCTGTACATTTTTGGTGGGGCTCTTATGTACGTTCAGTGGGAACCATGGACTTACCTCGAAGCCTTCTACTTCATCTTCGTTTCAGTGAGTACCATCGGATTTGGAGACGTCATTCCGGACCATCCAAACTATTTTCTTGCTTCCTCGGTGTATATACTGCTAGGATTATCATTGGTTGCCATGGTCATAAATGTTATCATGGAATTCTTTAACCACACTTTATCAAAAGCTCGGGAGAAGGTAGAGAATATAAGTCGGTCCATGGGACTGGATTTAGACGATGATGAACAGACTATATCAAGGAAGAAAATACCTTCACCGCCAGGTCAATCAAAAGAAAGCTTTAGTGACATGGAGGATCCCTTCTCAGATGAGGAATCTCCGGATAGTAATCAACAGCACATGAACAAAGCATTTTCAATGGAGGATGAAGGTCCCACAGTGAAGAGTGAGGAACTGGATATCAAATGATAATCATGGGACTTTTTCACTCTTGAACTTATTGTTTTGATTTCATATTACAACATACTACTTCCCACTACTAATTTTGTGCAGGCTTAGATCATCACAAATATGAGATGACCAATGAAATGCAAGCTCTAGTCAATAAGGACCACTCATACAAATGTATACCCTTATAAGGCGTTTGTTGATTGGTTGTGTAAAGTTTCTAAAGACATTTTATTATTACCCATTTGAATAGTTAGCCTTGAGGTCATTTTGCAAGCAAAAGTAAGTTTATAAATTGTTATTGTATAGTGCATACTTTAATCAAAAGAAATTCACCACGTAAGTACATATATATATGTCGTGACAGAACTTCCAATTCGACAGAATTTGAAATTCTGTTGACAGAACTTGACAGAACTTAACACCATGAAAATGAATGGTGTTATTAATTTTCAATATTACTGGAAGTTCTGTCAACAAGATTTGAAATTCTGTCAACAAGATTTGAAATTCTGTTGACAGAATTTGAAATTCTGTCAACAGAACTTCTAATCCATTAGAACCAATGAAATACAGAAATTGGAAGTTCTGTCAACAGAACTTCCAATTGGAAGTTCTGTCAACAGAATTTCAAATTCTGTCGAATTGGAAGTTCTGTCACGACATATATATATATGAAGCTCACATTATGATGCTTATTAAGATGGATAAAATTATCAAACCAACCAATGGTCAGAATTGATTCCTTCACCAAATTTTCCCGGAATTAACTAGATTTATTCCATAGTGATGGTCTTGACAAGTACAAAATCTTTGAGACAGATCCTTGAAAATGTCGGCTGAAACCCTAACCCTAGCAGTGCAACAACTTTTCTCTTTGACTCCAAAACAGCAGAATCTGAATAATTGTAGTTGTAGGCTTATTGAAAAAGTTTGAATGGGGTGCAAACTCAATGTTAACTCTCATCATTCTTTCTGAATTGCCATTTTAACCTGTTTTATATTCCAGTGTCTTCCATTCATTTAAGTGTCATATATTTCACTGTATCACTTTCAAACTGATCATAAAATAATTTCACAATAGTCTCTGCCTTTTGTTTTTGTGTGCTCAAATTTGTTGTGTATTTGTTTGTATATTTCTAATTCATATTCAATAGTAATACTCATCAATGAATCTTATTTATGAAATATGATTTACCTCAACGATTGGCGTCAGGGTTTCAGGGATTCAAACCCATGACGACACCAGGTGAGAGAGAAATGAAATACAAAACTCACTACCTACCCTACAACTGAATGTCCTTCCTTGCATGCTAAATTTAAATTTATTTTATTGTCTTTAAAACCCACAGTTAAGAAGCCAAAAAATCATTATGTATAATGTCAAATGCAACAGATACATGATAAAGGCCACACATATCAAAATAGTAACACTTCTTTGAATATATTTAGAAAATTTTACAGTTAAAAGGTTGCTTCGTTACAGCACAGCAGACAGTTTGTTTGTTCTTGTAGATGACACCCATAAATATGCGAAATGTGAAAATTTTGTTTTGCAACAAAAACTTTACATTCACATTTGAGAATAACTTCTCTCAGTAAAGTGTAGACAGTCGAAAGTAAATTGACTCAAAAACAATAAATTTCTCCAAAAATAACATCTTTGTTAAGTTTGGTTAACTAAAACTTCCAACAGGAAAAAAATGATTATGTTATGTCTAACTTTTGCTTATATCCCCCAGAATTCTGCATTTTTGTTATTTTGATTTTTTATAAGTAATTTGTTTATTGTCACAATTAGTAACTTGTCATTACAATGTAACTGTTACAAACACCCTGGCAAAAAGGTGATCCATTTAGAACAGCATTTAAATTCTGTGTTGCATTAACTTCAGTTGTATCGTATTAAATACATTTTCAATTAAATAACTTCTTTAGAACACTGCAACATTTATTAATTTTTTTCCACTGAATGACTGTAGATCAAGAAAAACTTTTGCTCGTCAAAAACATTTTGAATTTTTTTCTGTAGGTGTAATTTATCAAATGGCTTTTGTTATCTGCAATTTACATTAGTATTGTGTTGATAGGAAGGAAATAATTATCTCTACTTCAGTGTGTCCTAGCAGACTTTCTTGTGGAGAATGATTTACATATCAGCCAGTTTTCCTTGCAATCCATTTTTTTTAATTGATCCACACCTGGAAGGATACTGGGCAAGAATAAAGAGTGCCCATGATTAAGTGTTTATTGAAACCATACTGAGTACTTTTCCTGAACTCTCTTAAAATATACTTAAAAGGACTTGCTGCCATGTGTATTTATCAGATTCAATGACTAAATCTTAATTTGAATTCCGTGCTACAGGTATTCTCATTTAATTTACTGTAGAAAGGTTTTTCCCCATTTTTTTAAAAAAGGTAGGTATAGTTATTGGTATGCATGGCTTTATAAATCTAAAGGGCTTGTTGCTCTCATTTCTCTTCACAAAGGATTCAGCCAGGGCTTTTAATCAAAAGTATTATAGAAGTTTATGATTACATAAACAAAGCATCCCTTACGGCTAAATTCTTTATAGTATAAAATAAGCTTTGCGATAGGCGCAGAATGCATGAAGAATCAATACTTATAATAGGTTAAAAGTTACACCATAAAACTACTCAATGAAAGAGTAACAGTGCTTTATAAATGCCATATATCTATTTACATTATAGAAAAAGCCGTAGTAAAATTTGAACCTTTAGAAAAGCAAGAAGTTTATGACACAATGCTCTAAACACATCTATCCCAATGAGCAAATAAAAGGTCAATGTTCCCACAAGCCTATCTATATCTTATGAATAATGCTCAATTCTATTTATATATAATTGCCAGTCTTTGATGAGTCCCCAGAGAATTAGTCAGCTTAATAGTTCATGTGTGTGTCTCCCCCAACATCTCCCCCCTCCACCTGTTTTAGTCTATGCATGAAGAAATGCTCATGTAAGGCATAAGATGTTATCTTTATCTATGCTCTGTTGAAAGTGTCAGTGATATGTAGATCTTATGTATAAATAAGGGACATACAATAGTAAAGAATATGTTTGCATTGCTGAGTTATTAGTTTACTGCAGAAGAATGGAAGTCAGAAGAAGTGTTAATGAGCTGAAATGGGAATTTATAGATGTGGCATTATCAAACTGCTGCACTGAAATAAGTTTGTAAAATATTTGGACCCAGTTTTTTACAATAAAACAAGCATAATAAATAGGAATGTATTTTGCCTGTTTTAATAGTAAGTCGTGAGTGCAATTTCAAAAAGCTACACCCTTTGCACTAAGATATGAAAACAATATATATTAAGATCATTAATATTGAAATATTAAAGTAGAAATTGCAATTTATGACCCCACTGTGGCCAGCTATTAAGACTCTCCACATATGGTTTCCCACTACCTCTTAATTTATTGTAAAGCTGTAAAAACAATAATAAAGAAGTTATGAGGCAAAAACAGAAAAATTGATATTTATGACCCCAGTTTGACCCATAAGGGTGGATCAATCTGACTAGCTATCTAGACTCTTCATATATGGTTTCCCAATACCTCTTAATACATTCTAAAGCTCTAAAAGCAATAATAAAGGAGACATAATGCAAAATGTCAAAATCAGCTATTTTATAACAACAGTTTGACCCCTACAGGGTCGGGGGGCGGGCGGGGGAATTTGACTTGCTTTCTAGACTCTCCACATATGGTTTCCTACTACCTTCTAAAACATATTATGGCTCTAAATGCAATACTTAAGAATATAATAGGGGGATTCACATTAATTTTAAGCTTTCTGGTTGGTAGGTGTGAGAAAATCGCTCATAAATCAGTCAATTTTCATCGGATTGCTCCCAAAATATATTTAGCTCGCATTTTTGAGAGTATGAACATGTATGTAAAATTACAAGCCTCTCCAGTCAGTAGATTTTGCTGAGCTGCGATGACGGGTGGGTGTACCCAAAAAAATAGGCCAAGGCCTGCTGCTCACTGGCGACCCGCATGTTGTGGTTGTGCCACCCAAATACTTTTTTCATACTTGTGTATTTCGTCACATGTATTTTTATATTCTGTGATGATATAACCTGGTCACCCAAATAGGTCGGTGATTATGCAAAAGAATATATATTGTGAACACAACTAAAACTTCAATGTAATACAACTTCTTCAATAAAGCAATTATTATTTGTCAGTTTTGCATGCATACATTTCATTATGTACCAGAAAGTTAGGAAAAAACTTCTTAGAATGTCAGGAGTATAAATTAGGTTATTGTGTGTTTTCGATAGTGTAACCTTAGTTTCACCTTACTGTAGTGACCTTGCCATTTTTACATCATGTCTGGGCCCGGACAATTTTTTGAGACGTAAGGCTTTTACTCAGAAAATGTAAAAAGGGTATAACTCACTTGATTTTCACACCACATCTACGAAAAGATATCTACCAAATATGAAGTAAATGTGGGAGAAAGTATACCCCACAGCTTTAACATAAGTAATAATGCAAGCGTTTATACTCTTTACTATCCCTAGGGTCCAACATTCACTCAAAATTGCGCTATCTCTTCCAGTTTCTGAGATATTACCATTTTTTTATTTTCGGCATAAATCGAAGATGGCCGCCAAAATTTGAAAAAAAAATTGAATTTTTTGGGGTTGCAACAAAATTCTCTTACTACCCCTAGGGTACAAACTTCACTGGAAACTGCTTTATGTGTTACGGTTTCCGAGATATTTATGATGTTTTATTTTCCGCAGAAATCCAAGATGGCTGCCAAAAGTTGTAACTAGAAATAAGACGCCCTGTTGATAGTAGCTGTGACATATGAATAGAAACAGGATAGTATAGAACACACATTATCATGTGTAATGTCCACCCCATGAACCTTTTGCCAAAATTGTACAGCAGTCTTACAAGATCCTGTTTCATTTGTAAACTAGACCAAGGACGCATCTGTGGCCAGATGAAAAATGTATTCACCAGCAAAGGCAAAAGTAGGTATTACTTGGCTATGCCACGAGCTGGAGGTCTGAAATTTTATTATGTTATAGCTGACCCAAAAGTAGGTGAATAACAGATTTGCACCAAATTCTCTAAATGCAATAGTTTTCAAGTTACAAGTGATTTTACTCATGATGGAAGTTAGTGAAAAGTCCAAAAGTAGGTATTACTCACTTAGCTATTGAGATAGACACCCAAGTTACTGACCATGTTGTTGCTATGGAAAAAGTAGATGAACAACATATTTTAACAAAATGCTGTAAATGCAATACTTTTCTAGTTCGACAATAGGAGAGGGTTATTGTGATCAGTTTGTTTCTGTCTGTCTGTCTGTGCACTGTTTCACCCTTATAACTCAAATAGAAATAGGACGGTTGGGTCAAAAATTTTGATGGTTAATCTTGCACGGTTAAGGAGATAAGGAAATTTTTGTTTTTCCATTTTTTTTCATTTCTTACATACCCTGTGGGTCGAAAATTTCGACAAAATCTCGCACGGTTTAGGAGATAGAAGCAATTTTGTGTTTTGCCATTTTTGGCAAAAATTCGAAAATTCAAAAAGGCCACCATTTTTGGGGAGGGGAAAATTTTTTGAAAATTGCCAAGAGTACATTCCTTAGATACCCGTGGGTCGAAAATTCCGATGAAATCGCTCTATCTCGCACGGTTTAGGAGATAGAAGCAATTTTGTGTTTTTCAATTTTAGGCAAAAATTCGAAAATTCAAAATGGCCGCCATTTTTGGGGAGGGGAAAATTTTTTGAAAATTGCCAAGAGTACATTCCTTAGATACTCTGTGGGTCGAATATTCCGACGAAATCGCTCTATCTCGCACAGTTTAGGAGATAGAAGCAATTTGGTGTTTTTCCATTTTTGGCAAAAATTAGAAAATTCAAAATGGCCGCCATTTTTGGGAAGGGGAAAATTTTTTGGAAATTGGCAAGACTACATTCCTTAGATACCCTGTGGGTCGAAAATTTTGACGAAATCGCTCTATCTCGCACAGTTAAGGAGATAGAAGTAATTTTGTGTTTTTCCATTTTTGGCAAAAATTCGAAAATTCAAAATGGCCGCCATTTTTGGAAAGGGGAAAATTTTTTGAATATTGGCAAGAGTACATTTCTTAGATACCCTATGGGTCGAAAATTTCGACAAAATCGCTCTATCTTGCACGGTTAAGGAGATAGAAGGAATTTTGTGTTTTGCCGTTTTTGGCAAAAATTCGAAAATTCAAAATGGCCGCCATTTTTGGAGAGGGGAAAATTTTTTGAAAATTGCAAAAGTACATTTCTTAGATACCCTCTGGGTCAAAAATTTCGACGAAATCGCTCTATCTCGCACGGTTAAGGAGATAGAAGTAATTTTGTGTTTTTCCATTTTTGGCAAAAATTCAAAATGGCCGCCATTTTTGAGGAGGGGAAAATTTTTTCAAAATTGGCAAGAGTACACTTCTTATATACCCTGTGGGTCGAAAATTTCGACGAAATCACTCTATCTCGCACGGTTAAGGAGATAGAAGTAATTTTGTGTTTTGCCATTTTTGGCAAAAATTCAAAATGGCCGCCACTTTTGGGGAGGGGAAAATTTTTTGAAAATTGGCAAGAATACATTCCTAAGATACCCTGTGGGTCGAAAATTTCCACGAAATCGCTCTATCTCGCACGTTAAGGAGATACAAGCAATTTTGTGTTTTTCCATTTTTGGCAAAAATTCGAAAATTCAAAATGGCCGCCATTTTTGGGGAGGGGAAAATTTTTTGAAAATTGCCAAGAGTACATTCCTGTGATACCCTGTGGGTCGAAAATTTCCACGAAATCGCTCTATCTCGCACGGTTAAGGAGATACAAGCAATTTTGTGTTTTTCCATTTTTGGCAAAAAATCGACAATTCAAAATGGCCGCCATTTTTGGGGAGGGGAAAATATTTTGAAAATTCCAAAGAGCACGCTCCTTAGAAACCCCGGGGGTCGAAAATTTCGACGAAATCGCTCTATCTCGCACCGTTTCTGAGATAAACACGTTTTTGTTTTTTCAGCGTTAAGAAAAATCGAGACATTTAGTAAATTATTAATAAGTCAGCCATTTTGTATTGGATCACTTCGAAAAGTTATTGCTTTCCAGACAAGTATATAACGAACCTACTAGCAAAATTTCATGTGAATAGGTGAAACGCTTTTTAAGTTATCATCCAGACAAGCACACCCTTTTGAAAAACATGTTTTTGGTCATGTGACCTTCTCTGATTGGTTGAAAAACATGCAATGAGGAAAAATGATAGTCCTCTGCCCAAGGAAGCTCCATACCAAATTTCAAAGAAATCGGTGCAGTAGTTTCTGAGGAGAAGAGGCTGGAAAAAATTGTTGACGACAACAACAACAACAACGAAGACGACGCCAGGCCATGCCATTAGCTTACGGCCGTTGGCCAGTAAGCTAAAAACTATTTTGATATCATGTGACCTTGATAAAGATCAAAGGTCAAATTTAAGCATGTCATAAAAAATGTTCCCACTCCTAAGGTATATAAGGGGTTAAAAAGCTTCCAATAATAAGGGAGATATTCAAGGAAGACCATAATGTGGCGGTGGCGAGGAAACTGAAGCAAAAACAAATAAGCGCCCTTTTCAAGGACGAAACAATCCCCAATATAAATTACTAGTATTCCATACTTAAACCAATTTGGAAAAAATAAAGTAGTACTTGATACATGTGGATTATAACCATAGCGGAGTAGCAGGAATGTCTAAATTGCCTTGAATTTTATTTATATATATTTTTTAATTTGAACAAAGTTTTGAAGAAGTGAGCAGGTGATGGTACACTGCTAAGATATGAATAAACTTTGACCAGATGAAGTCTTTAGAACTGTAATTTTATCAAATGGAGCAAGATTTTGTTTCTTCCAACTGTTCAAGAGCTTGTCACATTTCTTATCGCTGCTATAGTTAAGCACTGCCATTCTTCCAGATTTATAGAAAAATGGATCCCAAGTAGTTCAAAAGGCTGGATACCCAATTCCAATTTGTATGACACATCTATCTTATGGCTGGAATATTTGTGTTGTATCGTTTGCAAACTGTGTTAACCTGAATTTTGTGTCATATATGCTAATTCCTTTAATTTCTGGTTTTTCATTATTAAAATAGTTCAGAATTTGACTGTATACAATAAAAAGGTTTAGGTGCAATTGGGTCTCCTTGTTGATATCCTCATTCTACATGAAAAGATTCTGATTTTAAATCAACTTGTACAACAAAGACATTTATTTTATTGTTAAGGAGCTGTATTCAAGTTTTAGCACAACTTTCTAAGAGATCGAATCAAAAGCTTTTGAAAATCTATCAGCATCAGCAACCCTTTAACATTATTCAATTATATATAGTGCATTAAATCATCCACTAATCTTGTAGATTCACCTATAAATCTTCCTTTAATGAAGCCACTTTGGGAGTTAGATGTTAATTTATCCAAACCTTTCTTAAGTCTGATTCTGATTCTTTGTTCTACTTGAGTTTTGAATTCCACAAATTCACCTTACTGTAGGTGTGCATGTATGTTGCTCTTGACTTTTCTTTGCAATAGGAATTTTTCGCCATTTTTAGTCACATAAGTTAAATTGTGATTCTTAACAGATTTTAAGTACTTACTGATTTTAGACTCAGGAGACTGCTGTAGCCGATAATGTCAAAAAGTGCATTGAAACAAAGAAATTCTAAATAAAGAGACAGGTTGTACAACCAATGTGATCAGCCTGTCGACCTGCTCCTGATTGCTACAATTCATAAATATATGCCCTTATCACTCTGGTAAAGCAGAGACGATTAATCTGTAGACTCTTACAAATTGTATTATTCTGTAGACTTCTCGTTGTAAACAATCACTAAGTGCCATTCAGAACATTTTTCAGGAACCAGTCAGGTTCCAGCGGTATGTAATCCAATCACCATAGTGGAACAGCCACCTCACATCTAATCTAATCTAATGTGGACTTTTATAGCGCTTAATCTCCATCGCTGATGGACTCTAAGGTGCAACTGAACATAAAGCAAGGCAGTTAACATTAATCCGAGGACATAGCCAGGTCATACCAAGGAGACACAGGGTGACAGGAGAGGCTATGATGGATATGCTTTTGCAAACAGGTAAGTTTTAAGCTTCTTTCTGAAGGAGGCAACTGATGCTGCACTGCGCACATCATGAGGGAGTTCGTTCCAGATCTTAGGAGCATCAAAGGCAAAGTTGTGATCAAAATGTTTGACTGACTTGAAGACTGATGAGCGGAAAGGAGGAACAGTAAGGTATTGATGATCTGGGTGACTACACCTGGTGCTATAGGAACAACTGCTGAGTGACAAGAATGGTTGAAAATAGGAAGGAGAACCACTATGTAAAAATTTATAAACTAGTGCTGCAGTTTTGAACATACATCTATACTTAACGGGCAGCCAGTGGAGTTGCTTCAGAATGGGTGTAACATGAGCATACTTTCTATGATTTGTAACAATACGAGCAAGGGTATTCTGAATACTTTGCAATTTGTGCAGATTGAAACATGACAAACCCCTAAACAGACAGTTGCAGTAGTCTAAACGAGTACTAAGCAAGGCATTTGCAGAAAGGACAGCCACTTCTGGAGTAAGATACTGTATTATTCTACGAAGGTCACGCATCTGGAGAAAGCACACTTTGCAAGTCCTCTTCATGTTCATGTATGTTCAGAGAACAAAAATTCTGCATCAAACCACACACCTAGATTTCTCACCGAATCAACCGGATGAAGAAGGCTACCAAGAATACTAACAGGAAAATGGGAGGAAATCTTCTAACTTGAAAATTTTAATTACTTAAAATGTAGCTTTTATAAGCTACAAGCTTACCGTGTGGGACTCATTGCTGTTCTCGGATGGCCACAAGGCATCATGGCCAACGTCTAAGAAAAATAGACATTTATAGTTGGCCGTAGCCTCCAGTTGTCGTCACATGATAACTTCTGACCAATCGCCCTACTTTCTCGATGAAATTTTTTTTTTAAAACCTACCCCTAAGCTGTAAACAGCATGGTAAGCTTGTAGCTTATAAAAGCTACATTTAAGTAATTAAAATTTTCAATTTTATTACGCTACATTGCTTACCATGTGGGACTCATTGCTGAATCCAACCGCCCGGTGGCGGGATTACAGCTGAGACTGGAAGATATGTCAATTTTTCTTAGATTTGAAGTAATATATATTAGAAAGAGTGTTAGAAATACCAGTCTGAGTCCCATTTACAGTGCCCCAATCCCGAAGACCGGGCCTGTAAAGAGCCAAAAAACCTAAATCGAATGGAAGACAGTGCTAAAACTGTCTAGATGTCTAGATGTTTTGATTGTAGGACGGAAGTGCAGCAGTGCTCACTTAGAGGTCTTATTGTCCTTAGGGGCCCTTCACGCGTGACAGACCAGCCCAATGGTTGGAATTCTCATAAAATATTTTGCCACCGAATATGAGATTAAAGACAACTTTAATAAGTCCTTAATACATATTATTTTGATAAACTAAAAAACAAAATGACCTTGCCCGTAACATCTTGATTAAACTCCTGAAGACTTGGTTGTAGCGGATGTGCCCCCCCCCCCCCTTTTTTTCTTTCCGAGGACAACTGGTCTGAGGGGAAGGATCTAGGACTTGTGCCGCCACCACAGGTCCCAGATACATATTGTTGTCGTTGTCCGACCAAGTAAGGTCTTTTAGGTAAAAATTTGTAAATGTGTTGTGAGCTTTCCAGTGACAGGCTTGCATGATTTGGTCCACCGATACCCCACCGTAAAAGGCCTTAGAGGCCGCGAAGGCCCAGATGTCATGCGCTTTAACTTGGACCAAGTCCAAGGCTTGTTGGTCTGCTTGTTTATAACAAAGTAGAATGGTCTGTTTCAACCAGGAAGAGAGAGTAGCGGGTCTATTGTCGGAGGTATGTCCTTTCTTGAAGGAGATGAAAAGGAGGGATCGAGACCCTCTCAGGTCTTTGGTTGGATCCAAATAGTACCTCAGGGCGCGTACCGGACACAGGGTCCTGTCTTCTTTGAATTGTCTATCTACAATGGTAGTCAAAGCAGGAATAGTCACCAGAGACACACTTTGAGAACCTTCTCTTGCTAGTTGGTTTTTGGCTATGAAGTCAGAAGAAGGGAACAAGGCAACCTTTTCCGATTGGCCTAGATTAGATACTTTGTTTGCAACCCAGGCATGGATTTCGCTGCGGCGCTTGCCGGAGGCCAAAGCTAGCAAGAAAGCAGTTTTGAGAGTAAGATGTTTGAGGTCTGTGTCTTTCATAGGCTCAAAGGGTGCTTTTGTGAGCTCATTAAGAACAACAGAAAGGTTCCACTTAGGACTGTGATAGCTGGAGAGTAACCTATGAAGGTCTGAACTTTGTGCAATATGGTGGCCCGTTGGGCCCAAAGTGTCAACAATGGCTGTCTGTAACTATCGATGGTCGAGGGGCGACTGTTTAGATCTTGGTACAGGTACATGAAAAAGTCTGAGACTTGTTTTACAGATGGAGTGGAGAAGTCCACCAAATTTTCTCTGCACCATTTCTCAAATAAGGCCAACTTTGACTTGTAGATGGTTCTTCTTGATGACCTCTGAGGTGCAGCAATTCTCTCTGCCACCTCCACAGAGAAGCCTTGTTCTTGGAGCTGTCCACTCCTAGACACCAGGCGTGGAGGTTGAGATGCTGTGGATTGCTGTGGAACACATAATTGTGGGACTGTTTGAGAAGAGTCGTTGACACCGGAAGTGGGATCTCTGTTGAGAGCTGCACTAGGTCCCAAAACCAGGGCATCCCTGGCCAGCCTTTGGGTCTGGGACAGGAGATAAGTACAGTGGAAGTTTGTGGTTCAGATAAGTGGCAAATAAGTCTACATGAGGTGTGAACCACTTTTAGCAGATCTGTTTGAACACCTGCGGATGCAGCGACCATTCTGTTGACTGCACTTGGTTTGACCTGGACAGAAGGTTGCCCATCACATTCAGGCACCCTGGAATGTGTCTGGCTTTTAATGTTATGTGATAGTGATGGCACCAGGTCATGATCTTCCACAGGAGAGCACACATCTCTGCTGAGTGAGTTCCTCCTTGTTTGTTTATGTAGGCTACCACTGTTGAGTTGTCCGTTGCAAGTAGCACTGTTTGGTTCTGGCACTGGTCCTTGAAGCTCGAAGGGCCAGAGAGACCGCCTTCAATTCTAGGACGTTTATGTGTAGCCTTTTTTCCCGGTCTGACCACAGACCCTTTGTAGAATTTTGATCTAAGTGAGCACCCCAACCTTCGTTTGAGGCGTCTGTAGAGTTAGATACTGTGGTCTTTGGGATGAAGGTCTGCACCTTTCATCACGTTTGAGGGATTTTGCCACCAGTCTAAGTGGGCTGCAATGGCTTCTGTCCAAGGAAGGAGGCTGTCCAGTGACTGAGGATATCTCCAGTGCTCCTTGAGATGAAACTGAAAGGGCCTCATGTGAAGGCGTCCCTCCAGGACCATTTTCTCCGTTGAGGCAAGCAACCCAATTAGCGACATCAAACATCTTGCAGTCAAAACATGTTTTGACTTGAGTTGTAGGATCAAATCCTGAAGTTTGAGCCATCTCTCTTGAGTGGGTTTTACAAGGGCTGAATCTAGATGGTATTCGTAGCCCACGAACGAAAACACCTGAGTAGGTCTCAGTTCTGATTTTTCCTGATTTATTATCCAACCCAAGGACTGGGTTAGGTCTACCACCGCCTGAGTGTTCACTTGGGCTTCCTCCTGAGACTGGGACCTGATCAGCCAGTCGTCCAGGTATTGGTGAAGTCGGAGTCCTCTGGAAAGGGCCATTAGCTTCACTTCCTTCACAATCATTGTAAAGACCTGGGGGGCTGTGGCTAGTCCGAATAGGAGGGAGGTGAACTGGAACACCTGAGACTTGTCGCAAAACCTTAGGTATTTCCTTGAGTTTGGATGGATGGGGATGTGCAGGTAAGCGTCCGACAGATCTATCGACGATACCCATTCCCCTGGAATCAGGGAGGTCCTGATGGACTCTGGAGTTTCCATTTTGAACTTTTCTACGTGTAGAAAAGTGTTGAGCCTGCTTAGGTCTATGACTGGCCTCCACCTTTGGTGAGGCTTGGGTACTAGGAACTCGGTTAATTTTATTGTAATTGGAATTTTTATAAATAAAAATACTTACATAATCCCAACAGAAGCTTACGTGACCTACCGTTCGGTCAAGGACACAGACAATGTGTCTCGCCATTTTTTTTTACTGAAAGTACACACGTAAACCCCAGCGGGCACCTGCTGGAGGTTATATCTCCACTGTAAGTTGTCATTCTAATTTTGACCCTACCCCTCAGAAGATGGTAGAGGGGAGGAGGGTGGGACTCTCCCTGTTGGGATTATGTAAGTATTTTTATTTATAAAAATTCCAATTACAATAAAATTAACCAATTTTATTGCATAAAAACGTACTTACGTAATCCCAACAGAAGCTTGAATGCAGCCCTGAGGTCCATGGTGGGTAGACTTCTGAGGACTGTCAAGTGCTATAGGAGAGTTCTTTAGGTATACAGATACAAAAAAATGCATACACAATATGTTATACTACAAACACTGTAATATACTACATATATGAATACTAGTATCATTATTACTGTCATAGTCAATACAAGTACTGTTAAAGTAAAAAGTAATTGTAATAAAGTAGCTGTAAAGTACTCACCCACTTATGAAAGCAGCATGCTGTACTGTACATCAAATAATATATATGAAACCCTCCACCTTGTCTATACAGTAGTGCAGGGGTCAAAGGTCAGCTGTGCCCAGTTGAATAAAACTCCAACAGTCAGAGTGCAGCTGTCCCTCAAGCCAAGCAGCCATAACATGAAGACTTATCCATATTCTTGTTCCACAATCAAAGTCC
This sequence comes from Sabellastarte sp. h YS-2021, assembly GCA_964017235.1. Classification (NCBI taxonomy): domain Eukaryota; kingdom Metazoa; phylum Annelida; class Polychaeta; order Sabellida; family Sabellidae; genus Sabellastarte; species Sabellastarte sp. h YS-2021. The sequence goes on along the minus strand of OZ024930.1, from coordinate 5,039,477 downwards.
TAGTACATTCCAGTCCAAATCCATATATCCTGAAAACATAAAGACTGATGATATTATTAAGTCTCAATTGTTCACTACATGCTGTGCAGACACAATGGGACCTAACTTAAAGATATCATCATTTTCCCAGCAAATATCCTTCAAATAAAAGTTTGTAAAGGTATTGTGGGATTTCCAGTAACAGGAGCTCAAGACCTGCTCTAAGGAGATACCTCCTTTAAATGCAAGTGATGCAGCCATAGCTCTAACATCATGAGCTCTAACCTGCGTGACCTGTTGATCAGCCGTATCTGAAGACTGATAGCAAGTTTGAATGGTGTGTTTGATCCACTGAGAAATGGTTATTCTTGTGATATCCTTAGAATAACCCTCCCTAAGGGATACAAAGAGTAGGGCCTTGCCCTTTCTCATGGATTTGGTCTTCTGTAAATAGACCTTGAGGGCCCTAACTGGACAAAGTGACTTGTCCTCCACCAGTGAGCTGTCCAACATGGTAGTAAGGGCTGGTATCACTACTGGTTTAATGGAATCAGGGCCATCCGAAGCCAATTGGTTTTTAGCCAGGAAGGCCGGAGAAGGAGAGACAGTAACTTCTGACCAATTTCTCCTTGAAGAGACAGAAGAGTGAGTCCATGCATGTATCTCACTCCTTCTTTTACCTGAGGCTAAAGCCAACAGGAACACTGTCTTGTAAGTTAGCCACTTCAAAGGAGCCTCTGACAAAGGCTCAAAGGGAGGTTTTGTCAAACCTAAGAGGACCAATGAGAGGTCCCATGTAGGTATGGACCTATTTGGTTTAGGTCTATCCCTGGTGAAACTGGCAATAAGTCTATTCAGTTCTAGACTTTTTGAAATGAATTCACCCTGTGAACCCAAAGCATCAGCAATTGCTGTTCTGTAACCAGTGATTGTAGCTGGTTTGAGATTTTTGACTGTGAACAGGTAGTTTAAAAATTCTGCTACCTGGGGAACAGCTGTTGAGGTGATGTCCACCTTATTCTCTGTGCACCATTGCCCATAAATGGTCCACCTTGATTGATAGACTTTTCTTGAGGATTCCCTCTGAGGTGCCTTAATTCTTTCTGCCACCTCAGATGAGAATCTTCCAGAATTGGATTCCTGGAATCCAGAAGCCACACATGTAGATTCAGGTACTCCACGTTGTTGTGGAACCTGTTGGAATGTGGCTGTTTCAGAAGTGTCTTCCAGTGAGGGAGCTGTAGGGGTACCCTGGTCGAGAGATCCACCAGATCCCAAAACCATGGCATCCCCGGCCACCCTGGAGCCAGTACTATCATCCTGCATGGGTATGTTATTATTTTTTGAATTACTTGTGGCAGGATGGCTACTGGACAGAAGACATAGCCGTCTAGGCCTTCCCAACAGATATTCAATGCATCTATTTTCCAAGCCTTTTTGTCTGGGACAGGAGATACATAAATTGGAAGTTTGTAATTTAGATGAGTTGCAAATAGATCTACCATTGGTGTGTGCCAAACTTTGCAAATTTGGTTGAATATCTGTTGGTGAAGTGACCACTCCGTCTGTATGACCTTGTCCCTTCGTGATAGAGAGTCTGCTATGACATTTAGGGATCCAGGTACGTGTCTTGCCCTTATCTGGATTCTTCTGGAATTTGTGAATGCAAGAATTCTCCAGATAAGAGCACACATTTCTATGGAATGTGTGCCTCCTTCTTTGTTCAGATAAGATACTACTGTACTGTTGTCTGAACAGATGAGCACGCTTTGACCTTGCAAGTGCTCCTGAAACCCCTTTAGGGCCAGAAGAACAGCTTTCAGCTCCAATACGTTGATGTGAACCTGAGCCTCCTTGTTTGACCAGAGGCCACTGAGGACTATTTCATTCAAGTGAGCTCCCCAGCCTTTTTGGGAGGCATCTGTGAACACCAAAGTGTTGTGAACATGAGGATGGAGGGGAGAACCTGCCATAAGATTTTGTAGATCCTCCCACCATTTGAGATAATTGAGGAAATTCCTTGTTACTGGAATGTTTTTGTCCAGTGACTGGGGAAACTTCCAGTTTGACCTTAGGTACCACTGAAAAGGTCTCATGTGCAACCTTCCTAGAGGTACTGTTTTTTCTAAGGAAGCTAATGTCTCTATGAGAGACATGAGCTTTCTTGGAGTCAAGACTAATGACTTTCTGATGGAAACAGTCTGAACTTTCAACCGATCGAGTTTCTTTTGGGTTGGAAAAACCAGACCCCTGTGAAGATCGAAGTGATAACCCAGAAAATCTAGATTTTGTGTGGGAACCAATTCCGATTTTTGGAAATTGATGAGCCAGCCTAGTTCTTGGACCAATTTCACTAATTTTTCCGAATCTTTGAGACATTGATCTTTTGTTGGTGACCGAAGAAGCCAGTCGTCCAGATATTGATGGATTCTGAGGTTCCTGGCTTGAGCTATGAGTTTTACCTCTTTCACAATGCGAGTAAACTCTAGGGGAGCTGTTGCGACACCAAAAGGGAGAGCCTGAAATTGGAAAACCCCTTTTTTCGTTTGAAATCTCAGATATTTTTGAGATTGTGGGTGAATTGGAACATGAAAATAAGCGTCTGTGAGGTCTATCGAGGTGACCCACTCCCCCTGTCGAATCGACTTCCTGATAGATTCGGCTGTTTCCATTTTGAATGTCGGTACATGTAAATGGTTGTTTAACATACTTAAATCTATCACTGGTCTCCACCTTTTCATGGGTTTGGGTACCAGAAACAGTCTGCTGTAATATCCCAGAGTAGAAGGTTTCCTGACATGAGTTATTGCCTTTTTTGCAAGCATGGCCTGAACTGCTTCGTGTAGAGCGCCATCTTTGTTTTTGTTGTGATATTTGCTCAAAATGAGCGGAATTTTCGATAATTTGGGTAGAATTTTGAAGTCTAGGCGATAACCATGTTGTAGTAAACTTACTACTCTGGGATGTGCTTGATTTTTTGCCCATACCTGCCAAAAATCCTGCAATCTTGTCCCTGGAAAGTCACTTCCTCTTTCCGCCTCTGCCTCCTCACGATGCGCGCGCAGAGAAGTGGTTATAGGTGTTTGGCTGCGTTCGTTTGTCACGAAACGACCTGTTACCTTCCTGTGAGGGCTTTGGATGTGAAGATCTCCCGAAATCGAAATTCTTCACAGAGTCTCTGTATGACTTGGAATCAGATTCCTTCATTATTGACAATCTTTTGATCATGTTATCCTCAACCTGGGATAAAATATCCGAGTTGAAGACCTCCTGTTGGTCAAAATGATCTGTACGCAAGCTTGCCAAGTCCTTAGGACCTAATTTTGAGCTGCAGTCCTTCAATAAGCTGTCTCTCCTTGCAAGGAGCATATTGCATGCCAGAGTCATATTCTGCTTGAGGACTGTATCCAGAGCTATTTCTAAGGAAGATGTGACAGAAGCCTGGAGTTGAGAGAATTTGATCATGAGATCTGCTGATTCCCTGATGGTTTCCAGATCTTCTGAACATTTGATCTCAGTAGCTAACTCCTGGATCCTATTGTTGAGTTCCTCAATAGCCATTTTAAACCATACAACATGGCCCAGGATTTGAACATTTTCTCTGCAAACTGTCTCCTGTACAATAAACTGCTTGGAAGGTACAGAGATTGAAGATGACAAAGACTTTACTTTAGCTATGTTGAAGTATGAGTCAGGAAGTTTAGGAGCTTTCAGAGGAGTATTTTGAGGAGAAGTGGTGTAATAAATCATGTCAGGCCTCTCAAAGGCCAAAAACTGTCCCTGAGATAGAGATTCAGAGCTAGACTTGTCTTTTACTGTTGTTCCAGAGGCCTTTCTGTATCTATAGTCCCACATGGACTGTATATCTTGAACAGGAGGTAACGCCAAATTCTGTTTTCTGACCACCTGCTTAGAAGGTTTCTTAGAGAATGCAGAGGGAGCCACAAGGCACTCTACTTGTGGTACCTCTAAATCCAACAGATTCCTGATGGCATTGAGCATTTCCACATAGGAAGGATCTAATTCCTGGGAATGAGTGTCTGAATCACCCTGAGGAGACCTGGATCTATGGCGTTTCGTAGCAGGTAAAGATGATTCCTCATCAGATAATTCCCCCTCTGAGGGGACTGGTCTGCTCTGGGAGGCAGGGGCACACATACCCTGCTCCTGAGAGTGTGGAAGAGTTGTTTTGGAAGCTGAAGGTTTATCCCTGCGCTTAAACTCCTCAAATTGAGAAGCCAGGGAAGATAACTGAGAATTCATAGCCTTTAACATCTCCTGAAGAGATGAATCAGGAGTAGAAGTGGAGGAAGTTGAGGACTTTGAAGGAGTTGGCTCATCCAACAGCGAGTCATCAAACTTGTCAGAAACTTTAGTTTTTGAAGATTTCTTTCTATGAGGAATTTTCAAAGCACCAGCACAAATAGTACAGTCACTTTCCTTACCAATCACACACTTATCCTTCCCTTTCTTGTCGTTTCTGCATTTTAAACAGGCCTGATGGTTGTCCCAAGGCAACATATCACCTGCACAAATGGAGCATTTCCTTTGTTTTTCGGACATGGTAAAAAATCTTTGAAGATCCGAAAAGAACGCGTGTGTACTTGACGGCGGTCAAAATAAGAATGACAACTTACAGTGGAGATATAACCTCCAGCAGGTGCCCGCTGGGGTTTACATGTGTACTTTCAGTAAAAAAAAATGGCGAGACACATTGTCTGTGTCCTTGACCGAACGGTAGGTCACGTAAGCTTCTGTTGGGATTATGTAAGTACGTTTTTATGCAATAAAAAGGCGACTGTAAAACCCAAGAGATTTTACATTTTCCACCCTTTCGATTGCGTTCTTTGACAGAAGAGACTGGATACAAGTGGCCAGTGCTTGGTCTTTTTGACGGGCCTTGTACTCTGACAGAATCAGAGGGAATCTGACCAAATTTGGTTTTGAAAGGAATGGCAGTACGTAGCCATTGGTGATAATGTTTAACACGTTTGAAGAACATTTGTTTGTTTGCCAGTCTCTTCTGAATGAACGGAGGCGACCTCCTACTGGTGGACTGAGGGAGGCTTTTAAGGAGTCATTGGGGAGAGGGGTTTCCACGTCCCCGCCCCCTGTGGTGGGGTCGAAAACGACCCCTGGAGCCTCTGAAGTTCGGTTTCTCCCTTCCTGAGGAAAACGATTGGTTACTGCTTTGTGAGGAGTTGCCCCCATAGGGGCGTTTCCTGTAGGAGCCTCTTTTCTTGTTGTGGGGACCACAAAAGGGCTTATTTTGATAGGATCCGAAACCCTGAGAGTCTTTAGAGGTGCCTTTTTTGAGGAGGAAGTCTTCACCTTCCTTCACAAGTTGAGACTGGAACAAGGAGGGGTCCCAAAAGGACGAGTTCCTGAGTTCTTGGCGTCTCGTTTCCCCTAATTGTGGTTGTAAGAGGGTCATTTTGGCTTTGCACCTAAGCAAGCCAGTATTACCCATTGAATATAATTCCCTCTGGAGTATATGGGCTAGGGATTTGCTGAGGCATGTAACAGCCCTGTGTTGGAGAAGAACTGTCTTATTCCAAAAATCTAGATACAGACTTGCTCATAGCCATGCTTTGCTGCTTTTTCAGGATTGGCACCTTTCTGGATCTGTGTCTTAACCTTCTTGACAGTTGACTTAATGCTATGTTGTCACTTCTCAAGAGAAGCATTGCAAGAAGATGAAGTTTTGGCAAAGGCAGCAGTGAAGTTGAGCATGGAGATATTTTGCCTAGCCTGGTGTTCCAATTCTTTGGCAAAATCTGTATTCAACTCCTGATATTTGTCCTGATAACAGGGCTGTCCCACCCTGTACCACTTGGAAGTAGAAGGAGGAGGTTTGATATATTTACCCTTGGGTAAATTAGTAGCCTTAAAGTCATGTTGAAATTTATCAAAGGCGTCTTTGATAACTGAGCTAAGTGGAAGTATAGAGGAAGGACCTCTTGGTCTGAGCTCTTGATGGCCTTCCTCATCGTCCAGACCCTGACTGAAGTTGAGGACCTAGGCATAGACTCCCTGGGGTCAGGGAGGGAAAGAATGTGCCTAAAAGTGTCGACCTCTTCAGCGTACTGTGAGGGAATGTCACACAGAGCTACTTCCCTATAATAAGGGGGGTCTGGATCATGTTGAGGGAGGTCTTGATCAGAAGCAACCCCTAAGGGCTGAGCCCCAGAGAGCTTAGTAGACCTGTGTCTGGCTACAGAGGACTGATCCTCCTCTGAGGAAGATGACACATATCTGGACCTGGATTTATGTTTACTCTTATCAGAGTGTTTTAGGTTTAGTAGATGGGATCCGAGATTCATCGGATTCCTCATTGAATTGATCTGAGGTAGACCTGGATTCAACTTCATGCCTACTGCAAGAGTGACAGTGTTTTTTGGGTTTATCCGAGACCTTCTTAGAAGGTTCGTCGGATGCACTAGCATTTTGATCCGATGTATTATGAGGATCAGGTCCGAGACATGGAGGAAGTGCTGGACCCTAGTCCACATCCATATCCTCGGTTTGAATGGTAGTTCTAGGTCTCGGAAGGGGGAAGGTTCAGATTAACAGCAGTACAAGAAGATGCACCAGGTTTAGAAGCAGAAACCGAGGTCTGATCCACCTCTGTTCGTTTTTTAGACGTCAACTCCTCTCGGAGCAACTGAAAAGCTTGCAACATAGATGCCTGGAAAGAACCCATTTGTTGCTGTAAATGGGTGTTTAGTGAATTGTCCAGGGATTTTTCTAGATTTGTTTCAATTTTATGCTGCAAGGCAGTACCTGGGGTGGGTGGGACAGTTTTGGCTGGTGTTTTCAGCGACAAAGAAGTGAAGGGTAGGGGCTGAGGACAGGGGGTGGGGGGTGAGGTAAATAGATTGTCTCAGTCAATATGCCCCTGTCCTTTGGAACTCTTTCCCTTTCCTTGTAAGAAATAGTCCTTCTGTTGCATCTTTTAGGAAGCACCTTAAAACTCACCTCTTCAGCTCTAGCTTTCCAACTTAGTTTTCCTTCCCTCCTGGTCACACCCATAATCCTGGATTACCGACCTTGAACGCCCCTCTACTTTCATATGAAAATGATTTTGTTTAATTAGCACACTGAGTTCCCCATTGTGGGGAAGATATTGCGCTTGCAAAGCAGTAGATTAGATTAGAATATTGAGTTTGTTTCAGAAAGAGGCTGTGATTGGGTTGTTTGTGACCTTATTGCAAGTGACGATATATTCCTCTCAGGGGTCACTGCAAAACTCCTGTTCTCAACTTCCTTGTAGGTACAGACATACATAGAGACATACAATGTAACAAAGGCACTTTCTGAATTTAGAACCACTGAGAGCTGAAGAGGGGGCTGGGTACCAAATAGGTGGGTATGTTAAGAGTGATTGTGTTGAGGTTCTCAGTGGCCTAGTGATTAGTAAGTTTGGCATTTAATCCCAGGATGTCACCTCTGTGTGGGTTTGACTCCCACAATTAGCAATGTTGGGGACCTGTCCCAATATGACCCTGGCTGTTGAATGGGATATAACACACCAACTTTGAACTTTGAGCTCTTGGTTTGTGGATCAGAAAAGACAATGCAGAGAGAGAACACCTCTTTTTTGTGTCGTTTTATGCAGCATAAGAATTTAAAATTTTAAATTATTAACAAATTTACATTTATTTACAATAACCATTAAATATACATACAAAACACAGGATAGATTTCAAAATATGACCCAAACATCAATTTCTTCAAGGAAATACATTTTTGAATGCTCAAAAAGAATCAGGATTTAAATATATATACCATTCAAAACTGAAACAAAAGAAATAATCTAAAAAAACAACACATTTATTCAAAACAATATGTTCTGATCAAAGAAATTAATGAACGATGATTTGAATACAAATGTTTCATGACAAAGAAATTCTATATACATATACATGTAATAGAAAGTAATAAAGTTGTTCACAGAATGTATTTCCATATATTACTAATTACATTTAAATGTATTACTTTTCTATTACCTTTTGAGGCACCTAATGCATTGGCTACATCCCGGAATAAAACAGAAATACTTCATGAACAATGAATAACTTGAATGCATATAATTCGTAAAAGTCTGTCGCCTTACCAGTTATTATCAAAATATTCAACTTGAAGAAAATTTTAGCATTATTTTTAAATTGTACGATACAGGACTTAAATTTAAAGGACTAAAAAGTCAAAATTACTTTCAAGCTATTTATCTGAAATCAGGGTGTTAATTTGTTAAATACTTTAAAAATTAGATGAATTTCAAACATAAATACAAATGGTTACCTTGCAGGTTAATACAGTGCAAAAAAAAATAATATTTTTAAAGTAATAACAGTGTAACACATTTTATCAAATGGTGAGATCTTGTATCGAAAAACCTATTGACTTTTCTACAATGCTGCCCTCACATTGCTTGACAATTAATATTACAAATGTTGGCAATAGTATTATATATTGAAATACCTCATAATGGTTAAATATTCATTGTAAATATGTTGTTTAGCTTCAAATAATTTCATGATCTCTTTTGTATTTTTGGATATGTCTCATGTACAGGCATATGGATTTATTAACCAGGTTAATACCAAATAAAATGAACTACTGGATACTGCTTCATTTTCTGTATCCAGAAACCAGTTTGGCTTTACACAAATGATTGCAACACCAGCAAAGACTGACAGGTGGTGAGACTATGAAGTGGCCGTACTTTTTCTGTGTTGGATATACCAACATTCAACAGTTAACTTTGATTAAAAATCAAACAAAAAACCTTAAACAAAATAACTCCTCAACATTAAAAACCTGAAAATGTAGCTTCAAAAGTTTTCTCTTAGAGAAGAATGAACCAATAATGTTTGACCCCTTGAATGTTGCATGTGCTCTCACTCAAAGGTCATGTGTGTTCATTTATGGTCAGATCAAGACAAAATGTTAACAAGAAAATGTTTAAAAATGTGCGAAAACAAGGAAAATAGCTTCAGAGATGCCTGTTCCCCACAGCCTGGGGAAATAGCGGAGACCATATAGAGGTGAAACAGTAATGAGAACAGGAGACTTTCAGAACAGACAGTGCAAGTTATGATGAATGGTCTCTAAGTAGTATTTAGCATACTCGAGTCTACAACTGTGTAATCGTAAGGCTCTCCATTAGTCAGTATGTACACAAGATTACTTCCTGTCTCATCAGAAATCACCTCCTGCACATTCTCGAGTGTGTCTATCTCATCACTGACACATATACCAGAACCTTCCAGCTCATCACTGACCGATAAATGACCATCTAGAACTTGGTTGCCTTGTAAACTGTCACTGGTTAGTTCAGAACTGTAAGGTATAGTTTCAGTTGACAATACTTGTTCTCTATCAGAACCATCCATATCATCAGTGACCACTGGTTGCATGTCAGCCACTGACATTTCATTTGCCATTTTTATCATCTGTGTTGGAAGAGATTTTGCTAAAACCTGAGCAGGATTTTCATGCTTATTTTTAATGTGGGCTTTCAGGTTCCCCACAGCCACAAAGTGTTTTCCACAAGCATGGCAGGAATATTCTCCATGCATCATCCCATGCCTCCTCTCGTGTAGAATCATGTTGAACCTCCGGATTGAACTGAAATCACACTGCGAACACTTGTACGGTTTGGTGCCAGTGTGTGTGTGCATATGACGCTCCAGGTCCTGTTTGGTGGCGAATGCTTTACAACACAAGTTGCAGATGTTTGTTCTGTCTTCCACCCTGTGGTACCTCTCGTGCCTCCTCGCATGGTTTGAGCGTTTGAATGTCTTTCCACAGTCCTTGCATAGGTAGAATCGCTTCCCCTGCCGCTTATGTTCCAGCAGAATGTGTTTACTCAGTGCTTGTTGCTTGATGAACACCTCATTGCAGTTCTCCTCTGGACACCTGTAAGTCAAGCTTGTATGCCTGCTCACATAATGATCTTTGAACGTGTCAAAATAGGCATATTTTAAAGGGCATTTGTTACAGCAGAAGCACTTAGTCTTGAGATGGACTTTAATGATATGCCTGAGCATCTTGCATCTGATTGCTGCGACACTGCAGTGAGTACACTGATATACCTTCTTTTGACGACGGCGTGTTTTGCCATCATGAGGGCACAGAATGGCAAAGACTTTGAGTGGTGCTGAATCATCAGCACTGATACTGCCACTAGCTTCATTGTCAAATCCCTCTGTGTCCCTGGGAGGATCATATACCAACATATTATCAACAGTCTTAATGCACCTTTCATGACGCTTGTAATCATAAGTCATGACACACTGGTGAAGATGGGCAACATAAAGATCTTGCGAGTCGAACTTGGCCCCACATTCCTCATTGAAGCAGGTATAAGAAGTTGCCTTTTTGACAACTTTCTCTGTAGGAGTGCTAAATTTCTTTTTCTGTTGCCCTCGCTTCCGCTGTGGTTTCTGCAGCCTCTCTTCCACATCAGTAAGAACTTCATCAACGTTTTTTACCCTCTTCAAACTCGTACAAATCATTGCAACATGCTCTACCAGTTCTACCTTACTTTCAAACACAACACCACAGAACCTGCATATACTCTTAAATACTTTCTCCACCTCTTCTACCATGTCACTACAGTCTGAAGAGCTTTCCAGTTTACAATTCGCATTCATTTTGTCATCCACCCAGAGCTTTTTATCTTTCATAATCTTTAGCTGTCCCTGAAGGATGTAGTCCATCACATCTCCTTGCCAATTATCTTCAATCTTCATGGTTTTCAGGGTTTGGTCTATGTCTGCTTCTTCCAAAGCATGCCCAGAGTTGGTTTTTTTACGTTTCCTATTAACCTTTTCATCTTTTTCAGGACTTTTTTTTCCAATCCATTCACCTAGAGCTGAAAAGGAACAACAACAGTTCAAGATCTAGAGATAAAATTACCAATTTGATTGTCAAGTCAATAGAAATGTCTGCATGCAGTCAACCTAGTATATGCAATTGCTCTCAACAATTCTGTCATTGAACTGTATTTCATAAAACCAAACATCATCCAAAAATAAATCAATCCCAACACTAATCTATGCTGTATTGTGCCTGAACTGTGAAATTATTTCAAGTTTCTGACTTTCTGTGATGAATGAGGAGACATATACCAGGCTGAAGTGATGACTTATCTTAGACTCTGGGAAACTATGTAATCTCTGATGTCTGATCAACAGATGATGTGAAAGATCACGTTCTTGGGTGCGTTTGTTCATATGTTTGTCCATGTTTTCGACCACTACAAAAGTAAAGGGAACTTTGTGAATATTTATGTGGGTAGGGGGACTAGGGTCTGGCAAAAGGAAGGCGTGATTTTAGTTTGGGAAAGATCCAGATCATATTCTGGAAACAATAGAAATTATTTTCAAAGACTTTGGTTTTCTGATTGAGATTAACTGAACTGAGAAGGCCTCTGCAGGCAGATGAAAGATGTACCCACTGGAATAAGTATGACCAATATAAGAACTTCTTTTTATGATTAATCAATTTTACACTCAAGGAGGGTTTAAAGGTCAATTGAAACTTTCTAAAATATACAGTCTTAGAGCTGGAAACTACTTTCCACAAATTCAAAAATGCAGCCAAAATTTGGAAAATTCCAAATCAGAGGCAATAAGGAAGTCACTTTTACTTAAAGGTTCAAACATTTGCCTAAAATTGCCTAAATTTCCACCAAATTTCAAGATGGTGGCAGAAATTTGGAAAATTCAAAATTTTTGAGAATCCATACAGAAGTAGTTCTTACTTCCCAGAGGATCTAAATTATTTTGTTACAGTTTTTGAGAAAAACGGCACTTCAATTTCCACCAAAATTCAAATTCACAGCCCCAATGTTGAGTAGTATTGTTAATAGATACAATCAAGTACATGTTCCCCAACATTTGGCTTGTGTTCTGGTAACTTAATGTTGGTGGGACCATTTATGAAAATTAAAATTGGCTACTAGGGTTTTAAACATACAAAATCTGTTTCATAAATGAACCCTAATAAAAATCAGGAAATGGCCTTTGCCTATATATTTAAGTAAAGAAACATCATTTTTAGAGCATATACAGTTAAAATGTGAGATACTTTACCAAATGTATCATTTTTTCATTGTTATCAGTCATTAGAAATTCTAAAATAATGACATTTTCAATAACCAGTTAATAAATAATTCTATAAGTTTCTTCCACAATTAGGGAGATGTTGGTAGGACCGGTGTCCTGGTATCAACAGCATTTTACTGAAATACCTTGAAAAAATTTCACAACTGCCATCTGACTTGTCAATATGTATAATTGAAGGAAAGCCTAAAATAGTAGCTGTAAACCATCCATCTGAATAAATTATAAGCTTTAATCCCATATTTTTGTGCATTTGCAGACTTTTACAGTGATTTCATTGAGCAGAACTGGCGTGATTTGCTAAAAAGTGGCAACGCTTTATAACCTCCATCTCGTTCGTCAATACATATACATTAGAAGGGAAACTTAAAATATTGGCAGGAAACCACAAACATGAAGAAATTCTACACTTCTACAACACATCTGTATGTACTTGCAATTTTGTTTCACTTCCGGTCAGTGGCCCGTTTGTTTGGGGATGTACTAAAATGCAAAATACCAAAATCGAAACAGCTTTGCACTGGTGGACTCCCGAACTGCATATTTGTGAATACCCACCCATCCCTAACCACAACAAAAACGTAAAAAAGATATCTGGTCTACCATTCACACCACTAATTAATAACCATGTCAATTATGGGGTTACAACATTGAGATCAACAATTAAGAGCTCACATCAATGAATATTCATTAGAGGGTCACATGATGCAAGGTACCCATACACGTCGGCTACAATTGTAACAAATGTCATAACAGATGTCAGATTTCCTTCCAGTTTACCAAAAACATATATGAAAAGCAAGTAAGAGAAATTTCCCATAAAATTATATCTCACCTATATTATTTAAGGAAATAAACAATATTTCTAACGTGTCAAGAGCAATCCATATTGTGGTTTGTACTCGTTTTCTCAAGAGTCTGGCTATTTTTACCCATTACACTCCCTGGATTTAACTAGTCCTTTGTCACATCAAAATGACATATATATCAAGTAGTGGGTAAATTATTTGGCTTTGTGGATACTGATATTGTATGTACAAATATTTCATTATTCGCGGATATCGGGGTGGCAATATCGTCTAGCAAACAGATTGAATCAGGAATACCGAAAACGTTTTTGTTCAAGCATATCCCCAACTACTAACATCAAGCGAAATTACCAAAACATGCAAGTTTTCATCAAAAATGCATTGAAAACTACAAAAATGTGAGAAAAAGTGTACAATTTCTTCAGATTTAGACTTTATTTGAAATATTTGCAGTGTAAGTTTATAATGTTAAAATGGTGATTTGGATATACATCTTTAAGTGGCGATATTGGCAACCCTGTTCCAAAACAATAAATACCACTAATATTGATAAACAATGTACCCACTAATATCCAGTAAAACTGAAACAATAAACCATAATAACATTCTAGTAAGTAGTAACAGTAGAAAATGGTTAGCAAAACACTAGCCGGCACCAAGTTTGACCCAAGTTTGACCATTTAACCAGCGAGCTGAAAATAATCTCATATGGGATTTTACTGTAACTTTACGTGATTGGTGAAACTTCTTCATATTGGGTGTTTTAACTTACAAGTGGTATGAATTTGAAGCAAATGTATGCATATTATAATAAAAATATAAAAAAAAATAAAAATTATTTGGAAAATGTGCAACAACTCATATTAATTATCTACAACAACTCATAGAGATTATCCGAATAATATCCGCCGAGTAGATTTCTGCAAATTACCGAGTACTAAACCCAGGTCCAATTATTAATTTTTTAATTTTTATCTATACCTTCCAAGCAAATGGTTCAAATAACGAAGACAAATATACTCGTTCTCACCCTTACTTTTGTAGGATCCTGAGATCCACCATACTAGCTGAAATGTTTAGATGTGCGGCATATACAGGCTCATCTGTCATACTCCGCATTTCATTAAAGATACTATGCATTCAGACAGCAAGTTTTTTTGACTGACTAGGTTTTACTTATTATTTTTATAAGTAATCTGAAAAACTAAATTTTTGCCACTAGCTAGATTCTGTCTGTACAAGTTAGTGGGTGGACGATTAGACCAATGTTCGATCAATCGTCGGTGTCATGGTACAATCGCGTTCGGTCACTGACAACTTCTAGAAATCGATTAAATCTTACCCTTCTTTATGTGTCTCAATATCAATGTATTTTTTTATATTTTACGCAGTATTTTAACACTTTCCTTTAATAAATCAATAGATTTCTCACGAATTTTGTGTTTGTTTATAACTACCGCCATATTTACCGGAAGTGGGTTCTTTTGGTAGAAATGTCGGAAACACCGTTATTCTTACCGGAATGAAATATAATTTATCCCGGAAAGTATTTGTGACATATTGGTCAACAGTGGAGTAAAAAAGTAGATCATGGGTCGATCATCGGTCGGAAAAATGGACGAATAATCGACCATGAAAATTGAGGCGATTCCACTCACTAGTACAAGCAAATTTCTAGAAATGATGAGTATTTCGATTCTTGCTTCTGGCAAATGTTGGACCTTGTACCATGGAAACAATACGTAATCCAAGCAGCTAGCCATTCACCAAATTTAACCAATCGTAGTAATCTTAATATCAATATAGGTTTTCACTGTGAAGTCAAAACTTAATAGATCTTAATTTCTCCCAATTGCATTCGTAATTCACCTATGCATCTACACAAAATGTATCCACTGAAATGGAAAATCATGAATCACCTCTTTATGTAGTGTTTAACATGCTCGTGTCCACGAGTGTGTAATCGTAAGGCTGTCCTGTAGTCAGTATGTACACCAGATTATTTCCTGTCTGATGAGAAAGGGCTTCCTGCACATTCGGAAGAGTCTCCAACTCGCTGCTTGCACGTACACTGGAACCCGTCAACTCGTTACCAACTGGCAAACTACTGTCTAGACCTTGGTTGCCTTGTAAACTGTCACTGGTCAGTCCGGAACTGTGGGGGATACTTTCAGTTGGCAATACTTGTTCTGTCCCTGAGCCAACCGTATTATCAGTGACCTCCGGCTGCTCCTCACCCACCAACGTATCATTTTCTACCTTCACTGTCCCCGATGGAAGAGATTTTGCCGAAACCTGAGGGGGATCTTCATGCTTTTTCAGATGAGATTTTAGGTTCCCTATAGTTATAAAGTATTTCCCACAAATATGGCAGGTGTGTTCTCCATGTATCACCCCATGCTTCCTCTCGTGTAGAATCAGGTTGAACTTGCGGACTGCGCTGTATGTGCACTGAGAACACTTGTACGGTTTGATGCCAGTATGTGTGAGAAAGTGACGCTCCAGATCCTGTTTAGTGGTGAACAGTTTCCCACAGAAACCACAATTGTGCTTTCTGTCTTCCTTGCGGTGGTATAATTCATGTCTCCTTGCATGATGTGCCAGTTTGAATGTCTTTCCACAGCCCTTGCATAGGTAGAGATGCTTACCCTGCCGCTTATGGTCCATCAGAATGTGTCTATTCAGTGTGTCTCTCTTTGTAAACATTTCATTGCAGTTCTCCTGTGGACACTTGTAAGTCAAGCTTGTATGTTGGCTAATGTAATGATCTTTGAATGAGCCGAAATAGCCATACTTGGAAGGGCATTTGTTACAGCAGAAGCTCTTTGTCTTGAGATGGACTTTGGTAATGTGCCTGATCATCTGGCTTCTAATTGCTGTGACACTGCACTGAGTACACTGGTACATCTTCTTGTCGTCAAGTGTTACGCCATCAACCGGGCACAGAGTGGCAAAGGGTTTCAATGGTTCCATAATATCAGCGCTGACACTGCCAGTAGCTTCATTGTCCAATCCCTCTGTGTCCTTGTTATTATCATATACCAATGCATTACCAACACTCTTGATGTACTTCTGATGACTCGTGTAATCATCAGTCATGACACACTGGCAAAGATGGGCCATGTAAAGACCGTGTGAAACAAACTTTGCCCCACATTCCTCATTGAAGCAGGTGTAAGATAAAGCCTTTTTGACAACAACTTCATCTGACAGAGTGCTGAATTTCTTTCTCTTTCGCCCTCGCTTTTGCTGTCGTTTCTCCAGTTTCTCTTGATCTTCCACATCAGTAAGAACTTCACCATCGTTTTTTACCTTCTTCAAACTCCCACACATCATTGCAACATGCTCTACCAGTTCTACCTTACTTTCAAACACAACACCACAGAACTTGCACGTACTCTTGCATCCTTTCTCCACCTCTTCTACCATGTCAGTACAGTCTGAAGAGCTTTCCAGCTCACCACTGGTATTCATTTCATCATCAGCCCATAGTTTTTCATCCTTCATAATCTTTGGCTCTCCCTGAAAGATATGGTCTTGGTCCAAGTCCATCCCATCTCCTTGCCAAATATCCTCAGTTTTCATGGTCTTCAGGGTTTGGGTCATGTCCAATTCTTCCAAAGCCTGAGCAGAGTCGACACTTTCTGGCTTCCTTTTAACCTGTTCATCTTTTTTCTGATTCTTTTTCTGATCTTTACTCCCATTCTTTTCCCTTTGATCTACAGCTGAAAAGGAACAACAAAAGTTCAAGATCTCAAGACAAAATTGCCAATTAGATTGCTTTGGGGATAGAAATGTCTGCATGCAGTCAAACTAGTATGTACAATTGCTCTCAACAATTTTGCGATTCAACTATATTTCATAACACCAAATGGGTGAATGACAATCGGAACACACACTTAAATCATGAAAAATAGATTTCTGCCAGTGGTGTGAATGGTATTCCAGTAATTGGTTTTTCATTTCATTGTGGTAGAAACAACAAAACCTAATCATTATTTGGAAACCAGTCATTGAAAATGTTATTTTAGGCATTCAAATGGTAAATACTTACACATTTTTTACTTTATGCTGTGTGAAAATAATGTTTACTCACTTCACAATATCTTGCAAAAGCCATTTCCAGCTTTGAATTATGGCTCATACATGCTTGCAGTGGAATTTTCACAATATCAGTGACAAAGGTATACCCGATTTCATTTGTTTCAATGTCCCGGCAATCAACTTTGATTTTGGTAACTGATGCCACCACTAATCTGTGCTACAAAGTATTGCGTCAAAAGTTCAAAACTGTGAAATTATTATTATTTCTAGCCTCTGACTTCCTGCTTCCCATTACCGATACGCAACCCAAAACAATGGTGACTGTATAGCATCTCTGTGATGAATGACCAGACTTGTACCAAGCTGAAATGATGAGTTATCTAAGACTTAGGAGAAGTATGTAACCTCTCAAGTCTGATCCACAAATGTAAAGACAGATTGTGCTTTTGGGTGCATTTGTCAGTATATCTGTCTGTTTTTGCAATTACTACAAAAGTAAAGGGCTTTTTGTGAATTCTTTATTTGGTTACAGCCTGGCTAAAAGTGATTTCAATTTAGGAAAGATCTGGATCACATTCTTTGAACAAAATCATTGACTTTCAAAGGTTCCGTTTTCAATCGTTTCCAAATTGCAGGTTAGTACTAAAACTCATGAGATATCGCATATCCTGCGCTCTAGAAGCATCACTGGAAAGGGGATGGGGGGAGGGGGAATTTACTTAATGTGACTTTTAATGCAAGCGATGGTTTCCTATTACCTCCTAATACATTTCAAAGCTCTAAAATAAGAGATGTTTGTCAAAATTTTCCAATGGATTATAAATCCCAAAATTCATTATGATAGGCCTTATATTACATGAGATATTCAACTTACAAAATACTGCAGCAACATAAGCTGTATGAACACAGTTGGTGAAACTAGTAAGAGACACTTACTTATGAAAACCAAACATGGCAGTTTCATCTTAGATATTGCTACAAAAAGACTTAAAATCAACAAAAACATGGGGCAAAAGTGTGTAAATTCTTCTGATTTAGGTTTTTTTTTTCTATATTTAAGTTTTCCTTCAATTTTATGTGCTGACCATCAAGATTGTGCTTGTCGTCACTTACTTCCAGCAACTGAAACTTGTGCTGCCAAAACACGCCAGTCCTGCTCAATGAAATCGCTATTAAAGTCTGCATGTGCACAAAAATACACAATAGAAAAAAAGACTATTTCTTCAGATGTAGGGTTTGTTTCTGCTATTTTACGTTTTCCTTCAGTTATGTGTGTTGAAAATCAAGACAGCGGTTAAAAAGTTTCATTGCGGTTTTTAAGCGAAATGGTCTTGATACTGAGACACTGGGCCCACACACTCACACCTAGTTATGACCAGAATACAAATTCACTAACATGCCAAATCCTAGATTTATTCTTATTCTTTGAATTTTCTAAGAAAACAACTGTATATAATAGAATCTCTTAGCCTTAGAATTGTTCATAATTTTCAGAGAATTTTAGAAAACTTCAAAGTATTTCTGACAAATTGGATAAAATAGCCATGTAGACAAGTGATATCAATATTTTAGTATAAAATATTACTTGCAGAAACACTACTATTAATAGTATTATACACTTGCATTTTTGGATTTTTTTTTCTCGTATTTTTATAATTTTTCTCAGAAAATTCTTACTACATTGTTAACAGAACAATATTAGAGAATACAATAACTAGAAAAAGGTTTCTGAAAACAATAAGGCCACTGCCGCAGCGGTTATCTCCCGCCTTAGAATCAGTAATAATGGAGAACTAAAGGAGTTAGAAGAATGGGTCAAAGGTAAAAGTCAGAAATTGGAAAAGAGTCTCAGGCCTTGACTTCCTTAAAGTTGTTTTCACATTTGGAACCCCTATAGTAGCAACGATAAGGGAGATATAGGGCCTTTTTAATACGATAATCCCATTTAACATGTGACATGATGACCATTTTGTTTTCAAAACTAGGCCAAATTACTATCAGGCTAACTTTTCTAGCTATACATCTTTTGCACAAATTTGATGAACCTAGCTGCAATATTTCAAGTTTTAGAGCATCTTAATGATTTTTAAATAATTGGCTATGGTGGCCAATTTGTTATTCAAAATAACACCAAAATTTTTCTCAGCCAAAACATTTGAAGGCCAGGACTTTTGATGGTATGTCTTTATATTCTGAAGCCATATCACCAATAATAAGGGAGAAATAAGGACATTTTGGTGTGATGACCCCATTTAACCTTGAAGCAGGGGCCACAGGTGACATTCAACACCTGGGAAAGATTGCCAGGCCATGACTTCTTACAAGTTGTTTTCACATTCCGAACCTCTAGGAGAAATATTAGGGGAGATAGAAGACCTTTTTAACAGGATAACCCCATTTGACATTAAAACATGTGATATGGCGGCCATTTTGTTTTTTGAACTAGGTCAAAATTACTATCAGGCTAAGTTTTTCTAGCCATATAGCTTTTGTTCAAATTTGGCGAAGCTAGCTGGAATATTTCAAGATTTAGAGCACCTTTATGATTTTCAAGCAATTATCTATGGCGGCCATTTTGTTTTTCAAAATGAGGCTAAAATTTTGCAGAGAAAGGTTTTCATAGGCATGAACATTCCCTGCAAATTTAGTGAAGATATCTTTATAAATGAATGAGATATTAAGGTTTATGCAAAAACATGATGAACGCACGCACTGATGGATGCATGTATGGAAGGTGTTTTATAATCTCCCAAACACGGCCTTCGGCCGCAGGCAGGAGATAAAAACTGAGCGTCCCAATCAACTGAAATGTGTTAAAAGTTTAAAGGAAGAGCGAAAAAAGAAAAGAATACTTTCGAAAATATCCTCATTCAGAAATAATCGTCTTTGACACACTTACGTTAAGTTCTTCTTGAATACTACACTGTAGAACAAATATTGCAAAATCAGGAATGTTTTTTTCTGAGGAATTTAATCTGACGGGAGAATAGCCTTTGTAAAGGCTCTATTTCCTTTGCAAACAAGGCCACTGCCGCAGCGGTTATCTCCCGCCTTAGAATCAGTCATAATGGAGAACTAAAGGAGACATAAGGCCTTTGTAGTAAGATAACCCCACTTGACACTGAAGAAGGGGTCACAGGTAAAAGTCAGCAATTGGAAAATAGTCTCTGGCCTCGACTTCATATAAGTCGTTTTCACTTTTGGAACCCCTAGTAGCAATGATAAGGGATATAAGGCCTTTTAAATAGGATAATCCCATTTACAATGTGATATGACAGCCATTTTGTTTTTGAAACTAGGCTAAATTACTATCAGGCTAACTTTCCTAGCCATATATATTTTGCACATATTATTTTGATAAACCTAGCTGCAATATTTCAAGTTTTAGAGCATCTTAATGATTTTTAAATAATTGGCTATGGCGGCCATTTTGTTTTAAAAATAAGGCCAAAATTTTTCTCAGGCAATTCTAATTCTAATAGTACTTTTATAGCGCTTAATAGTGCTGGGACGATGTTTGCAAAGTTCGGTATTATCGCTCGCTGGCTCATTGCCAATCAGTGATCGGTAAAATTTACATATAGCCGA
The DNA here is from genome assembly GCA_964017235.1 of Sabellastarte sp. h YS-2021. NCBI lineage: Eukaryota > Metazoa > Annelida > Polychaeta > Sabellida > Sabellidae > Sabellastarte > Sabellastarte sp. h YS-2021. The sequence goes on along the minus strand of OZ024930.1, from coordinate 5,018,923 downwards.
TGTTTGCTAAACTCATTTCTTTGTAGCCTTTTTGTCACAATAAAACACTAATTGCAACAATAATTTGTAAAATTTTTGAACGTTTACCAGTTAAAATCACAAAACAATCCATAAATGCAAAAATTTATAGTAAACAGAAAACACCTTGGGTTTTCCCACTGTAGTCAAGGTGATAGTAAAATCAGCCAATCACAGGCAAGGATAGATAAAGCATGACATGAATGAGGTAGACGTTTGTGAAAGGCTTTTAGTTTATATCTTGGTTATATTTGTGCTAATTTATGTACACTTTCCTTGTTTTTATTTAATATTTGAATTTTTTGTCTGGTTCACAGTTACTGATTCCATGATCAGCAATGATCGATCTTTGTTCACATTATTCCGATTCGAACATCGACATGTAAAATCGTGCCGATCTCCCAGCACTAGCGCTTAATCTCTATCTAATGATAGACTCTAAGACGCAGAAAGCCAAAATCAGAGATCGTAATCGTTAAATCAGGGACATTGCAGGGGTCGACACCACGGAGAAGACAAAATGAAAACTAGGGATAATCTAGGGTGGGTAAGCTTTTTCAAAGAGGTAAGTTTTCAACTTTTTCCAGAATGAGGAGAGATTTAGCTGAGCGTACATCATCAGGGAGATCATTCCAAATCCTAGGGGCATCATATGCAAAGCTAAGGCCAAAATGCTTTTTAACCTTATATATTGAAGCACAATGTGGGACCTGAAGCAGCACACCATCAGAGTGACTTCTACGTGTTCTGTACACACTATGTCTGGGTTTAAGGAAAGGTTCAAAGTATTTTAGATGGCCACTATGTAGAAACTTGTATACCAATAGGGCTGTCTTGAAGACAGAGCGATGCAAGACAGGCAACCAATGAAGACTCTTTCTTACAGGAGTGATATGTGAGTACTTGGTGGTATTAGCCACAATTCGTGCAAGACTGTTCTGAACACATTGGAGCCTCCGACTGTCTAGAGCAGAGAGGCCTCTAAACAAGGAATTACAGTAGTCAAGACGACTTCCCACCAAGGCATTTGCAGCCAAAAGAGCAGCATCACGTGTAAGATATCCTCTGAGTCGCTTTAAATCCCTGATATGAACAAAACTAGCCTTACAGATATTCCTGACATGGCAAGAGAAGGAAAAATCTGAGTCAAACCAGACACCTAAGTTCCTAATTGCATCAACAGGTGAAAGGAGGTTACCAAGTATATTAACCGGGAAAAATTTGCTGAGTTTTGTGCGGACATTTCTTGAGCCAAACAGAATAAATTCTGTCTTGTCTGGATTTAGTTTAAGCTTATTTGCGGAAAGACATCTTCTTACATCATCCAAGCAGTTTTTCAGTCTATCAAAGGCCTGAGTGGCATGGTTATGTGTGAGATGAACATATAACTGTGTGTCGTCCGCATAAAAGTGGAAACATATGCCAGGATGATTTTGAATAACTTTACTGAGGGGGGTAGTGTATAATGAGAACAAGATCAGCCCCAGGACAGAGCCCTGGGGCACACCGAACAATAGCCTTTTAGCATCGGATAAAATAGAACCAATCTTGATGCACTGATAGCGGTCATAGAGGTACGACTTGAACCAGTTCAGAACCACACCTCCAACACCAAACCAGGAACTCAAACATTGAATGAGCGTACCATGATCAATGGTGTCAAATGCTGCTGATTGGTCCAAGAGAACAACAGCAGTAGCTTCACCTCTAGCAAGAGCAAGGTGGACTTCATTTTTAATAGACAGTAATGCAGTTTCGGTCGAGTGACCTTGCTTATAGGCTGATTGACTGACATTTTCAAGTCCATTAGAGGCGACATGGTCATTTAGCTGAGAAGCCACTACACGCTCAACAAGTTTAGAGATGTAACTCAAGCCAGAGACAGGTTGGTAATTTTTTAATTCATCCAGTGGTAGTGAAGACTTTTTAATCAGAGGAGAGACAATAGCCTTTTTGAAACCACCCGGGACAGCACCTTCAGTTAGAGAACAGTTGACAAGTTTAGTAACTGAGGGGAGGAGAATATCTAAACATTCTTTAACTAGGAAAGTAGGCCATGGATCAAGGAGGCAAGATTTGGTTGGTGACTTGGTAATTACTTTTCTTACTTCATCCTCAGAAACTGATTTGAAAAGGTCAAATTTGGGTACATCCGAAGGAGCAGGAAGAGTAAAGGAGTCAGTGTTAGTAAAGGAGTCCCTGATTTTACTAATTTTATCCCGAGAAAAAAGTGACAAAACAATTGGCAAGGTCTATCTGAGAGGTATGAGAGGGGAGTACCTTCTCAGGAACAGAGTGCAGGACTGAGCGTAGGATCTGCCACAATTTCTTTGAATCGTGAGCATTGTCACTGATGAGGTTCCTGTAGTAGTTGGACTTATCCCTATTGATTAGGGCATTGCACCTCGCAATCTGTTTACGGAGTCTAGCCCTATTTTGTGGAGACTTGTCTTTCCTCTAGAACCGTTCAAATTGACGCCTGACTGCTTTGGCCTGCAAGTACGTGTCTGATAGCCAACCTGCAGCCCCTTTGGTAAAGGTTCGAGTGACCAGAGGAGCGTGTTTGTTAAGCAAGTCACTCAGATCCCTTGTGTATTGGTCATGAAGTGCACTAACGGTACTGCCAGGACTTGCAACAAATGAACACTTTGCGAGATCACACATCAGATTCTGCATGTTTATCTTATGATACCTACGAAAGGTAATTGTGTTTGACTTGGGTGCAATGGGACTGACAAAATCAAGCTGACCATGAACAACGGCGTGATCAGAAAAGAATCCACCGACTCGGACGTTGGAAACAACCTTCGGCTCAGTGGGTGCAAGGACAAGGTCGAGGATGTGACCATGTAGGTGAGTAGGTGAGTGCACATGCTGTGCAATATTGCATGAGTCAAGACAATTCAAAAATTTGGTGCTGTCACTGGAACTTGTGTCAACATGAATGTTGAAGTCCCCACACATAAGAAATGAGGAACTTACAGAGGAGAGATACTCAAAAAGGTTTAGAAATTGGTCCAAAAATTCATCTGAACATAAGCCTGGAGGTCGGTAAACACATGCTATCGTAAAAGGACTAGTAGATGAGCCAATGTCAATAACTAAGTTTTCGAATGATGTATATGTAGGACTGTCAAGAATTTTGAATTTGATATTTTCAATGACAAAAAAGCCAACCCCACCACCAAAGCCGTGAGGACGGGGTCTATGACACAATGTAAAACCAACAGGAGTGATTGAGCGGAGAAAACTGTCATTATCAGATGGACGAATGTGAGTTTCAGTCATGGCTAATATACTGATAGAGTCTGTAGTCATGATGTCTAAAATGCTGGGTCCCTTGTTTCTGACTGATCGACAGTTGACAACGCCGAATGAAATAGGACCTGGGTTTAGAGAAATATCACCACACAGTAGGAGCAAAATTGACAGACCTCTAAACTTCGTTGAACAAGGAAAGTGATGTACATTTCTGCTACAGCTTGCCTGCCTAAAGGATCTTGGGAGGACGCTAGAGTCTTGAGTGGTCCCTGAGACAAACAGCTCAGTGCCTATGTGCGAGACATTCACAAGGAAAAGCAACAAAAGGGCAAGACAACAAGGGGCATACATCATTGAGCACAAGGAATAGTAATACTCCAGTATCCTTAAGCTGTGAAAAAAAGGGACTGTAGGGAGTCTGACCAATCAAAATCCTTACAGCTCAATCATCCCAGCATCAAGCCGTCGCATAGTTCGTCCCGTGGGCGACTCACAGGCACCCTATACTCCCCACTAAGCCAGCTGAAAAACTTAAATTTCTAAGCAAAAGTATACACCCTAAAAGCTAAAAGGGGGCCTATAAGCTGACAAATGAAGTAAAAGCAAACTGGAGTATAGTAATTTTACAATAAAATTCACAAGAAGTCTAAAAAACAAGGGGAAACCACGAACAAAACATATGAGAGATGACAGTTAATGAGAAATAGCCACTGAACACAGTGGAGAGGAAAAATCAAGGGCCGATAATTCCCGCTAAATGGGCGATAATACCCGCATGTTAGGTAAAACTACCAAACCACTACAAAATGGGGTAAAAAAACAGGAGAAAAAGGGGATATACACAGTAAATAGCCAGATAGTTATATTTTACAAAAAGAGTGGGTAAAAACAGAGAGATTTAGCCGAAAACGATCTCATTTTTATTATAATTTTGAAAAAGCATCTCCGTGGTGGCTATGCTAATGATCAGGCAAAACATTTGAAGGCCAAAATTTTTGATGGTCTGTCTTTATAATCTGAAGCCATAGCACCAATAATAAGGGAGAAATAAATGTCACGTTCAGAAGAGGTGGTGAGCCCATGCGCATGACCTGTGAGTACCAGCAGAAAGTTTTGACCGTTCTTAACAATCCACCGCCTGTGTGTTTATGTGTGGATGTAAACAAACACAAATCACAAAGAGAAAGACATAAAAGTAATCACAATGTTTCTCTATCCACCATGCAAAACAGATATATTTCATTTGCTATACGTTTTCTGAGGTTATTTGTCAAAATCCCGAGTACCGAAACACTTCATTTAACATGTTTTTTATAACGAAAGCACGTGTATTCTGCATCTTTGTTGTCATTAGAGGTGAAGGTCAAAGTTTGGAAAGTCTCTGGAGGCACCCAACTCAGGAGTGGTATATACCACCTGTGAGACCGTTCTTGACCAATTTACAGGCTGTGAGGTCCTGTTTACGGCCAGTAAGAATGCTGCATAAGGATGTTTTAGTGTGATGACCTCATTTAACCTTGAAGCAGGGGTCAAAGGTCAAGTTCAACACCTGGAAAAGATTCCCAGGCCATGATTTCCTACAAGTTGTTTTCACATTCCGAACCTGTAGGAGCAATGCTAGTATTTGGCGAGATATAAATCCTTTTTAATAGGATAACCCTGTTTGACATTAAACATCTGATATGGCGGCCATTTTGTTTTTTGAACTATTCCAAAATAACTATCAGGCTAGTTTTTCTAGCCACATGGATTTTGTGCAAATTTGATGAAGCTAGCTGGAATATTTCAAGATTTAGAGCACCTTTATGATTTTCAAACAATTAGCTATGGCCGTCATTTTGTTTTTCCAAATGAGGCTAAAATTTTGCAGAGACAGGTTTTCATAGCCATAAACATTCCCTGCAAATTTGGTGAAAATATCTTTATAAATGAATGAGCTAATACGGTTTATGCAAAAACATGACAAAAGGACGGACAGGCGGAAAGCGTTTGGCCACACGTGGGAGATAATAAAGGGGAAAATGTACTGGATTTAACACCAATATACAGCTAAGACAGATGTGAGAAGCATCTGCTTTCTAACATGAGTGCTTTATAAACATCAAATATGTGTGGAGTTGATTTGTTAATCATTTGGAAAAAAATTCAATGCAAAAGTTTGTTATATAGATGAAATTGGAATGAAGGAGGGAAATTTTATTGCGTTAATACATCCTATCCAATGGACAATTGCTGAATAACTACCGCTTGGTAGGCGGGTAAGCAGCTAGGGACTTATGTGAACTCATAACAACAAATTTGAACAGGCCCATTTGACCTAGGGTCAGAGAACCCTGACAGGTCAGGGTCGGCCACTAACTCACCGGTTAACCGGGAGCCTACCGACGTTGCCCCCCCCCTTTTTCTTTCCTTCCAGAGATGGTCTGAGGAGGGAAAGACAGAGAGAGAGAGGGGCTGAGTTCAGTCCCAGAAGAAATAAACTTCCCAAAGGAAGCAAGTCACAGTTTAGTTTTTTTGTTTGTTTTTTTTGTTTTTTTTTGAAAATATATGTACACTCAACATATTTACATTATGTACATATCTAACATATTTACAATATGTACATATTTACATATATACAACATCCCCTCACTTCTGGGCCTGGTGGTGCACCTGCTGGGCAGCCACTACAGGTCCCAGGTGGAAAAGCTCTGAGTCAGCCCAGGCAACATCCTTCAAATAGAATTGGGTGAAGGTGTTGTGAGATTTCCAGTGGCAGGCTGACAAGATCTGATCTAAGGAGATCCCTGATTGGAAGGCCTTAGAAGCAGCAAAGGCCCTAACATCATGGACTTTAACCTGATGTAAGGTGAGGGCCTCCTGGTCAGAGAGCTCATAGCACAGAACCACAGTCTGTTTGATCCATGAGGAGATGGTGGCAGGTGAGATGTCTTTATCAAAACCCTTCTTGAAGGAGACAAAGACTAACTCCTTATTCTGCCTGAGGTCTGCAGTCCTGTCCAAGTAGTAGCGCAGGGCTCTAACTGGACATAGGGACCCGTCACCCTTGAGTGACCTATCCAGAGATGGTGCCAGGGCTGGGATGACCACTGGCGCCACACTATCTGGACCTTCCTTAGCCAGCTGGTTCTTCGATAGGAAGCTGGGTGAGGGGTACAAAGACACCTTAGACCAGTCTGACTGGTGTCTGATGTTCTTATGTAACCAAGCATGGATCTCACTCCTGCGTTTACCTGAACCCAAGGCCAGCAAGAAAACAGTCTTGAAAGTCAAATGTTTCAAGGAGGACTCTTTCAGGGGTTCAAAAGGAGCCTTTGTGAGCTGATGTAAAACCAGTGAAAGGTTCCAGGAGGGGATGCCCCTCCTGCCTTTAGGTCTGTCTCTATGGAAACTATCCAGGAGACGAGTGAGATTCTCATCTTTGCTGACATTAATGGTGGAATTGCCCAGTTTGTCAGCAATGGCGGATCTGTAGCCATCAATAGTGCCTGGTTGTAACTTCTTGTCCTGAAACAAGTGCAGGAGGAAGTCAGCAATGGCTTTCAGAGGTGGTGCCTTTGCCTCATAGACAGATCTGGTTGATCTTCTTTGAGGAGCCTCAATTCGTGCTGCCACTGCCTCAGAGAAGCCTTGCTCCTTGATTGCTGAGGCTCTAGAACCCAGGCATGTAGGTTCAGATTCGACAGGTTCCTGTGAAGGACGTGGTTGAATGGCTGAGACACTAGTTTGGGTAGGTTGGGCAGACACAGTGGGATCTGGCTTGACATTGCTACCAGGTCCCAAAACCAGGGCATGTTGGGCCACCCTGGGGCAATCAGAATTATTCTGTTGCAGGGGTAGTCCTGGAGCTTCTCCACCACTTTGCCCAAGATGGCTGCCGGTGGGAAGGCGTATGGGTCCAGGTCCTCCCAGGAGAGACTGAGTGCATCCACTGCCCAAGCCTGGGGGTCTGGCACCGGTGGGGCAGTTTGTTGTTGAATCTGGTGGCAAACAGGTCCACTTGTGGCTGGTGCCACCTTGCGCATACAGCTTGGAATACTGCTGGATGAAGTGACCACTCTGTTTGAATGGTCTGGCCAAGTCTGGATAGCTTGTCTGCTATCACGTTCAGCCGGCCGGGGATGTGACGTGCCCTGAGGGTTACCTGCTGTCTGGTGCACCAGGACAGGATTCTCCACAGTAGGGCACACAGTGACCCCGACTTCATCCCCCCTTCTTTGTTGATATAGGCAACCACTGTTGTGTTGTCTGTAGCTATCAACAGTCTTGTTGCAGACCAGGGTTCGAAACTCCTTTAGAGCTAGAAAAACTGCTTTTAGCTCTAAGTGGTTTATGTGCAACTTTCTGGAAGGGACCAAGTTCCCCTTGCAGTGTGGTCGTCCAAGTGAGCGCCCCACCCTTCGTTTGATGCGTCTGTAAAGATCTGCAGAGCATGTTTTAGAGGGTGTAATGGTTGAACTAGTAGCACATTGCTTTCCTCCAGCCACCACCTTAGATGAGGGTGGAGGGACTTGGGGACCGGGATCACCTTTTCCAGTGACTCTGGGACCCTCCAATTGTTTTTCAAGTGCCACTGTATGGGTCTCATGTGGAGTCGCCCTAAGTGGACTTGTTTTTCTGTTGCTGTGAGGAGACCTATGAGGGACATGAATTTCCGGACCGGACATACCGGATCCGACATCATTGATCTGATCTTGTCTGTCAAGGCCTGCCAACGTTCTTCTGTTGGTCTGACCTTGCCCTCTTTCAGGTCGAACTGGTAACCTACCAAGTTGAAGACCTGTTTGGGTGCCAGTTCTGACTTTTCTTTGTTCACCAGCCACCCTAGCTCCTGACAAAGTGTGACCAGGGTTTGAGTATGCTGGAGACAGGTATGGAGGGTAGAGGCTCTCACCAGCCAGTCGTCTAGGTACTGGTGGATCCTTATACCCTTCTGAAGGGCCATGAGTTTGACCTCTTTGGCCACCACTGTGAACTCCATGGGAGCCGTGGAAAGGCCAAAGGGAAGGGCTTTGAACTGATAGGACCGACCCTGGAGGTGAAAACACATGTACTTCCTGGACTGACTGTGAATAGGTATATGGAAGTATGCATCTTTGACATCTATGGATGTGACCCACTCCCCTACTTGGAGGGAGGTTCTTATGGTCTCTGGGGTCTCCATCTTGAACGACCCTGTGTTTAAAAAGGTGTTCAAGGTGCTCAGGTCTAGGATGGGTCTCCACCGGTTGTTGGGTTTGGGTACCAAAAATAGCCGGTTGTAAAACCCCAATGAATTTGGATTGTCCACCGGTTCGACTGCATTTTTGTTTATCAGCTGATACAGTGCCTCTATAAGGAAGGACTGTTTGGTTGGATTGTGGTAGTTGCTTATTACAGTCGGTGACCTTGTCAAGTGGGGTCTGAACCGGAAGGGGAGAGTGTAACCCTCCCTCAGTATGTTTACCACTTTTGGACTTGAACCCAGGGTTTCCCATTTCTGCCAACACTGGTTTAACCTCGCCCCTACAGGGGGATCTAAAACAGCATGTTGAGCATTGGTGACAAGCTTTACAGAAGGTATTTGACCTACACAAGAAACATCTTTCACATATTTTATTTCTGTGTACAATTGACATATATTGGGATTTACACCTTTCCTTTGTGGCAACCCGGTGACAATATGAGCATTTGCAACATGAGAGTCTACATTTAAAGTCAATTTGCTGTTCTTCTGATCTGTCACTGGTGGTGGGTTCAAACCCTCCCTCTTGTCGGATACAATTACAGAGTCCTTCAATCCGACCACATTTGAAACACAATAATTGTCATTTATGCTTCTTAAACCCTTTGGCCGGCTTCTGGTTGAAGTTTGAGGCTTTACCCCCACCTTTCTGACCAGTTTGCCGGTCTCTGATTTGTTTCCAAGCCGGTGTAGTGGGTTTCCGGTCCGGCTGGTGTGAAGGTTTAGTACTGGAGGGAACGCACGGATGAAAACGTCCGGGTTTCCTCTGTGTGTTACCCACAGAACGCCTCTCCTCACTACGGGAAATCTCATCTTCTGCCTTGACCAGTAAGCTGTCTGGGAACAGTGAGAGTAAGTGGACTGGAGATGTACGCAAGGCAGCTAAGGTGTCAGGTTTAACTCCACCACGGATAAACTCCAGATAGCTATCCCGACGTGCCAGAGTGAGGTTGGCCATGCTGATGAAAACTCCCTCTGAGAGATCCTGCATGGTGCGTTGCATAGCTTGGGAGATTGACCGGTTAAAGGTCACCAGATATTCAAGTTCTTCAATAGCTTGCTGTGTTCTCTCAGCACTCTTGCCCTTTGATGAATCTGACCGGAGAGACTTCAGCTGGGTAACCATTGAATCCTGCACTTTAGTAAGGCATCTAGATAAACCAGCAGCGTGATTACACATCACGGATTGTTCCCTGAACGCCTTCTCCCACCTTCTAAGGGTATCTTGGCTGAATGTACGGGAAGCTGGAGCAGAAGGTAAACTTCTTCTTGCGACCCTAGAGAACATGCTATTCAGCTTTGCTGGTTCCGGAGACCAGTGGGATACAGCCTGGGTAGACGCGTCGCCCTTCTTAACTGCTTGCATTTCGTACCACTTGGAAGAACGTGGAGTCTTTACAAACTGGTCACGTAGCAGTCCACTGGTTTCAGAATTTCTAGCTGGATAACCTTCAGCAATAGTTACATTCAGTTTCTCCAGTTTTTTGCAAAGCCATTCATCAACCGGCAATTTAACTGACACACGGTAGTCTTCACTCTAGAACCGGCAAAGGGATTATCATCAATAGAGGCAGCTGAGTTGTCATAATCCGGGATGTGATGCCAGTTCATGAAACTTCTAACCCCTCTAATAGTTTCCCTGTAATTGGCGTCTTCAGAGAGGTCCTGATCTGTAGCTGTGTCCGGTAAATCACCCTGGCAGTGAATACTAGCTAACGGTTCCCCATCCAACTCAGCCTCACTATCAGATTGCCTAGCAACGTCAGATTCCTGGCCAATGGGAGGCGACTGGTTATGCAGCGTAGTTTCAACACCAGCAGGTAGAATCTCAGGACCCACACCAGGAGCCTGTGAAGGCTGGGTGGCCGTCCCTGCACCGGGAACCAGTAAAGGTTGGGTGGCTAACACTGTAGAGGTACCGGGGCCCTGAACAGGGTGGGTAGCACTCTCAACACCATCTCTCTCAGCCTCAGTACCGGGAACCCCCAGCGGAGGTTGGGTAGCCGTCAACTGCGTAGCAACGTCACCAGTGCCCTCAGAAGACATAACACTTGTAGAAGCACCCGGATCAAAGAAAGGGTGTTCTCTGGGCACCACAGAGGCAGAGGTCACCGGTCTCACCGGAACAGCAAAGGATTGGTTAATCAGCATAGCTTCTAGACGTGAAAATCTCTCACTCCACTTGTCATCAAGGGACTTGAGGTCGTCTAAAGTAGGTTTGCTGCTATGTTTCCGTTTACTCGACCTTGGAGAGCCATCAGAACGCTTCTTCTTCTTTGGAGTAGAATCAACAGGGGAGGACTTGTCACAGCTAACCCGTCCCAACAGTGTAACTTCTGAAGGGTCCACGAGAGTGGGGGTCGTGCTTGCATTACCTTCAGCCCTCTTCTGCTCAGAACGTTCTTTCCTTTCCTTGTAGGTCGGAGTTGCTAACTGGTGTATCTGCGCAGGCGTAAAAGACTTACAGATCTGGCAATCCAGCTTTTTTACACAGGGGTCGTCTCCCACCCCCTTGTCACGACAACGCGCGCATTTCTGGTGGTTGTCGAAAAGGGCCATAACGTGCCCGCAAGAACCTCGTTTCTGTCCAGGAGACGACATAATGATCAGTAACGTTGTAGAATTACTCCGTACTAATAAAAAACAAGAAACTTGGAAGAGTTCGTTGTAAAACTTCAAAAACGTATCTCTGAAGAAAATCTTCTGCACACTCTTTCGCGCCAAACGAAAAAGATGCTATGACGTCAATAGGTAAACAGGAAATGAAGTACCTTGCGCCACCTGGCGAATGCACACTCTGTGACCGGTCCTGCCGGTAGTATATACAGGACGTCTTTTTCTGACGTTTGGCGGGACCGGTCGCGCCGACCGGTAAAGCAATTGTCCATTGGATAGGATGTATTAACGCAATAAAAATGTATTTTTACAGTCAGTCAGTTTAAAAAAGGGTCTAAAAGTCTACTAGGGGGACATATAAAAGGTGGATAGGTAAGTTTTATTTGTTGGCTTAAATGAAGAAAATTTATAAAATTTATTTATTTATTTGGGGTTTTTACGTCGCTTTCAACACTGTACAGGTCATATCACAATGGGTAGTTGGAAGGGCAGAGAAAACCAGTACATAGAGTTTGTTAGGGTTCTGTACTGTAAACTGCCGACCAACGGTAAGCAACTACCAGCTTTCCCACTTGAGGCCGTGCCGGGAATCGAACCCCGGCCTCAGAGGTGGGAGGCGCGAGTGTTACCACTCTGTCACCGTGGCCCCCGAAAATTTATAAAAAGAAATTGTGATGTGAGATTACATGTTCCACAGAAGTGAAAAATAAAATAAAAGCAATAATGAAAATATATGAGATAGTTAAAAATGGTCTGTTTATGACCCCAGTATAACCCACAGGGTGGGGTGGGGCACGGGGTAAATCTGAGTGGTTTTTTTTTTAATTTGCATATGGTTTCAAATTACCTTCTAATACATTTTAAGACTCAAAATGCCAGAGATAAAGAGAGAATAGTGGAGTTCTGATAAATTTATGCTTTCTATCTGGGATAAAAACACTAATAAATTGCTCCCAAAATCTAATCAGCTTCAGATTTTGATAGTATTGAAATATATTACGTAAAATAACACCCTCTGACAATAAATAGTTTGGCTGAGCAGCAATGATGAGCGGGTGTAACCCCCCCCCCAAAAAAACAACTTAGTTTTGATCATGTGACCTTGATATTGGCCTAATGTCAAACATAAGCATGTGAAAAAAAATTTCTGATGTCGAAAATATCGAAGTGCAAAAAATAGCTATAAAGTGCACACTAATAAGGGATATACGAGACAATAATACAGCTATGGCGGTGGATAAAGTTGACCCAAAACCAAATAAGTGCCTTTTTCAAGAGATGTATAAATTATAAAAATCTTACAATTATCAGTAAAATCCAGTGTTCCCGTTGGTTCGGCCACACTGTGGTCGCGGCTACTGGTGCTGCCGGACAAATTCATCCTCACCTTGCCCACTTCACCAGACAGGTCAATCTACAAGCACAAAAAGGGACAGGATAAAACGGAACTAAAACATATGAATGATAAAGTCTCTGTGATCGCTATACGTGTATATGTTCACTTGCCCTGGCTGCGGATGTGGCTTATGGATGCATCACAAGGAAAATACTAGTGTCATCATGAGCGGCGATATCGCACATTCACTGGTGATGGATAAATGGGTGATAAAATGAGGATTAGTGATCATTTGCAATGCAGTTTACAGTAACCATTAACCATGTTCTTCGGCTTACTTTTGAAGGAATTTAATAAAAATATGATGAAATATAATTTTTACTTTCGTGCTTTTATTTTTATATTTGTGACATAACTATGGTGATGACTACTTCCACTTCGAACAGGAAGTGAAATAACTTAAGCTTTATTTACTTTTTATTGCTTCAAATATTCACCATATTAACAACTGTCAACCCAAAAGAGATATAAAATCTAAATTTATTTCAGTAAAAGTTATCAATGCACATCTATTTAAAGATGAGGTTTGATTTGTGAAATGATGGCAAAACGATATCACTCACGGTTTTTTTCATGGCATCGAGACCTCACATACCCAGGCGACTACACAAATAGCTTAACATTTGTAATTTATTTTCTTCAAATGATCATAACTTCATTTTTTGTCCAATTTTAAAAATTCAATTTGTGAGATGGAAATTTTTGATTCCAAGATACATTCAAGGAAAATAGTCTTCAAAGTCTATGTATAAGATATATTGTTTCTGAGAAATCATATGAACAAAGTTGTATAATTTACAACTACTAAATATTATCACCATTAATATGTCACCTGTATTATCCATTGATTTCATTGATGTACTACACAAAAAAAAGATAATATATTGAATTGAACACAACTTTACATTTTACAGAGAGAAAAGACAGGAGAAGCCTGAAAACAATCTCTGCCACTGTGGCCTAGTGGGTAACACACTCGCCTACGAACACAGAAGACGTGGGTTGAAACCCTGGTACAGGCAGATAGTGGCTCGGACGACCACTCAAAATGGCGGTCCTCTGTCATTGGGTTCTATCTCTAGTGGCAGGCTACAGAACCTCAAAGACGTTGATAAATGGTTATCCTTGAGACTCTGTCGTTCAGTATGGGGAATGTCAGTAACATGACAGTTGGGCTGTACTTGTACAGTCAGATGGGTCAAACAGCGCTTTGAGTCCTGTAGTACATGGAGATATTGCTCTGAGTAAGACATTACAACAATGCTTTCAATAACTGGTTCTTCAATATTCCTTGCGGATTTCGTCCTTTCTACCAAGGCATCTGGTTATTGAAAATGTTATTATTTCACGCTTTAAAATGACTAATATTATACTTCATCAAAACAATCAAAAATGTACAATTTGCTGAAATATGTGACATTATTACTGTGAAGAATGTTTACTCACTTTATATTACCTCCTGAAAGCCATTTCTAATTGTAAATTATGGCTCATTTATGCTCACAGTTAATTTTCACCATATCACTAAAAATATTAGATTCCGAGTCTGTGTCAATTATTAGAGTTGAAGAATCGCGGCTCAGTTTCAAGTTTGCAGCCTTAGTCCAGAAGGTCTCATACTTACCTTTAGTCTTAGACTTCCCACCTTCCTCCAAATCATAGTTGCAAGACTTGTAATCTTCAGCATCCTTGCCACCCGGTGGACCCGCTTAATGAGAGCCGAATTCAAGCCGATACTGATCCTTCCAAGGTAGAGGTACTCCATGATAATCTTCCAGTCTTGCTGAGTAAAGTCGGCCACTTTCATACTCAGTCCCCTCTTCTGCAGAAAGTTGTGACTGTGGTCGAGCATCAATGTACTCTTTAACACAGGGCTCCCAGCGGCCAAAACGCAAGCATGGGCGGATACTGACCGGCCTCTTTGGTCAACCAGAGTCACATCACAGAGGATGTTTTGCTTCATTAAGTCATAGAGATTTTGGTGAACTTTTGCTGAGGGGTCTGACCAGGTTAGAAGACACTGATCATTTTTAGAGGCCTCAGACACTGCACTGTGCCACTGAAAAATACAAATAGACTGACTTAATACACCCCTAAACCTTGGTTTTGGTCTGTATACTTTATAGTTAAACCAAGTTTTATTTGACCAAGCCTGATTATATAAGTACAACCCAAGCTCTCAAGTGACTGGCATTCCCCTAAGTAAAAGATAGCGGCTTATGGATGACCATTTATTAACCTCTTTGCCAATAGACACAGGATCCATTGACAAAGGACGGCCATTTTAAATGGTTAACCGGGCCACTCTGTATCTGCTGCCTGAGGTCCTCAGTGGCCTAGTGGTTAGCAAGTTTGGCATCTAATCATAGGCTGTCACGTCTGTGGGTTCGAGTCCCACAAGTGGCAATTCTGAGGACCTGTCCCAATATGACCCTGGCTGTTGAACGGGACGTAAAACCCCAACTGTATCTGCTGCACTTGGGTTTGAGCCTATATCTTTTGTATTGCTAGTGTTACCCACTAGGGCACAGTGGCAGCCCATGAAGCTAATTGAAAAAGTATGCAGTTACATGCTACATCAAGTATCAATGATAAGTACATAAGAATACTGCAAGAAATCATTTTCATGGCTTTTTTAGCAAATCCCCATCAGAATAGGCCCTATAAAAGGAAACAAATTTAAGGCAAGAGGGTCAGAGATGCCCCAAAAGGCGGGTTGCACAGGCAGCAATAAGGTTAGTGACTGCTGTAATTAAATTTAGAAACAAGGAAAGAAATGTTAGGTCACCCAGTTAAGGTAAATGTGTTAGACGTGCTAAGAAATGTAAAACTTGCAATCTAGGTTATCTAATTGTATCTGTGCTATAAACAGACAAATGAACGGATGGAATTACACCAATTTCGAAAGCAACTTAGATATGATGGTGATCTATCTCCCTGTCAAGTTTGAATTCGATACGACAAAGCCAGAAACGGAAATATTGACGGACAGACAAATGGACAAAAAACGGACGGAATTACACCAATTTTCAAAGCAACCTAGCTATGATGATGATATATCTCCCTGTCAAGTTTGAATTCGACTGGACAAAGCATTTTTGAGTTAGAGTCTGGAAACGGAAATGTTGATGGGCAGACAAATGGACCAAAAACAAACAAACGGATGGAATCACACTAATTTTGAAAGCAACTTAGCTATGATGGTTATCTATCTCCCTGTCAAGTTTGACTTCGATTGGACAAAGTGTTTTCGAGTTAGAGTCCGGAAACAAAAATGTTGATGGACAGACATCGGACACATCTAATAGGCGGGTTTGTTACACGCAACACGCCTAAAAACCTTTTCTGATCATTACAGAAATAATAACCAATTGATACAATCATGAACGCGACAATTATATTAAACAAGAGTGAAGTGGTTGGCCTTCACCCAACCACCAAGTCGAATCTTAGGACAGCACTGGGTGTTGAAATCTGTAAACTCTGTATTATCGCCCGCATTTGGAAACCGCTATCAGGGAAGTTTTCAGATTTGTGTCGCGAGATGGGTATTTGTAGTGACGTGGTGTGAAAGGTTTACAAATATAAAGGGTCTGTAGATGCGCAGTTTTACAAGGCTGGTTTAAGATGAAAACCACTAGCACGGACTTGCCTCATTAATATTAATGAGCAAACATGCGCAGTCACAGTAGTTCTTTGAGGGGGTTTCCCGACAATATATTCTACAAGGCTGGTTTAAGATGAAAATTACCAGCATATTTCCTGTTCGCAGACTTGCCTCATTAATATTAATGAGCAAATATGCGCAGTCACGGCAGTTCTTTTGTGGTTGTTTCGTGACAATATTTTACAAGGCTGGTTTAAGACGAAAACTACTACCAGCATATTTCCTGTTCACGGACTTGCTGTTTGAAATTTGATTTTTAAATGAGAAGACATATTTCAATTTTCAAGCGTGGATATAATAGTACTGTATATGGATATTTTCCAGAAGCAAATTGTAAGTATTCGTGTGTTGTTTCCACAATGTACGATAGCCACAATGAGCGATAATAGGGAGACACCGATTATGCTGTATTTTATCGATGAAGTATTCTAGGACATGCAAAAGCGCCTTCGAGTGGTTGAATGTAGAACTACAGAGTTTGAATATTTTCATTGTCACTGCCAGAGGTGTCCTCGATTTTGATTGGCTAAACGAAAAATGTATAGTACTACGGTGACGTCACTTCATTCATTAATTTCTTTGCGGTTTATTTGTTTGACAAATAATATAGTACACGTAGATGCGCAGACAGCAATTTTACATTAACAGTGACTGCGTGATAAACCAGCAGACAAATAAATTAATTGGGGTTTTACGGCTAGAAACCACCAGACGAAACGGTTAAAAAAGACTCGTTCGAGTAGACCACTACAATGGTTAACACAATAGTTTCTAGGACATCCGGGACTTTACAGAAAGCCAGACGTAGTGCTAGACATGCTTTTTACTTCATAAAATATAACTTAATAAAGGCATTAAAAATCTTCACAATGGCAGAGTGTATAATATACACCTTAATGTACAGATATGTGAAGAAATATTATGCAGAATTTGATATTTAAGGGCTTAAACGGCCAATTTAAAATCGTGGCTGCAAATCAGTACATAACTCGAATCAAAGATTCGACTAATAAATGAGCATGGCTTAGTGCGATACAATTAATAGTTTAATACTATTCATTTATTGAGCCGACTCAGATTGCCGGGTCAAATGAATAAATTAAAGTACTTTGTAATTTGAAAATTTCTGATTGCACAAAACTCTGTGACATGTAGTAAAATATGTTACTTCAGTATGTTCAATTAAACAAAATAATGCCCTGTCTGTAATACAAGTCCTGCCTATGCAACAAAAACTTCTACAATACACCATTGACACCATTTGTGGTAAGAAAAGTTTGCCATAGTCAATGCTTAATTGAAGGGTATTAAAATTATTAATAATGTGAACATTATACATTGTTCAAATTGTATAGGCCTATTAATGCAGGATGTTCTAGATCAACATTGTATTTAAATTTTTGTTGTATTGCTATACACATACGTTTATAATTCGTGACATCATGGCTTTGCTTAATCTTATGCACGCGGCTCAAGAGAGTCAATGTTCCCCGACTTTCTAAGGATTTTCCCAAATTTTCAAAATTCCAAAAATTCCTGACCCACAACAAAATTCCCTGAATTTTCCCTGACCTTAAATTTACGTGACTTTTGCCTGACCACTTGCAACCCTGAAATCAAAATTCCAGTTGTAACATGTGGTATTCTAGTGGAACAGAGAATGACGATACAAACATTTAAAAAAAAAACTACATGAAACTAGAAAGCACTCATAAAGTGCATACCTCCTTCAAGTGGCACTTCTGATATTTTGAACGCAGACTATGATTCCTATCTTTTCCAAAGTGTTTCAAACACTTTTGCCACGCCCTACCCACAAATAATTGAGACCTGCTCATTAGTTATGGAGTTATGTCAACCAGAAAGTAGGGATGAGTTAGTGGCTTATTTTCCACTAGTGCAAAACCGTTCCATTTCCAGGACACCAAAAGAGCTTTACTTGTATGCTAGCCACTTGATTTATTATGATTTAGATTTTTTGTTTATGTCAGGGTCATATTTACAGGTAGTTTACGGGTGGAGGAACCAGTGCATACTAGTTGGTCAAGATTCTGTACTGTAAACCACCGGGCATCGGCAAGTAACTTCTTCTGGAGTTATTATAAACACAGACAGACGAATGAAAATACCAAAAAACATGACCTCCTAGTGAAGTTACAAATGACTGTAAAACTAGAGCTTTATTACTTACTTAACTGGGGGACATTTGGTGAACCACCACAGAAACACAAAATGTTGAAGTACTGGCACCAACCTTGGTCAGATTTAGACTTGAATGGGAGCCAGCCTTGTCTACCAGAATGCCATCTCTCAAATCATCCACCTTGGTGACAACAGTCTCCATTGATTTCAGACAGTCTTTACACAAGGAGCCCTCAGAGACTTGTACGTTGATGTACTTCTTGAGTCTCTGGTTTATCTCCATCCGAGCCTTGGCCGCCCTGACACTGGAGTAGTCTCGCGACACCCTCTGACACATAAAGCACACGCCATTAGTGACAATAGGTGTAATTGGTACCAAGTGGTCTCTTTTTTCAACTGTTGCCATGGCAAAGATGAATCAATTCAACTGTTCATCTCTTATCTGAAAGTGGAAAAATAATAAAAATAAATAGCAACAATAATAACTTGTTCTTTCAAGCAGCACCCTTTTATGGCACACTAAAAATCAACATGGATTTGAAATAATAAAAAAATATTATAACTGGACTTACTGTGCAATTCCTATTTTAGGGCAGCAGTAAAAGCTTTGTTTATCTTTGGACAGTAAACCAACTAAAGGTAGAGTTATTAAGTTTATTTATCAATCGTTGAGCCTGTTAACTTTAAGTTTGTACAACATAAATCCTGTTAATTTTTTCATGTTTATCCAAACAATCAGACAGTTATATGCAGGTAGGTAGATCAAATCAGCTTAGTACAATGACAGGTATTAATACCAAACAAAGCCAAAGAGTGTTTCGGTCTAAATGGGCAAGCTGCAAAACCCCAGACACATGCGTAGTGCACTTGAATTTGTGAAAGTAAGGCGATAAAGACAAATTCTGAGTCAGATACATCCCATACCTGGTCTAGAACTCAGATGGTAACCCATCGTATAACTAACATAGTCTACTGATGCTTATAACTTCAGTGATGAAATGGCTAATCATCTTGCTATGCCACAATTCATAAAATTCCGGTGACAAAAAAAAAGTGGTCTCTACATCAGCTTGCACTTAAAAAGTCAATGTTTTTTCTTTCTTGTGAACATACTTAAATTATAATAAATCTACAAAGATAATTAATATTGTGGGAGAACCTTTGCTTCACAAACAAATCAACCCACTTCATGAACATTTCTGCAAACATTTTCTAAGGATTTTTTTACTGTAGTTTAATGTAGCAAGTTCCGTAAATTATTTATACTACTTTCTTCTATATAATTGCCAAATATCAAAATTCTTTGTAATTTAGATTATCTAAACAGACCCAGGTGCTTGTAGAATAAAACAAGAAATCAGTGCCTGTGAATGGGCTCTGTGTCAGCTGACTGTGTGTTTTGAGTTTCAGAGTAGAAGTGACAGAAGAAAAGGGACACAAAAGTTGTGCCCTGGAAATGGTGTTCAGAAGGAAAGTAAGAAGGTAACTGTTAAGGTGTAAAAAGTAAGTTAAAAACATATGTAAAGAAAATATTGCAAATGCAATAGTTTTAATTTTACTATGTTATAGCTGACCCCAAAATAGGTGAATAACATACTGAAACTAAATAATCTAAATGCAATAGTTTTCAAGTTATAAGTGATTTACTCAACAGTGTTAACCTAAAAGTAGCTATTACTCAGCTATGCCATGAGCCACAGGTCTGAAATTTTACTATGTTATAGCTGGCCCAAAAGTAGCTGAATAACATATTTACACCCAATTCTCTTAATGCAATAGTTTTCAAGTTACAAGTGATTTTACTCATGGTGGAAGTTACTGAAAAGTCCAAAAGTAGCTATTACTCACTTAGCTATTGAGAAAGGCATCCAAGTTACTCACCATGTTGTAGCTATGGAAAAAGTAGCTGAATAACATATTTTAACAAAATGCTCTAAATACAATACTTTTCAAGTTATAAATGATTTAGTGTTGAGTAAGAATCTCAAAGTAGCTATTACTCGGCTATGCAATGAGCCACAGGTCTGGAATTTTACTATGGTATAGCTGACCCCAAAATAGGTGAATAAGATATTGAAACTAAATACTCTAAATGCAATACTTTTCAAGTTAAAAGTGATTTACTAAACAGTGATAACCTAAAAGTAGCTATTACTCAGCTATGCCATGAGCTACAGGTCTGAAATTTTACTATGTTATAGCTGACCCAAAAGTAGCAGAATAACATATTTACACAAAATGCTCTAAATGCAATACTTTTCAAGTTATACATGATTTAGTGTTGAGTAAGAATCTCAAAGTAGCTATTACTCGGCTATGCAATGAGCCACAGGTCTGGAATTTTACTATGTTATAGCTGACCCCAAAATAGGCGAATAACCTATTTACACAAAATTCTCTTAATGCAATAGTTTTCAAGTTACAAGTGATTTTACTCATGGTGGAAGTTACTGAAAAGTCCAAAACTCGCTATTAGTCACTTAGCTATTGAGATAGACACCCAAGTTACTCTCCATTTTGTAGCTATGGAAAAAGTAGCTGAATAACATATTTTAACAAAATGCTCTAAATGCAATACTTTTCAAGTTATGATTGATTTAGTGCATGATTTCATTAATTTTAATGCATTAAAAATTATTTTAAAATTTCATAAAAAATAATTAAGAAAGATCCAGGTCTGACACTCACACAAGAGGAGAGTGCCCGTGAACGGGCACTGTGTCAGCTGACTGAATGTTTTTGATTTGTGATGGTGATAATGAGAGGAAAGCATAATTATCAGGGAAAGGGCAGTACAGAAATACAGTAAATGGTAACTGAACAGTATGTTCGAAAGATATTCCGAAGCTGACAGAAGAAAAGGACAAAAAAGTTGTGCCCTGCAAATGATATTATGAAATAAAGTAACAAGGTAATTGTTTAAGTGTAAAAAGTAGGTTAAAAATATTTAAAGAAATACTATAAATGCAATATCCTCATTCGACCATGAAGAAGGGGTCCAAAGGTCAAATCTGACCATAGCAAAAGATTCCCAGCCAAAGAATTTAGGATGGTTTACCATCCCAAACCTCTCGGACCAATAATAAGTGAGTCATAGGCACTTTTTAAGTTTGGCTATCCTTGTTTGACCTTGACGGAGGGGTCCAAGGTCAAATCCGACCACACAAAAAAATTCCCAGCCCATGATTTCCTGTAGCTTGTTTACCATCCCAAACCTGTAGGACCAATAATAAGCGAGTTCTCAGCAATTGTAAGTTTGGCTATCCTCAATTGACCTTGAAGGAGGGGTCCCAGGTCAAATCTGACCACACCAAAAGAATCCCAGCCCATGATTTCCTATATGTTGGTTTACCATCCCAAACCTCCAAGACCAATAATAGGCGAGTTATAAGCACTTTAAGTTTGGCTATCTTCGTTTGACCTGGAAGGAGGGGTCTAGGGTGAAATCTGACCACACCAAAAGATTCCCAGCCCATGATTTTCTATAGGTTGGTTTTCCATTCCAAACCTCTAGGACCAATAATAAGCGAGTTATAAGCACTTTTAAGTTTGGCTATCCTCATTTGACCTTGAAGGAGGGGTCCAAGGTGAAATCCGACCACACCAAAAAATTCCCAGCTCATGATTTTCTATAGGTTGGTTTTCATTCCAAACCTGTAGGACCAATAATAAGCGAGTTATAAGCACTTTTATGTTTGGCTATCCTCATTTGACCTTGAAGGAGGGTTCCAAGGTCAAATCGGACCATATTAACAGATTCCCAGCCCATGATTTCCTACAGGTTGGATACAATGATTTACTCAACAGTGAGAACCTGAAAGAAGCTATTGCTCAGCTATGCCATGACATAGAGGTCTGCAATTTCACTATGTTATAGCTGACCAAAACGTCTGTGAATAACATATTTAACAAAATACTCTAAATGTAATAGTTTTCAAGTTACTACTGATTTACTCAAGAGTGAGAACCTCAAAGTAACTATTACTCAGCTATGCAATGAGCTACATGTCTGAATTTTTGCTCTGTTATAGCTGACCTAAAAGTAGGTGAACAACATATTTAAGCAAAATACTGTAAATGCAATAGTTTCCAAGTTACAACCGATTTACTCAATAGTGAGAACCTGAAAATAGCTATTGCTCCGCTATGCCATGAGCTATAGGTCTGTAATTTCACTATGTTATAGCTAACCCAAAAGTAGGTGAACAATATATTTTAACAAAATACTCCAAATGCAATATTTTTCAAGTTATAGCCGATTTACTCAACAGTCAGTGCCTGAGAATAGCTATTGCTCAGTTGTGCCATGAGCTACAGGTCTGTAATTTCACTATGTTATAGCTGACCCAAAAGTAGCTGAATAACATATTTGCACAAATTTCTGTAAAGGCAATAGTTTTCCAATTACAACTGATTTACTCAACAGTGAGAACTTCAAAGTAGCTATTACTCAGCTATGCAATGAGCCACAGGTCTGGAACTTCACTATGTTATAGCTGACCCCAAAATAGGTGAATAACATATTGCAACAAAATACTCTAAATGCAATAGTTTCCAAGTTATAAGTGATTTACTCAACAGTGATAACCTAAAAGTAGCTATTACTCAGCTATGCCATGAGCTACAGGTCTGAAATTTTACTATGTTATAGCTGACCCAAAAGTAGCTGAATAACATATTTATACTAAATTCTCTAAATGCAATAGTTTTCAAATTATAAGTGATTTGCTCAACATTGAGAACTTCAAAGTAGCTATTACTCAGCTATGCAATGAGTCACAGGTCTGGAACTTCACTATGTTATAGCTGACCCCAAAATAGGTGAATAACATATTGAAACAAAATACTCTAAATGCAATAATTTCCAAGTTATAAGCGATTTACTCAACAGTGATAACCTCAAAGTAGCTATTACTCAGCTATGCCATGAGCTACAGGTCTGAAATTTTACTATGTTATAGCTGACCCAAAAGTAGGTGAACAACATATTTAAGCAAAATACTGTACATGCAATAGTTTTCAAGTTACAACTGATTTACTCAATAGTGATGACCTAAAAGTAGCTATTACTCAGCTATGCCATGAGCTACAGGTCTGAAATTTTACTATGTTATAGCTGACCCAAAAGTAGCTGAATAACATATTTATACTAAATTCTCTAAATGCAATAGTTTTGCAATTACAACTGATTTACTCAATAGTGAGAACCTCAAAGTAGTTATTACTCAGCTATGCAATGAGCTACAGGTCTGAAATTTTACTATGTTATAGCTGACCCAAAAGTAGGTGAACAACATATTTAAGCAAAATACTGTAAATGCAATAGTTTTCAAGTTACAACCGATTTACTCAATAGTGATGACCTAAAAGTAGCTATTACTCAGCTATGCCATGAGCTACAGGTCTGAAATTTTACTATGTTATAGCTGACCCAAAAGTAGCTGAATAACATATTTATACGAAATTCTGTAAATGCAATAGTTTTCCAATTACAACTGATTTACTCAATAGTGAGAACTTCAAAGTAGCTATTACTCAGCTGTGCCATGACCTACAGATCTGAAATTTCACTATGTTATAGCTGGCCCAAAAGTAGCTGAATAACATATTTATATGAAATTCTCTAAATGCAATAGTTTTGCAATTACAACTGATTTACTCAATAGTGAGAACCTCAAAGTAGTTATTACTCAGCTATGCAATGAGCTACAGGTCTGAAATTTTACTATGTTATAGCTGACCCAAAAGTAGGTGAACAACATATTTAAGCAAAATACTGTAAATGCAATAGTTTTCAAGTTACAACTAATTTACTCAATAGTGATGACCTAAAAGTAGCTATTACCCAGCTATGCCATGAGCTACAGGTCTGAAATTTTACTATGTTATAGCTGACCCAAAAGTAGCTGAATAACATATTTATACGAAATACTCTAAATGCAATAGTTTTCCAATTACAACTGATTTACTCAACAGTGAGAACTTTAAAGTAGCTATTACTCAGCTATGCCATGACCTACAGATCTGAAATTTCACTATGTTATAGCTGGCCCAAAAGTAGCTGAATAACATATTTATACGAAATTTTGTAAATGCAATAGGTTTTAAGTTACAAGTGATTTACTCAATAGTGAGAACTTCAAAGTAGCTATTACTCAGCTATGCAATGAGCCACAGATCTGAAACTTCACTATGTTATAGCTGATCCCAAAATAGGTGAATAACATATTGAAACAAAATACTCTAAATGCAATAGTTTCCAAGTTATAAGCAATTTACTCAACAGTGATAACCTAAAAGTAGCTATTACTCAGCTATGCCATGAGCTACAGGTCTGAAATTTTACTATGTTATAGCTGACCCAAAAGTAGCTGAATAACATATTTATACGAAATTCTCTAAATGCAATAGTTTTCAAGTTATAAGCGATTTACTCAAAAGTGATAACCTAAAAGTAGCTATTACTCAGCTATGCCATGAGCTACAGGTCTGAAATTTCACTATGTTATAGCTGACCCAAAAGTAGCTGAATAACATATTTATACGAAATTCTCTAAATGCAATAGTTTTTAAGTTACAAGTGATTTTACTCATGATGGAAGTTACTGAAAAGCCCAAAAGTAGCTATTACTCACTTAGCTATTGAGACAGGCACCCAACTTACTCACCATATTGTAGCTATGCAAAAAGTAGCTGAATAACATATTTTAACAAAATGCTCTAAATGCAACACTTTTCAAGTTATAAATGATTTTGTGCATGATTTCATGAATTTTAATGCATTAAAAATTATTAAAAAAATTTATTAAAAAAAAAGTAAGACAGATCCAGGTCTCATACTCACACAAGGGAATCTACCTGTGGCCTAGTACATATATGCAAGATATGAGAGAAATCCCTGCAATAGTCACTGAGAAACTTGTGATTAAGTGTTGAAATTTTTACACTTTTGGTGGGGGTACCCCCCTTGTAATGTCTCTAGCAAACAGACGAACAGACAGATTTGCATGCCTTGAACAATTTTTCATCCTCGATAGATAAGGTATCTTTTAAAAAAAACAGTACGTCTCTAGGCCTTGTAGTTTTGGAGGAGAAGTTGTTCACGCGGACGCGTACGCGTACGCGTACGCCCACGCCGCAGAGTGACGACATAATGTCAGCTGACTGACAAGTCAGCTGACATAACAAGGGAATCTACTTGTGACCTAGTACATATGTGCAAGGTATTAGAGAAATCCCTGCAATAGTCACTGAAAAAATTGTGATAACGTGTTAAAATTTTCATACTTAGGGTGGGGGGTACTTCCCTTATAATGGCTCTAGCAAACAGACGAACAAACAGATCTGCATGCCTTGAACACTTTTTCATGCTAGGTAGATAAGCTATCTTTTAAAAAAACAGCATGTCTCTGGGCCTTTAGTTTCGGAGGAGAAGTCGCTCATGTGTACGCATACGTCCATGCCACAGGGTGATGCCATAATGTCTGCTAACTGATAAGTCAGCTGACATAAAAAAACAGCATGTCTCTGGGACTTGTACTGTTGGAGAAGAAGTTGTTCACGCGGATGCCAATGCGGATGCGTATGCAGACACCGCAGAGTGATGCCATAATGTCAGCTGACTGACAAGTCAGCTGACACAATAAAAAATTATAATGCACACTTTTTTCTACTTCTGTCATAATTTAATAAAAAAATAGCATCAGAGATGCCCGTACCCCACAGCCTGGGGAAATATTTTTCAACACCATGAGATATAGAAGTAGTGTAAATGTACAAAGTTCAAGATACTTTCAGAGCAGTGTAAGTTATATTAAGGTCCAAACAAGCATTCTGACGCATGCACTTATCTCCCGCCGTATAAATTAGATGTACTAAAGATAGTGGAATATAAATTTTCTTGTGAGATGGAGGCACATGTAGAAGTGACACCAAGTTTAATGTTTGATTGCAATACTTTTAAAGACAAAAGGCATTTACCGGGTACTCACTTTAGTAGCTATTACTCTGCCATCCAAAGAGCTACAGTTCTGCAACTTTATTATGCAGTAGATCAACCCAAAGTAGGTAAGGACGTATTTAGAAGAAATTGCCTATCTGTAGAGATAAAAGATATTTACTTATGTTAGTGGCTATTACTCTGCCATCCAAAGAGCTACAGTTCTGCAACTTCACCATGTGGTAGATCACCCAAAAGTAGGTGAATGACTTATTTAGAAGAAATTGCCTACCTGTAATACTTTTAGAGATAAAATACATTTTCCCATTTTAGTAGCTATTACTCAGCTATCCAAAGAGCTACAGTTCTGCAACTTCAATATGTGGTAGATCACCCAAAAGTAGGTGAATGACCTATTTAGAAGAAATTGCCTACCTGTAATATTTTTAGAGATAAAAGACATTTGCTCATTTTAGTAGCTATTACTCAGCTATCCAAAGAGCTACAGTTCTGCAACTTCACTATGTGGTAGATCACCCAAAAGTAGGTGAATGACTTATTTAGAAGAAATTGCCTACCTGTAATACTTTTAGAGATAAAAGATATTTACTCATTTTAGTAGCTATTACTCAGCTATCCAAAGAGCTACAGTTCTGCAACTTCAATATGTGGTAGATCACCCAAAAGTAGGTGAATGACCTATTTAGAAGAAATTGCCTACCTGTAATATTTTTAGAGATAAAAGACATTTGCTCATTTTAGTAGCTATTACTCAGCTATCCAAAGAGCTACAGTTCTGCAACTTCACTATGTGGTAGATCACCCAAAAGTAGGTGAATGACTTATTTAGAAGAAATTGCCTACCTGTAATACTTTTAGAGATAAAAGACATTTACCCATTTTAGTAGCTATTACTCAGCTATCCAAAGAGCTACAGTTCTGCAACTTCACTATGTGGTAGATCACCCAAACGTAGGTGAATGACTTATTTAGAAGAAATTGCCTACCTGTAATACTTTTAGTGATAAAAGACATTTACTCATTTTAGTAGCTATTACTCAGCTATCCAAAGAGCTACAGTTCTGCAACTTCACTATGTGGTAGATCACCCAAAAGTAGGTGAATGACCTATTTAGAAGAAATTGCCTACCTGTAATATTTTTAGAGATAAAAGACATTTGCTCATTTTAGTAGCTATTACTCAGCTATCCAAAGAGCTACAGTTCTGCAACTTCACTATGTGGTAGATCACCCAAAAGTAGGTGAATGACTTATTTAGAAGAAATTGCCTACCTGTAATACTTTTAGAGATAAAAGATATTTACTCATTTTAGTAGCTATTACTCAGCTATCCAAAGAGCTACAGTTCTGCAACTTCAATATGTGGTAGATCACCCAAAAGTAGGTGAATGACCTATTTAGAAGAAATTGCCTACCTGTAATATTTTTAGAGATAAAAGACATTTGCTCATTTTAGTAGCTATTACTCAGCTATCCAAAGAGCTACAGTTCTGCAACTTCACTATGTGGTAGATCACCCAAAAGTAGGTGAATGACTTATTTAGAAGAAATTGCCTACCTGTAATACTTTTAGAGATAAAAGACATTTACCCATTTTAGTAGCTATTACTCAGCTATCCAAAGAGCTACAGTTCTGCAACTTCACTATGTGGTAGATCACCCAAACGTAGGTGAATGACTTATTTAGAAGAAATTGCCTACCTGTAATACTTTTAGTGATAAAAGACATTTACTCATTTTAGTAGCTATTACTCAGCTATCCAAAGAGCTACAGTTCTGCAACTTCACTATGTGGTAGATCACCCAAAAGTAGGTGAATGACTTATTTAGAAGAAACTGCCTATCTGTAATACTTTTAGAGATAAAAGACATTTACTCATTTTAGTAGCTATTACTCAGCTATCCAAAGAGCTACAGTTCTGCAACTTCACTATGTGGTAGATCACCCAAAAGTACGTGAATGACCTATTTAGAAGAAATTGCCTACCTGTAATACTGTTAGAGATAAAATACATTTGCTCATTTTAGTAGGTATTACTCAGTTATCCAAAGAGCTACAGTTCTACAACTTCACTATGTGGTAGATCACCCAAAAGTAGGTGAATGACTTATTTAGAAGAAATTGCCTACCTGTAATACTTTTAGAGATAAAAGACATTTACTCATTTTAGTAGCTATTACTCAGCTATCCAAAGAGCTACAGTTCTGCAACTTCACTATGTGGTAGATCACACAAAAGTAGGTGAATGACTTATTTAGAAGAAATTGCCTATGTGTAATATTTTTAGAGATAAAAGACAATTACTCATTTTGGTAGCTATTACTCAGCTATCCAAAGAGCTACAGTTCTGCAACTTCACTATGTGGTAGATCACCCAAAAGTAGGTGAATGACTTATTTAGAAGAAATTGCCTACCTGTAATACTTTTAGAGATAAAAGACATTTACTCATTTTAGTAGCGATTACTCACCTATCCAAAGAGCTACAGTTCTGCAACTTCACTATGTGGTAGATCACCCAAAAGTCATTCAGACTTATTTAGAAGAAATTGCCTACCTATAATACTTTTAGAGATAAAAGACATTTACTCATTTTAGTAGCTCTTGCTCAGCTATCTACTCACTTAGCTATTGACCTACATCTGCAAAAGCAACAAAAATATAAAGGACACAGGAAAGTAAGCTTTTGAAAAACTGGATGAATAACAAATGAAAAGATTTGCCTAACTTTGGTACTTGTGAAGGTATTTGACATTTATTTCCACCATAATTTTGCTACAAATAAGAAAATAGCTATTGCTCACTTATGACATGCAATGGAACCCCAAACGATATGCCATCTTATAGTTAAGGAAAAAGTAGCTGAACAAATTATTTTAGGAAAATCCTGTAACTGCAGTAGTTTTTGAGTTACAATGGATTTACTCAACAGTCACAATTTCAAAGTAGCTATTACTCAGATGTCCAGTGTGCAACAGGTTTGCAGCTTTACTATCTGATAGCTCATTAAAAATTAGATGAATAACATACTTGAAAATATTTCCCTAACTTGAATACTTTTGAAGATATTTGAAATTTACTTATGTTGTTATTTTGCTACAAATAAGAAAATAGCTATTACTCACTTATGGCATGCAACAGAACCCCAAACTATATGCCATCTTATAGTTAAGGAAAAAGTAGCTGAATAACATATTTTAGGAAAATACTCTAACTGCAATAGTTTTGGAGTTACAATGGATTTACTCAACAGTCACAATTTCAAAGTAGCTATCACTCAGCTATCAAATGCGCAACAGGTCTGAAACTTTACTATGTGATAGCTTATCAAAAACTAGATGAATAACATATTTGAAAAGAATTCCCTAATTTTAATACTTTTGAAGATATTTGAAATTTACTCATGTTGTTATTTTGCTTCAAATAAGGAAATAGCTATTACTCACTTATGGCATGCAATAGAATCCCTAACTGTACGCCATCTTATATTTAAGGACAAAGTAGCTGAATAACATATTTTAGGAAAATACTGTAACTGCAATAGTTTTGGAGTTACAATGGATTTACTCAACAGTCACAATTTCAAAGTAGCTATTACTCAGCTATCCAATGTGCAACAGGTCTGAAACTTCACTATGTGATAGCTTACCAAAAACTAGATGAATAACATATTTGAAAAGAATTCCGTAACTTTAATACTTTTGAAGATATTTGACATTTACTGATGTCATTATTTTGCTACAAATAAGAAAATAGTTATTACTCAGTTATGGCATGCAACAGAACCCCAAACTATATGGCCTCTTATAATTAAGGACAAAGTAGCTGAACAACATATTTTAGGAAAATACTCTAACTGCACTAGTTTTGGAGTTACAATGGATTTACTCAACTGTAGAATTTCAAAGTAGCTATTACTCAGCTATCCAATGTGCAACTGATCTGAAACTTTACTATGTGATAGCTTATAAAAAAGTAGATGAATAACATATTTGAAAATAATTCCCTAACTTTAATGCTTCTGAAGATATTTGACATTTACTTATGTCATTATTTTGCTACAAATAAGAAAATAGCTATTACTCACTTATGGCATGCAATGGAACCCCAAACTATGTACCATCTTATAGCTAAGGACAAAGTAGCTGAACAACATATTTGAAGAAAAAGTTGTAACTGCAATAGTTTTTGAGTTATGAGCCCTTTACTCCAAGTAGCTAAGATTGCTATTACTCACTTATCTTTAGGCCTAAGTCCATAAAACCAAAAAAAATTTCGAGGGCGTGAAAATTCATTTGGACAATTAATTTACAAAAAATCTGTAGCTGTAGTAGTTTTGGAGAAATCTGCGTGACTAACTAACGCACACACGCACGCACGCACACACAGGCATCATTTCGGGTGGGAGATAATAATGCTTAAGTGGAGAAAATAATATCTAAGGAAAAGAAATGTATATAAAGATGAAGTATTAAAACAAGACAATTCAATAATAAAATGACAGCATTTATCAGTAAACCAAAAATGGCCTAATTATGGTTTGGATGTTTTGAACATTACCCATGCATACAGAAGTGGCAATACATTCAATGAATGCTTATGTGTGGTGTTGGAGAAAAGCCTGTGGCTCACTTGATGAAATTCCATCTGTTACAATGGGAACTTGCAAAAGGAAATTCTTAAAGAATTTTAATATGACTTTAACAGTGCTTAATCTGCATCAACAGACAGTCCCAAAGGTGCAACAAGATTTTAAAGGTCAATACAGCAAGGTCAAAGGTCAATCAGTGTTACACCATGACGTGGCACACCTAAAACCCTCAACCAATGTCCCTACCAAGTATAAACTTCCTACACCTTACAGTCTCTGAGATATAACCTGGACAAGATTTTATAGGTCAAGGTCGTTACAGCACGGTCAAAGGTCAAATCAAGGTCACATGACATAGCACACCTACACCCCATAACCAATGTCCCTAACAAGTATCAACTTCCTACACCTCTTACGGTTTCTAAGATATAGCCCAGACCAGGTATTATAGGTCAAGTTCACTACGGCAAGTACAAAGGTCAATTCAAGGTCAGACCATGACGCTGGCACATCTACTACCCCCAACCAATGTCCTCACCAAGTATCAGCTTCCTACACCTTACAGTTTCCGAAATATAGCCCAGACAAGATTTTATTGTTCAAGGTCACTACGGCAAGGGTTAAAGGTCAAATCAAGGTCACACTATGACGTTGCACATCTACACCCCCTAACCAATGTCCCAACTAAGTATCAACTTCCTACACCTTACAGTTGCTGAGATATAGCCCGGAAAAGGTTTTATAGGTCAAGGTCACTACGGCAAGGTCAAATCAAGGTCAGACCATGATGTTGCACACCTACATCTCCTAACTAATGTTCCTACCAAGTATCAACTTCCTAAACCTTACAGTTTCCGAGATATAGCCCGGACAAGATTTTATAGGTCAAGGTCACTAAAGCATGGTCAAAGGTCAAATCAAGGTCAGACCATAACGTTGCACACCTACACCCCCAACCAATGTCCCTACCAAGTATCAACTTCCTACACCTTACAGTTGCTGAGATATAGCCAGGACAAGGCTTTATAGGTCAAGGTCACTACAGCAAGGTCAAAGGTCAAATCAAGGTCGGACCATGATGTTGCACACCTAAAAAAAGTCCTAACCAATGTTCCTACCAAGTATCAACTTCCTACACATTACGGTTACCGAGATATAGCCTGGACAAGATTTTATAGGTTAAGGTCACTACAGCAAGGTCAAAGGTCAAATCAAGGTCAGACCATGATGTTGCACACCTACCCCCCTAAGCAATGTCCCTACCAAGTATCAACTTCCTACACCTTACAGTTGCTGAGATATAGCTTGGACAAGGTTTTATATGTCAAGGTCACTATGGCAAGGTCAAAGATCAAATCGAAAATTCGAAAATTTCCTCTTCAAGATAACCCTTCACAAAGAATCCTTTTACCTACTAAATATATATAGACCCCCGTCCTCCAGTACTACATCCTTTTTTGACCAGTTTCAGTCACTTTTGGAGGATATTCACCATACCACGGAGAATCTGGTGATCATCGGCGACTTCAACTTTCACCTCGAAACAACATGTTCAAATTCAAAAACCTTTCATTCTTTGATTGATTCATTTGATTTAACTCAGAAAGTTAACTTTCCAACTCACATTCATGGACATACACTTGACCAGGTATTAACCAAATCTAACAATGACTATACTTCCAATGTCCATACCACTGATGCCTTTTCCGACCACTTTTCAATTAGTTTTACTCTTAATCTCTCAACTCCTACAACCCAAACCAAGGCTACTGTCACCTTTCGTAAATACCATAAAATTGATAAAGACAAATTGAAAACAGATCTCCTCGCTTCTGAACTACTTAATAATCCTTCCAAGGAAGCCGACACTCTTTATGAACAATATCATACTACTTTGTCCACCCTTATTGACAAATATGCACCACCACACACCAAAAATACCAAGGCAAAGTACATCCCAGGATGGGTTAATGAAACGGTAATTGCGGCAAAGGAGACCAAGCGTTTGTTTGAACGTATTTGGCGCCGAAATAAATCTACCTTCAATAGATCCCAATACATGCAGAAAGTCCACCAGTACAATAAAATCTGCATGCAGGCCAAATCTGAATTCCTCAAAGAAAAAATTCGGGATAATCACCACAACCCACAAAAACTATGGCGAGTCCTGGGTAATGTGTTACACAGAATCCCAGCAAAGATTCTCCCATCTATAAACCCCCCAAAGCTTTTGGCTGACAGATTTGTCGAGTTTTTTACAGAAAAAATTGAAAAAATACACTCAATTTTCTCTACCTCACTCAATTTCCGACACATCACCCCAGACTCTCCTCCACCCACATTCGCCTCTTTCTCTGCTGTAACTGAAGAGCAGGTCAACAAAATCATTCAAGACTCTCCCACTAAATCATGTTCCCTCGACCCTTGGCCCACTTTTCTTGTTCTTGAATTCCTGGATATCCTTATTATCCCCATCACCTCAATAATCAACGCCTTTCTAGCACAAGGTACGTGTCCTAATTTCTTTAAGCAGGCCCATGTAACCCCATTTCTCAAAAAATAGCATCAGAGATGCCCGTACCCCACAGCCTTGGGAAATATTTTCAACACCATGAGATATAGAAGTACTGTACCAGTACAAACTTCAGGATACTTTCAGAGCACTGTCAGTTATATAAAGGTCCAAACAATGTTTAAATGGAGAAATAATGTTTAAAAGAAAGATAATGCGTATAAAGATGAAGTATTAAAACAAGATAATTCAATGACAAGATGACAGCATTAATCAGCAAACTAAAATTCAACACTCTTTATATACATCTGCATTTCCGAATTATGGTTTAGATGGTTTGAATATTACCATGCATACAGAAGTGGTAATACATTTAATGAATGCTTATGTGTGGTGTTGGAGTAAAATCTGCGGCTCACTTGATGAAATTCTATCTCTTACAATGGGAAGTTATGAAAGTAAAATTCTTAATAAATTCTAATATGACTTTTGCTTAATCTGCATCAAAAGACAGACCCAAAGGTGCAACAAGATTTTAAAGGCTAAGGTCACTACGGCAAGGTAAAAGGTCAAATTAAGGTCACACCATGATAATACACACCTATAGCCAATAACCAATGTCCCTACCAAGTATCAACTTCTTACACCTTACGGTTTCCGAGATACAGCCCCGACGATTTTATAGGTCAAGGTCACTATGGCAAGGTCAAAGGTCAAATCAAGGTCACACCATGATGCTGCACACCAACACCCCCTAGCCAATGTCTCTACCAAATATCAACTTCCTGCACCTAACAGTTTCCGAGATAAAGCCCGGACAATATTTTATAGGTCAAGGTCACTGTAGCAAGGTTAAAGGTCAAATCAAGGTCAGACCATGACGTTGCACACCTACACCCCCTAATCAATACCCCTACCAAGTATCAACTTCCTACACCTTACGATTTCTGAGATATAGCCCAGACAACATTTTATAGGTCAAGGTCACTACGGCAAGGTCAAAGGTCAAATCAAGGTCAGACCATGACGCTGCACACCTACACCCCCTAAGCAATATCCCTACCAAGTATCAACTTCCTACACCTTATGGTTTCTGAGATATAGCCTGGACAAGATTTTATAGGTCAAGGCCACTACGGCAAGGTCACAGGTCAAATCAAGGTCACACCATGACGTTGCACACCTACACCCCCTAACCAATATCCCTACCAAGTATCAACTTCCTACACCTTACGGTTTCCGAGATATAGCCCAGACAAGATTTTATAGGTCAAGGTCACTACGGCAAGGTCAAAGGTCAAATCAAGGTCAGATTATGACGTTGCACAACTGCACCCCCAAACCAATGTCCCTACCAAATATCAACTTCCTACACCTTACAATTTCCGAGATATAGCCCGGACAAGATTTTCAAACTCAAGGTCACTACGGCAAGGTCAAAGGTCAAATAAAGGTCAGACCATGACGTTGCACAGCTACACCCCCTAACCAATGTCCCTACCAAATATCAACTTCCTACACCTTACGGTTTCTGAGATACAGCCCAGACAAACTATTTCCCGCCGCCCGCCCACCCACCCCCCCACCCGGACGCCCGACCATCCGGACACCATGGGTGAAAACAATACCCCAACAGCCATTAAGGGCTGTGGGGTAAAAATCATCCTTAGACAAGGAAGTTTTCAAAAATTACAGGCCCGTTTCCAATCTAAACTTTATTTCAAAGATACTTGAAAGGGTAGTAGCAGCCCAGCTACATACTCACCTTGATGAAGCCGGCCTGATGACTGCCTTCCAGTTGGCTTATAGAAAACACCATTCTACTGAAAGTGCCCTCCTTAACATTCATAATGATATTCTTCTCAATATGGCCAAAGGGTCTGTAACAGCCCTCACCCTTCTAGATCTCTCCGCCGCTTTCGACACCATTGATCACACTATACTCCTGGACGGACTTAATGGTTACTATGGAATCAGTGAAATGGCACTTGGCTGGTTCAAATCATACCTGTCGGGAAGGACACAGTCGGTCAAGGTAGGCAGCACACTCTCAAATCCTGTTGCCCTTCAGCATGGGGTCCCCCAGGGCTCCGTCCTTGGTCCAATTCTTTTTTCCCTTTACACCAACCCAATCAGCTCCATCATTCAATCTCACAGTAGCATCAATTACCATTTCTACGCCGATGACACTCAGCTATACATTTCACTCTCTCCAGCAAATTTTTCTTACTCTGTACAAAAACTAAAAAATTGCCTAAACGACATCCAAAACTTCATGTTCACAAATAAATTAAAACTCAACCCTGATAAAACCGAGTTCATTTTGATAGGTTCGAAAAACAACCTTAAAAAAATTCCTTCCTCACTTTCCAATCAATATTCTTGGTAATCAGGTCTCACCAGCACAAAGTGTCAAGAACCTCGGAGTGGTGGTTGACTCCAATTTCACTTTCTCCGACCATGTGTCACAGGTCCTAAAGTCCACTAGAGCTCATGCAAGAGACCTCTACAGAATATGCCCCCTTCTGGACCTTAAAACATCAGTTCATTTAGCCATTGCCTTGGTCAGCAGCAGATTGGACTACTGCAATTCCCTGTTTCTATCACTCACAGACTTTGAGCTAAGAAGATTGCAACTAGTGCAAAACTCACTCTGCAGGGTTGTCATCCTCAAAATTTTCTCACATCACCCCTCAACTGAAAAAACTCCATTGGCTTCCAGTTAGGTATAGGGTACAATTCAAAATAGGCCTCATTACATATAAAATCCTCAACCAATGTCAGCCTGTTTACCTAAGAGAACTAATCCACCCCTACACTTCCTTCAGAAATACTAGACGAAGTACCCCTAAACTAAAGTTCCTTCATATCCCCACTTTTGACCGTAGAGTTCATAAATCAATTAAACACTTCTCAAATTCTTTTAGTCACTATGCCCCAGTTTTTTGGAACTCGCTCCCCTTCCAAATAAGAAACAGTCCCTCTGTCGCATCTTTCAGGAAACACCTCAAAACGCACCTTTTCAACTCTAGCTTCCCAACTTAGTCTCCTTCCCTCTCGGTTCCACCCACAAACCTGGTACACTGACCTTGAACGCCCCCTCGATTTTTGTTACTAGCGCACTGAGTTCCCCTTAGTGGGGAAGATATTGCGCCTGCAAAGCAGTAGATTAGATTAGATTAAACCAGAGACAGTTCAGCGGTAAGCAACCAGGAAGTACCCGATGTGAAATTGCCACAGCAACACCCCTAATTCATTGTCATTTCATCTTTATATGGTATGCAGAAATATATGGGTGCGACAATATAGAACAACTATTATAAAAATTTTACCTTCTTGTTTGTGCCAAGATGAAGTCTGTAACAAATAAAGTAGAGCAGAGGTTGATATGGTTACTTTACTTGCGTGTAGAGCTGTAGCACGACCCGACACAGAACTGGAGATTTGCATAAAATCTTTTTCTGTTGAATAAAACCTGATAAAATGACTGAAAATGGTTTAATGTAATTAGAAACAATTGATATTAAGCCTAGGATACAACATATACAATATGTGCACAAAATATATACTATATTTGATTGTTGAAGAAAATGAAACGAAACAGTTGTGGGAACAGTTATGTGTACATATTTGTATGATATTTGTATTTCATGCAAATCTCCAGTTCTATGTGGTGTTGTGCCAAGGCTCTACACATAAGTAAAGTAGAGCCGAGGTAACCACGTCTAACCAAATAGTGGCTTTCTAACAGTACACACCCGCCTTAAATACAGTATCTTTATTAAAAGTCAAGGACAAATGCTTCTATTTGCAAACAAAATGCGCGTTCACTGGTACTTCCAGTTTGCCGTAAACACAGCCGATAATGGAGATATATTGTCAAAATACATCGCTTTCAAAGAAATGCACTAAGCATATTCAAAGCATTGCTTTGAATGTTATTTGATACTTCTGTTGAAGAAGAACATAAACTAAACATCCAGATATAACATAAAAAATAAATGTTAAATATCTGAAACACAGGCATTTAGTGGAAGAATGCCACTACCAAAATGCCATGATAAACTTAGTTTCAATATATTTGTGGTAGCGTGGATGCGATTCGTGGGCAATCCCAGGAATCGTGTTTTATTAAAATGGCTGGGATAAATATTCCTGTCTGTTTGGTCAGTTAACTGGAGAACGGAAGTTGCTAACAGCCCGATGTTCATTGTTGATTGTTGTTGAGGCTCGAAAGGAAAGAGTTTTTAGAACGGTCAGTCTTGTGCTTGATTGTGGGTTTGCTGGTGTGATAGTTTGTTGGTGGATGCAAGTGTTAAAGTGGTGTGTGTTATGATTTAGTGGATTGCTTGCTTAAAACTAGCAGTTTGGGATTTGTAGTTGTAAATATTTTTCATTTAACCACTGACTGTGATAGGTTTATTTGGATTATTTATTAAATTATTATTGATAGTTTTCATGATCCATGTATTTTAGTTGTGATAAAATTATATTTCATTTATATTGATTTAATATTGAAATATAATTTTATTTATAAATGATTTGTCAGTGTTATATATTTTATATGTGTATTATAGGGGTGCAACGGTACCAGATTTTCTAGTTTGGGATTCTGTCAATGCAAAACCGTCCCGATTC
Source organism: Sabellastarte sp. h YS-2021 (assembly GCA_964017235.1). Lineage (NCBI taxonomy): Eukaryota > Metazoa > Annelida > Polychaeta > Sabellida > Sabellidae > Sabellastarte > Sabellastarte sp. h YS-2021. Next base: position 4,980,898 of record OZ024930.1, on the reverse strand, counting down.
CACGATAGTGTTGGGACTCGCCTCCAACTTTCATGGTCGATTATTTGTCCATTTTTCTGACCGATGATTGACCTCTAATCGATTATTTTACTCCATTGTTAGTCATTATTTAAGAAACACTTTCTGGGATAAAGTATAGGTCGATCCGGTAGAATAACGGTGTTCCGACATTTAGAATCTACTAAAAGTACTCACTTCCTGTAAATATGGCGGTACATGTAAACTCGAAATTCATGACAAATCTGTTAATTTGTAAAGTAAAAATATGTAAAATATATAAAAAATTAAAAATTATGAGGATGTTGAGAAAAATAAAGAAAGGTAAGATTTGAGCTTAATAATTGATCATTAGAAAACATTTGTAACTGACCGTGATTGTGCACTGTCACCGACAATCGAGCACATGTCTAATCGTCCACCAACTATTCCGGGATACCAAAAAAGTTTAAGTTTGAGCTTTTCCCTAATCGAACAGACCCACAAACAGGAAGTGATTTCCCGTAAACAAAAACATGGCAGTTTTTCTCAAAGAAATCGCTATAAATGCATTAAAATCTGGTGATAAATGAGATACTGCCTTACCAACAACTATCGCCACATAGCAATTATCGCCACTCTCGTAAACAAAGTTATCAGAAGTTGTGGTATTGGCGAGGTTTACTTCGGACCACTGGGTAATGGAAACCGTGGGAAAACAACACAAAATTGAAACATACTTAAGTAAATAGTGGAAACATGGACAAAAAAATAGCATCAGAGATGCTTGTACCCCATAGCCTGGGGAAATATTTTTTAACACCATGAGATATAGAAGTAGTGTTACAGTACAAAGTTCAACATACAATGTACTTTCAGAGCAGTGTAAGTTATATTAAGGTCCAAATAATGCTTAAGTAGAGAAAATAATATCTAAGGAAAATAAATGTATATAAAGATGAAGTATTAAAACAAGATAATTCAATAATAAAATGACAGCATTTATCAGTAAACCAAAAATGGCCGAATTATGGTTTGGATGTTTTGAATATTACCCATGCATACAGAAGTGGCAATACATTCAATGAATGCTTATGTGTGGTGTTGGAGAAAAGCCTGTGGCTCACTTGATGAAATTCCATCTGTTACAATGGGAACTTGCAAAAGGAAATTCTTAATGAATTCTAATATGACTTTAACTAGTGTTGGGAATCGCCTCCATTTTTCATGGTCGATTATTCACCCATCTTTCCAACCGATGATCGACCCATAATCGAGTATTTTACTCCATTGTTGTTGGTTATTTAAGAAACACTTTCCAGGATAAAGTATAGGTCAATCCGGTAAGAATAACGGTGTTCCGACATTTAGAATCTACCGAAAGCACCCACTTCCTGTAAATATGGCGGTAGACATAAACAAACTCGAAATGCATGACAAATCTGTTGATTTATTAAGTAAAAATTCGTAAAATATATGGAAAATATGTGGATATTGAGATGAATCAGGAAAGGCAAGATATAAGCTGAATATTCGATAATTAGAAAACGTTAATGACCGACCGCGATTTTACACTGTCACCGACGATTAATCGAGCACACGTCTAATCGTCCACCCACTAACTTTAACAGTGCTTAATCTGCATCAACAGACAGACCCAAAGGTGCAACAAGATTTTAAAGGTTAATACAGCAAGGTCAAAGGTCAATCAGTGTTACACCATGACGTGGCACACCTAAAACCCTCAACCAATGTCCCTACCAAGTATAAACTTCCTACACCTTACAGCCTCTGAGATATAACCTGGACAAGATTTTATAAGTCAAGGTCGCTACAGCAAGGTCAAAGGTCAAATCAAGGTCACACTATGACGTAGCACACCTACACCCCCTAACCAATGTCCCTACCAAGTATCAACTTCCTACACCTTACGGTTTCCAAGATATAGCCCGGACCAGGTTTTATAGGTCAAGTTCACTACGGCAAGGTCAAAGGTCAAATCAGGGTGACACCATGATGTTGCACACCTACTACTCCCAACCAATGTCCTCACCAAGTATCAGCTTCCTACACCTTACAGTTTCCGAAATATAGCCCGGATAAGATTTTATAGGTCAAGGTCACTACGGCAAAGGTCAAATCAAGGTCACACTATGATGTTGCACATCTACACCCCCTAACCAATGTCCCTACCAAGTATCAACTTCCTACACATTACAGTTGCTGAGATATAGCCCGGACAAGGTTTTATAGGTCAAGGTCACTACGGCAAAGGTCAAATCAAGGTCACACTATGAAGTTGCACATCTACACCCCCTAACCAAAGTCCCTACCAAGTATCAACTTCCCACACCTTACAGTTGCCGAGATATAGCCCGGACAAGGTTTTATACGTCAAGGTCACTACAGCAAAGTAAAATCAAGGTCAGACCATGATGTTGCACACCTACAGCTCCTAACCAATGTTCCTACCAAGTATCAACTTCCTACACCTTACGGTTTTCAAGATATAGCCTGGACAATATTTTATAGGTCAAGGTCACTACGGCATGGTCAAAGGTCAAATCGAGGTCAGACCATGACGTTGCACACCTACAACTCCTAACTACTGCTCCTACCAAGTATCAACTTCGTACACCTTATGGTTTCCGAGATATAGCCCGGACAAGATATTATAGGTCAAGGTCACTACGGCAAGGTCAAAGGTCAAATCAAGGTCAGACCATTACGTTGCACACCTACACCCCCTAACCAATGTCCCTACCAAGTATCAACTTCCTACACCTTACAGTTTCTGAGATATAGCCTGGACAATATTTTATAGGTCAAGGTCACTACGGCAAGGTCAAAGGTCAAATCAAGGTCATACCATGACGTTGCACACCTACAACCCTTAACTAATGTCCCTGCCAAGTATCAACTTCCTACACCTTATGGTTGGCGAGATATAGCCCGGACAAGATTTTCAAACTCAAGGTCACCACGGCAAGGTCAAATCAAGGTCAGACCATGACGTTGCACACCTACTAGTGGTGGGACGATTAGACCAACGTTCGATCAATCGTCGGTGTCATGGTAGAATTGCGTTCGGTCACTGACAACTTCTAGAAATCGATTAAATCTCACCCTTCTTTATGTATCTCAATATCCACATATTTTTTATATTTTGGGCAGTTTCCAGAACTCTCCTTCAATAAATTAACAGATTTCTCGCGAATTTTGAGTTTGTTTACAAACTACCGCCATATTTACCGGAAGTGGGTACTTTTGGTAGCTTCTATATGTCGGAAACACCGTTATTCTTACCGGATTGACCTATACTTTATCCCGGAAAGTGTTTCATGAGAATGGAGTAAAAAAGTCGATTATGGGTCGATCATCGGTCGAAAAAATGGACGAATAATCGACCAATAAAATTGAGGCGATTCCACTCACTAACACCTACACCCCCCCAACCAATGTCCCTGCCAAGTATGAACTTCCTACACCTTACAGTTTCTGAGATACAGCCTGGACAAACTATTTCTCGCCGCCCGCCCGCCCACCCGGACACCATGGGTGAAAACAATACCCCGACAGCCCTTAAGGGCTGTGGGGTAAAAAGCTGAAATATGCAAATTTTATCCAAATAAAATACAGTTATTAGATATTTTGTAAAAGGCAAATAAAACTATAACATTTATTTTGCAATATGAAAAATTGACCTTTATGTAATCTGTTGTCACTGACAGCTAGTGGGTGGACGATTAGACCAATGTTCGATCAATCGTCGGCGTCATGGCACAATCGCGTTCGGTCACTGACAACTTCTAGAAATCGATTAAATCTTACCCTTCTTTATGTGTCTCAATATCCACGTATTTTTTTTATATTTTAAGCAGTTTTCTAAACTTTCCTTTAATAAATCAATAGATTTCTCATGAATTTTGTGTTTGTTTATAACTACCGCCATATTTACCGGAAGTGGGTGCTTTTGGTAGATCGGAAATACCGTTATTCTTACCGGAATGAAATATAATTTATCCCAGAAAGTGTTTCATGATATATTGGACAACAGTGGAGTAAAAAAAGTCGATTATGGGTCAATCATCGGTCGGAAAAATGGACGAATAATCAACTATGAAAATTTAGGCAATTCCACTCACTACTGACAGCATGAGTTACTTTACCAGCCAATAAAAGAAAAACCTGACATTAAATATTTTGATTTTTGGAGATTATAAATAAATTAACCATCCCCATGATCATTAACATAAAATCACGTGCTTTATCTTTACACAAAATGGAAGAAACAACCTTCATTTATTTATTTATTTGGGGTTTTAAGTCGCTTTCAACACTGTACAGGTCATATCACAACAGGTAGTTGGAAGGGCAGAGGAAACCAGTACATACAGATCGTTAGGGTTCTGTACTGTAAACTGGCAACCAACGGCAAGCAACTACCAGCTTTCCCACTTGAGGCCATGCCGGGAATAGAACCCCGGCCTCAGAGGTGGGAGGCGCGAGTGTTACCACTCTGCCACCGTGGCCCCTAGAAACAACCTTCAAAACCAACTTCAAAATTAATGATATTATTGTCTACAAAAGTAATTTTATGTGCACACCTTCAAAAAGAATGTTATTTGCAATTTTTATGATACAATTTCAACAATTACTCAGTTTATTAAATTATCAATTTAAAGAGGACCAAGAAAGAAATAAAAAGCTTAGAATATGTTTTGAATACCTTTACTATTGGTTTTATTTTACCGTGGATAATAGACAACCATTTCTAAAATAAGAACAGCACACACACAAAAAAAACTGAATCAAATAAAATAAAAATGTAAATTATCTAATATATTTGTCTTAACATATTTGTACTTGTCAAATAAACAACATATTTTCAAATTTTAAGTTTAAAATATAAAAGGGACTGATGAAAGAAACAAAAATGAATTAAATGCGTATGACCGTGGAAAACCGACAACGCAAGGATACAGTACAGTAGCGGATGAGCGATATTAGAGGCCGCAAATATGGCAGAGGGACAAGAAAACAAAAGCCTACTGAAAAGGCGTGACATAAGTTACGTAGCATTTGCCATATTTTATATCCTTGTGGCTTTACCAGGATTCAAAAGTATCAAGACATAACCTTTAAAAGTTCCGACAAAAAGCTGAATCTCGAAAAATATCGCGAGAAACAGGTTGTTCGGTTGGGTACATTCTAACACTCGGACTTCTGTCCGACTTGGACTTCTATCAACGGGTGAAATCTGGTTGAAATACGTGTAGAGATTTTGCGAAATGTTTTTAGTTGGATCCAACATTTGAAATCATACGGGTAACTCAACGGGTAAAACCAGGTTAAATGTAAGGGTGAAATCAGGTTGAAATACACGTAGATTTTGCAAACTGTTTTAGTTGGACCCAATGGGTGAAATTATGTTGAAATTAATGGGTGAAATCTGGTTAAAATATATGTGTATTTTGCAAACTGTTTTTACTTGGAACCAACAAGTGATAGCAGGTTGAACTCAATGGGTAAGATAATGCTGAAGTATGTTTTAAGTTTGCTAATCATTCCTAGAGAGATAAAATGTTTTACCTATGTTACTCCAACACAGAGTTAGTTTTGTGTAATCATGGCATATTATATACTTCTCATTTACTACCTCAAACTATTGGTTCTCATGTGACAAGCTGAATTATCACAATAATATCCTATCATAATATCTGTTCAAAATATTGATTGAGCATGCAATTCAACTTCAGCACTAAGTATATAGTTATATATTATGGTCTCTTGTATTTTCCACCTAGATTTCCATTATTTTATCTTCATATAATAGGATAACCCAAATTTAATTTGATAAATTCTTGGTAATATGTTTAAACAAAATAAATATTTGTGAAGTGATCTTCTCTGTGCATGTCTATTTTATCCAGCGAAACATGTTAAATATTATATTGAAAATAGATATTGCAGTCAGAAAAAACTCTCAAGTTAAATCACAATGTTTTTTCCTCATCTCTCAAATTATTCATCTTTTGAATGTAATTTGAAAAAACACAACAAAGCTAAATGTGTATAACTTCACCACACTCCTGCTGCAGCTTAATTAGTTTTCAACTTTGACCACACCACAAAAGAGTGGACCTAGCTAGACAAGAACACACCATGCTATTGAAAAAGAGTAAACACTTCCTGTATGTGGTCCTGTCAGTAATAAGTTTCAGTCACAGACCAAGAAGTGAGTATACCAAGAAGGACCGATAAGATAAATATGTGAACCCATGAAACCACTGGCCTATATTCTGTTCACATAGTGATAAAATGTTATAACTAAAGAGCTTAGGTTCATGTTGCTTCTGACAAATGATTTTCTTATTCTATCTAAATATATTTGTCTTTTACATAGGAATGGCTGTATCAATTAAGGTCTTAGTTTTCAGTGTAGAATTATACTGTAAAAACAGATATCCTGTTTTATTTTTATCCTTGCTATTAAAACAAAAATATATATGAATTATTTTTATAATTAGATACCCAAATATATTGTAAATATAGAGTAATTAAATTAACTAATAAAAAGTATTCCTTGAAGTAAAATGCAAAACTTTAAAAAGGACACAGTAAGAACTACCCAGTAAACATTTTTGGGTTTTAAAAGCATTTGAAAGAAAACATTTTCTGAAGGTTAAAAAATGATAAGTACGAAACCCATTTATAATAGAATGTTTCTAAAATGTTTAAAACATACCATTAATTAAACATTTACTTGAAAATGCTTAGAAAACCATAAGATAGGGTTTACATAGGTTTTACAAACATTTTTTTGAACGTTTAAACCATTTTAAAATGTTTCTAATGTTTACTGGGTAGGAAGGGTGAATAAACATATTCTAGCTTTATCATTTTTCTCATGTCACACATTTTCTCACATTCAATATGTCTGTTATTCCAAAATATGACTACTCTTTTTATCAGAATCAAACTTGAATTTACTGCTGAAAAAGCGCACATAAATTTGAGGATCAATTTTTAACCCAACATCACCAAGATTTCTAGTCTAAAACATAACTACTGTTTAATGTTGACCTAAAGAGATTTAGTGTTGATTATTCTTGTGAAACATGACTACATTTTCTTGTCAGAAATCTGGCTTAGATTGAGCGTTGAAAATATGTCAGAATCAATTTTCAATGCTAAATCACAATTATTTCATCTCTAAAATATGATTACTTTTTCATGTCAGAAAACTTAGATTTAGTGTTGAAAAAGAGATATCCTCGCCTCCCACCTCTGAGGCCGGGTTTCGATTAGCGGCACGGCCTCAAGTGAGAAAGCTGTTAGTTGCTTACCATTGGTTGGCAGTTTACAGTACAGAAATCCTGACGAACTGAAGGTACTGGTTTCCTCTGCCCTTCCAACTACCCGTCGTGATATGACCTGTACAGTGTTGAAAACCCCAAATAAATAAATAAAAATAAGAAAAAGAGATATCAATGTCAGGATCGATTTTCCACACTAAATCAACATGTTTTCAAAGGTCTGTGCCTGCTGGGATCATATATGCTAGTTATTGGGTGTACAAGTTCACAATAGAATGTCTTACTAGATTTATTTATAAAATTTTCCTTGGAGACCCCACCTCGAGCCTCATGTTAACTCAAATTACAGTAGCAAGTGGTAACAACCACATTGTTTTCTTTATTTATAAAATATTGTTAGAATATTCTGGCAATGTAAAGGAGGGCTTCGCTAACAGTGATTGTCCAAAGCAAGCGTCGATGGCTAGGATGTTTTAATAAATAAAAAATTGCTAGAAAACACCCATCAGAGGCCTAACATCTCTTAGACCAAGGGAGGGGCTGTGTTATGCATCTAGTTAGCCAATAAAATGGATTAATTTCCAGTTTAGTTCAACAAAAATTGATCAAGGATTAAAGTGTATAAACAGATCCCCCTTCACCCGCACTTTCACCCAGATCATGCAACAAAAAATAATCTAATTGTTACATATATTGGACACTATATTAGTACATTGTATATTACATATATTAGGCACTATATTAGTGCATTGTTTAATTTAAGCTTTATGTTTATACATTGTCATAAAAGATAATTGTGTTGTTGGTTATTTTTGTGTGTTAACATTTAAAGTAAGGGAGTTATTGATTTTTATGTTTTAGTGTTTATTGATTTGTTCACAGACTGGGGGAAATCCCCCCCCCCCCCCCCCCCCCCCCCCCCTCAGTGGTTATGATAGATTTGGGGAAACCCAATTGCCAGTAGTTTCTAGAACTTCCTCATTTGGCCTAGATGGCTCAATCTTCTTTTGAGTTGGTTTTGTACAATTCCAGAGGAATCTGTGAATGTATATAAGGAATGTACATCTGACCACAAGTGAACTTTGTATTCGCTTGCTATAAGGAGAGCTATTGTGTTTTGGAGTATAATATATGCTTATATCACTGTGAACTTTTACTGGAGTGAACTGGATACATCATCTGGACAGATTTATTGTACTTTGGATATTTTGGATATTGTACATTCATATAACAGAGAGTGAATTTACTGCATTTTGGACATTGTCCACATCTTGGAGCAGACAGTACAGTTGTGTTAACTCTCTAAAAATCTCCAGACAGACATTCTGTGTGACTGGATATATAAAGAATAGCAGGACAAGAACCTTTTGTGTTGTTGAGTGTGAGACAGGTCACAAGATATAGATATCCGTGTGTGAGTGAACATTGGACAGATCACAGGACAGACCACAGGACATTGGATAGACCACAGAATATACTACAGGACGGATTACGGAACAGATTGCTGGATACGGCGGATAAACTTAACTCATAATCTCTGTGGTCAGGTCAGCTAGATCTTATTATTGTATTAGTGTGTTTGGTTAAGAGCATACCAGGTGACTGTAATCATTATTGTTGACTATTAAATAAATTTGTTAAGTTTAACTTTTTGCTTTTTCTGTTACAACTTGAAGACAACCGGTAATTGCTACCGTGCTTGCCCGTGACCGTAACAGGAAAATTGGGGGCTCGTCCGGGATCCAACCATTTGATTACAACCATTTGATCAACCGTTCAATTAACATTTTGAAAATCCATTTGATTTAGTAATTGGTTACAGTCAACAGTGCTCAAAATGGCTAGTGCTAAAGAGTTTGTACAGTCACCATCTATGGAAGTTCTAGAAACTTTTAAGAAAGATATGTTAATGCAAATAGCACAAGAATTACAGTTACAGGTGAAAAGGTCAACACGTAAACATGAACTTAAAAGGCTTATTGTTGAACAGTTGGTTGATGAAGATGTTTTACCTGATAGTTGTTTAGAAGTGTATAAGCCTCTACCGATGGAACCTTCTGGGCAATATGAGATCAGGCGATTAGAAATTGAAAGCGAGTTAAGACTTAAAGAGCTTGAAGCTCAACAGCGAAAAGAAGAGCTTGAAGCTCAACAACGAAAAGAAGAGCTTGAAGCTCAACAACGAAAAGAAGAGCTTGAAGCTCAACAGTGAAAAGAAGAGCTTGAAGCTCAACAGCGAGAAAAGGAACTTGAGCTTAAACATGAAAGAGAAATGAGAGCTTTAGAACTCAATGCCCGTAGAATTGCCCATGAAGAGTCCATTGCTACCAAATTTGATTTGGGTAAAAATGTGCGACTGGTACCACCTTTTAATGAGTCAGAGGTCGATAAGTACTTTCAACACTTTGAAAGAGTAGCTCAAAATTTGAAATGGCCTATAGACCAGTGGCCTTTATTGCTGCAAAGTGTTTTGAGGGGAAAGGCCCAGGAGGCATACACGGCTTTGCCAATTTCTGAATGTGTGGACTATAACTCTGTCAAAAATGCTATTTTGAAAGCATATGAGTTGGTACCAGAAGCATATCGTCAAAAATTCAGAAATTATCGTAAACAAGAAAGTCAAACTCATGTTGAATTTGCCCATGAGAAAGAAGTGTACTTTGACAGATGGTGTAATTCTAGGGAAGTAGGTACAGACTTTGAAAAACTTAGGCAAGTTATTTTGATTGAAGAGTTCAAAAGGTGTGTTCATGATGACATTAAAACCTATCTAGATGAACAGAAAGTTGAAAATTTGGCAAAAGCAGCAGCTTATGCTGATGATTATGCGCTAACTCACAAGTCCACTTTCAACAAGAATAAGTCCTTTGGTCCTGCTAAAAAGTCGTATCCAGAAATAGGAAAGAAATCTGAAAATGTAGCTCCAGAAAAGAGTTCAGATAAGGGTCAAACCTCAAATCAGACTATGAGTAAGGATAGGAAACCCAGATCCTTTGCTCCTGTTTGCCACTATTGTAAGAAACCTGGGCATGTTATGTCTGACTGTTGGCTCTTAAAGAAGAGAAGAGAAAAGGAGGCAACGCCCAACGCCTTTGTGTCTAGCAAGTCTAACTGGCGTTCAAATCCCAATAGAGCAGAGTCTAGTATTGGTTTAGACAAGTCTGAGATTATTAGGGAAGAGTTCAAACCTTTTGTGTCTGAGGGTTTTGTATCTTTGGAAAGTAGTTCCAGTCAGGTCCCCATTAAGATATTAAGAGACACTGGAGCTACTCAGTCCTTACTTTTAGAAGGTGTATTGCCATTGAGTGTAAGCACATCTACTGGTGAGAGTGTCATTGCTCAAGGTATTGAAGGAGGCTGTGTGAACATTCCCTTGCATAAGGTCAAGTTAGTATCAGACTTAGTTACTGGTTCTGTTGTTGTGGGTACCAGGCCCACTTTACCCATTAAAGGGGTATCTTTGTTGTTGGGAAATGATGTTGCAGGTGGAAAGGTAGTTGCTGATCCTAAGGTTACTTCTAAGCCGATCACTTTGGTTAGCACTGAGAAATTAGAAGAGGTTATTCCTGGTATTTTTCCCTCCTGTGCTGTGACTCGAGCTATGGCCAAAAAGGCCCAAGAAGAACCAAAAGATTGTAAACAATCTACAGATGTCTTAGTTGATTTGTCAGATACATTCTTGAACAACTATGACCATGACGTGCAGAATTTTAGTGATACTAATCCCAAGGATAGGGTAGATTCTGAAAAACAAGACCCAATTGACTGCAAAGATGTATCGCTTTCAAAATCAAAATTGATTTCAGAGCAGGAAAATGACCCTGAATTAGCTCCTTTATTCAAGTTGGTCTTGCCACCAGTAGAGCTAGATAAGGTCCCTGTAGGCTATTATGTTAGAAATGGTGTACTTATGCGAAAGTGGAGGCCACCAAATGTCCCTGCATCTGAAGAATGGTCAGTAGTACACCAGATTGTTGTACCAAAAATGTACCAAAGTGAGATACTGAAATTGGCCCATGAGTCTCCAATGGGTGGCCATTTAGGCATCAACAAAACTTACAACAAGATAACCAAACATTTCTATTGGCCTCAAATTCGGCACTGTGTGGCAGAATTTTGCAAGACTTGTCACATTTGTCAAATGGTAGGAAAGCCAAACCAAAAAATTCCTGTAGCTCCTCTCAAACCCATTCCAGCATTTGAGGAACCATTTAGCAAAGTGATAATTGACTGTGTAGGTCCCTTACCAAAAACTAAATCCAGAAACCAATATCTTTTGACCATTATGTGCGCCTCAACCAGATTTCCCGAAGCCATACCATTGACCAACATAACAGCTCCCAAAATCTCAAAAGCTCTGGTTAATTTCTTTACTCTAGTTGGCTTACCAAAAGAGATCCAGTCAGATCAAGGGTCAAATTTTATGTCAGGACTATTTCAACAGGTTGTATTTCAGTTAGGTGCCAAACAGATCAAATCTAGTGCTTATCACCCAGAATCCCAAGGTGCCCTTGAAAGGTTCCATTCCACTTTGAAGAATATGATTAGGACATATTGTTTAGACAATGAAAAAGACTGGGATGAAGGCATCAGCTTATTATTGTTTGCAGTTAGAGAATCTGTTCAAGAATCTTTAGGCTTTAGTCCCTTTGAGTTGGTCTTTGGCCATTCAGTCCGTGGTCCTCTCAAGCTGTTGAAGGAAAATTGGTTATCTGAGAACTCCGAGAGCCTAAATCTGCTAGATTATGTTTCAAAGTTCAGAGATAAGTTGAAGAAGGCTTGTGAGCTGGCGCAACAAAATTTGAAAAATTCTCAGTCAAAAATGAAGATGCTTTACGATAGGAAGTCGCAAAACCGTACTTTCAAACCAGGTGACAAGGTTTTAGTGTTACTACCTGTCCAGGGAAATACGTTACAGGCCAGATATCACGGGCCATGCAAAGTGTTAAAGAGAGTAGGTGACCTGGACTATATCATTGAAACCCCGGACAGAAGAAAGTCAACCCAACTATGTCATGTAAATATGGTAAAACCATACTTTGAAAGGGGTGTGAAAAAACCTGTTATGGTTACTGACTGTAATATAGAAAGTAACAGTAATCAGGAGCATGAAATATGGGACGACACTCCTGATCTTGATGTTGAATGTAAAATTAGGTTGAGTAATTCTGAGATCCTTGATGATTTGGAAACCAAACTGAGTCATGTACCACCAGATAAGAGGGTTCCACTTATTGAATTGCTCTTAAAGTATAAGTCAGTGTTCCCAAATGCCCCTAATAGGACAAATATACTCATGCATGATGTCGATGTCAGCGATGCCCGTCCGATCAAACAGCATCCGTATCGGGTAAATCCTATGAAACTCGAAAAATTAAGGCAGGAAGTGCAATACATGCTAGAAAAAGATATAATTGAACCAAGTCAAAGTAGTTGGGCATTTCCTTGTGTTTTGGTCCCGAAACCAGACGGTTCAATCAGATATTGCACTGACTACAGAAAAGTCAATGTTTTGAGTAAAACGGATTCCTTCCCTATCCCAAGGATGGAAGACTGTATTGATCGGATTGGCAATGCCAAATACATCACAAAGTGTGATTTACTGAAAGGATATTGGTGTGTACCTCTTACTGAGCGGGCCAAAGAAATATCAGCCTTCGTGACCCCTGATGGTCTATATCAGTACAAGGTGATGCCATTTGGCATGAAGAACTCCCAGGCCACATTTCAAAGACTAATGAATATATGTTTAAAAGACTTAGAAGGTGTTGAAGTGTATGTGGATGATATTGTCATCTTTAGTGATACTTGGGAAGAACATTTAAAAAGGCTTGAACAAGTCTTGTTTCGGCTCAAAGAGGCAAACCTCACTGTCAAAGAGTGACTTTGTAAAAGCCAAAGTTATTTACTTAGGGCATGTAGTAGGTCATGGAGTTGTGACACCAATCAAAGCCAAAGTCAAAAGCATCATTGACTACCCCGTTCCTGAAAATAAGAAAAGCTTAATGAGGTTCCTTGGAATGGCAGGATATTATAGAAAATTTTGCAAAAATTTTTCAGAGGTCACTGCTCCACTGACTGACCTACTGAAAAAGAATGTAAAATATCACTGGTCAGAGACTTGTCAAAAATCATTTGACAAAGTAAAGAACCTTCTCTGTTTAGAGCCCGTACTAACTGCTCCAGACTTCAGTAAACCTTTCCAGCTGGCTGTAGACGCCAGTGATGTGGGTGCAGGTGCAGTTTTACTGCAATGTGATAATGAAGATATTGAACATCCCATCTGCTATTTTTCAAAAAAATTTAATGTTCATCAAAAGAACTACTCTACAATAGAAAAAGAATGTTTAGCACTCATTTTGGCCATCCAGCATTTTGACATATACATATCTTCATCATCAAAACCCACCATTGTATACACAGATCACAATCCACTAGTCTTCTTGCACAAAATGAAAAACAAAAATAGAAGATTATTGAACTGGAGTTTAATGTTGCAAGAACACAATCTTCAAATAGAACATGTTAAAGGAAAGGATAATATCTGTGCGGACGCCCTGTCCAGAAGCTGTATTTAAAGTGTAATTTATATACCTGTAATTAGTAAGTTTATAAAGGTTATACATGGTACTAATTTTACTTTTGTATTTAGACAAAAATGTTTTGTAAAATGTTATTACCTGTGTTTGTATACATCATGAAAATCTCTTGTAAAATTTTGTAATCCCTTGGTTTCCAAAATTTTTCTTTAAGGGGGGAGGTGTTACATATATTGGACACTATATTAGTACATTGTATATTACATATATTAGGCACTATATTAGTGCATTGTTTAATTTAAGCTTTATGTTTATACATTGTCATAAAAGATAATTGTGTTGTTGGTTCTTTTTGTGTGTTAACATTTAAAGTAAGGGAGTTATTGATTTTTATGTTTTAGTGTTTATTGATTTGTTCACAGACTGGGGGAAATCCCCCCCTCAGTGGTTATGATAGATTTGGGGAAACCCAATTGCCAGTAGTTTCTAGAACTTCCTCATTTGGCCTAGATGGCTCAATCTTCTTTTGAGTTGGTTCTGTACAATTCCAGAGGAATCTGTGAATGTATATAAGGAATGTACATCTGACCACAAGTGAACTTTGTATTCGCTTGCTATAAGGAGAGCTATTGTGTTTTGGAGTATAATATATGCTTATATCACTGTGAACTTTTACTGGAGTGAACTGGATACATCATCTGGACAGATTTATTGTACTTTGGATATTTTGGATATTGTACATTCATATAACAGAGAGTGAATTTACTGCATTTTGGACATTGTCCACATCTTGGAGCAGACAGTACAGTTGTGTTAACTCTCTAAAAATCTCCAGACAGACATTCTGTGTGACTGGATATATAAAGAATAGCAGGACAAGAACCTTTTGTGTTGTTGAGTGTGAGACAGGTCACAAGATATAGATATCCGTGTGTGAGTGAACATTGGACAGATCACAGGACAGACCACAGGACATTGGATAGACCACAGAATATACTACAGGACGGATTACGGAACAGATTGCTGGATACGGCGGATAAACTTAACTCATAATCTCTGTGGTCAGGTCAGCTAGATCTTATTATTGTATTAGTGTGTTTGGTTAAGAGCATACCAGTTGACTGTAATCATTATTGTTGACTATTAAATAAATTTGTTAAGTTTAACTTTTTGCTTTTTCTGTTACAACTTAAAGACAACCGGTAATTGCTACCGTGCTTGCCCGTGACCGTAACACTAATAATAAATCTAAAAATCTGTATGCAGTAATTGTAAGAAAATCTTGGCTATGTATTAGTCAAAAAACTGTCATTGTAATAAATAAAATAGAAAGATATCATTGCTACCTCTACTATCGCCACTTGCTAACCTAAGGAACTGAGGCTCCAAGTGGGGGTTTCAAAGCAAATAAAAATTAAACCACTCAAAATAAAGCCAACCTGTCAGAGACCCAATCGTTGATGTGTGCACATTATATTCAGCATAAGGCTCCAGACTGGGATAGGGTGTCTTTGTATTTATAATATATTGCTAGAAATCACACTCCAGGTTCTTCACATTTCCTTTGCATAAATTGGATTTTGGGTGTAGTTATTTGAAGTAAATGTTAACATAGATAGAAAGGTTGCTTGCCTATAAAAGAGAAAGTCATAGGATCAGCCAATGAAGCTAACTAGTATGCATATCATCACTCAGGAAAAAATCCCCCTGTGGGTCCCGGGAAGTAGAATAGGCCCAACGTGTCCTCCTGTGTGTCATAAGACGCGACTAAATGGGGGAAATACAACATTAAACTTGAGCAGTTTTTTACAGAATTAATTTATACTTTATTTTTGTTTTGTTTATTTAATTGTTTTGAGAATTCTAGTCTGTTGATGATTTGTATTTGTTTTTATTTTATTTGTTTAATGTACAGTTTATTGTTTGTTCTAGTCATTTTTTGGACCTTATTTTGTCAATCTTTTTTATCCATGAATTCTATGTAAAATATTGTTTAATGTATTTTTGTTTTAATTTGTATACCTAGTCATGAGGTTTTTGTATATTCTTCATTTTAATTATTTGTATGTAGTTGTTTGTTTGTGATTATTATTTGATATATTTATGTTAGTTAATATATTTATTTGAAATAGTGCAGTATGACACATTAGTGTTCTTGCACTAAAATTTTAATTATCTTATCTTATCTCATGCAGGAAAAAAGGAGGGAATGTGTTATACTTTGTGAATCAAACTAATTGCCACATCTCCACTTAAGGGCAAGGGGATTGTCTGTGTTATGCATCAATTCCGCCAGTCATATTCATTGCCACTTTAGTGCAAGAATAGCGGACTAAAATATATATATATAGGCAATCCCAACTAATTGAACAGAAAGGTAACTGAAAAATAAAACACTTCAAAAATCGTGGCGTACACGCAATATCCAGCTTATTAATGTTATTGAGGAAACACGAGGCTCAAGGTGGGGGTTTTTACAAACATTTTATAAAAAGAAAGACGTACTGGCCATCATCACTTGCTACTGTTAATTGAGGAAATGTGAGGCCCCACATTGTACTTTTCTAGCAATATTTTATAAAAAGAAAGAGTTTCCATCGTGGAGTTATACACCCAATAACCAACATATAATGAGATCTCTCAGTTTACAAAATATTGATTTGTAACCCCTGTTACGGTCACGGGCAAGCGCGGTAGCAATTACCGGTTGTCTTTAAGTTGTAACAGAAAAAGCAAAAAGTTAAACTTAACAAATTTATTTAATAGTCAACAATAATGATTACAGTCAACTGGTGTGCTCTTAACCAAACACACTAATACAATAATAAGATCTAGCTGACCTGACCACTGAGATTATGAGTTAAGTTTATCCGCCGTATCCAGCAATTTGTTCCGTAATCCGTCCTGTAGTATATTCTGTGGTCTATCCAATGTCCTGTGGTCTGTCCTGTGATCTGTCCAATGTTCACTCACACACAGATATCTATATCCTGTGACCCGTCCCACACTCAACAACACAAAAGGTGCTTGTCCTGCTATCCTTTATATATCCAGTCACACAGAATGTCTGTCTGGAGATATTTAGAGAGTTAACACAACTGTACTGTCTGCTCCAAGATGTGGACAATGTCCAAAATGCAGTAAATTCACTCTCTGTTATATGAATGTACAATATCCAAAATATCCAAAGTACAATAAATCTGTCCAGATGATGTATCCAGTTCACTCCAGTAAAAGTTCACAGTGATATAAGCATATATTATACTCCAAAACACAATAGCTCTCCTTATAGCAAGCGAATACAAAGTTCACTTGTGGTCAGATGTACATTCCTTATATACATTCACAGATTCCTTCTGGAATTGTACAGAACCAACTCAAAAAAAGATTGAGCCATCTAGGCCAAATGAGGAAGTTCTAGAAACTACTGGCAATTGGGTTTCCCCAAATCTAACATAACCACTGAGGGGGGGATTTCCCCCAGTCTATGAACAAATCAATAAACACTAAAACACAAAAATCAATAACTCCGCCCTTACTTTAAATGTTAACACACAAAAAGAACCAACAACACAATTATCCTTTATGACAATGTATAAACATAAAGCTTAAATTAAACAATGCACTAATATAGTGCCTAATATATGTAATATACAATGTACTAATATAGTGTCCAATATATGTAACACCCCCACCTGGAGCCTCATCTTTCCTTAGGAAGCGGAGGTGACGCCCAAGTCAAAGTTGGGTATAACATGCCGTTCAACAGCCAGGGTCATATTGGGGCAAGCCCTTCCCAGCAGGCACGTAACTTTGAAATCTGCTTAAATCCAACATAGAAATCTGATTGAAATATGTGTAGATTTTGCAAACCATTTGTAGTTGGATCCAACCAGTGAAATCATGTTGAAACTAGGTTGAATTCAATGGGTGAAATCTGGTTGAAATACGTGTAGATTTTGTAAACCATTTGTAGTTGGATCCAACCAGTGAAATCATGTTTAAGCCAACGTTAAAATCAGATTGAATTCAATGGGTGAAATCTGGTTGAAATACGTGTAGATTTTGCAAACCATTTTGGTTAGATCCAACCAGTGAAATCATGTTTAAGCCAACGTTAAAATCAGATTGAATTCAATGGGGGAAATCTGGTTGAAATATGTGTAGATTTTGCAAACTGTTTTGGTTGAATCCAATGTGTGAAATAGGGTTGAATTCAAAGGGGAAAATCAGGTTGTTTACACTGTCTTACTTATTTGAATCATTGTAGCTTGTGTGTCATAATTATAGCTTCTTAATAATATTATACAATAACTATCCATCTACATATTTTACAATTTGGATACAACTTCAAAGTAATTAATTATTTCCAAGATGACATGTTTTCATGAATCATTATATATTCAATATTCTTTTTTCTGATGACATTGTAATGGCATATAATTTTGCATCAGCTTTCAAATATAACTGCTCAAGAAGTTATGTAAATCCATATTTTCCAACTAGATACCCATTTTATATCATTAATAGGACCAGTATTATTCAATGTCTTCAATTGAAACTCTTTTTGTTAAATTGTAAAATAAATTTATACTTTTTTCTTTCTAAATTCAAACATTTGTGACATTATTTATATCTTCAGTATTTTATCCAATCAGTTTCTTTTAAATGATTTATTAAGTTGGCTATAATTATACTGTAATTATAAAGAAGCTACAATCATGTACCAAAGCCACAATGCTCAGTTTAGATGCTTTGTCTCATACAACTTTGTCATATAAACTGAAAAAATATAAGAATAGCAACATTTGTAGAACTCCACCCATTACTCCCTACCTTAATTAGTTGTCAGTTCTGACCACAAAAACAGGCCTTAAGAAGTAAACACCATGCATGCAGTTGAACAATGGTAAACCCCCATTTCCACCCCTGCTGTGTTATCTAATTACTTTTAGTCATGAACAGGCCCAATATTCTGTGTAGCAGGGTACAGAAAAACCAGGAACCCCTACTACCTGACTGTTGTGTTATCAAATGTTATAGCTTAGGTTCTTTTGTAGAGAAGTTTTCAATGTAAACTTGCAATCTAAAAACTAGTTATTTGAGCATGGGAGCATTTGAGAAACAAATTCAAATTACTAAGTTTTGATGAATAAGTTTGAATTTATCTTTTTTTATTTAAGATAAGTTTGACTTCAAATCTTTTTTTAATTATCAGGAATTGCATTAATCAAAATATAATTATAAATGATAAAAATTACATTTGAGTGCATCAGTTGTGTTGTTCCTATAAATTTATAAGGAGAATGGATAAAAATGTACAAGTACATGCATACATAATCTTTATCATCTTTATAATCATAAGTCTAAAACTTAGTTTTTGCTTTACAAATACCTACAGATAAAAAACTATTGCAATAATAGTTTTTAAAAAAAAGAGACTCAATCAGCATATATCTCCATCCAGAAAAAGAATTTTCAATCAACGATCACTAGTCATTCGTTTCACAACATTCAATCTGTTTTCTGTTCAATAACATGACTAAGATTTCATGTTGGAAAACCTAACTTGCTTTAGTGTTGATTCTATATGAAGTATCACTACTTTTTCCAGTCAGAAATCCAGCTTTGAAATAGTATTAAAATTTTGTCAGTGTCAATTTTTCAACCAAAAATCACCATGATTTCTGGTCAAAATATCACTACTTTTTCATGTCAGAAAACTATAACTTAGCTTTAGTAGTTAATAATGCAGATTTCAACGTCAGGACCTGTTTTCAACTCTAAATCAATGACATTTCAAGGCATGTGCCTGCTGGGTTAGCATTTGGCATTTGTGGGATTCAAATCCACACAGAGGTGACAACCTGTTATCAGATGTTAAACTTGCTAACCACTAGGCCACTGAGGACCTCAGTATTGAGATATTGGGGTACAACCCCATAGTTTATTGTCCAAGGCAAGCAGCAATAGAAAGGATGTCTTTAATTTATAAAATATTTCTAAAAAAACGCCACCTAGAGCCTCATGTTTCCTCAATTAAAAGTAGCAATGAGGAAGGGGGGTTGGCCAGAAGTTCATATTGTTCAAGCAGGGATTGCCGGGGTGCCTTTTATTTATAAAAAATTGCTAGAAAACCTCATTAATGTTTATGTGCTAAATATTGAGTGCTCCACTCCATGATGGGATCTCTGCTAATTTATAAATTTTTGCTAGAAAACCCCCACCTGGAGCCTCATCTTTCCTTATTTAATTGTAGCATGCGATGATGGCCACAATATCATTGGTTCATAAACTTTATATTCATATATATAATTTACACAAACTTCCTGATTAATGCTATAAATTCACATATCATGTGAATAGTTTCTGATCAAAAAATAATTTATAAAAATGTCATCCGATCATGGAGCACCTTATTCAGCACATAAATGTTATTTAGGAAACATGAGGCTCAAGGTGGGCCATTCTGGCCATTACTGCTTACCTTGGAAAATAAGCTGCCGGCCTATATTTTATAAATAGAAAGAGATGCATGGTGAAGTTTTACACCAAATACCCAACATACCGTGGTATTGAAGTAATTGAGAAAACATGAGGCTCCAGATGGGGGTTTTTAGCAATATTTTTAAAATAAAAATACATCCTAGTCATCCCTGATGCCTTTGGACAATCACTGTCCCCCCTTCCCCGTCATGCCCCCCATCACTGCTATCGTTGCTTTACTTGGACTGTCGCTGCTATCACCACTGGCCATCTACCCATCCACTTTTGTCCAACTTTTAGGAAGAACCATTCAGTTGTTTCTAAAGCTTGGAACTTTAGTTTGGCAATATAGAAAACTGCTTAAATAATGTCCAAATATCGCCTAAATGAAAGACCAGATCTAGGTGAACTAGATCTAGCCCTATGAAATGCTCAAATACGGACAAATACGTAATTGTATTTCTACTTAAATACAGCAGAAATGTGTATTTGAATTTGTATTTGCCATTTTTAACTACCCCATATTTGTATTTAATACTTGTATTTGGATGTATTTGGGCAAATGTAAACATTGACATCATGTTTCATCCTAAACAATAAGTTGAGAGAAGACATCTTAAATAAGTGTCACCTTATGACAATGCATTGATAGTGTGTGTGCTAGAATTTGTGTACAACTATAATCCTCCTGTTGGTCCGGGGAAGTAGAATAGGCCCCAGTCCCCAAAGTCCCCCAACAGCAGTAAACAATCCATGAGGGTTACAGCTTTATTACATATACAAAACATTAGTATGTAAAATAATAATAAAATACAATACTAACTAATAGTTATTTACACCTCTTTGACGTTTACACAATTATTTAAATTAATACATGCATGTTAACAATCAGATGTTAAGATGTTCTAACTAGAGATTAACATTAAAACTAGGCCCAACGTGTCCTCCTGCCTATCATAACAGGCTACTAAATGGAAAAGGTATGACTATCACAGTACAATGCTGAGCTTGACTGGACTTTGTTGTTTGTTTTTACTTTATTTATGGTTTGTACCTGTTTTATTGTTTATGTACAATTTGTTGTATGTTATAGTCAGTTTTAGGCTCTTTTTTTGTCATTCTTTTTATGCGTATATTCTATTTAAAAAAATGCTTAATGTCTTTTTGAAATTTTAATTTGTAGATCTAGTCATGAGAGATTTTTTGTTTTATTGTATATTTGATCATGATGCACATATTATTTAGTTAAAGTATTTATTGATTTTATTGGTGCAGAATAACACTCAGGTGTTCTTACACCCAAAGTTTTAACTAACCTAACCTAAATGTACAACAATGAATGAAAAGAATATTTGTCTGCACAAATGTAATGAATGTGAGGTCATCTAGTAGGTACTCTTCTGGGTGAACATATACCATTAAATCATTATTTCTTCATATTTTATTTAGACAGGAGATTAATATAACCACAGGGTTTAATTAAATTTTTAAATTCTGATACTGTTTTTGTTATTTTTTCAATGATTAGAATGATAAACTTTGTGAATCAAAATTGACAATATCATAAATATTTGCAAAGGTATTTAATATTCATAGCTTTAGTTATACAAAAATAGCCTCAGGTGAATTTAACATATTTTAATTAATGGATTTTTCATAAATTTACCAGAAATATATGTGTGTGTGTCATATTAAATAGGAGAAATCAGTAAATATGCACATTCCCTTAAAGTTTCAATATATGTGTATATTTTGTGTTACCATTATGAAGCCTTTAATAGTTACATGCTATCATACTATGTTTTAATCGCAACTATTCATTATTTAAAGCTTTAAATGACATTTTGTGTCCCTTACAAATTTGTGGGTGGGTTTTTACAGATTGCCAAAAACATTTTTTATGATAGCATTTTTTAGTAGATATACAGGGGATTAGATCACTGAAAGAAAATAAGGATTACTGTCCTTTTCAGTGTTTCTTGGGAATGTAGGACGTTTCGGCCACGGACGTTTCGGCTCGGCCATTTTTGAGGGTGGACGTTTCGGCCAAATATATTTTTGGATCAGGTTTTCAATGATTAAACATGCAAATAATACAACTGTGATAACAACATTTATTGTACAACCTTTCCCACATTTTATAACAATAATATAATAACATTTTACACAATTAAGCTATATACATAAACTTCAGATCACACAATTCAGAGTCATTTTAAATGTTTGGCTGACCACCTCTCAGGTTATGGCTTACACCCCGAAGGAAGTCTGGTATGGACTTGCGGCCTAGAGATCTGTCCTCACAGAGATTGTGCAGTCTACCTTGAAGTTCGGTGTATACTTTCTTGATCCTCTTCTTTGGTCTCACACCACGCTCATCCTGTAGAAGTACAGCAGATACACGGGCACACTCTGCTTGCAAACACTCAATCAGTTTCCACACTGTAGGGTGGCTTTGGCCAACAAGGTTCACATAATTTGTGTCAAAGTACTCCAGCAGTGGGGTTGATTCTTCTGGAGCCGATTCTCTCAGGTAGGTCATCCCTTCAGACACTTCATGTAGTGGGAGAAAGGCTAGGGCATCAATTTGTCCACAAACGGAAATCATCATCACTTTCATACAGGTTGGTGAGGCCCAAGGACTGTATCTTACGCCATATTGATTGGGTCAAGTGGTAGAAGCAGTACTGAATAGTCACGTGTTCACCAAACACTGCATGGAGTGCCAGCTCGACACTTCGTTCAAAGTCAACTATTACAACAGAAGGATCAACTTGATCAAAGAAAATTGTGCAGACACTGCTTTCCTTAAACCATAAAAGGTTTGCTTTCACAGCTCTCCTTTCAAGTCACTTAGTGATATAGATTTTCCCTTTTTGGACACAAGGACATTAAAAGATGTTCTTATTATATAAATCTCCTAAAAATATAGATTTGGCCGAAACGTCCACCCTTAAAAATGGCCTGGCCGAAACGTCCGTGGCCGAAACGTCCTAGTCCGAAACGTCCGTGGCCGAAACGTCCGTCCACCGAAGTACTGACTTTTATCCCACACACTAAACACTAATAAATACATTTTTTTTTCATTTCGCACTGTACTCTTTTTTAGGCACTGACTTTTATCCCACACAATAACACACTAATATTTCACACCAATCACAACACTCCAATTAAAGCTTTACTATTTTAAACACTCTGATTAAAAAACTGACTGTTAGCCCACACAAAAAATCCACAAATGAGATTCATAATAAATATATACACCCCTACTTCTGCTCACTATATTCACACATGAAGCACCACACAATAACAACTCTCAAAATAATTCACCAAAGACAAACAATAATCACCAGTAATGATTGCAAAAGATTACTCAAGTAGATGATACTTGACTGTGTTACACAATGTAACTGATAACTTGGTGAAAGAAGTGGGATCATTTATGCCTAGCAATTAATTGCATTCAAGAAAGTTCAGTATAACTCGTTTCAACTTGTGATACAAAGCTACCAATTAATTGCTTAATAAATGTGACACTCAACAACCATTCAAATATTTATGCAATTAACCAAGAAATGCCATTATTTAGCACAGCCTAAACAATTGTGACATAAAAGGCCCCCCATTACTATATGCCTGTGGCTAATTCTATTCGACTCGAAACTCTATTAAGTCCAGTCAAGTGAATGTATGTTTGTTATCTTGTGCATGTAACTGATATTGGGATAAAATTGCACTATAAGTATTGCTTGAATGTTTTATGGGGATTAATATATGCAAATATCTTTGTACATGTACAAATTCTACTTTAAATAATGGTTTTTAAGGCTAAAAAGATTTGACTTTTCCCTATTTCCTAATATAGAAATTAATCAGTTTCACTTGTAAAAATTCAGCCAATCATTTCATTTCCTGACATATATAGCCAATATGCAACATATTGGTGGTCTAAGATTATGCCTTTGATTGCACAGTGTTGTTTAATTGCTCATTTTTTTCGTGAATGTTGCAGCTTAGTAACATATTTTTAATAGCCCAAATAAATTTGTCAGGTTCAAATGGCTCCAATAATTCAAGGTTGGGACAAATACAGCCAATGGCTATTAAAGTGACTATGTATGAGGTCCCTGACACATAAGTAAATCACTATGCATCGGGTCCTCCATATTTTACATTGACTTGTGTAACTCATCAAGTTATTAAATCAAATTCATATTCCAACACTAAATTACATTTTTCCCCAACAAAACCTCATAAATATTCATGCATGCACAGAAAATATGAGGTCATTGAGTTATAGTTGGTTTCCAAACAATATCCTATTAGTAACATGCTGCTTTAAAATCATTTATCACAATAACAATGGTCATATTTTGTGACAAATGGGAATAAACATCTGACCTGACTTTTAAATATTTCTGGAGCTTGACACATAGAGAAAATTTTATATTTCTGGGACCTGATGCATAGACTCTCCCAATTTATTTTTAAGCATCGAAATACAAACACAAATACATCAATTTTTAGGCACATAATACAAATACACACATGTTATATACAAGTACAAATGCAAATATAATTTACTTAAATATTAACATGAGCTAATTAACGAAAATAACTCAGATACAAAGGAAACTCAGTATCTCCATCAAAAAAGTTTGATTTATAAAAATACGATTCTGAGAAGCTGTTAAAAATATGTTAAATATGTGTGTTACAATAAATCTGCAACATTTGTAAAAATGTGCACTTACTGGTTGATTTACTGTCTTTTTCTCAAGTTTACTGGTGTTAGTTTCAGGAAATATACGAAATGAAACTTTGATGTTCACTGGTTGTGTATAAAATATACTGTATATAAAGTTTAACTTATGTTAATTATAAAATCAAAAAGTTTAATCTATTCAATAGAAGTTTTAGCTTACCTTTTAAGACAGAAAAAAGAGATTTTCAGTTAGTAGTTTCTTTATTTTATTTCAATCAATGATTGATTAATGTTTTGCCATTTTCTGGCTCATATATGATCTAAATTTAGATACTGACAATTTGATGAAAGAACCATACCAAGAAACGGTGGACGGACGTTTCGGCCACGGACGTTTCGGCCTAGGACATTTCGGCCACGGACGTTTCGGCCAGGCCATTTTTAAGGGTGGACGTTTCGGCCAAATCTATATTTTTAGGAGATTTATATAATAAGAACATCTTTTAATGTCCTTGTGTCCAAAAAGGGAAAATCTATATCACTAAGTGACTTGAAAGGAGAGCTGTGAAAGCAAACCTTTTATGGTTTAAGGAAAGCAGTGTCTGCACAATTTTCTTTGATCAAGTTGATCCTTCTGTTGTAATAGTTGACTTTGAACGAAGTGTCGAGCTGGCACTCCATGCAGTGTTTGGTGAACACGTGACTATTCAGTACTGCTTCTACCACTTGACCCAATCAATATGGCGTAAGATACAGTCCTTGGGCCTCACCAACCTGTATGAAAGTGATGATGATTTCCGTTTGTTCTGTGGACAAATTGATGCCCTAGCAGTTGTATTATTTGCATGTTTAATCATTGAAAACCTGATCCAAAAATATATTTGGCCGAAACGTCCACCCTCAAAAATGGCCGAGCCGAAACGTCCGTGGCCGAAACGTCCTAGTCCGAAACGTCCGTGGCCGAAACGTCCTACATTCCAGTACTTCAATCAGAGTGCTGTGATAGCCGAGAAAAAGTGTGGTTATTGCTGTTATTGTGTGGTGTGTGCAGTGTGCTAAGAGTGCTTTAATAGAAGTGTCGAGGGAAGTGTGATCATTAGTGTGAAGATGGCTTCAGTGTTTTCTTTGGGTTAAAGCTTCAGTGAAGGGGATGACGTCAGTGCTGCATTGGAGAGATATCAATAGGAAAGCTTCACAGTGTTTTTCAAAGAATTGAGAAGAACCACAGAGGCTCCCCAGATGAAGTGAGTCAACAAACCACTCAATACAGATCAGAAGTTTTATGAAATCAAGTACATCTGCCATCACGGTGGAAGCTACAGGAAGAACAAGAAGACCTACACAGTCAAGACAGGATGCATTGTTTCAGTTTAGGGTGTCTCTTGATGGTACAATGCTGCAGCTCAGGGACTGTAACCTCGAACACAACCACAAAGAATAGGAATAGGAATCTAGATGAGGGATCTATGAAGGAAGCCAACACAGGCATCCAAACAGGTCAGATTTGGTGAGGCAACACTTCTCTGAGAAGACTGGGAAGACACTATCACAACAGACATCCACTGCAGCAGGCATGCAACTTTGAAATCAGGTTGAATCCAATGTAAAAATCTGGTTTTAATATGTGTAGATTGTGCATACTGTTTGTAGTTGGATCCAGCCTGTGAAAACATATTGAAACCAACATTGAAATCAGGTTGAATTCAATGGGAAAATCTGGTTGAAATATGTGTAGATTTTGCAAACCATTTTTGGTTATATCCAACCAGTAAAATCATGTTGAAACCAACTATTGAAATCTGGTTGAAATACATGCTGATTTTGAAAACAGGTTTTGGTTGAATCCAATGCATGAAATAAGGTTGAATTCAATGGGTAAAATCAGGTTATTTACGTTGCCTTCTTTATTTGAATCATTTTATCTTGTGTGTCATAATTATATCTTCTCAATAATATTATACAATAACTATCCATCTACATATTTTACAATTTAATTCTTTCCAAGATGACATGTTTTCATGAATCATTATATATACAATATTCTGTATCTGATGACATTGTAATGACCCATAATTTTGCATCAGGTTTCAAATATAATTGCTCAAGATATGTAAATCAATATTTTCCAACTAGATATCCATTTTTATGTTATTAACAGGAAAGGTATTATTCAATGTCTTCAGTTGGAATTCTTTTTGTGAAATTTTAAAATAAATTTATATTTTTTCTTTGTTAAAAAACAAATAATTGGGACATTATTTATATGATATAAATATAAATTATATCTTCAGTATTTTAAGTTTCTTTTAAATGATTTATAAAGTTGGCTATAATTATATTGTAATTATAAAGAAGCTTATCATGCAGCAAAGCCACAATGCTCAGTTCAGATGCTTGTGTCTCATACAACTTTGTCGTATAAACTAAAAAAAACAGAAAAGAATAGCCACATTTGTAGAATTCCACCTATTAGTCCCAACCTTAATTAGTTGTCAGTTCTGACCACAAAAAACAGCCCTAAAGAAGTAAACACCATGCATGCAATTGGGCAAGGTTAAACCCCCACCTCCACCCCTGCTGTGTTATCTAATTACTTATAGTCATGAACAGGCCTAATGTTCTGTCTAGCAGGGTAAAGATAAGAAAAACCAGGAACCCCAATGACCTCACTGTTGTGTCATAAAATTTTATATCTTATGTTCTCTGTATAGAGAAGTTTTCAGTGTAAACTTGCAATCTGAAAACTAGTTATTTGAGCATGGGAGCATTTGAGAAACAACCTCAAATTACTAAGTTTTGATGAATAAATTTGAATCTTTTTTATTTAAGATAAATTTGACTTCAAAATGTTTTTTTTAATTATCAGGAATTGCATTAATCAAAATATAATTATAAATTATAAAAAGTCTATTTGGCTGCATCAGTTTTTTGTTGCTATAAATTAATAAGGAGAATAGATAAAAATGTAAAAGTACATGCACACATAACCTTTATCATCTTTATATTCTTTAAAAGTTAGACTTTATACCTACAAATTCAAAAACTATTGCAATAATAGTTCTTTCTAAAAGTTAGACTTAATCACTATATCTCCCTCTAGAAAAACAATTTTCAATCAATGATCAGTAATCATTCATTTCCCAACATTCAAAATGTTTTCTGTTCAATAACATGACTAAGATTTCATGTCAGAAAACCTAACTTGATTTGTTGTTTAGTTTTTATGAAGTATCGCTACTTTTTCCAGTCAGAAATCCAGCTTTGAAATAGTATTAAAATTGTGTCAGTGTCAATTTATCAACCAAAATCCACCATGATTTCTGGTCAATTATCACTACTTTTTCATGTCAGAAAACTAACTTGGCTTTAGTAGTTGATAATGTGGATTTCAATGTCAGGACCTGTTTTCAACCCTAAATCAATGACATTTCAAGGCATGTGCCTGCTGGGACATCACCTGGAACTTGAATCCACAGGATAAGTCAACATCAAGCTCTTCACCCATGCAGCTGTGTGACAGAGAGGAATCCGTCTATGAAGATGGAAGTTGTCCTGGACAACACACTTGTTGGTATATTTTTCCAGGACCCCGAAATGATGTCGGTCTTTGTTCGATTTCCAGAAGTGGTTTTGATGGATGCTACATACAAAACCAACAACAAAAACATGCTTCTATGCATTGCTGTGCACAAATAGGAATGGGGAAAGAATGTACACTTATACTTCCATAAAATATTTAAAAGTTAATTTTGTGGATGTTATTTCATATTATTATTTTGGGTAAAGTTCCTCCCTGTAAAAAGTGGTGGGCAAAGTCCCTTGTGTGCAAATGTCCTGTGGACAGATCCTTGTGGGCAAAGGTCTGTGAACAAGTTTATTTATTTCTATGATTTCAATATATCAGTGGATAGATGAAATATTATAAAACAAGATGTGATTAGACCTCAATAGATCAAGTTATACAATTTTTGTCTTTTTTCCCTTCATAATTTCAGTTGTCCTTCCAATCCTTTTATTAAGTAAATTAAAGTTGCTATAATTAAGATATGGTATAAATTTGATGTATGCTTTGTGCATATCTAATTAAATATCTGATACACAATTACAGAAGAGACAGCTACAAAAGATCCCCAACCCCACTGGGCAGCATAGCTCATTTCTTATCTGATACCATTAATTTACTTATGTTTACTTTTTGCAAATGAGACAGCTAGGGATATTGGGAGGGAACTTCATTAATAAGACAAAGGAAGTTGAGGAGTGTAAATAAATACAACATACATAAAAGGGATAACAAACATACTCATAAACCACCAATGGTCCAGTCTATGAATTTTCAACAATGTTACCCCAAATACTCAGGTAATGTTAAGAGCAACAAAAATTACATAAGCAACATATTTACAATATCCAACATGAAAATTATCTCCAAATAGTCATTAGAATCACTGATACTATATAAATGGTATGAGATTACAAACACTCTAATATAGATAAAAGGGGTAATAAAAATATTCCGAAATCACCAATGGTCAGGCCTATCCAATTTACAACCTTTACCTTATAAATCTCAGTTAATCTTATGAGCTTATAAGGAATGTCATGCTATACCCAGTGGGCACAGGATGTCATGTAGATATCTAAAGTAAGTCTGAATTGGTTCTGACACCAATTTGACGTTACTTTTACATCTGCAAAATCCTGATGCAATCCAGACTAATTTTAGACATCATTTTTAGATCTAAATTTAGATATCTAAATTGGATATATAACCAGATCAAAATTTGATATCATTTAATCGTCTAAATTGAACTGTATTGATGATCAGGTAATTATGCTTTACCTTGTTGAATATTTATAATTGGACCTTCAAATAGACAAAGTTACAGTGAAAATCTAGATAATGCTGTATTATTGCATCACTGTATTGTTTTTTACATTGTCTGAAAATGTATATCTCTTTTATATCTTTCTTAATTCTTTTTACTTGAATCTTAGTTGTTGCATCTTTGGCCTTCTTTTAATGCAGATTAAGCACTGTTAAGGTTTTATTGAAATTGAAAGGATTTTGACCTTGCTGTATTGACCTTTAAAATCTTGTTGCACCTTTGGGTCTGTCTGTTGATGCAGATTAAGCACTGTTAAAGTCATATTATAATTCATTAAGAATTTCATTTTGCAACTTCCCATTGCAACTTCCGCTCTTTACTAGGTCTTTTCTGAATGCAACCTGGTCATAGAAGTCTGTTAAGACGTAGCAAGGCTACTGCCAGACAGGTCAACTCAATTTAAAGGGTGCATATAAGCAGTCAGAATGATTACAAGACCTGACTAGATATCCTGAATAAGAGGATACTTATCCAACAGAGTTCCTTAGCCTGTGAAGTAGGCCTTAACCCTCTTCTCCAGAGAAACTTAAACACTACGGGGAATTCAGGGGAGATACCAGATCTTAAAAACAGTTCCCCATTCAAAATTAGTGAAGGAGGGACAGGAGTCCTCCTCAAGGCACCCGTAAAAACACTTAGGGTTTAGGCCCTATTAAATCAGCCTTTTCACCTTCCCCACAATCTAGAGGCTCCTACAGGAAACACCCCTATGGGGGTCAATCCATTCCAAGCAGTATCCATTGTTTTACTCGGGGGAAATCGAGTAGCAGAGGCTCCAGAGGTTGTTTTCGACCTCACTCAGGGGGAAGAGGGTGTGGAAGCCCCTCCTCCCAATAACTCAAAAAAAAAAAGCAAGCCTCCCTCAGTCCACCAGTAGGAGGTCTCATCCATTCTTTCAGAAGAGACTGGAAACAAATGCTCAAATAGTATGTTAAACTTCTTACCAATGGTTACATTCTACCATTCATCACCAGTCCGTTTAGCCAGAGTTCCCCTGATTCACTCAGGATACAAGGCCCATCAAAGATCCAACTCTGGCCTCTTATCCAGTCTCTTCTATCAAGAACACAATAGAAAGGATGGTAAATGTAAATCTCTCTAGTTTTACAGTTGCCTCTTCCTAATCCCCAAGCCTCACCAAGGGTGGATGCCAGTGACACCAATAAGTAGGCTCAACACCTTTTCTATTTGGAAACACCTGAATCCACTAATAAGGGAGATATTCAAGGAACATGATAATTCAGCAGTGGCGGCAGTGGGAAAAGTCAACATGAAACAAATAAGTGCCCTTTTCAAGAGATGCTCAATAATACTAGGCTAGTTTAGGGCTGAAAATTCCCCCTTTTACTGCAAGGAGGCCATAATTTCATTACTATTGAGACTTAAGGCTCCCCAGAAAGTATGAATGTTCCTTTTGCCTACTTTAATATGTGAAACCTGTTTGATTTTAAAACGCTTAAATCTCAGTGAGCAGAAGGATAAAACACAAGAAACGAAAGCCATAGCATAATTCATAATCACAATTTTAAGCAGACAGGCCTTCCTGTGAAAAAATTTAAAGTCAAGGACAAATTATGGAGTTATATTAGAGACCTTAACATGATCCTAAACTTTAATCTATAGACCTCAAATTTCCCACAAAGATCACATAGAAGTTCAAGACTTGTTAGACTTGCCATTTCCAAATCACAACGCAAAACATATGAAAAATTTACGAACAAGGTCACTCGGGAAGGGCGGAGGGGATATTTATGGGCCTAAAGTAAATTAAACATGTCTTCTTAAAGCCTTGATATTTGGAAAAGAACATATGAAGATATACCAAGATGAAATTTCAGCTCTATGTGTCACATAGTTTGCAGTAATTCAACCAAATAATATTCAATACATCACATAAATGTTTTGAAATTCTGACATATTGTAGTAATTCAGCCAAATAATATTCAATACATTAACACTTCTTACCATTCAGATAGCAATTTTTTTTATATATTAAATTTTCCATATTAATCTTGCACCAATTTTTTGCTGTGCTTAACCTACTCATCTATGGTTTGCTGTATAGACAGGTAAGTACATATAAGGAAAGGTAGGGTTCACCTTTTCCAAGTTTAATTTTTGGTCTTCCTCTAGAACATGCATTGAACTTTCTGGTTCTGCCTCTACTTTCTGTTGGTTGCTCGGGCAACCAATACCACCACTGACAACTCTGCCACATTACCAATTACTGTTGTCTCAAGTTTGCATTTCCCTTTCCTTGCCTTTTCCACCATACAATTTCAGTCTGGCATTTACCCATGTCTCAAAAGGGTCAACAACACTTTCTTGGCAATAAAAGGACATATTCATAGGATAATACACTCCTACAAACATGTCGGCTCATGGGTATCCTTGTTGTTGATCCTCTCAGGGGATGTCAGTATTGATCCTGGCCCTAAAACTAGCCTTTTAACTGGAAGTTTGTTAAACATCAGATGCATCAGAAACAAGTCTGAGTGGCCACAGTGGCAGAATGGTAACACTCTCGCCTCCCACCTCTGAGGCCAGGGTTCGGTTCATGGCTCTACCTCAGTGGGAAAGCTGGTATTTGCGTGTCGTTGGTTGCCAGTTTACAGTACAGAACCTTGACCAACTGTATGTACTGGTTTCCTCTGCTCATAAAACTACCCATATGACCTGTACAGTGTTGAAAACGACGTAAAACCCCAAATAAATAAATAGAAACAAGTTTGTTGCGCTCACATTGCTGTAAGTCGTAATGACGTTTGACAGGATCAATCATAACATTCTTTTTAATTACCTCAGGAACTGGTTTGGAGTTAATGGGACTGTGTTGAGGTGGATCAAATCCTATTTTTCAAACCACAAACAGAAGGTTAAACTAGGCAATAGCTTTTCAGATGCCTTTTCACTCCCCTTTTCACTTCCCCTGGGTCCCCTCCTTTTTACCCTTTACACTATCCCCTCAATAATATGATTTCCAGTTCCAATGTCACCCACCATCTATATACTGATGACACACAAATATATCTAGCACTTGACCATGGAAACAGTTTTGCTGAGCTGAGTGTCTTACTTGTGTTCAAAAGTGGATCGATGGTGTGAAACTGAAACTCAATCCAGAGAAAATAGAATTCATTATCATTGGTGACAGACAAGCCAGAGAGTCCCTCATCCCAAAATTTCCAACCCAACTTCTTGGAAATTCTATCTCCCCTACCGATATAGTCAAGAACCTAGGTGTTACTTTTGACTCTGGAAACACCTTTACCAGTAACATAACCAAGGTTTGTCGTGCCTGTTACTATCACGAGGACCTAAGATGAATCCACAAATTCGTGTGTGGAGACTGCAGCCTTGCTTGCAAACTGAATGATCAACACTGGACTTGACTACTCTAATTCCCTACTCTATGGAAAGTGAATATAATGTGGCTAAACTACAAAAGATTAAAAATGCCCTTTGCAGAATTGTTTTAGGTTTGAGAGAACAAGCAATGTCACTTCTTTTCTTCAAAATTACACTGGCTCCCCATTACATATCGCATCTTGTTTGAAATATATTCTAATTACTTTTAAGACCATCAAATTCTTCCAACATACTTATCATTCTTGATCAAAACGAGGAGCCTAAGTCATGGTAATCAGCTATCTCTTTCCTCACTTGTCCTAGAAAGGCCAGGTTTTGCAATGGCTTCCCCCCACTAATTAGAACAGATTCCCAAAATCAGTCCGATCACAGCACATAATAATAGGTTTTTGAAGCCAGCTAAAAATATATTTGTTTAGACTAGCATATCCTCACTGTATACCTCCTTGGTGGGTGCTAATTTGGATCTCGACCTGATACGTCCCTGGACTTTCCCTTTCTGATCTCGAGTGCATTAGAGGATGTTGTATCAATTTTGCCCTGTATAAATGTTTCTATTCTATAGTTTGACAGTTACAGGGCTTAAAAGAGGCAATAAATTAGGTCTCTGTGGGCATTTTAGAGTCTTTGAGATGACTTCCAGATTAAAACCAGACCTCAAACTTCCTACAGATAAAAATCATATTTAGAAATTATATCCAATATAGTTTGAGATTTACACAAAAAAATGTGTACTTAAAGCCTTAGGATTTGGCACATAAAAAACATATCAATATATTCTCGGATGAAATTTCAGGCAAATTAGCCACATTTTGACAGTTACAGGACTTAAAAGTGGCAACAAAGTAATAAATCTGGTATTTTCAGAGACCTTAAGGTGACCTAAAATTAAAACCGTAGACCTCAAACTTTTTCAAAGATCACATATAGAAGTAATATTGAATACAGTTTCCGATTTTTCAGACTTACCTTTTCCAAATTGTAGGGCAAAATGTGAAAAATTTACAAAAAGTTCATTCGCATGGGTATTTATCTTCTTCATACACAGGTTACATGTCATAGATGTTTGGCACATGCAAGGAAAACATATGAATATACTCCCAGATGATACTTCACCTAAATGAGACAAAGTTTGAACACTACAGGGCTTAAAAGTGGCAATTTTTAAGTAGATATCTGGGTAATTTTAAGATCTTGAGATGACCTTATAATTAAAGCTACAGGCCTCAAATTATTCAAAGATTAAGGTTACATATGAAAGTTACACCTAATAAAGTTTGAGACTCATCAGAACTCATCAGAGAAAAACAATCCCCAACCAGAGTCTTTATGGGCCTCAAACACAATTTTACCCCTAAACATAAAGTCTTGATATTTGGCATGAGAATATATTAATGCGATCTCCGATCAAATTTCAGCCAGATGAGCCTCATAGTTAGTGACTTAGAGGGCTATGTGTGGCCATAGGTCCATTTCAGACTTGAGGTCTTTATGCTCTTTATTATTGACAGTGTCATTTTTGGCCACCCTTAACATGTGTAGCAAGTTTGAAAAAATGTTGATCAGTTTGGAGTTATTGCATATACAAGGCACGTAGGTTGCGACAGTGCAACATACCTGAATCCAGTATATTGCTGACTTTTGTATGGGATATAATTAGATGGAAAGTATCTTTGAAGAAATAAGCTGAAATTCAGTATCGAGATGTAGGACATGGAACTATGTTTAAACGTGAAATCCAGTCATGATCTGGAGTTTTTCTTCAAATGAGCTAGTTTACAAGCTGGTGACAATCTTGTTTCTACAGTTAGACCAAAAAATTAGCATCAAGCAGGCTGTTGAAATGTTCAACATACAAATATCTGCAGTGATAACTTGATAAGGAGAAATTATTCCCAAGAAAACAACTGACAAGTATTTCTTCATTTTCAAAATGAGGCAAAATTAATTCTCAAGCAAGATAAGTTTATCAGAAAAATCCAACTACTTGTAGAGGTGGGTGAACCATGAGTAATGCAACAAATCTATAGCAAGGTATACCAAAGTTATTCGAAATCTAACCGTTTCCAGGGAAATTATCACTGGAGTATGAAAACTAAAATGTAAATTCTTTACTGTGAATCGGCACCTTAAATAAATTCTGCAATTAATTTTGGTATTATAGTTCTGAACTGAAAATACCTGCAATGAAACATAGAGAAAGCAAAGAACATTTTTAGTGAATTTACTATAATACATAGTTTTAAATAACATATAACACTGTTTGAAATGAAACAAGACCACTGTCGTGGTATGATCTCCCGCCGCACTACATCAAAAAGTAGGTGAACAACATATTTGACAAAACTCCTTTAAATTGAATAGTTTTGCTGTTATAAATTATTTAAATCAAAAAAGTCAAAGTAGCTATTACTGAGTTAGCTATGGACCTACAGCTTTCAAAATTTGCAATGAGTTATTTGAGAAAAAGTGGCTAAGTACAATACTTTTAAGAGATAATTCGCATTTACTCATTTTGAGTAGGTGAGTAATTATCTACGGGTCTGAAACTTCACCATGTGAAAGCTCTCCCAAAAGTAGAGGAGTTATTTTAGAAAAATTGGCTATCTGCAATACTTTTAGAGATAATTCGCATTTACTCATTTTGAGTAGGTGAGTAATTAGCTATGGGTCTGAAACTTCACCAAGTGAAAGTTCTCCCAAAAGTAGGTGAATGAGTTCTTCGAGAAAAATTGGCTATCTGCAATACTTTTAGAGATAATTCGCATTTACTCATTTTCAGTAGGTGAGTAATTAGCTATGGGTCTGAAACTTCACCATGTGAAAGCTCTTCCAAAAGTAGGTGAACGAGTTATTTGAGAAAAATTGGCTATCTGCAATACTTTTACAGATAATTCGCATTTACTCATTTTGAGTAGGTGAGTAATTAGCTATGGGTCTGAAACTTTATCAAGTGAAAGCTCTCCCAAAAGTAGGTGAATGAGTTGAGAAAAATTGGCTATCTGCAATAATTTTAGCGATACTTCGCATTTACTCATTTTGAGTAGGTAAGTAATTAGCTATGGGTCTGAAACTTGACCAAGTGAAAGCTCTCCCAAAAGTAGGTGAATGAGTTATTTGAGAAAAATTGGCTATCTGCAATACTTTTAGAGATAATTCGCATTTACTCATTTTGAGTAGGTCAGTAATTAGCTATGGGTCTGAAACTTCACCAAGTGAAAGCTCTCCCAAAAGTAGGTGAATGAGTTATTTGAGAAAAATTGGCTATCTGCAATACTTTTAGCGATAATTCGCATTTACTCATTTTCAGTAGGTGAGTAATTAGCTATGGGTCTGAAACTTCACCAAGTGAAAGCTCTCCCAAAAGTAGGTGAATGAGTTATTTGAGAAAAATTGGCTATCTGCAATACTTTTAGAGATAATTCGCATTTCCTCATTTTCAGTAGGTGAGTAATTAGCCACAAGCCTGAAACTTCACCATGTGAAAGCTCTCCCAAAAGTAGATGAATGATTTAAAAAGTAGATGAACAACTTATTTGAGAGAAATTGTGTAGCTGCAATACTTTTGAAGATATAAGGCATTTACTCATTATGGTTATCATTAAAAATTGACAAAGTAGCTATTACGGTTTGCGAGATATTTGTCATTTTTTCACATTTTCACCAAAACTAGCAATAAAGTAGCCATTACTCACTTGTACATTAAGCAACAGTTGTGAAACATAAATATGTTACAGTTCACAAAAAAGTAGATGAACAACTTATTTGAGAGAAATTGTGTAGCTGCAATACTTTTGAAGATATAAGGCATTTACTCATTATGTTTTTTTTGTTAACATTTATGTTATCATTAAAATTGACAAAGTAGCTATTACTCACTTAGCTATGGAGATACACTTCCAAACTAGTGACCATGTTGTAGCTGTGGAGATAGTAGCTGAACAACATATTGGAACAAAATTGTGTAGCTGCAATATTTTTGAAGATATAAGCCATTTACTCATTATGGTTATCATCAAAGTAGCTATTACTCAGTTAGCTATGGAGTTACAGCTGTGAAAATTCACAATACAGTATATCCAAAAGATAGGTGAACAACATATTCGACAAAAATCCTCTATATTCAATAGCTTTTGAGTTATAAGTGACTTGCGCAATGGTCAAATGTTAAACTTAGTATAGCTATTACTCAGTTAGCTATGGTGCTACACCTTGGACACCTCACCATGATATAGTACATGAAGGAGTTGTTGAACAACATATTTCAGGCCAATATTGTAAGTAACAGTTACAAAGACAAAATCAATTTACTCATTTTGCTCATTGTTAATAACAGAAAATAGCTATTACTCACTTAGCTATGAAGATAGAACCCTAAAAATGGTACCATCTTGTAGGCATGGAGAAAGTAGCTGAACAACGTATTTTACAGAAACACTCTAAATGCAGTCGTTTTGGAGTTATGAGCACTTTACTCAAAGTAGCCACCATTGCTATTACTCACTTAGCTATGGTCCTAGGTGTGAAATAACAGCATCAAATGAAAGGACATAAGCAATAAGGTCATAAAAAACATTGAAAAAGCCAAGGAGAAACAACCAGTGTGATGTACAGCCCTTTATAAAAGCGTGACACACACTCAATAACACATGAACACACGCACGGAATGCGTTTTATAATCTCCCGCCCGGCCGGCGGGAGATAACAAAATTCTCTAAATGCAATAGTTTTCAAGTTACAAATAATTTACTCAACAGTGAGAACATCAAAGTAGCAAATACTCCGTTTTGCAATGAGCTACAGGTCTGCAATTTTACTATGTTATAGCTGACCTAAAAGTAGCTGAACAACATATTCAAACAAAATACTGTAAATGCAATAGTTTTGAAGTTACAACTGATTTACTCAATAGTGAGAACCTGAAAGTAGCTATTGCTCACACATGTCATGAGCTACAGGTCTGGAATTTCACTATGTTATAGCTGACCCAAAAGTAAGTGAACAACATATTTAAACAAAATACTGTAAATGCAATAGTTTTCAAGTTACAACTGATTTACTCAACAGTGAGAACCTGAATATAGCCATTGCTCAGCTATATAATGAGCTACAGGTCTGCAATTTTACTATGTTATAGCTGACCATAAATTAGGTGAATAACATGTTTAATGAAAATACTCTAAATGCAATAGTTTTCATGTTACAATTGATTTACTAAACAGCTATACTCTGCAAGTAGCTATACCTCAGCTATGCAATGAGCTATAGGTCTGCAATTTTACCATGTTATAGCTGACCCAAAAGTAGGTGAACAACTTATTTAACAACTGATTTACTCAATAGTGAGAAACCGAAAGTAGCTATTGATTACATATGCAATGAGCTACAGGTTTGTAATTTCACTATGTTATAGGTGACCCAAAAGTTGGTGAATAACATATTCAAAGAAAATACTGTAAATGCAATAATTTTCAAGTTACAACTGATTTACTCAACAGTGAGAACCTGAATATAGCTATTGCTCGGCTATGTAATGAGCTACAGGTCTGCAATTTTACTATGTTATAACTGACAAAAAATTAGGTGAATAACATGTTTAAAGAAAATACTCTAAATGCAATAGTTTTCAAAGTTACAACTGATTTACTCAACAGCCATACTCTGCAAGTAGCTATACCTCAGCTATGCATTGAGCTACAGGTCTGCAATTTTGCTATGTTATAGCTGAGAAAGAAGTAGGTTAATAACACATTTAAAGAAAATACTGAAAATACATGTCTGTAATTTCACTATGTTATAGCTGATTCATAAGTACATAATTAACATATTAGATAAAATTCTCTAAATGCAATAGTTTTCAAGTTACAAGCATTTTACTCAACAGTGAAAACCTCAAAGTACCTATTACTCAGCTATGCAACAAGCTACAGGTCTGAAATTTTACCATGTTATAGCTGACCCAAAAGTAGCTGAATAACATATTTATAAAAAATTCTCTATTTGCACTAGTTTTCAAGTTATAAGTGATTTTACTCATTATGAAAGGTAATGAAAAGTCAGAAAGTAGCCATTACTCACTTAGCTATTGGGATGGGCATCCAAGTTACTCGCCATGCTGTAGCTATGAAAAAGTAGCTGAATAACATATCTTAACAAAATGCTCTAAATGCAATACTAGTTATAATCAAGTTATAAGTGATTTAGTGCTTGATTTCATGAATTTTAAAGCATTAAAACTTATTTTAAAAATTCATAAAAAAATACTGAAGAAAGATCCAGGCCTAATACTTACACAAGGGAATCTACTAGTGGTCTTGTACATATATGCAAGAAAAGAGAAAAATATATCCCTGCAATAGTAAGTGAGAAAATTGTGATAAAGTGTTGAAATTTTCACATTTTGGGTGGGGGTACCTCTCTTGTAAAGGCTCTGGGGAACAGACGAACAAACAGATCTGCATGCCTTGAACAATTTTTCATCCTCGATAGTTAAGGTATCTTTTAAAAACAACAGCATGACTCTGGGTCTCGTGGTTTTGGAGTTGTTCACCCGGACAGGGAGCCGCAGAGTGATGCCATAATGTCAGCTGACTGACAAGTCAGTGACGTAAAAAAACTGCACAAGAATCATCTATGCCTTATATTAAGGGAGTTATTCATGTTAGAAAATACTGCAGCCACAAAGGCTGTCCGAAAACAGCAGGCAAAACAAATAAGAGGTTCTAAGTGACAATTAATTAAAATGTGACTGTAATAAGTGTACTTGTAAGTAATTACTCAAGTACTTGTATATTTGACACCAAGTTTGATGAAAGTAAATACACCAATAAGCAAAAGTGAAATTAGTGCTCAACAATTAACTACAAAACATCTTACAAGCTTAAACTTAAACAAAACAGAATTAACAGAACATAAGAATTTACAGGAAATGTGTTGAGACTTCACCACTTCTCCCATAACAATCAACGAACAAACAAAATAACCGGACAGGCAAATTCAAATCAAGAGTGAAGCAGTTCATTCCCTGATAAAAGTAGACACTACTAAGAATATCAAATGTCACATGAACAATGAATAAAGCAATATCGGTATCATTGGCGTGAATGATAAACCGAAATACTGCATTTCATTTCGTTTAGGTAGAAATGACAAAATCTGCAAAGAATATATTTCAGTACCGGTTATTGAAAACATCATTAAATGAGCCTATTATGAGGCTTTCTACTGGTTAATACTTCATGAAAACAACAAAGAAGATATAAATTTGAGGAATCGTCTCACATTTTCGCTTTATTTTCATGGTAAATGAAGTTTATAAACTTCAAAATATCTCACAAATACAGATTTCCTCTTGACAATATATCTCATTTACGCTTGCTTAAAATTTTTCCCATATCTGTGCAAACTTTTGAAATCCCAGATTATGTCCCACAAACCGGTTTTTATTTTCAGAACCGGTCTGACCATTAATTGGTATTAAATAGAAATTTCAAATGCTAAATTGGCTTTCCATATATATTGTAGCTCTTGGATATCAATATTGCAATATTATTTCAATCATAAAAAGCCTCACTTCATAAATCAAAACTAAATCCAGGCTTAACCTAGCAACACATAGCACAATATTGTTGACAAGGGGTCCTGGGCATCCTCATATCATTTCACTTGG
This sequence comes from Sabellastarte sp. h YS-2021, assembly GCA_964017235.1. NCBI lineage: Eukaryota > Metazoa > Annelida > Polychaeta > Sabellida > Sabellidae > Sabellastarte > Sabellastarte sp. h YS-2021. Next base: position 4,939,946 of record OZ024930.1, on the reverse strand, counting down.
CAGGAGACATCACATGTCAAATCTGACAATGCCAAAAGATTTGTGGCCCATGATTTCCCAGAAGTTATTATATTCCACACCCCTGGTATCAACTAGACTAAGGACGCATCTGTGGCTAGATGCAAGATGTATCCACCGGAAAAGGCCAACTGACATAATTTCAAAGATAAACAGCATTTTTCAATAATAAGCAAGTTGTAAGCACTCTTAAGTTTGGCTATCCTTATTTGACTTTGAAGCAGGGGCCCCAAGGTCAAATCTGACCACATCTGAAGATTTGCAGCCCATGATTTCCTACAGGTTGATTCCACATTACAAAACTCCAGGACCAATAATAAGTGAGTTATAAGCACTTTTAAGTTTGGCTATTCTCATTTGCCCTTGAAGGAGGGGCCCAAGTTCAATCAGACCACATCAAAAGATTCATAGCCCATGATTTCCAATAGGTTGGTTTCACATTGCAAACTTCTAGGACAAAAAAATAAGCGAGTTACACACACTTTTAAGTTTGGCTATCCTTGTTTGACCTTCAAGCAGAGGCCCAAGGTCAAATCTGACCACATCAGAAGATTCGCATCCCATGATTTGCAAAAGGTTGGTTTAACATTGCAAACCTCTAGGACCAATAATAAGCGAGTGATAAGCATTTTTGAGTTTGCCTATCCTGATTTCCTATAGGTTGGTTTCACATTGCAAATCTCTAGGACCAATAATAAGCAAGTTATTAGCACTTTTAAGTTTGGCTATCCTCATTTGACATTGAAGGAGGGGACCAATGTCAAATCTGACCACATCAGAAAATTTGCAGCCCATAATTTCCTATAGGTTGGTTTCACATTGCGAACCTCTATGACCAATAATAAGTGAGTTAGAAGCATTTTAAAATTTGGCTATCATCGTTTGACCTTGAAGGAGGGACCCAAGGTCAAATCTGACCACATCACAAGATTCACAGCCCATGATTTCCTACAGGTTGGTTTCACATTGAAAACATGTAGAAGCAATAATAGTGGAGAGATGAGCACTTTTCATAACTGAAAAGAAGCCCCTGTGGTGACCATCTTGTTTTTCAAAATGAGGCCAAAAATATTTGTTTTTCAAAATGAGGCCAAAAATATTTTCAGTCAAGATTTTGTAATGATAAACATATCCTGCAAATTTGAAATCTCTACCTGTAATGCCCTTTGTTCTAGGGGGCCAACAAAACTCCTTGCTGAAAGTCGAAAAACGCCCATGGCGGCCGTCTTGTTTTTCAAAATGAGGCAAAAAATATTCCCAGGCAAGATTTTATGGTTATGAATATATCCTGCAAATCTGAGAAGTCTACCTATAATACCCTGGCCTCTAGAGGGGTAATGAGAAAATCTCTACACACTGTGATGCTATCCGGTGGATACAATAAATGGGACTGGATATACTTTTCAGTTTGCCAACCCCAACTGACCTTGAAGCTAGGGTCAAAGGTAAAAAAAATCCTGCACTACATTTGTACAGTGCTTAAACTTCTAATAGGTCATTTGACTCCACTTGTATGAAATGGGATGTCAAAAAGTCAAATTCTTAAACTTTGGAGGATAATATACAATATTATATGAATACACTTATGTTATTTTCACTATTACAACTAGATTGGGCCAACTCGGCGCCAACATATCCCCAGACAGGTCATCACTCACGCCACAGGTTTTGATCGGGAATTCTTTAAAACATAATTACCCATTATTATATGAACTTCAGCACATCAATCTACTCTGTTTATATCTTCCCAAGGAAGATGGTGTATCCCCAGACGCCGAATACATAACTCAAATTATATTTTCAATCTTCCTGCAATGATAACTCTAAACCTATTTTCAAAGTATTTAAATGATTGATGATTGAATGTCCATTCTAAAATAATAATCCCAAAAGAGCATATCTGTTTCTATATTTGTTGACAAATAAAATATTATTTTTAACTCAACTCATCCTACTTTTCAATCTTCCTTCAAAGTATTTAAATGATTGATGATTCAATGTCCATTCTAAAATTCATAATCCCAAAAGCGCATATCTGATTCTATATTTGTTCACAAATAAAATATTATTTAAAAAAAAATTATTTATATTATTATTTTATTATATTATTTTTAAAATTTGCAAATTGTTTTCAGTTATTCATTTCCTCTATACCTATATATGTGGTCCATATATATGCAACCTAAATATGTGACACAATCTCAGTTCTGACTCCCCTTTGTGTTATATGTAATGAAGCCCACCACCTCCCACCCCCACCCCTCTCCCCTTCTCCACACCTCTCTCACTATTACACAAGATCTGCAACCCCGTTGAGTTCTTTGTTTCTCATCTGATATCATTAAATACCTTTGTTTATTTAGTGTCACTCAATATAGCTGGAGGTCCCAGAGGTGGGTGGGGGAATCCGGGTGGGGGATGTGGGTTGGGACTACAAAGAGATGGAGTGCTACAGCATAAATGGTAAACAAACAATCTATATAAAAGGGGTACTCAAATACAAAAAGAATTGAGAATTTTAAGTATGTGATTATCAACTGAAATGAGTTCATAACTGTAGGAGCTGTGTCAAAATTAACTGAGGCAAGTTGAATAAAACTGGGCTAGTTGAGGGTTAAAAATCCCCTAGTTTTACTACATAAGGATATAATTTCATTAATATTGGGACTTAAAGCTCACTTAAAGTGTCCATTTTGTCTACTTGAATATGTTTAACCAGTTTCATTTTAAAAAGTTAAAAACTCAGCAAGCAGAGGTATAACACACAAAAACTAGAAATAGGCCGCCTTGTTGATAGTAGATGTGAATAGAAACAGGATAGCATAGAAGAACACACATTATCATGTGTAATGTCCACCCATGAACCTTTTGCCCAAATTGTACAGTAGTCTTACAAGACCCTGTTTCATTTGTAAAATATATCAATGATGCTTAAATATTTGTTAGTGTAGATGTAAATTATTTCAGCTTCATGCCTTTTTGCATTGGTTGGGTTGAGAATTTTGACGAAATCACTCTATCTTGCACGTTTAAGAAGATAGAAGCAAATTCCTGTTTTTCTATTTTTGGCAAAAATTTGAAAATTCAAAATGGCCGCCATTTTTGGGAAAAGGAAATTTTTTTGAAAATTGCCAAGAGTACATTTCTTAGATACCCTATGGGTCGAAAATTTCAACGAAATAACTCTATTTTGCACGGTTAAGGCCAGTTTGTGTTTTTCCATTTTGGGCAAAAATTCGAAAATTCAAAATGGCTGCCATTTTTGGGGAGGGGAAAATTTTTTGAAAATTGCCAAGAATACAATGCTCAAATACCTGTGGGTCGAAAATTTTGACGAAATCGCTCTATCTCGCATGGTTAAGGAGATAGAAGGAAATTTGTGTTTTGCCATTTTTGGCAAAACTTCGAAAATTCAAAATGGCCGCCATTTTTGGGGAAGGGAAAATTTTTTGAAAATTACAAAGATTGCATTCCTTAGATACCCTGTGGGTCGAAAATTTCGACGAAATCGCTCTATCTCGCACGGTTAAGGAGATAGAAGCAAATTAGTGTTTTGCCATTTTTGGCAAAAATTCGAAAATTCAAAATGGCCGCCATTTTTGGGGAGGGGAAAATTTTTTAAAAATTGCCAAGAGTACAATGCTCAGATACCCTGTGGGTCGAAAATTTCGACGAAATCGCTCTATCTCGCACGGTTAAGGAGATAGAAGCTAATTTGTGTTTTGACAGTTTTGGCAAAAATTCGAAAATTCAAAATGGCCGCCATTTTTGGGGAGGGGAAAATTTTTTGAAAATTGCAAAGATTACATTGCTTAGATACCCTATGGGTCGAAAATTTCGACGAAATCGCTCTATCTCGCACGGTTAAGGAGATAGAAGCAAATTTGTGTTTTGCCATTTTTGGCAAAAATTCGAAAATTCAAAATGGCCGCCATTTTTGGGGAGGGGAAAATTTTTGGAAAATTGCAGATTGCATTCCTGAAATACCCTGTGGGTCGAAAATTTCGACGAAATCGCTCTATCTCACACGGTTAAGGAGATAGAAGCAAATTTGTGTTTTGCCATTTTTGGCAAAAATTCGAAAATTCAAAATGGCTGCCATTTTTGGGGAGGGGAAAACTTTTTAAAAATTGGCAAGAGTAGAATTGTCAGATACCCTGCGGGTCGAAAATTTTGCCGAAATCACTCTATCTCGCACGGTTAAGGAGATAGAAGCAAATTAGTGTTTTGCCATTTTTGGCAAAAATTCAAAATGGCCGCCATTTTTGGGGAGGGGAAAATTTTTGGAAAGTTGCATAGATTGCATTCCTTAGATACCCTGTGGGTCAAAAATTCTGTCGAAATCGCTCTATCTCTTACGGTTTCTGAGATATTAGCAAATTACTCAAAAGTAGTACTGAAAATACACAATGAAGTACCTAAATGGCTATTACTCATGTACTGACAAAGCTATCAGTCCCAAATGCAATACCAAGCGAGCTATGGACATAACAATCTTGTATTCAAAATTGTAGTAAAATATCTTTAATTATTTTGGCTTAAATGCACGGAAACCAATGGGTACTGAAAATAGCTGTACTTAAGTATTACTCAGTAAGCAAAAGAGGTACAACAGCCAAAAGCAATCCCAAGCAAGCTACTGACCCAATAAGCCTGCATACCAAATTTGGTGACAATAGCTCTAATACTTTTCCTTTAAATGAGCGGAAACCATGCGTGACGCCGGACATCGGACGCCGGACATCGGACAACGGACATCGGACGGCGAAAAAAGCAAAAATAATATATCCACCCCCCAGGGGGGTGGACATAATAAGTTCTTAAAAGACTAAGATAGCCATAACATTATTAATATTCAAAATTTAAATAGACAGGCATTTCCTTTTAAAAATTCAAAGATTTCAGCTCTATAACCCACATAGTTTGCAGTTACTGGGCTTTAAAGTGGCATAATGTCCATAAATTGGGTTTCTGTGGGCATTTTACAATTGTTAAAGAGACCCTACTACAGATCTGAAACTTTTTGGGGGACATACATAACAAACAAAAATTATATATAATACAGTTTAAGACTTGTCACACTAAGCATTTCCAAATAATAGGGCAAAATACGGAAAAAATGTCCAAAAAGGCACTTGGGCGAGTGTCTATGGCCCTCATACACAGGTTAAATGTCTACTAAAAACCTTGATTTTCGGCATATGTAAAAAGGACATAATAATGCATTCCCAGATGGGATTTCAGCTCCATCAATCACATAGTTTAACAGTCACAGGGCTTAAAGGTGGTAAAAATTAAAGCTTCAGACTTAAAATTTGTCACATACTAAGATTACACATAGAATATGCATCTAATACAGTTTGAAACTTCTTAGACTTACCATTTCCAAGTTACAGGGCAAAATATGTGAAAAATGTCTAAAAATGGTCACTCGGGTGGGGATTTATGGTCCTCATACACAGGTTAAATGTCTTCTTAAAGCCTTAATTTTTGGCACATATATAAATAACATACTAATATCTTCCCAGATAGGATTTGAGCTCTATCAGTCACATAGTTTGACAGTCACAGGGCTTAAAAGTAGCAAAAAGTCCAAATATTGGGTCTTTGGGAGCCTTTTAGAGACCTCAATTTGATCTTCAAAATTAAAGCTTCAGACTTAAAATCTGTTACATACTAAGATTACACACAGAATATATATCTAATACAGTTTGAAACTTCTCAGACTTACCATTTCCAAGTTACAGGGGAAAAGATGTGAAAAATGTCTTATAAGGGTCACTCGGGTGGGTGTTTATGGTCCTGATACACAGGTTAACTGTCTATTAAAGGACTAAATGTTGGGGCACATATAAGAAAACACATAGATATATTCCCAGATGATATATAACTTAGATGAGAGACATAGTTTGAAAGCTACAGTGCTTGAAAGTGGCAAAAAAGTGCATAAATTGGGTCTCTGTGGGCACTTTTGAGACCTTAAGTCGACCCCTTTGGGTAAACCTACAGCCCTAAAATTTTCTACAGACAAGGATTACATATCAAAGTTATACCTAGCGCAGTTTGAGACTCATCAAAATTACCACTTCCAAATTATAGGGCAAAATATGTGAAAAGTATAGCAAAAAATCCCTAAGTGGGGGTATTTATGGGCCTCAAACACAATTTTCTCCTCAACTTAAAGTCGTGATTTTTGGCACATGTACTAAGAACATATTAATGTGTTGTCAGGTAAAATTTCAGCCAGCTGAGCATCATAGTTTGTGACCTACAGGGCTCTAAGTGGCCAAAAGTCCAATTTCTGACCTTAAGGTGGCCATAAGTTCTTTTTTACTGGGAGTTTAAGGTCACCTTAAAATAGGGATCTTCCTTTGGGCACCCTTAACATGTGTACCAAGTTTGAAAAAAAATTATTAATTTGTTTTTGAGTTATCGCGTCCACAAGGAAATTTCTACGGCGGTGGCGGCAGCGCGACGGACCTGAATCCAATATATCCCCGACTTTCGTCTGGGGATATAACTAAATCTATAGCTCTGTAGAATTCCATTATGTTTAAATAATATTGCGGTTGAAAGCATTTTTTAGAAAGAGTTCCTGAAAGCAGAAAATTAATGAAAAACCAGATAGATTTGATTCAGCAAACACCATGACAAAAGTTACCAAAATGCTTAAATGATTTTTAAATCAGATATAACTAGACCAATGCCACATCTGTGGCAAGATGCATCTAGTGGAAAAGGATGATCAATATGCTTTTCGATAAAGTACATTTTCAATTTCTGCAAAGTCTTTAGTACTAAGAGGGTCCAAGGTTTGCCCCAAAATCACTCTATCACCTAAAAAATATTTCATTACAAATGCACTTTTTATAGAAATTTTGAAAACTTCTTTTTCTTGGAAATTGTTCTCATATAAACTCCCTGTATATGGTTTCCTTCGACTTTGTCAGACATCTGACAGCTCTAAAGCAGTAACAAATGAGATATAACCAACAAACCAAAAAAAAAAAGAAATCTGTGACCAATAGCGGAGGGCTGGGGCTATATCTGACAAGCTTTCCAGACTCCCTGCACTGACGTAGTATTGGCATATATTTAAATGGGGTCACTTAAAATAACATCCTCCTACAGTAAGTAGTTTTGGCTGAGCGGTGATGTGGTTGTACCTGAAAAAAATTTATTTTTAATCATGTGACCTTCATAAAAGTCACAGGTCAAAAATAAGCCTGTGGAAAAAGTTCCCCATGCCTAAGGTATGTAAGTGGCACAAATGGTTATACAATCTGCCCACTAATAAGGGAGATATTCAAGGGCGATGATAATGTGGCAGTAGCAGCTGTGGGGAAACTCAACATGAAAGCAAATACTGTTAACTACCCTTTTCAAGGGACGCTTAATTTAGTAAACTTTTCATCCAATTTTCAAAATATCATTGATTTTTAACCAGTGCTGCAACAATGTAGAAGTTCAATAGTTCACTCATTAACTACCCCAAAAACCAAGTTTGGTTTAAACTACTGAAATTCAGACTCTCCAAAACATTTAAAAATTACCAAAATCAACAAAGATCCTGGTTTTTGCCCAAAACAAAACATTGTCTTTTATTGAGAATTTGACAAAACTTACCCAAGATAAATATGGATTTTGAATTTCTACCATATTTTCAACAAAGTGACAAAATTTTATTTTAGATTGCTTCATTTTTACTGGTTTTGAAACAGTTTGACGGTCAAACTAGATTATTTCAATAGTAGCTACTAGATTGTGATACACAATATCAAACCAAAAACTAGAAATAGGACACCCTGTTGATAGTAGATGCGAATAGAAACAGGATAGCATAGAAGAACACACATTATCATGTGTAATGTCCACCCCATGAACCTTGCCCAAATTGTACAGTAGTCTTACAAGACCCTGTTTCATTTGTAAAATATATCAATGATGCTTAAATATTTATTAGTGTAGATGTAAATTATTTCAGCTTCATGCCTTTTTGCATTGGTTGGGTTGAAAATTTTGACGAAATCACTCTATCTTGCACGGTTAAGAAGATAGAAGCAAATTCCTGTTTTTCTATTTTTGGCAAAACTTTGAAAATTCAAAATGGCCGCCATTTTTGGGAAAAGGAAATTTTTTGAAAATTGCCAAGAGTACATTTCTTAGATACCCAATAACTCTATTTTGCACGGTTAAGGCCAGTTTGTGTTTTTCCATTTTGGGCAAAAATTCGAAAATTCAAAATGGCCGCCATATGTGGGGAGGGGAAAATTTTTTGAAAATTGCAAAGAGTACATTTCTTAGATACCCCTTGGGTCGAAAATTTTGACGAAATCGCTCTATCTCGCACGGTTAAAGAGATAGAAGCAAATTTGTGTTTTGCCATTGTTGGCAAAAATTCAAAATGGCCGCCATTTTTGGGGAGGGGAAAATTTTTTGAAAATTGCAAAGATTACATTCCTTAGATACCCTGTGGGTTGAAAATTTCGACGAAATCGCTCTATCTCGCATGGTTAAGGAGATAGAAGCAGCAAATTTGTGTTTTCCAATTTTTGGCAAAAATTTGAAAATTCAAAATGGCCGCCATTTTAGGGGAGGGGAAATTTTTTTTTAAATTGCAAAGAATACAATGCTCAAATACCTGTGGGTCGAAAATTTTGACGAAATCGCTCTATCTTGCATGGTTAAGGAGATAGAAGGAAATTTGTGTTTTGCCATTTTTGGCAAAAATTCGAAAATTCAAAATGGCCGCCATTTTTGGGGAGGGGAAAATTTTTGGAAAATTGTAAAGAGTACACTCCTTAGATATCCTGTGGGTTGAAAATTTCGACGAAATCGCTCTATCTCGCACGGTTAAGGAGATAGAAGCAAATTTGTGTTTTGGCATTTTTGGCAAAAATTCGAAAATTCAAAATGGCCGCCATTTTTGGGGAGGGGAAAATTTTTGGAAAATTGCAAAGAGTACACTGCTTAGATACCCTGTGGGTTGAAAATTTCGACAAAATCACTCTATCTCACACGGTTAAGGAGATAGAAGCAAATTTGTGTTTTGCCATTTTTGGCAAAAATTCGAAAATTCAAAATGGCCGCCATTTTTGTGGAGGGGAAAACTTTTTAAAAATTGGCAAGAGTAGAATTGTCAGATACCCTGTGGGTCGAAAATTTTAACGAAATCGCTCTATCTCGCACGGTTAAGGAGATAGAAGCAAATTAGTGTTTTGCATTGTGTTTTGCCATTTTTGGCAAAAATTCAAAATGGCCGCCATTTTTGGGGACGGGAAAATTTTTGGAAAATTGCAAATATTACATTCCTTAGATACCCTGTGGGTCAAAAATTTCGACGAAATCGCTCTATCTCGCACGGTTAAGGAGATAGAAGCAGCAAATTTGTGTTTTGCCATTTTTGGCAAAAATTCGAAAATTCGAAATGGCCGCCATTTTTGGGGAGGGGAAAATTTTTTAAAAATTGGCAAGAGTAGAATTCTCAGATACCCTGCGGGTTGAAAATTTTGACGAAATCGCTCTATCTCACATGGTTAAGGAGATAGAAGCAAATTTGTGTTTTGCCATTTCTGGCAAAAATTTGAAAATTCAAAATGGCCGCCATTTTAGGGGAGGGGAATTTTTTTTTAAAATTGCCAAGAATACAATGCGCAAATACCTGTGGGTCGAAAATTTTGACGAAATCGCTCTATCTCGCACGGTTAAGGAGATAGAAGCCAATTTGTGTTTTGCAAAAATTCTAAAATTCACAATGGCCGCCATTTTTGGGGAGGGGAAAACTTTTTAAAAATTGGCAAGAGTAGAATTCTCAGATACCCTGTGGGTCGAAAATTTTGCCGAAATCGCTCTATCTCGCACGGTTAAGGAGATAGAAGCAAATTAGTGTTTTGCAAAAATTCGAAAATTCAAAATGGCCGCCATTTTTGGGGAGGGGAAAATTTTTGGAAAATTGCAAAGATTGCATTCCTTAGATACCCTGTAGGTCAAAAATTTCGACGAAATCGCTCTATCTGGCACGGTTAAGGAGACAGAAGCAAATTTGCGTTTTGCCATTTTTGGCAAAAATTCGAAAATTCAAAATGGCCGCCATTTTTGGGGAGGGGAAAATCTTTTGAAAATTGCAAATATTACATTCCTTAGATACCCTGTGGGTCGAAAATTTCGACGAAATCGCTCTATCTCACACAGTTAAGGAGATAGAAGCAAATTTGTGTTTTGCCATTTTTGGCAAAAATTCGAAAATTCAAAATGGCCGCCATTTTTGGGGAGGGGAAAACTTTTTAAAAATTGGCAAGAGTAGAATTGTCAGATACCCTATGGGTCGAAAATTTCGACGAAATCACTCTATCTCACACAGTTAAGGAGATAGAAGCAAATTTGTGTTTTGCCATTGTTGGCAAAAATTCGAAAATTCAAAATGGCCGCCATTTTTGGGGAGGGGAAAACTTTTTAAAAATTGGCAAGAGTAGAATTGTCAGATACCCTGTGGGTCGAAAATTTCGACGAAATCACTCTATCTCGCACGGTTAAGGAGATAGAAGCAAATTAGTGTTTTGCCAAATTCGAAAATTCAAAATGGCCGCCATTTTTGGGGAGGGGAAAATTTTTTGAAAATTGCAAAGATTTCATTACTTAGATACCCTGTGGCTTGAAAATTTTGACGAAATCGCTCTATCTCGCACGGTTAAGGAGATAGAAGCAAATTTGTGTTTTGCCATTTTTGGCAAAAATTCGAAAATTCAAAATGGCCGCCATTTTTGGGGAGGGGAAAATCTTTTGAAAATTGCAAATATTACATTCCTTAGATACCCTGTGGGTCGAAAATTTCAATGAAATTGCTCTATCTCACACAGTTAAGGAGATAGAAGCAAATTTGTGTTTTGCCATTTTTGGCAAAAATTCGAAAATTCAAAATGGCCGCCATTTTTGGGGAGGGGAAAACTTTTTAAAAATTGGCAAGAGTAGAATTGTCAGATACCCTGTGGGTCGAAAATTTCGACGAAATCACTCTATCTCGCACGGTTAAGGAGATAGAAGCAAATTAGTGTTTTGCCAAATTCGAAAATTCAAAATGGCCGCCATTTTTGGGGAGGGGAAAATTTTTTGAAAATTGCAAAGATTTCATTACTTAGATACCCTGTGGCTTGAAAATTTTGACGAAATCGCTCTATCTCGCACGGTTAAGGAGATAGAAGCAAATTAGTGTTTTGCCATTTTTGGCAAAAATTCGAAAATTCAAAATGGCCGCCATTTTTGGGGAGGGGAAATTTTTTTTTTAATTACCAAGAGTACAATGCTCAGATACCCTGTGGGTCGAAAATTTCGACGAAATCGCTCTATCTCGCACGGTTAAGGAGATAGAAGCAAATTTGTGTTTTGCCATTTTTGGCAAAAATTCGAAAATTCAAAATGGCCGCCATTTTTGGGGAGAGGAAAATTTTTGGAAAATTGCAAAGATTGCATTCCTTAGATACCCTGTGGGTCGAAAATTTCGACGAAATCGCTCTATCTCTTACGGTTTCTGAGATATTAGCAAATTACTCAAAAGTAGTACTGAAAATACACAATGAAGTACCTAAATGGCTATTACTCATGTACTGACAAAGCTATCAGTCCCAAATGCAATACCAAGCGAGCTATGGACATAACAATCTTGTATTCAAAATTGTAGTAAAATATCTTTAATTATTTTGGCTTAAATGCACGGAAACCAATGGGTACTGAAAATAGCTGTACTTAAGTATTACTCAGTAAGCAAAAGAGGTACAACAGCCAAAAGCTATCCCAAGCAAGCTACTGACCCAATAAGCCTGCATACCAAATTTGGTGACAATAGCTCTAATACTTTTCCTTTAAATGAGCGGAAACCATGCGTGACGCCGGACATCGAACGCCGGACAATGGACATCGGAAAAAGCAAAAATAATATATCCACCCCCCAGGACATAATTCTAAATGATATCACAGCACCATTCTTAACATGAGAATTGATTTTTCACATCAAAACAGATGTCAAATCCATTTTCTATTGATTAAAATTTACTTTTCACATAATTTCAATTAGTTTCAATACTTTCAAACATATTTTACTTTCATCCACCACCTGTATCAGCCACAATAAATACTTTACAGCTACCAATCACACCCCTATTTGTCATACAATATTTTGGCATGTTTATTGATGAAATAAGAAGTCTTTTGTGGCATGTTGAATGAACAAAATAAGAAATATCTCATCTGCTTTTTTGTTTCCAGCATTTATATCTGGAATTCCAGACTATGACGTATTCATTACGTTCTGCGTATCCACCACATTGAACACTAGGTCATCACCTGTAGTAACCACATACACCAAGTTATTTCCTCCTAACGCCGCCTGCACTCCCTGCGCCAAAGCTGGATCACTAGCCATGGATTCTATAGGTACCACTTGTAACTCCCCATCTGGATTTGCCACCCTCTCCACTGTCAAAGGTGTAGTATTTGTGCCGTCGAATTCTACGGCATTCTGATAAACCACTCTCTCCTGTTGGTCTTCGTTTGGATACATTACCACATGGTTCGGTAGTTCATCCACCCGACAACCCTCGTGTTTTAATGCATTCAGATGAGCCTTGAATCTCGTCTCACTGATGAAATACTTCATGCAGGTGGTACACACATACTCGCCATGCACCACCCCGTGTTTACGCTCGTGTAGGATCAAGTTGGACTTCCTGGCAGTGGTGTAGAAACACTGCGAGCACTTGAAGGGCTTGCAGCCGGTGTGGATGTCCTTGTGGCGCTGGAGGTCTTGCTTGGTCACAAAGGCTTTCTTGCAGGTCGCGCAGACAAATGGCCTCTCCTCTTTGCCCATGTGATACTTTTCGTGTCGCCTTGCATGGTGGGCATATTTGAAGGTCTTGCCGCAGCCTCGGCATTCATGCATCTCTTTCCCTTCTCGTTTGTGATCCATGAGAACGTGTCGCCTGAGTGCATCCTTCTTGTGGAAAACTGCATCGCAGCCCAATTCCTCACAAGGAAATGTTTGATTGGTGTGGCTACTGATGTAGTGATCACGGAATGACTCAAAATATCCATACTTTGCCGGGCACTTTTTGCACCTGTATGGTTTGCGCTTTCCATGAACTATAGCTAAGTGGACAGCCATGCGTTCCCGGACGCCCCGTAATTTACAATGATTGCAAGAGTACATCTTCACATTCGAGCTTACGTCGGCTAAAGTTGCTGCAGGTCGTTCAATGGCATCCTCAGGCAGATCTTGAAGTCCATCCTCATAGGTGAGGGTACCTTTCACATCATTAACGTGCGACTTTGGGTTGATGAAGGGGCCTGCCATGACGCATTCCATTAAGTGTTTCATATGTGCAGCATGGCTTGGAGAGCTTTCAGGACATTCGTCACTAATACAATGATAAATGGAGGTACCAGGTATCTCCTCTAAATTTTCTTGTTTGATAAACTTCAGTAACGATGTACCTCCCAAATCATCAAACTCCTCTGAATGTGTCATTCGAGCTGTCCTGGTGTTGTGGAATTTCCTGTCTTTGAATATTTTTCGACAGCTTTCCACGACGTGGTCTACAAGCGCTATTCTTTTGTCAAAAACCATGCCACAATATCGACACGCCAACATGTTTATGCTCCCTTCTGTCTTCTTGGGAGTTTGCTCCAGTGGCATGTGATGCACTAGCTCTGGTCCTTCGTAACTTTCTTCTTCCACCACATTTTCTTCTGTTATGATTTCCTCCTGTGTCTCGCGCGGAATGACCGGATATGCATTTTGTATGTCATCAGTTTGCAAAGTTCCTGTAACTTGGGTTTGTTCTGCAGAGCTGATCACTTTCAGACGTTTTGCTGGTGGACTCTGTAAACTATCCCCAGCATTCTGAGTCATCTGAACCATCTTCAAAATGGATTGAGAATCAGTGTTAATGCCATGGCTTTGTGTTAATGGATTACCAACTGGTTGGACTGGCGTGACAGGGGGGTCGGTTTGAGTCTGTCGGTGTTGATGTTGCCTAGCCACAGTGGGGGCAACGGTGACGTTAACAGATGCAATATCTCCACTCAGGGGAAGCTACAAATACATCAACAGAATGAGAAGGTTTTAAACAACCTCCATCATATGAACTTATATTGTCTGAATGTATTTTATTTTATGTCTAAGGTTCAATAGTTTCACTAAAATAATATTTACCTTAGTATTCACTATTGTACAAAAATTCTATTGCCAGAGCAAAATTTCAATTTTCAAGCATGCTCAGAAGTTCTAGTGCATATGTATCTAGTACTTACTGTAGTTTGGGCTGTTAAAGAAAATAGCAAGTACACATTATACACAAATTAAGTACAAAATTAAGAACAGAGTACTTTTTCTCATTTTAATTTTAATATTTTTCCAGATATACACTAGCACAAATTGTAAGCCGAGTCAATTTATGACATACATGTATTTCAGAAGAAGGTGAGGTATTATGATTTTGGTTTAATAGCTCAGGATTACATATCACTCAAGAATATAATGACTTAAGATGATTTTAGTGTAAAAACTATTACTTGTCCGAATTCAATGAGACATGATGTATACTAGAGTTAGTAGAGTAGGGACTAAAGTGTAATTTTGGTTGGGGGGTGGGGGCTGTTATAACAGGCCTACCAAAGAACGATATGTCCCTAGTCAAAAAGAATGATTCCAGCCACAACGATTCATAACAAAAGCACTCATTGAGTGCAGACTTCCACCAGTATTTTTTTCACATTCTGGATCATAAATTCATAACACCTAGAATTTTGCTGGGAACCATGTGAAACTTAGGTATATGATAGACATCAATGTGGGAGTATCCTATACTTTTAACTGAGCAATTGAATGATCAGTTGTGGAAGGACATACACATAGATTGAAGATTGATCTATCTCACAACGATCAAAGATCCTTCAAAAAATAATTTTGTATCCAGATGGGGTCCGCATCACCAGAAAAATAGAAATCAACTTTTCCTTGTGCCATTTTCAATATTTATTCGAAGTTTCATCAAAATCTGTATACAACTTTTTGAGTTATTTTACATGCAGGGGGAAAGACAAATGCTGTCAAAAACATATAATTGACAAAGATAAAGGTCACTCATAACTAGGGCTGTGAATGGTTACCCGAGCCTCGATAGACAAGTCGGTCTTACCTAAGTAGATACTTGTACTAAACCATGGCATTAAGTCGTGTCCATTTTAAGTACTCGAGTACTCACACCGTATTGCATTATCACCCGCAAAATCAAACGTTTGTGTACAATATGCTACATTTCTGGATTACCACCACATAATATCAATTAAAGATGTGAATTTGACTTAAAAACATATAATTTACTCTATATTTTATAATACATGGGTAAATAGAACGACGTTTTTCTTCAAAATTTTCATTACCATTTGTTTACAGAAGACTTCTGATGCTAGATATTAAATCCAGCAATTTCTCGAATTCGGGTCGGTTGTCGGAGTGCAGTTCCTCAGGGCTGTTTTATAGCACCCGTCCCAGCCCTACTCATAACACAAAGTCCTCATCACTCTTGGGGTGAGAAAAAAAAATGCTCACAAAGGTTTTAAACAGGAATACCTTTGATGGTTGCAGACATGGGGTCAAATGCATTCAAATGCATTTTAAATACTTATTGAAAGTATTTGCATTTGCGATTTTCAAATGAAAAGTATTTGCATTTGAAAAAAAACCTCAAATACTTTCAAATACATTGCAAATACAATTTATTCTGCAAGTGAAAGAATTTGCTGTTCTTTCTGTTCACAAAGCATATAAGTTTTTCTTTTATTACAATTAATGTTATGTATTGGTTAGCTCAATTTAATTTAGGCTTTTAATAATTATTTTTAAAAAAAGTAATAATAGGTTAAAAATATTCGAGCTTGTTGACTCACTAGATATTAATAATATTAATATGCTTCTTTGAAGATGTTTAGCTAATGAAAAGCACATTCTGTCAAAGAATGATTGATGCCTTAAAGTGATATTTCACTGATATCAACAAGTCCAAAAACAATCTATTGTCCTGCTTACATAGTATTTGCATTTAAATACTTTTAAAAGTACTTGACCCCAAGTCTGGATGGTTGTATCAAAATTGCTGTGATTACAGTGTAAACCTTCATGAATTTGGTCACACATTCAAATCAGATCACATTCCAAATCACTGGATTGGGACAGCTGGGAGGTAAACCAGTGAGAACAAAGGCAGGGTCGGTAATACTGTAATCTAGTACTAGTATCTAGGTATCCAGACCATTGTACTTGTCATAAACACTTTATAACCATCATATTGAATGCCGCAGAACTTGGGGAAAACATAAAATATTAGAAAAAAAAATCCTAATTTCTACAATTTGTAAACTTTTATCTCATATTTTTTGTAGATTTTAATACTTTGATAGGAATTTCTTTGAAAAAAATTGCCATGTTTTGTCTATATGAACTTTACTTCCTGAAAGTGATATGAGCACATATGCTAGAACACAATTTCTTTCAGTATCCCAGAAAGGAGTGGCATGCCATAATGGAAAATATGCTGCTGACACTGCTCTAGTGAAAACAGTGGAATTGGGGGATTAGCCATCTACCTGTAAAGCCAACTCTTCCACATGCATCACGATCAGACTCTCCAGGGCTTTGATACCAAGCATTTTTGCCACGCGATGGACATTGTGAATCACATTTAAGTCACTGTCAATGTCCACCTTATTCACATACAGAAACTGCAAAATGACACTCCATATGTCCCGGGTGACGCCTGCGATTCTAAGCGTCAGACCTTGTTTTTTCAGCAGTGCACGGCTTTGTTTGAGCATCAGCGTATTTCTCAGTACAGGACTCCCGGCAGCGAGGACACAGGCATGAGCCTGCAAGCTTGTTCCTGCATCATCCAACAGACTGACATCACAGAAGATAGCATGCTCCTGCAGCTGATGAAGAATAGGACAAATACCTGGATCTGAACTGATCCAAGTCAGCCCCGGCTCCTGCTTCATGGCAAATAAAGGTTTATTGTTCAGTGTGGCATGCAGCAGGTTTCACTGAAAATATACAACAAATTTCTGACACAATGAACCAACTGTCGTCCAACTGTGGCTTCTCTATTATCTCTAGATAATTTATGCTTTTGGATTAAGTCTGGACAATTAAGTGCTTTAGAAATGTGTATTTACAGTATATTTCCTATTTTTTGCTGCATTAAAAATGTGAAATACACTCAGAAATGAGGGGAAAAATCTAAGGTTAAAACCTTCAACCTATTTGTGCAAAATTTATATTTTTTGTGCATATTGTCTCATGACCTTGACAAAAGTTCATAAAAATTGAAACTTAAGCAGATAGAAATTATGGTGTTCCTATAACTTCAGCATACTAAGTGACTGATCCAGTATATACAATAACAAGAGGATATGAATTGGGACCCAGTATTTAATGTTTCAAATCTATGTCTACACTCTGCTGAAAAAGACAGTTAAAAATTTTACACCTTGGTATTCTCTTAATAAAACTATAAAATATAAATGGAATTTGAATGTCCTTGAAAAGTAGTTGAAAAGTACTTGGTATATTAGCCAAGTACAAGTACTTTTAATTTTCAGTTGTCAAGTACAAGTACTTGAAAATAGCATTAGAGATGCCAATGCGCCACAACCTGCGGAGACAGTTTTTGGTATAAATAATGAAATGCAGAGCTTACTAACAAAACGCATTTAAACAAACCTTATCACGACATTTGTTACAAGGTTTGTGCAATTTTGTTGTTTATACCACTGAGATCTGGAAATCTGGCAGGTCGAAATAACGTGTACACCACTTACTGCTTCCCGCCATTGCTTGGCATACCTTGAACTTAAAATCCCTATTTGTGGTTATTAACTGTTTCATATTGTAGATTTCTATTGATTAAAATATGCATTGACACTAACTATTAATGTATTTAGTGGTGGTGAACCAATTCACGCCTGTGTAGTGTGTATCTATTCACACCCACCCCTAAATTAATCAAAGACAGTTACAGTTAGACAATATATTAACTATGTATATGATCAATTTTATCATTACCTATAACATGGTAGACATATTTTCCATCAAAAACTATAAATCTTAAAAACTGAGGGTGGCCATGAATAGGTACATGAATTAGTCCACCACCACTAAACAACAAAAAGTCAAAACAATAAATGTTTCAACGTAAATGTTTAAGGGTTTATAAGGGGCGATCAAATTAATTGTATCCCCGACACGAAGTGGGGATACTATGGATTCATCATCGTCGTCGTCCACGCCCTCGTCCGCAGAGATTTCTTGTTAGCGACCTACAGTCCACATTTCTTTCCGGATTTCTTTCATATTTGGCAGGTGGCTTAATATGGTAGAGGACTCGACACCCTATCCTTTTGGTAGGCTTTATGTCTAAATTAGGCCTGTGATAGACAAAAATGTCTAAAATGTGGAATATTGCTTGTTAGCGACCTACAGTCCACATTTATTTCCAGATTTCTTTCATATTTGGCAGGTGGCTTGGTATGCTAGAGGACTCGCCACCCTATCTTTTTGGTAGGCTTTATGTCTAAATTAGGCCTGTGGTAGACAAAAATGTCTAAAATGCATTAAAAGTCATGAAATCATGCACTAAATCACTTATAACTTCAAAAGTGTTGCATTTAGAGCATTTTGTTAAAATATGTTATTCAGCTACTTTTTTCATAGCTACAACATGGTGAGTAACTTGGGTGTCTGTCTCAATAGCTAAGTGAGTAATAGCTACTTTTGGGCTTTTCAGTAACTTCCATCATGAGTAAAATCACTTGTAACTTGAAAACTATTGCATTTACACAATTTTGTAGAAATATGTTATTCGGCTACTTTTGGGTCAGCTATAACATAGTAAAATTTCAGACCTGTAGCTTATGGCATAGCTGAGTAATAGCTACCTCATTTTGAAAAACAAGATGGTCGCCACAGTGTTTTTTTGTCAGTCATGAAATGTGCTTATATCTCCCTTATTATTGGTCCTAGAGGTTTGGGATGGTAAACCATCCTATAGGAAATCATGGGCTGGGAATGTTTTTGTGGGGTTGGATTTGACCTTGGACCCCTTCTTCAAGGTCGTACGAGGATACTGCATTTGCAGTATTTCTTTAAATATGTTTTAACCTACTCTTTACACTTAAACAGTTACCTTGTTACTTTCCTTCATAATACCATTTGCAGGGCACAACTTTTTTGTCCTTTTCTTCTGTCAGCTTCAGAATTTCTTTTGAACATGCTGTTCAACTACCATTTACTGTACTTCTGTACAGCACTTTCCCTGATAATTATGCTTTCCTCTGATTATTACCTTCACAAATCAAAAATACTCAGTCAGCTGACACAGTGCCCGTTCACGGGCACTCTCCTCTTGTTATAAAAAATAAGTTTTATGTGTTTTATGCAAGAAATTATGTAGTATTTACTTTTTTCTTCATGTAAAAATCACTTCCTGGTTCCGATCTACGCAATTCTAAAAGTACAACTTGTGCTAGTGTCAATTCATATTTTAATGAACATAAGTCAGCACAGCTATACTTAAAACAAGCAAAAATAAGGTTTTTGTGTCCAGCTTGTTTAAGTTATGGCGGTGAGCAATATACTGTAGTTCTGCTGGCGCCATATCCTGGTTATGGCGGTGAGCAATATACTGTAGTTCTGCTGGCGCCATATCCTGGTACAAAACTACAAACCTTATCTTGGCACAAAATGTAAGTTAAAATATTTTATAAGAATTGTTCTTTTCTGCATACCATATACATGTAAATGACAATATATGTAACTTTTGATAGCTGCATGATTTCATGAATTTTAATGCATTAAAAATTATTAAAAAAATTTATTAAAAAAAAATTAAGACAGATCCAGGTCTCATGCTCACACAAGAGAATCTACCTCTGGCCTAGTACATATATGCAAGATATGAGAGAAATCCCTGCAATAGTCACTGAGAAAATTGTGATAAAGTGTTGAACTTTTCACACTTTTGGTGGGGGTACCCCCCTCGTAATATCTCTAGCAAACAAACAGACAGATTTGCATGCCTTGAACAGTTGTTCATCCTCGATAGATAAGGTATCTTTAAAAAAAAACAGCATGTCTCTAGGCCTTGTAGTTTTGGAGAAGTTGTTCATGCGGACGCCCACGCCGCAGAGTGATGACATAAAAATTGGACAAATAATTAAAAATAGGAATTACAATTCCTTAAAAACGAAATACTTGCTCTTAATTTGATATTTATTATAAGTGCAGCTTGTCCGAAATGAATATATTCTTAATCTTAAAATTAAAAAAAAAAACAAGGAACTAAAGGTCAAATAATGTACTTAAGATTAATGCATAATAAAGCTAATAAATGAGGCTGAAAAAAAGAATAGTAGGAAAATGGTTCAAAAATATGCAAAATATTAGGAAATAAGAACATAAATATATGAAACAATTTATTGAGGGCTTTATATACTATCCACCAGTTTTTTCTAAATATTAAGAAAAATAAGTCCATCAATAAAAAAATTTGGGATGAAATTACAAAAAAAAAAAACAAAAAAAAATTATGATTCCTTCTCCATTTCTCCATGGGTTTAACATTATAAATCGAACAGAAGCTTACATATTTGTAAGTTAAATATTTTTGGAAATATTGAAGAAAAATGCGGCCTTATTGATGAATTTGTTACACCAGTTAATCTACAACTGGACAAAAATGGGGGATTTATGTTAAAACTGCCACAAATATATCACACAAATTCTATATTCTTCATGGAACTTATTTATATAATTTATTACACTATTTCCATTACTACCTTGCTACCAATTATCGCCAGACAAAATTCAAATAGACATAACTTGAAAAAACGTACATCCCAAGTCTAGCAAATAAGGTAAAACCATTTCAACAGTGAATAGAACAGATACACAATGAAAAGCTTTCAAAATGTGTGGCCATTACTGAAATATGAATGTTTTATTTCCCGGTGGCGATAATTGGTACCCGGCGATAATTGGTAGCAAGGCAGTATACTTTTTATAAGATAAATGCATATATATACAGAAATCACATAAATTACATATTCGCTACTTCCTGGTTCTTCCGTCACAGACGTTTTTTGTTTATCCCGATACCTTCCCATAATGCTTTGTGAGAATCGGAATGCTGATTAGGCCTTTTTAACAGGGGGTATTAAGATGTTTCGACCCACCGGTCGTTTTGACTGTGTTTTTTACAGACGTTTCGACCTACTTTTATCCCTGGCATACTTCAAACTTGAGAACTCACAGCCATAGCACCCAAGTCATTAATATTCATGAGAAGATACGAGGGCGCAGATTTACCCTGGGATTTCCTTAATATTACTGCTTCCAGGCATAACTTGGCCGCCACCACGGCCAGTGAATTTCGTCAGCCCAGTGAAGTTTGTCACCTGCCGTAAAAACGCTCAAGGAAAGGCAATATTCACATTTAAATAAATGGAATAGCTTCTTTCAACGGCAAGGTATACATATATGCCATAACTGGACAGTAAAAACTCTTTTAAAATTATCATAAAACGCAGGTGACAAACTTCACTGGGGTGACGAACTTCACTGGCTGAGCAGTATAGTGGCATTCTACCAGTAAACGCCCATGCAGAAGTAAATATATTGAATTTAAATTATATAAACAGATTTTTATTTTATTCTTCTTCCACCAGATTGTAAAATGATGTACACAGCAATTAATAATTCAGGTGGATGTTGCTACATTTGTTTCGAAGCTTTATATTTTAATAATTTAACTCTATTATCGGCCGTTTTTACCGCAAACCGGAAATACCAGTGAACGCCCATTTGTAGACTTATAGAAGCATTTGTCCTTGACCTCTAACAAAGATATATAAGGTGGGCGTTCACTGGTAGGCGGGCGTTCACTGGTAGAAAGCCACTACTGCTCAGCCAGCGAATTTCGTCACCCAGTGAAGTTCGTCACCTGCATTTCATGACAATATTAAATCATTTTACACTTCATTCATATTGCTGAATTATATATTAACATTAGAAGTCATGGTTGCATGTGTTTAAACACAAGTATTACACCCATGTTGCAAACTCTGGACACTTTTTGAACAAATAGTGTAAATACACAACAGAAAATAATGGAATATCTGCTTATCCTTATCATATGAGAAGAACAGTGACAGTCTAGCAGTCACAGAAAATTATACTATATAAAATGCCTCCTTGTCAATTAAACAACAACAAATATGTATTTCTGGGATTTTCATTCTGTTTTTAACTCAGGACACTTTTAAAAGATATACTATTTCCTTAAATCAAAAGTTAAAGTGATTTTTATTATATCTTGTGTTTATTGATGTATTTTTACATTATACTATGTCATATAAAACAAAACATTACACAAATTAACAAGGATATACGTTGTGCCTAAGGGACATTGAGTTCAGCAACATCACTGTATATCTGCACTGGCTGGCATTTTAAATGTGTCACTCTATCATCTCAGGAATAATATGGTAAATATTATTCAAAAATATATTATTTTGGTGGGGTTATGACAAATACATAATGCTTACAGGACATCTCGCCCCAACTACTAACTCGCCCCAGAAAATTCGGGACAACTCGCCCCATATTATTATTGGTCCCAGAAAACAACTTACACTTGTATCAAACACTAATTAAGTAAATGACATAAAAAGAAGTTCATTACATTATTTATAAATCTTATAATATAAAAAAGTATATTATATAAATTCATTATTATAGTTAAATATAGTGTTGGTATCGAACGGGATTTGCTGCATCGATATTGGGAGCGATATACAGGGGTTTTATCGATCAATATTGAAAATTATCGAAAATAGGACAATGTTAAAAAGTCAACTCACCTTATATTCGGGTCATGGGTGATTTCCGGGAGAGAGCTTCCAAATGCTTTAACGAGTTTTAGAAGTTTCCCGAAACGTAAACAAATATGGCATTTCCGGTTTAGCGGTAAGTGAAATTAGACAAAAAATGATAGGAAAACCAATATATTTCTCAAATTTTATATTTTATTTACATGGAAAAGAGCCTAATTACGTCTATTTAGTTGTATGTTTTGATATTGATATTGTACCCTGCATTATCGATATCAGTATATTTAGCATGGATCGATAAATATTTCAATATCGATAAACAATACCAGCACTAGTTAAATATGATGAAGTAGCATGTCAGTTAATTAAATGCTTCATTCCACTGATTCTATCTCTAGTTTAAGTTCATCCTGGTCTTTCTTTTTGAAAATTGGTCTCTATAGTTTGCCACATTTTGAGGAAAATTCTTAAGTGTGTTTTTTAAATACATTTAAATTTCAAATAAAAATTCTGAAATTAAGTTCACTTATAAATGATTGAAATGCATTGAAATGCAAAAACATATAAGAATGCCACCACTGCTCATAATTTATTGCCAATTCATAACTAATGACCAAACCTAGCCTCCCTTTTGATTTCTTAATTGAGTAATTGTAACACCACTGAGCTTTAGATTTTGGTACTAAAACTTGATATGGGGCGAGTTGTCTTTTTCTTAAATGGGGCGAGTTGGACATTGGGGCGAATTGTCTCGATACCTTATTAATACATTGGTGGTATGATTATTTTGATGAAGTTTTTATCCCTTTTATGTTTGGGTGTCCTGAGTTAAAACCGTCCTGAGTTAACAACACAGGTGTACTGGTTTTTGAGGGTTTAAATGGCAGGTGACGAAATTCACTTTGTGGCGAAATTCACTAGCTGAGCAGTATATAAAATGGAAGCATCCATGAAGACTTGGGTGCTATGACCGCGAGTTCTCGAGTTTGAAGTATTTGATCTTCATCTATGCTTCCAAATTGGGTCGAATCATCCGGCAAAGTAGGTCGAAAGGTCTGGGAAAAAGCGGGTCGAAAGTCTGGTAATCTTTAACGGGACACCGTCAAACTGAATGGACGCGCAACTGATACTCAAATGTGCTGCTGCTGGATGAGGTCGATACAAGGCTGTAAAATTATAACTAAGGTGGATAAACTCGTGTTTGAGTAGCACATACCAAAAACTTCAGACAATAATTTGGCGAAAACAAAATCATTTATCAAAAACAAGACAACCAAGGAAGTTTCTGCTTCCTCTTTTTGGAGATTCTATATCACGGAACTCTAAATGTGCACCCCGAAAATATCTAAGATTGAGGAGAAGTGATTAAAATTAGGAGGAAAATTTGCCTTGTAGAGAAAAAAAATAATGTGTCATATGATTCAATGATTGGGAGGGGGAGGTCATGTATTTTCCCCAGATTCATTTTCCCCAGTGTCATCCCAGCAGGCACACGACCTGATTTCAACGTTGAAATCAGGTCGGTTTTTGGTTGATGATGTCGCACAACCTAATTTAGACTTGGTATCAACGTCATTATCTGACTCAGGATTCAATCAAAATTTCTGACTTTGAAATCAGGTTGATTTTTAGTTGATGATGTTGCACAACCTAATTTCAACCTGTTTTCAACGTCAGTAACTGACCTTGAATCAACTCAACTATGATGATGTCATAATGATGTCATGTGTGACATCACATGTGATGTCATACAAGATGGCAGTGAGCAATAATATGGGATTTTAGGGAACTTTGTCAAAAAGTATCTTGGGATGGGGTATCCAATACTCATAATTCACTGACCCCTCAATTTTTGACCCATTAGTTTATAATTTTAGACATAAAAACACCATTTTCACTATAAATTTACCCTCATGTAGCTTGTTATCTGGCATCATTATAATAATTATTTTCACTATTATCATTATTATTCCTGGATACCATATCATATTTACACCCATTATTATTGTTACCACCTGTCAACCACTATGATGTCATTGGTCATATGACTGCTTAGGGATTTCCAATTAGGCTCCGCCCACTACCTTTCCATTACCCATTATGTGACCTATGATGTCACTGGTCATTTGAGCGGTCAAGGATTCCCCCTAGGCTCTGCCCACTACCAATAAATCACGACCTGAATTCAACCTGAATTCAACATAATTTCAACTTGATTTCAACGTCACATGGTGATTCTGGACCATGTTTGCAAAACCAACCTGGATTCAATGTCTAACCCTGACCAGTAATTCAACGTTGAATCAACATTGACGTTCCTGCTGGGATTGCACCTAGGTTCAATACTCTTTTCCTTATATACTACTAGTACTCCCCTCAGCAAGTCATGCAAAATCATCCCAGCATAGGTTTCCACTTTTATGCAGACAATATGCAGTTATATGTTCATCTCACACATAAGAATGTGACTCATGTCTTTGATTTTTATTTATTTATTTGGGGTTTTACGTCGCTTTCAACACTGTACAGGTCATATCACGACGGGTAGTTGGAAGGGCAGAGGAAACCAGTACATAGAGTTCGCTAGGGTTCTGTACTGTAAACTGCCGACCAACGGCAAGCAACTACCAGCTTTCCCACTTGAGGCCATGACGGGGATCGAACCCCCGGCCTCAGAGGTGGGAGGCGAGAGTATTACCACTCTGCCACCGTGGCCCCCTCATGTCTTTGAAAGGTTGAAAAGTTGCTTGAATTATGTCAAAAAGTGGTTGTCTGCAAATAAGTTGAAGCTAAACCTAGATTTAGATAAAACTGAATTCATTATTTTGGTTCAAAAATATAATGTAAAAATGCATCAAATCTTTTCCAGTTAATATTCTTGGTACTTTTCTCTCTCCTGTAGGGGCAGTCAGGAACCTTGGTGTATGGTTTGATAGTGATTTTTCCTTTTCGCAATTCTTAGTTGGCTCCAATCAGCATCTCAAAGGTAATCTGACACATTATGCTGCTCTTATGACTGCGAATGCTTTGGTTGAGAGTCTACCTGACTACTATAATTCCTTGCTTAGGAGTCTCTCAGCTCTTGATCTTTCTAAGCTGCAATGTATTCAAAACAGTCTGGCTAGAATTGCGTACTAAGTATTCACACATCACTCCTGTTAGGAATGCTCTCCATTGGTTGCCTACTGAACACAATTCCATATTCAAGACTGCGTTACATGTGTAGAAGTTCCTACATAGTGGTCATCTAAAATATTTTATACCTTTCCTTAAACCTAGACATAGCGTTTATAACATAAGAAAGAAGCTCAAAACCTGTCTCTTGCACAAACATATCCACCATAAAATCTACTTTTTCCAGTTTCTTTCCATGGGCTGGCCCTTGCTATGTCTCAGGTTAATGATTATAGTTTTCTACTTTTTCTGTTTGGTGCACCTAGAGTCTGTGATTAGATGTAGATTAAGCGCTACAAAAATACTATTAGAATTAGAGCTTATGTTGATGAATTGTAAGGTGGATTGTATATATTCATTAAGGCTTTGATAGCTATATTGATATATGGGAAACATGTGATGTGGTTTCTTATATGCTATGGCGACAGTGTAACAGTAGTGTCTATGTACTTCTTGTTTATTGTCATGATTTTTTTCCAGGGAAAAATACTGTGTAATTATCAATACTTAATAGACATAGTTATTCAGATTTGGTAATTCTTGTACTGTACAGAAATTGGTATTGTAAAACTAAGTACTTATCTTTGAAATATCTATCTCTTCTTAATAATTTCAGCAATATAATTTGAATAAACATGTGTAACAAAAATATTTAATAACTCACCTCAGCTCAAACTTCCCCAATTAGTATTCCTCCTGTTCACAACAACAGCCCTGGATTTTTGATTTACATTGTCCCTTGACTATCTCTTTTGTCAGTAGGCGTATTTCACAACCGTAATCCGTCGAAGCTAGATTCGTCAGATCAACGGATTCGCTTGTTTTGTGACTTGAATCTGAATCTGAATTAGGAATCCGTTGATCTACCTCTCGAGGTAGATCAACAGATTCAGTGTCCTTGGATTACCCATAATTCTTTGTAAAATAATGGCAGCAACAGTTGGGAAAAAATTTTAACATTTGGGAAATTTTTATTATATTGTAATATGATAATATTATTTTACTATATACTGGCATATATTAATATATTATATTTATGTCGTTTCATCTTATTTTCATATTTTAGATTCAGATCTATAGAAAATTGCATTTCACGAATCTAGCTAATCCAACGAATCCAAATCTGAATCTAGATTCGACGGATTATGCAGATTCTTGGTTGTGAAATACGCCTAATTGTTTTGTTAATTTAACGCACAAGGTTTCCAAATGTGGGGAAGATATTGTAACTGAAGAGCACTAGATTATATTAGATTCCAAAGTCAGTGCAAGAGCTGGAGTAATGAAATATAATTAAATGCAGGTTCAGGGGAGTAATTCAGAATATAAGCAAGCAAAGGAAAGACATATAGTAAGTGATACATCTTTACATGTTTGTGCTATACTTCAACATTTCAATATTTATTTTAATCCTGACCCTTGATGGTCTTGACACTTGAAATTTATAGGAGAAAGCAGCTTTATTTTCTTAATCATAGAGGAACCCCCAAAAAGGAAAAAAAAATTGTGATTGTAGGTAACATAAAAAAAACAAAAATAGTATCAGCTATAACTAAAGCATATTTTACCTTAAATTTGAGCGACCTATAAATGCAGTTCCTGTAATAATTTAAACATTTGTATATAACCATCATATTTTCTTTTACAGATGCCAAACTAGTCTGACATATATGTTATCCTTTCTAGCTAGAAATATGAAAAAAGCTGAAAGGGATTGATAAATTTCTTCACTAAATCCTGTCTAACTTGAAAGTCAAATGTTTCATTGCAAACCTAAGAGTTTTAGTCTTCTTTTATGCAGATTTGTTCTTTATGGATTCAATAATTATTTTCTTGTTCAAGTATGAAAATTTCAGAGAATATGCATTTCCTTAGCTTGCATTTCTTTTGCTTTCAGAGTCGTGTATTTAAACGGCTTTTATAAGCCGAATCATGGACAACTCGGCCTTTTACAGAGTCGGCCATACCAACTTGGACCAGCTTGATACAAACTCGGCCCCTTCTAAAGCTCATTACCACAAACTCTGCCCTGTAGCTGTACTAACTTGGCCTCCTTTTTATTTCTTTATTGTTTTATGTCCTTATTGTTTTATGAACAAATTATTATCTTTTTTCCCCAGCTTCAAATGGCAACACTTTGGTGGCAAATTTCTGTCACTCTATACAAAAACTAAAGAATTGCCTAAACCACATTCAAAATTTCATGTTCACAAAAAAATTAAAATTCAACCCTAACAAAAACCAAGTTCATTTTGATAGGTTCCAAAAACAACTGTAAACAACTCCTTCCTCACTTTCCAATCAATATTCTTGGTAATCAGGTTTCACCAGCACAAAGTGTCAAGAACCTCGGAGTGGTGTTTGATTCCAATTTCACCTTCTCTCACCATGTGTCACAGGTCATAAAGTCCACTAGAGTTCAGGCGAGAGGCCTCTACAGAATTCATCCTCTTCTAGACCTTAAAACATCAGTTCTTCTGGTAAATGCTTTTGTGAGCAGCAGATTGGACTACTGCAGTTCCCTGTTCTTATCACTCACTGATTTTGAGTTAAGGAGATTGCAACTAGTGTAAAACTCAATCTGCAAGGTTGTCACTCGTTCCTCAAAATTCCTCTCACATCACCCCTCAACTGAAAAAACTTCATTGGCTTCTGATCAGGTACAGGGTACAATTCAAAATAGGCCTCATTACGTACAAAATCCTCAACCAAGGTCAACCTATTTACCTAAGAGAATTAATTCGCCCCTATACTTCTTCCAGAAATACAAGGCGTAGTACCCCTAAACTCAAGTTCCTTCATATCCCCACTTTTGACTGTAGAGTTCATAAATCAATTAAACACTTTTCTAATTCTTTTAGTCACTACACCCCAGTTCTTTGGAACTCTTTCCCCTTCCAAATAAGAAACAGTCCCTCTGTCGCATCTTTCAGGAAACACCTCAAAACCCACCTTTTCAATTCTAGTTTCCCAACTTAGTCTCGTTCCCTCTCAGTCTCACCCACAGCTCTGGAATACTAACCTTGAACGCCCCTCGACTCTCCTTATTAAAAATTGATATTTTTGTTAACTAGCACACTGAGTTTCCCCTTAGTGGGGAAGATATTGCGCCTGCAAAGCAGTAGATTAGATTAGATGAAAGTATTCAATCACTGTGATCTCAAGGGAAGTGTCAAATACAATTGAGGAGGGCATCCATTTGAATGCTTCCTTCTTGAGGCTGAAGTAAATCCCTTTGATGCACAGAAGAAAAGAATTGTGGTCTCAAAGACTGTGGAGGGCATCAAATAGCATGGGCTTAATTATATTCTGTTTTTTTGTGTTTATTTTCTGTTGTTTATTTTTTTATTGTGGTTCGGCAACTTGGCCATAACTTTCCTACAAATCAATCCTGAAAACTTAATTAACTAACTATGTGACCCTAAATTAGCCACATCCACTCACAAGTATAATTATTTATGTTGATTCATTGATTTAAACAAGTCTTCAAACAAGTTTGAAATGTCCACATAACCACTTATTTGTTCATGGCATCACACCCACGATTAAAAACTGAAAAGAAATCCCACGTTCGACTGGTCATTCCAGTACGTACTATACCTGCCAGAAGTTACTGGAAGATACTTTTTTCTATTTGTGTGGTAGCTTCCGGGTAAACAAGTAAGTACTGAAGTGATCGACATATCTCCTCTGATTTCTTAGTAAGTAAGTCACGTGACCAAACAAAGAAAATAGCAGCAATCACATATGTTTACTGAAAAACTGTAATTAAAATCTCAATAAATGTTCATTTCTTTAAAAAATGTATCAATGCAAAGATTTTAAAGATATAAAAAAATTACACTTTTCTCAGACTTGTTAAAAATAAATAAATAGCCTTCAAAATTAACCAAATAAAATTCACCATAGAAAATACATTGTGTGCAGACACGTAATATTGCATGGTTTATGCAACAATTATATAATTTCAAAACAACTTGTAAGTTTGTATGTTAAATTATAGATTAAAAGTAGGCCAGGGGAACAAAATACAAAGTTTAGAACATATTTCTTATACCTCCAAATACCAACTTGGAATCAACCTGATTTATAAAAATAACTGGCAATCAGATTTAAAAGAAATGACATCATGGTGAAGTACTTACTTTTTTCATTTTTGTGGTAGTGTTTCCAGTAAGTAATGGTTGTTACTGCGCATATGGGCGTAGCTTATTTTACTTGCCGCAAATTTTCCCACACAAATGACCCTAATGACACCTAAATCATCAAAATTCATCCATAAATAAAACTTTTATGATGATTTGAAGTCCATAAAATAATTTCAAGTATTTACTGCGGTAATTTTACAGTTACCGCAGTAATGAATGGTTTTGGAATATAGAATATGAATAATTATTGTTTTAAATACAAAAGTTACTCAAAATAATAAATAATATAATATTCTTCCTCCAAGCCTATTCAAACAAGCCATTTAAAGATGAATAATTACACAGTTTCCATCTTTCAAAGTTTTTGTGTAAAGGAATTCACATCTATATTGTTTCAAAACATATTATTTTTCATTGTTTGGTGTTAATAATTATAAAGTTTTCATTTAATTAACAATGTAATTGTGTCATTATGTCAATGAATGTACCCCACCGTAGCCCCATATTTCCTTCCTTCTGTGTGTGTAGGAAGCAATGTGTAGGAAGTGTCCAGCAATATTTTACTGTCACCGCACCTCACTCTGTCTTCTCGCAATATTTAAAACAAATAAAATATCAAATGCTTGTAGTTGTACATCTACAGAGTGATGAAAACGTGAGGCTACAATGGGGTTTCTAACAATATTTTTTACAAATATATGATCCAGCAATATTTTACTGTCACCGCATCTCACTCTGTCTTCTGCAATATTAAAAAAAAAAAAAAATTATGCTGGTAGTTATACACCAAGATCTATATTAGGTGCAGTGGCAGTATCAAGACAACCAATCAGAGGAGAGGTGCGGTAAAAAGGTGCGGTAGAGGTGCGGCTCCGAGTAAAGCTCCAACTCCAGCTCCAGCTCCGAGTTTTATAACCAGCCCGAGTTGACCAGTTTCCTTATGAGCCACTTCGTTGTTGATGACTCTTTTCGGTTTTGATCAGAGTTTCAAAATAATCAGCGAATAGTATTTGTCTTTTGTTAACCTTTCAGACACGTTTTGGGATATAGTTTGAATCTTTTTAAGCGATAAGATGTCTCTTCCACCAGAGAAAATATCAGAACTGAAGCAAATCATTCATTCGCATTTGTCAAATGTAAGTGTGCGATAATACAGCATTTTATAAGTTGACAGGACCAAACAAGCCAATTTTCGATTTACTCAAATTCGTTTAGGGCGACCTTACAATCCACGCAAACAGACATACCCTTAAACCATGTATGTAAGGCATTTATTTCCCTAATCAAAAAAATATAGTGGCTTCCTACCAGTAAACGCTCATGGTGTACGTAGTTAATACTTTGAATTTACGAAGAGCTTCGATCCACGGCATCGTGGATTTAAGATTTACTATATTTACACGGCATCGTGAACTTAATGTCACGCTTAAATACACGGCCCCAATATTCTAACATAACACGGCTCTGTCTGCAATTTTGATTGGTCAATCACCATTGTAAAACCAGGCATAACCTCACGTTCTAGTTTATCACTCACAATGCTGCTCTGCAAAAAGAAAACTTGATTTTTTAGAAGATCCTGACAACCAGTCTACTTTCGTCCGCAAACGTGATTAATTTAATTAACCAATGAAATCAATTGTTAATGAAATATGGGGCCACGCTGGGTTTCTAGCCATATTTTACAAACAGAAGATCCTGACAACCAGTCTACTTTTCGTCTGCAAACGTGATTAGTTTAATTAACCAATGAAATCAATTGTTACTGAAAGAAGCCTCACTCAAGAAAAAGTTTTACCGTACTGCAGCCATGCCCTAAATAAAAGTGCCATTTGAAGAGCAAATATTTCAATTTTAGGTTAAAATTTAAGAAAATCTCATAGAGCAAATACTTCAATTTTAGGTGCGAGTTAAATGTTAAACTTAAGTCTCTCTATATTGGGGCCGTGTATTTAAGTATGACATTAAACTCATGATGCCGTGTAAATATAATAAATCTTAAATCCACGATGCCGTGGATCGAAGCTCTTCGTTGAATTTAACTTATTTACAGCTTTATATTTTATTCTTTGACCATTAGATTATCAAATGATATACACTAGTGGTGGTGGACCAATTCACGCCCGGGTACCAATTCAGGCCCACCCTCAATTTTCTTGAAGACTTATCATTTTTCATAGAAATCAGCTTAAGTTGAGCTTGATCCCTTTTGTGAATATGGCCCCAGTAAACGCTCATGCTATAGTTAATATTTTGAATTGTTTCAAAGCTTTATATTTTAACATTTTATCTCTATTATCGGTCGTTTTTACCGCAAACCGGAAATACCAGTGATCGAATGCCCATTTTGTAGACTTATAGAAGCATTTGTCCTTGACCTCTAACAAAGATATATAAGGCGGGCGTTTACTGGTAGAAAGCCACTAATGTACCGACGTTATTATTGCTTGGATAAGTTAAACGAAAAAGTACCAGCTAGTATCCTCGCGTACAGTGGATTTGACGATCTTAGATTTAAATTAAGAAATACATACAATTACTCAGAAAAAGTCCATTTTCAATCAATTCACTGAAGATACTGCAATTTTTTTGTGTAATTATTGATATTTTAACAAGATGGTGTATCTCCACAAGTGTATATATATTTTAATATTTTATAAACTGCATTACCTACACTTAATGGTCTATAAAATTGGAAAGGCAATGAAGCACTTCTGCTTGATTTTTATTGCATTAAAATTCACCACGAAACCAGAGACAGAAATTATTGATAGATGAGTCTGTTTTTTGCTACTTACTTAAGTTAATAATGGTGTACACAACACTTTTTAAATAACTTATCCAGGGTTGGCAAAGTACCTCTAAAATATGGAGTCCAACGGACTACATGATGTCCAAAAAATGGAGTCCCAATAATTTTTTTCTGAGTCCAGTGTTTGCGTTAGGGTTATGAAATGGTAGGTACCTTGTACTTTATGGCACATCAAAATTTGGGTACCATTGTGTGAAAATGGGGTACAAATAATATTTTTTCTTCTATATTTCTGGATACATTTAAATATATAGAAGCAGTGTTCAATTTCCTTTCTACTGATAAATAATATGTATCTGTTAATAAATCAATTTTGAAAATATTTTAAAAAGCTGAAGTCCAGTCAACCAACTTCATTTTAGTGCAATTAGAGTGAATTTTTTTTGTATGATTATTTTATTTAAGCTACAAATATGGTATTTATACTGTTTGAAAAGAAAAACATTTGTAGTTTTTGTTGCTTTTTGTTTGATAAAAATTCATTGGGTAGTTCCAGAGATAGAGTTCTTTTGTTGCATTCCCTATTGAATATTTGTTACAGCTTTTATTTTCAGATGGACTTTCCGGGGTTAAATATCAAGAGTTTCCAAGATTTAGTATAGTTCGTCTCCCACGAAAGTTCACCGTCCTGGCTTGTTGTTTCGATTGTTTCCGTGCAGAGATCAGGCTTTCTTTCGATATATAACGTTTTGAGTAGATTTGCCAGTGTACAACACCAGCACTCAGTGGCTGTTTTGGAAGGATCTCGTCACGCATGAAATCTCGCTTAACAATGGTGGACGTAAAACAACTTGCCAGGGAATCTCTCGAAACCATTTAATTTTAAAATATAAAGCTTATCTTCAGTGTTACTGTTATATATATTGCGTGCATATCTACACTTCCTGCCAAACGAAATTCGCTTCTAAAGCAGAAGTATTTTCTACATAAAAATTGCGTCCTGATGGACGCACTGACAACCGAAATTCGCGTCCATATCTGAATTACAGCGTGTTTAACATACTCGGATGGCGTAATCGTGAACCCTGCTTATCAAATATGAAATGAACTGCAATACAATACCTTTAGTATGGAAAATATATTTGTGGCTTTCATAGTTCCTTTAGATTTGATTTTGTCAAGTGTGCAATTTTATTTCAAAGATTTAACTTCAAGCAAAGATGGAGGGTACCCATACGTCATCATGCATACAATTTAAAAACTAATTTTCCCCTTGAATTCATATTATATATATTACACAGACCAAATCTTCTGAAAACAGATCTAGTTTCTGACATTTTTCATTCAGTTAAAGAGCCATGAAGAAATTATGGAAAAAAATATTACTGAAAGTGTAGTACACAATATTTCTCACTCTAAAAATATATTTGCGTGAATTTTGTGTCAAAACACTGCAGTTTTCCGACTTTTAGTAAGAACTGTCAAACCCATCGGAACGTCGAATCCACCGGATGCAGCGATATATATAGCTGAGTTTGGCCTAAACACCCATGCTGTGATTAATATTACTAATTAAGCGGCCCGTCAGGGACGCTTATTTGTTTTCACCGAAGTTCGACTGATCACCGCCGCCGCCGCCGGATTATGGTCTCCCTTGAATAACTTCTTAGCCTTTCAAATTTTTCTTTCCTTCTTATCTTTCTTTAAAACTATAGGGGCGGGAAAAATTTTTGAGATACTTTGC
Source organism: Sabellastarte sp. h YS-2021 (assembly GCA_964017235.1). NCBI lineage: Eukaryota > Metazoa > Annelida > Polychaeta > Sabellida > Sabellidae > Sabellastarte > Sabellastarte sp. h YS-2021. The sequence goes on along the minus strand of OZ024930.1, from coordinate 4,905,178 downwards.
GCAGACCTTAAGCTATACTTAAGGTAACCTTAAACATAACTCCAAAACACCTCGTCATCGCGTTTTGGAAAAAACCACACACACCTGTGCTATAAAATTTATCAGGTACATTCTAGACCAAATTTCCAAGGTCGGAAAGGATTTTCTCATCAATCGGACCATAGATGCCTGAATGGGAGGCGTTTTATTTTTGTAAATTTTTTAAAAATGGGTACTTGGTCTGTATCTCAAAAACGGTCAGGATTTCGGCGTTTTGTGGGAATAACTTATTCAGCTACTTTTTGATAATCTTTCACATGCCGAAGTTTTAGCCCTGTATCTGCAATTTTAAGGTCACCTTAATGTCAAAAAACGGGGTTTTAGCCCTCCAGTTCACTTAGTTTTTCACTTTTTTCAACCAAACTTGGCACATATATTAAGATTTGCCAAAGGAATATCCTGACTTTATGGTGACCTTAAACTGGACACATGGCCTGGTTCAAGTCATCAAATTGGAATGAAATGCTCTGGCTCCTTTCTTTTTCCATTTTTTTATATCGAAATTATCACTGGTATTAAAGTAGATAAAAATAATACTTATGGTCACCTTAAACTCTCAGTATAAATGGAGTTGTAGCCACCTTAAAGTGAAATAAGGGGGTTTTCAGCCTCCAAGTATCTTATTGTTCGACTGACCTCAGTTAAACTTTGCACACTTATAAAGGATGGCAAACCAAAGGGTTATCCTGACTTTAAGGTGACCTTAAACTGTTAATATAATTTTGGTCCCCCTAAAGTCATAACATTTGAATAAAGCCATCTGGCTCGTTTCTTTTTCCATATCTAACATATATTGATATTGAAGGGACATTCTCGTATTATGGTCACTTTAAAGTCGCAATATGAATGAAGTTAGGGTCACCTTACAGTGAAAAAGGAAGTTTCAGCCTCCAGCTATCTTATTGTTCAACTGACCTGAGCTAAACTTTATGCACTTATAAAGGATGAGAAAAGGGACATTCTTATTTTATGGTCACCTTAAAGTCCCCATATGAGTTATGGCCATCTTGCAGCAAAATTATGGAGTTTTTAATCTCCAGATATTATATTGTTCTGCTGACCTCACTTTAATTTTGTGCACTCATTAAAGATGAAAATTGGGACAAGTAACATACACAATGCAATAAAGTTCACAGTTTCTATTGCTTATGATACATATGTTGACATCTTTTATGGGTGACCTCTTTTTCATGAGGGCCGCTTCGTTTTTGTCAGCAAAAACATTCTTCTAGTTTGGGTTGATTGCTCGCAGATAAAAACTTGACTTGACATTGAGCCCTTGCTCAGTTAGTATCCACTATAACAAGAAACAACATCCAATATGGTGGCTCCCGTAAACGAAAAAAAATATATAAAAATAAAAGCTTTGAATCGCTTGAATTGGCTATTGTCAGCACATAATATCAATACTATTATGTTACAAATGGTGGATTATGAGATTTAATGAAAGTTAGGTGTGTTATTTATGTTTTATTAACTAAAAAACGTAACCGGTTCTATAGGTTGTTGTATATACACAAGCACTCGATCCTAAGAATTGGGGTTGAATTTTTGTGAAATTCGCTTCGCTCGTTGAGTGTCGACTGCTTGGTCACACGCCTAGTATAATTTATATTCAAACCCACGGAAAATGGGGTGCATGAAAACACCATTATTTGACTCCAAAATACCACAGATGACCATGTCTGTTATTTGCATTCAAAATACTAGTCATGGAAGAAATTTAAAATAAAAAGACTTTTGTTTCCTTACATTCGAAATGTGATTTTACTATTTTAACCAATGAAATGCTAGAAAAGAAATGACATCGATCCCATATTAGATGTATGTTAGCTTTTTACTGGCTGTCGTCAGGACACACCTCGATTTTAAACCAATCAGAGAGGTGAACAGAAATACCATGAGTATGCTCTGTTTATAAAATGGCGGAATTGTAGATCAAAGAAATATGGTATGAAACCTGGACTGGCAAAATTTGCCAGCGGGGCGACAATAAAAGCATTTCTACTTGACCTTCGTCCAATAAAGTCACCACAGGCGAGTTGGCGACTGCGAATTTGCCGTTCATTGGTGACCTGTACCAAGTAAATATAAGATGGGTATTCACTGTTATATGGGTGCCTGTTAACTGGTAGAAGGTCAGTATGAAACATTTGAACCTACAATTTAATATAATATCCTTGATGTATTTGCTTTTGGTATGACACACATACTCAAAAAATAACTGGCTGTTACAAAGACAAAATCATAACTTGCAAAGTCGCTACTTCAGTCTAACTACATTTTTGTGTAAAATAGATTTCAAATAGGCCATCCAGAAACAAGGTTGTGAATCCAAACAGCAATTCTTTAAAATAATCAGAAATTTAACACATTAAAAATACATACATTCTGGAGAGATTAATGTTCACCATTCAATTTACATTTGAGCAGATTTTGTGTCCAGTAAACGTTTTTGATCCTTACAAGCCAGTGGAGTTATTTATGGATAATTGATTCTCACAAGCCAATTTAATTCCCACAAGCCAATGCATAAAGTCATAGTCTTACAATTTGTGTGATATAATTTTGTCTCACTTTGTGCTGGAGTTGGCTATGTTAGAACTACTCATTTGAACTGAAGAGTCACAATGAAGTCTGGCTCATGGAGTGATGAACCAATTCAAATTGGTGTTTACAAATCAAATCAAAACCATTGCATATCTGTCAAAAAACTGTGCCTTGAAATTGTTTAGAATATTGAAAACAGTGTTTTCAAAACCCACAAAAACGTAAAATTTGACCTAAAATTTTGTTGTGAAAAAATAATAAAAATATAAAATCTGCATATATTTTGAATAAATTTTCCCACAAAAACGTAAAATTTGACCTAAAATTTTGTTGTGAAAAAATAATAAAAATATAAAATCTGCATATATTTTGAATAAATTTTGCCATATTTTTAATAAAGTACAGGTTTTATAGATTGGCAAAATTAGGATCCATTTCGATGTGGTGTGATATTGCTGATTTCTAAATGTTTCACAAATTTAGACATTTCAACTGAATTTTAAATTCAGGGCAGTAAACCGTAAAATGAGCAAAGTATTGAACTTCTACAAACATCATTACAACACTAGTGGCTTCCTCAAAGTACCAAGTTATTACATAACCCCTACACAATTGTAATAAAGTTTCATCTTGCAGCCATTAAATTCACTTAATTTTATCTCTTTGATTTCAACAAAAAATGTTGTCATCTTATAAGTCCAAAATGGTATTTCGAAATATATTTAGTAATGTTTTCTGTGTTTGTGCAGTTACCAAAATATTGGTATTAATTTTGCAGCTCTCATCGTTTTTGTAGGTTCAAACCCGCCGCATGTATCAGCAAGGTTGGATTCACTGATTCCCCTTTGTGTCCTGATTTGTCTATAGCTGTTAAATGGGAAATAAAATAGCAATTTTAATCAAACTGTATCTTGCGGGATTGTGTGGTATTTAGGGGTGTGACCGAGCAGTCGACACTCGCCGAGCGAGGCGAATTTCATGAAAATTCGACCCCAATCCTTAGGGTCGATTACTCGTGTATATATAACAACCTATAGAACCGGTTACGTTTTTTAGTTAATAAAACATAAATAACATACCTTACTTTCATTAAATCGCATAATCCACCATTTGTAACATAAAATTAATGATATTATGTGCTGACAATAGCTAATTCAAGCGATTCAAAGCTTTTATCTTTATATTTTTTTCGTTTACGGGAGCCGCCATATTGGATGTCGTTTCCTGTTATGGTGGATACTAAATGTCGCGAGGGCTCGATGTCGAGTCGAGTTTTTATCTGCGAGTAATCGACCCGAATTATTTGTACTCGTCCCACCCCTAGTGGTATTGTGGTAGAACACTTACCTCCTGCTGTGACTGGTTTTGGAAATCAACTGTATTCTGTTCTATTTTATTCTAATTTTCTAACTTGACTTTTATAGACCTTTATCTCCATGTTAGGCAGACAACACTGTACACCTTTCTTATCAGATATCACAAGCCATGGAAGTAAAGAGTTTCAGAAGTAAGTGCCAAAAAAAAAAGGCTGAAAGGGGTGATGGTCTACTAGCATGAGCCGCAAAGCCGCAGAGACACGAGTAAAGTATTGAGGCAATCACCAGTCCAAGTACTAACATGGCCCATTGCTGCTTAACTTTAGTGATGAGACAGGCATTCATGCCACAATTCATGAAAGTCCAGAGACAAAAATAAAAACAAGTGATGTCTATAGAAGTGCGAGCCTTGCTAAAAAAAATTTGTAGCTACATAATCATCTCACAAAAAGTAAGAGTGCTGAATATTTTTTTTGAATAACTAAATCATTATCTAGTATAGCTCTACAGAAGGCTATTTAAGTATTTATTATTGGTGAAAATAATATACAATATTGCAATTACACTGATATACAAACTCAGAAAAACCCCATGCATAAAAAGTCCATTCCCAGGGAAGCACCACAGACAACAATTGTTGGCCATAGCCCTTTATGTAACCAAGTTATACAGTAAAAGCTCTATTATCTGACCCTCTATTATCCGAATATTCAGTTATTCAACCTCAATCCACTCTCTCAACTCCATCTAAACTTGTTATTTTAGGCTTTCTATTATCCAACCTTATTGTTACTCCCCCAAAAAGGTTGGATAATAGAGGATGTACTGTATCTTGTTAATTTTAGATGTTTTTATGTCTAATATGTACCATGTATTGGCATAAAAAACATCTTTGTGGTAGCGATGTGGCAGACTATCTTTGTGGCAGAGATAGTGCAGGGCACTTGCTGCAGCTTGATTAAAGTTAGAATATTGAAATCTGTACAGATGGACATACAAAGCCACATCCGTGATGTGTTGTCGGAGAATGCGGAAGAACAAGGAAGGCAGGCTGAGATCAGGGAAGAGGACGTTCTAGAGGCTTTGAAGGATAAAGGTGAAAACATTAATATTCTAAAACACTAGGACAACTGACATGTAATGACAGTTCTGATTGGTCGTAAATTCATGACACATAATTTCTCTTTAAATTTGAATTGCTCTTCAAATTTCTGGCCTTTCAGGTTTTTGTCTTGATATGGTAGAACTGGTCACCATTAATAATTTAACAATGAACTGAAAAATGACACTATTTTAATTAGCTGTTATTATAACTAATATTTCACTAAAATCCAATTAACTAAAATTGACCAGGGTTAAATATAATATTGTTGACAATGCTAATATTTTGTTTGGTTGAGGAAGAAACAAGCAAAACTTGCTTTGAATTTAAAGAACTGGTTCTTGAAAATGGTTTTTGGGGCTGATGTTTATAAGAAGTATAAAGGGTATTATGTACTTGAAAAATTCTGTTGTGCTGTTGATCAAATTTTATCTCTTTGCAAAGAAATAACATCACCGGTGCTTGTATTCTCAAAATTGAAGTATTTGAATCCTACATTAACTTAGGTATATAGCTCTGCTCAAGTATTTGTAACTGAGGTATTTGCTTAGGTTTTAATAATAAGACTGGAGGAATCCAGATCCTAGGTACTTCTCTGACATACACTCTGATTTCACATAAAATTTGTAATGTTATGGAGTTAAGCTGGAACCAACCAACTGATCACAGCACTAGTATACCACTCTTGTGGTAGTATTGCATTACTTTACATCAAAACTGTGACTCTAATTCACCAATTGTTGTGTATTTAGAAAGCATTTCAAATTTTTTAACACAATAAGTTAAGCTTTGGATTATCAAAATAATAAAGTTATTCATTGTACTGTTTACTGGAAATTGCTGATCGATTTCTTGGAAAGAATATTGAAATTCACAGTAGTTGAAATCCAGAACCATATTAAATCAATAATAATGATTGGTGCACAATACCAATGCAAGTTCGCCTGGATTTAGAAGCTATTGTCAATCACTGCCCAGATTAAATCAGTTGTATGTTAGTTTTTTTGTAATCTTGCAAACAAGTAAATCATATATCCAATGATTACATAACCTTCTTGGTGGCAGGTTATAAAGATACACTTGAAACATTTTAGGGGTCATTGAGGACATTATGCGCAACCTACACTTTGAGAATGCTCCAGATCCAGACCAGTTGCCGGGTCTGGTGGGACAGTCTCCCGTGAAGCCAGCCACTCATTTTGTGGATCCAAACCAGAAATTACTCGGTGCCAGCTCAGTGAAGAAAGGTGAGGTTTACAGAAAGGGATTATATGTTGAAAGGCTGTTACAGTGTAATGGGGCACGCTCAAACGAGCAGACTTGGTTGGAAAACCAAGTATGATTGTTGTACCTATTTCCAGTCTATAAAGAAATTGTGCAGTCTTTTTTCGCTGTAACATTTCAAACATTTCAATGCACTTTTCTTGTTCCACAAAAATGTGTGTATACCCCAAAACAATTCTATTTTAAGAATATATAACTTCTGTTATATATTGGCACAAAAACATATATAAGTCTGATTTTAAAACTATTTAGACCGGAAAGTGGAATGGACCAGATTCTTGTTCACGAAGGATAAAATCTAGCAGACTGGGTCCTGGGGAAAACTATATAATGTTTTTCCAAGAAAATTGCTGAATAAAACAAAAACTGAGTCTCAAAAGATTGCATGTAAATTCCCATGTGGCCTGATACGATAACAGGTGTAATAAATTTTGCAATCCTCCCGTATATCAGTTCTATTAAAAACCTGGATTTCAGGGGATTCCACTTTAGCTCAGTTGTTTAAAGACCACAGTGCATGAAATTTTTTTTCGCATTATTGTACAGATTATGTGTGTAAAAACACACCTGCCAAGTCCCATCTTCAAACTCCCACTAGAAAGCACATTAAAAGCCAGTTAAATCTGACAGTTGGAAAAACAAAACAGATCCCTCTCTGAAACTGTGCCACGTCACACAAGGACATTTCCCACTCTGATTTCTGTGTGTCCAATACAAAATAGTGTAAAATGAAGTGAAATTAGTGTTTTATAAACTGGCTTGGAAAGGTTCAGCTTCAGTCAAAAAAAAAAAAAAATTTTTTCCTACACTTAGTGCAAAGATTCTTCTATCAAATGAACTTGGAATATTATGTGGTCACGCACAAATAATGCTCTTTTTTAAAATAATTAACACTACAATTTGACTGTAACTTGTGTTCAAAATAGTGAACAAGTGTGCAGCTTTTAGTGTAACAATGCAGCTTCTGATAGTGTGTCAGTTTTTAAATAAACTGATAAGCAAGTTTTTCACCCAGTTCTTGTCCACATTTTCTCAAAATGTGATAAAATTTTAAGGCACCCTTGATTATCCAAACTCCTTATTATCAGAACAGAAAGAGTTAGCCCCAAAGTTCAATAGTCAATATTACAATATATTAGTTATTATGAACAAATCAATATTCATTACTAGTTCTAGTTGACCATTAAGAACTGACAGTGACAATTCAGGGGCGGATCCAGCCTTTAAGTAAGGTTGGGGTTCACATCAGACACACCATAACTAAGGGGGTCGGAGGGCTTGCCCCCCCCACCCGGGAAAAAAATTAATTTTTGGTAAAAATATAGTGCATTTCCTGTAAATTTAACACCACTCTCAAGAAATAATTTTGTACTTTGGGTTGAACCCCTTTACATTATTTTTCAAGGAGGAGGGTTCGAACCCCCTGAACCCTCCTGGATCTGCTAGTGCAATTTGTAAAACCAGCCTCAAAACACACTGTAAAAGACTATACTCAATAATTTCATTGAACGTTTTACAACCCAAGCCAAAAGAAAAAAAATAACACTTTATTAACAAAGACTGGTACACATTAATAAATGTATGACTGTAACCCAAGCAGCTCTTACAATTACATTACTTATGGTTAATGTTTAAAATGTTATCTGTACAGAATCCTCACACTCTATCAATGACAGTTTTAGATGGAGTCTGATTGAGAGTTTTCATATTGAAGAATAAATGCTAATTATCATATAAAATTATAAAAACTTTTCAAACAAGATTATCCTTGTTCAGTTAAAGTTAAACTTCCAAAAAAAAAAAAAAAAAGTCACTTCCAAATGCAACTAAATCAGCTACAAAGTCAGTTACATCCAATTCTTCCCAATACATTTACAACAAAATCCATGGCAAATTTACTGCTGTGTACCTTTTGTGTCATCACAACACCTCCACACATGTTTTCAGGGATGTTATTTTATATGCCACTTTGAGAGGCTGTATCTCAGTGGGGGATGCTCTGATTGATGTCTGGTTTTCTTTACTGGGATTGTCTTACTCTCTGGCACACACTTACAAATTTTTAAAGAAACTTTTTTTTTCATGCACTGTGGACTTTAAAGAACTAGACGTGTGTTTATTTCTGTGTGTAATCCAATTCTAATAGTATTTTTATATCGCTTAATCTTTATGTAAAGGCAGACTCTAGGCACACCAGACAGAAAAAACTATAGTCATTAACCTGAGACATAGCAAGGTTCAGCACCACGGAGAGAAATTGGGAAAAGCAGAAATTAGGGTGGATATGCTTGTGCAAAGAGATAGGTTTTGAGCTTAATCCAGAAGCAGAACCGATCAATAACTTTTCTAGATGCTTGAAGATCCCCATCTCTCACAGCCAAGCGAGTCAAAGTGTTCATGAAAGATCAGAGAACAGGTCTTTAAATGAGTGGTGGCATGTAATATCCTCATGTATATCAGTTCATGTGAAACCCCTGGGCTTCTCGGGATTCCCTTTAGATCAGGTGTTTAAAGAGCTAGACTCCCAGCAGAACCAATCAATAACTGGAATCGCCTCGATTTTCATGGTTGATTCATCATCATTTTATTGTGGGTGTTCCACCACACGACTAAGGCTCCCGATTAAGGGTTTTTGGGGGTCGGTTTGAAATATTTGCTTAGTCCCAGACCTTCTGTAAGGGTCGGTTGTGGTCGGTTGGGGCCGTGTGAAAAATCAAACATGTTTGATATTTCACACGACTACAACCGATTCCTATTTCCCGCCGTCAACAAAATGTCCAGTCCCAGGCGTCCTCAGGCCTCCTCAGACCCAAATTTACAGAGTCGGTTGTTGTCCCAGGCGTCCTGCGACCCTTAGTCCCAGACCTCCGTAGCTTAGTCCCAGGAGGCCGGTTCTTAATCCCAGACTCAAATATGATGCGTATGAATTTCATGCGTCTGAAAGTGAGTCGGTTGCATTAGTCCCCGGAAGCCTCAGACCGTCTGCGGTGTCCTGCGACCCAAAAATCAAGGTCTGGGACTAAGAACCGACTAAGGGTAACCGACCCTAACCGATCCAAACCGGCCTCCCCAGGACGCCTGGGACCACGCATTTTCAGTCTGCGGCGGCCTGAGGACGCCCCAGGCGGCCTGGGACTAACAACCGATTAAGAACCGACTGTTTTCCGCGCGTTGGAAATTAAAACGAGGCAATGAGCAGGTCTGGGACTATATAAGCGACCGCGCACACATTGTCGTTGTTACTGACTGTTTGGCTACTGAGAGACGTGTGTCACTGATTTGTAGGGGTTTTCAGTTTTTATTTTACATTTTATATACTTGAGCTTAAGGCAAATTTCACAGTTAGGAGACACATTTTACTATTTTTTTATTATTTTGTCGACTGGATCATGAGAAAAGAGAAAGGAGGGAAGAGAGGAAGGAAAAAGATGGATGAGAGGGAGAAGGAAAGTCAAGTAGAGGAGAGGAGTGAGGTTATTACAGAAGAAGGAAGTGAGAGGAGAGAGGAGGAGGAGATTCAGGAAGATCCAGCTATTGGGGAAGCTGTGGCAGAAGAAGAAGAGAGGTGTGAGGAAGATCCGGAGTGCCATTCTTCAGCCAAGAGAGCCAGGGTGTGTGCCACTTTTACAGACAGTGATGAAGTTTCCATTGTAGAATTCGTCAAGCTGCACCCTGAACTGTATGACAAGGAACATTCACGTTTCCACGACAGGAACAGAAGAGAGGCTCCCTGGGCAGAAATATCTGCAGAACTTAAGCTCCAGCCCTTTGATGTGAGAAGGTGGTTTGAGTCCCAGCGAACCCGTTATGGAAAGCTGTCTAAGCTCCAATCTGGCCAAGCCCCGAGGGAGATGACCAAGAGACAGTCCTGGGTCTACCAACAGATGGGTTTTCTTAAAACCCACATCAGAAGAAAGGGGGCCAATAGAAGTTCAGGTTTTGAGGCCAGTCCAAATACCAGCAAGCAGGACGAATCATGTGGGTCAACTACTGACACAGAACACCTCGAGTCAAGTGTCCTGAGGGAGAGGAGTCAGTCCATCATTACATCAACACCCGTTTCAACTACAGACTCCAAGATTCTCGAACACTTTGAGCAGATGAGGACACTTATCTCAGGTTTTATGCATCAGAAGTCAGACAGGCAGCCTTTCTTTGACTACGTGGCATCAGAGGCCGAAAAGATGACTCAAGAAGAATTCGAAGAATTAAAGGGCAAGATATTCAGAGATATCGAAAATATTAAGAGTAACCGCAGACGTCAGCCATTGCCCAGAAGATCAGCCACTGTTACCACGGAGTCCCAGAGGGTCGGCCTACTGCCAACAACCACTCCACAGGCGTCAAGTTCTACTCAAGCAGCAGCTAGCAGCAGTTTTGTGTACTATACACCAAGCCCCATTGGCTTCAGCAACCCGACATCTGTCCTAACTGTACAGGACGAAGGGAGCAGACACAATCTGAGTGGAATCTTAAGCCAGCTACCAGATCTGACATCAACACAGATCGTCGAGCAGCCTCAGCAGCAGCAGCAACAACCGCAGCAGCAGCTCTTTACTATCACCACTTCAGCACCGCCTCAACAGCAGCAGCAGCCTCCTCAGTAGCCATCCAGTCAGGGCGGGTCTTTGACCTGCCAGGCCCTTTTCAGGGCCACCAAATCATCCAAAAACAATTATTCAGCTACGTGTTCTTCCAATTCCCCTCCCAAAACAAAAAAGTTCAGTACAAATACTTATCACAAGAAAAAAATAATTAAAGTCCAACACTTACACCACCCCAAACATGAAACAAATAACCCATGGTACTACACATAACAAAAAAGGCCACATAAAAAAAAATTAAAAATAACTCCCAATATGGCCATTACTCAGCCCATTTTTAGATTAAAATCCATGGGATAGTTTAAAATCTGTAATTGAAAAGTCCAACACTTACACCTTCCCTAGAGTTAAAAGGCATAATTACATACTTACCAACCCACAAACAGACAAACCCAATACCAAACATAACCCCCAAATAACAAACCCAGTACCAAACCTAATACCCAACTACCCCAAAAAACCCAACCCCAGTAACCAACAAACACACAAACCCAAAAGTAAATAGAACCCATGCCAACGAACTGACAAAGTATTTAGCAAACACAATCCCCCATTATTGAAAGCAAAACTAGTTCCATGGTTATATTTTCCAAATTTTTGTGATTAGAAATGAATATTTAAAATTGAATATTTCCATAAAAAAATTTCTGCTACAAATAAGTTTCCCAGCCATGAAAAAAGGAAAATGTTTAAATTAGGATGTGGATTTGAAAATATATGAAATAATAATTCAATTTAGGATATTATGTGTGACTTTGTGTTTGGCTTTTGTTTAAGAGTGGGTTTGTCTGTTTGTTGGGTGAGTAAGTTGTGTTTGTCTGTTTGTCCGTCTCAAGAAGTTATGCTTGGCATGGGGTTTGTCTGTTTGTCCGTCTCAAGAAGTTATACTTGGCATGGGGTTTGTCTGTTTGTCCGTCTCAAGAAGTTATGCTTGGCATGGGGTTTGTCTGTTTGTCCGTCTCAACAAGTTATGTTTGGCATGGGGTTTGTCTGTTTGTCCATCTCAACAAGTTATGTTTGGCATGGGGTTTGTCTGTTTGTCCACATAGCTGATTAATTGTTTTTGGAATATTTGGTAGTCCTGAAAAGGACTGTTATAGTTAGTCCAGAAAAGGACTGTTTACTGCAACAGGACTTATATTCTGCCATCTTGCCAGGCCACCGCTCCCTCATTATTGAAGTAGTCCTTCAGGTAATCCCTCTGTCTTTTGGCCTCTCTAGCAGGGTTTCTGTCTTGGCCACCACCAGCAGCACCACCAATCAATCCACAATCACCAGGCACATCATCATCATCATCATCATCCCCCCCAGGCTGCTGACCAGCAGGTTGACCTTGATACTGGCTTCTGAGTATATTGTGCAGAACCACACAGGTCATGACCACTTCTCTAACTGTTTCTGGGGGTAGTTCAATGGTGGTCCTCATGACTCTAAATCTTGACACAAGGATGCCAAAAGCGTTCTCCACAACTCTCCTGCCCCTTGATATTCTGTAGTTGGCAATCCTTTCCTCCCTTGTTAACAGCCTTCTGCCATAGGGTTTCATGAGCCAGGTCTTCAGGGCAAAGGCATCATCTGCCAAAATGAAGTAGGGGACATCTGTACCACCCTGTGATATAGGAGCTGGGTCAGGGAAGCCTATCCTGCCATCTTCAATCCTCCTCTTCAGCTGAGAGGCATTAAATATCTGGGCATCTGAGCAAGACCCTTCTGTACCCACATCCACCCATCTGAATTTGTACTGCCCATCTACCAAGGCCAACATGACAATGGAAAAGAACCCCTTGTAGTTGTGGTAGAGGGCTCCAGAGTTCTTGGGTTTCTTCAGGGCCACATGCTTTCCATCCAGGGCTCCCAGGGCATGTGGAACATTCCACCTGATCCTGAATTCCCTCTCCAGTTCTTTCCACTCATCTGGGGTAGTAGGACATTTGAGGTACTCTCTGGTGAACTCATCCTGGATGGCCCTGCAGACCTCTGGTAGAAACTTGGAAATGGTGGATCTGCCAACCCTGAACTGACAGGATAATGATGTGTATGACTCTCCAGTGGCCAGATATCTGATGGTGAGGGCTAACTTCTCCCCAACACTGATAGGAGCTCTGTAGTTGGTGGCCTGCCTGGCTAGACGTGGTTCCAGTCTGGTCTTCATCATTTCAAAGAATTCTGGGGTCATCCTCATGTAGTTGGTGAATCCTGGAATATCTGTGGCATAAAGATCAGCCATAATGTTGTGGTAGGCCCCCCTCTCCTCTCTCTGCAGTAGCCATGGCCTGACCCACATGTTGTGCCTTCTTCTGGGTCTCTGTATGGGTGCTGGTGGTGCTGGTGGTGGTGGTGGTGGTTGCTGTGCTTGACGTAAAAAATGGAAATACATGATTATTTGTAAGTGAATAAAAACCAAAAAAGCCCTAAGTTGTTGTTGAATCTGTCTTCCATTAAAAGGTGGCATCCTGGTGTGTTCCTAGAAAAGCAATGATGATTAGATCGCAAATTTTATATATATATACCCAGAAAATCCAGCAACTTTGAAAAACAATAATCGGGGATCGTGGTCTGGGGAGGCCTGAGGAGGCCTGAGGACGCCTGAGGACGCCGGTAGTTAATCGTGTGTTAGTCGGCTCTTAGTCCCAGGAGGCCTGAGGCGTCCTGGGACCCAGTCGGTTTGTGTCCGACAGGATCGTGGTTGAAACCGACCCGAAAACTGGCTTAGTCGGTTCTTAGTCCCAGACCAGTCGGGGACTGTCTGCGGCCGCCTGAGGCGTCCTGAGGTGTCCTGAGGCGTCCTGGGGACGATCTGTTCTTAATCCCAGACTTTGAAACCGACCCAGTATTCCCGCCCATTTTTGTCTTTTTTCAACCGACTGTGCACGATTAAGGGTCGCCGACAGGATCGGGGCTTAATCCTTTGGTGGAACAGGGGCATATCTGAGTAATAATTGACCCATAATCAATTTATTTACTGCACTCTTGGTCAATATATAATGAAACATTTTCCGGGATGAAGTATGTATCAATCTGGTAAAAATAACAGTGTTTCTGACATTTATAACCTACCAAAAGCACCCACATCCTGTACATATATGCCTGTAGTTATAAAGAAACTCAAAATTCATGACAAGTCTATTGATTTAATAAAAGAAACTGCCTAAAACATTTTAAAACACATGAATATCTTTGATACTTAAAGAAAAGTGAATTTTAATAGATTTCTAGAAATTGTCAGTGACTGACTGTGATTGTACCATGACACCGACAATTAATCGAGCGCTTGTCTAATTGTCCACCCATTGTTATATAGTATAAGTTGGAACCTTTATCACAAACCACCATCGATATGCACAAATGTAATGCATTGAAATAAGTACTTTTATAGCACCTCATCTCTTTCAATTTATTTGGGGTTTTACGTCGCTTTCAACACTGTACATGTCATATTACGACGGGTAGTTGGAAGGGCAGAGGAAACCAGTACATAGAGTTCGCTAGGGTTGTGTACTGTAAACTGCCGACCAACGGCAAGCAACTACCAGCTTTCCCACTTAAGGCCGTCACGGGGATCGAACCCCCGACCTCAGAGGTGGGAGGCGAGAGTGTTACCACTCTGCCACCGTGGCCCCCTCATCTCTTTCAATGACAGAATCTAAGGCCCTAGAACCATGATGTGAGAAGGAAAGAATCAGAATCCAGAGGCATAGCAGGATCATACCATAATGAGGCATGTCTTCAGTTTGTGCTGAAACCACTATTTGGATGTCTTCAGGGAGATCATTCAGCAAAATTGGAGCATCAAATGTAAAATTTTGGCTAAAGCTGTGACTGAAGCACTTTTATTTTGCAGAATTATCCCAGTTTTATCAAATGACTAGCTCTCATCAGCATGTGCCACTCTGCTCCAGTTCAAATTCATAGGGCTGCCATATTTCTAGACTAGCTGGATATTTTTCCACACCGTATAGTTCAGTGTATTGAATGGTCTTACCAGAGCATATCAGATCATTTCTGTGTTTTGGGGCCTTCACTGAGTAGAGTGATGGTAAAAGCATAATTGAGTTAAAAAGTGGCTATTCATTCCTGCATTTCTCACTGGCACCTCCATTTTGAATCGGTAACATGTGTGCTTTTTTTTATCTATTCCAAACATATATGAAACTTATCTGAAGTGATAGCGTTTTAGAAACATTAATTTGTCCTTTTTTTTCAAATTTTCAGCGAATGTGGATCCCTCAAGAAGGTACCTGTTTCTGCAGGTACTTGGAGGCAAGGCCTTCCTGGAACATCTACAGCAATCTGACGCGCTGCCAGGTAAGCAATTAAGTCTGTTTCTGGGCTTAAGTCTAAGACTTTTGTCTTATGTTTTTAGTGTGTAGTTTTATTCAAACACACATTTAAAACTACAAATATAAGTTTAACATATTCACACAATTCATTAAAAGTAGCACAAAGAAATAAAGTAGAGGTGTGTCGGTAGGCCCAATATCTCGATATCACGAGCATTTTACTGAAATTCTGTGACAAGATTTTGAAACCGCCATTTTGCTTATCAATACATATAAAGGAAGAAAGAGTTAAAAAGTTAGAAACATACATAAAATCAGAAGAAATTGTAAGCCTTTGTCCCATATTTACATGCATGTGAAGACTTTTACAGTGGTGATTAGAAAGCAGAAATATTATGTTTTATTACGTTAATACATCCTATCCAATGGACAATTGCTTTACCGGTCAGCGCGACCGGTCCCGCCAAACGTCAGAAAAAGACGTCCTGTATATAATACTGGCAGGACCGGCCAGGAGAGTGCATTCGCCAGGTGGCGCATCATACTTCCTCTTCCTGTCTAGACATCGTGGCGTCATAGCATCTTTTTCGTTTGGCGCGTGGAGAGTGAATACGTGTTTTCACGACAAGCGCATTTTTTGTTCTACTCCGAACACATCCATTTTAATTCCACTTTAAAGAAGTTCTACAGTATTTTCTACGACTATGTCTTCACCAGGACAAAGACGAGGCTCCTGTGGTCACGCTATGGCTGGGTTTGACTCCCACTCCAAGTGTGCACGTTGTCGAGATAAAGGGGTAGGCGACGACCCTTGCGTCCTCAAGAAAGAATGTGATGTTTGCAAAGGGTTTACCCCTGAGCAGATCCAGCAATTGTCTACCCCAACATACAGAGATCGAAAAGAGAAGAAGGCGACTGCGTCCTCCTCTTCTCCCACTCTCGTGGACCCTGCACAGTCACGTGAGTGTGCTGGGTAAAGTGGAGAAGGTCAAGGCTTCACAACCTCAGTCAACCCCTACTATTGCCAAGAAGACGAAATGTAGTGAGTCTCCCAAGCCCTCTGCCAGCAAGAAGAAATCTTCCAATAGCAGACCTTCAGCTGATGACCTGAAGCAGTTAGATGATAAATGGGCAGAGAGGTTTTCCCGGCTGGAGGTGATGCTGTTGGCCAAGACTTTCACAGTACCGGTTGAACCGTTTGAGAAACCAGCTCCAGATGTGACTACCAGTCAAAAGCCATTTTTTGACCCTGGTGCCACCACCAGCAGTCTGGCTAGAGAGACTACCGGTCCCTGCCTTGATCAGGCCACCGGTGAAGCAGTAGATGCAGACAGCCACCCAGCCTCTTGAGGCACCCGGTGCCGGGACAGCAACCCAGCCTGTTCAGGCCCCCGGTTCGGTCCCTGATGTTCAGCCCATCGGTGAGGGAGATCTTAGTGGAGCATCTGACAGTGAAGCTGACCAGCTCAGTTTTACCGGTCACCAGACAGAGATGTCCCTAGAGATGAGGCTGACCAGGAACCTACTGAGGAGGCCAATTACAGAGGTATGAGAAACTTTATGAACTGGCATAAGATTCCAGAGTTTGAAACTGTGTCCTCTGCTGCAGATGACAACCCCTTTGCTGGTGCACGTGTTCAGCCAACCGGTAAAGGTCGTCCAGATGGTATGGGATGCATGCTGAGAAGAGCAGTGAGAGTTCAACAGTACGCACCTGGTCACCGGATCCTGCCAAACTCAACCACTCCTTCAGCAGGGTTGCACGCAGAAATCTACCTACTGCCCCACCCTCCCAGGCCTTCAGTCAGGACCTGCTCAGGTGTTGGGAGAGAGCAGCACGTGAACAGACAATAATGTGCAATCAGGCTGCTGGTTTGTTAAGGTGTTTGACTAGGGTTCAAGACTCAATGGCCACTCAGCTTAAAACCCTACGTCTGGATAGCAAGGGAAAGTCATCAGAGAAGATGAAACAAGCTGTGAATGAACTAGAATGCTTGACCACTTTTAACTGGTCAATCTCCAAAGCCATGGCCAGAATGATGCAGGACTTATCTGAGGGTGTTTTTATTAACATGGCGAACTTCACTCTGGCCCGCAGGGATAGTTACCTCGACTACCTACATGCAGGAGTAAAGCAAGACACTGTGAACGCCTTAAGAATGTCTCCAGTACATCTCAGCTCACTGTTCCCGGACCAGCTTATCACCAAGGCTGAAGAGGAAATCAGTAAAAGTGAGGAGAGGCGTTCGTCTGGTACATCACACCGACATCAACATCGCTTCCACCCTTATGCTGCAAGTGACAAGTCGACTGGCCATCACGACTGGAAATCGAACCTCCCTGCTTGGAAGCAGATTAAAGACAAGCAACAAGCAAGGAAAGGTCGTGGCAAGGCCTCCACATTCTCCCAGAAGCCGGCTAAGGGTTCCAAGTCTCATAAATGACAATCACTGTGTAAATTCTTTGACCGGTCAGAAGAACTCTGTATTTGTTACCGGTCATTGAGACTTTAACCCGACACCAGTGGTAGCCGGGAACAACAAAGTGACTTTAAATTTGAATGTAGACTCTTGTGTTGCAAATGCTCATATTGTCACCGGGTTGCCACAAGGGAAAGGCGTAAATCCCAATGCATGTCAAATGTACACAGAAATAAAGTATGTGAAAGATGTTTCTTGTGTAGGTCACTTGAGTTCTGTAAATCTTGTCACCAATGCCCCACATGCTGTTGTGGATCCTCCTGTAGGGGCAAGGTTACACCAGTGTTGGGAAAAATGGGAAGCCCTGGGTACGAGTCCAAAAGTAGTCACCACACTGAGGGAGGGCTACACCCTCCCCTTCTGGTTCAGACCCAACTTGACAAGGTCACCTGCTGTAATAAGCAACTACCACAATCCAACGAAACAGTCCTTCCTTTTAGAAGCACTGTATCAGCTGATAAACAAGAATGCAGTAGAACCGGTAGAAAATCAAAACTCACTGGGTTTTTACAACCGGCTATTTTTGGTACCCAAACCCAACAACCGGTGGAGACCGGTCCTGGACCTGAGCACCTTGAACACCTTTTTAAACACAGAGTCGTTCAAGATGGAGACCCCAGAGACAATAAGAACCTCCCTACAGGCAGGGGAATGGGTCACATCCATAGACTTCAAAGACGCATACTTCGATATACCAATTCACAGTCAGTCCAGGAAGTACATGCGTTTTCACCTCCAGGGTCGGTCCTACCAGTTCAAAGCCCTACCCTTTGGTCTATCCACAGCTCCCATGGAGTTCACAGTGGTGGCCAAAGAGGTCAAACTCATGGCACAGAAGGGTATAAGGATCCACCAGTACCTAGACAACTGGCTGGTGAGAGCCTCTACCCACGACACTTGTCTCCAGCATACACAAACCTTAGTAACCCTTTGTCAAGAACTAGGGTGGCTGGTTGTTACATATATTGGACACTATATTAGTACATTGTATATTACATATATTAGGCACTATATTAGTGCATTGTTTAATTTAAGCTTTATGTTTATACATTGTCATAAAAGATAATTGTGTTGTTGGTTCTTTTTGTGTGTTAACATTTAAAGTAAGGGAGTTATTGATTTTTGTGTTTTAGTGTTTATTGATTTGTTCACAGACTGGGGGAAATCCCCCCCTCAGTGGTTATGTTAGATTTGGGGAAACCCAATTACCAGTAGTTTCTAGAACTTCCTCCTTTGGCCTAGATGGCTCAAGCTTTTTTTGAGTTGGTTCTGTACAATTCCAGAGAAATCTGTGAATGTATATAAGGAATGTACATCTGACCACAAGTGAACTTTGTATTCGCTTGCTATAAGGAGAGCTATTGTGTTTTGGAGTATAATATATGCTTATATCACTGTGAACTTTTACTGGAGTGAACTAGATACATTGTCTGGACAGATTTATTGCACTTTGGATATTTTTGGATATTGTACAGTTATATAACAGAGAGTGGATTTACTGCATTTTGGACATTGTCCATATCTTGGAGCAGACAGTACAATTGTGTTAACGCTCTAAAAATTAAGGACTTCTCCAGACAGACCTTCTGTGTGACTGGATATATAAAGGATAGCAGGACAAGCACCTTTTGTGTTGTTGAGTGTGAGACAGGTCACAAGATATAGATATCCGTGTGTGAGTGAACATTGGACAGATCACAGGACAGACCACAGGACATTGGATAGACCACAGAATATACTACAGGACGGATTACGGAACAGATTGCTGGATACGGCGGATAAACTTAACTCATAATCTCAGTGGTCAGGTCAGCTAGATCTTATTATTGTATTAGTGTGTTTGGTTAAGAGCACACCAGTTGACTGTAATCATTATTGTTGACTATTAAATAAATTTGTTAAGTTTAACTTTTTGCTTTTTCTGTTACAACTTAAAGACAACCGGTAATTGCTACCGCGCTTGCCCGTGACCGTAACACTGGTGAACAAGGAAAAGTCAGAACTGGCCCCCAAACAAGTTTTCAACTTCGTATGTTACCAGTTCGACCTCAAAGAGGGCAAGGTCAGACCCACAACAGAACGTTGGCAGGCCTTGACAGACAAGATCAGGTCAATACTGTTGGATCCGGTATGCCCGGTCTGACAGTTCATGTCCCTCATAGGTCTACTCACAGCAACAGAAAAACAAGTCCACCTAGGTCGACTTCACATGAGGCCCATACAGTGGCACTTGAAAAACAACTGGAGGGTCCCAGAGTCACTAGAAAAGGTGATCCTGGTCCCCAAGTCCCTCCACCCCCATCTAAGATGGTGGCTGGAGGAAAGCAATGTGCTACTAGGTCAATCATTACACCCTCTAAAACATCCTCTGCAAATATTTACAGACGCATCAAAAGAAGGGTGGGGCGCTCACTTAGACGAGCACACTGCAAGGGGAACTTGGTCCCTTCCAGAAAGCAAGTTGCACATAAACCACTTAGAGCTAAAAGCAGTATTTCTAGCTCTAAAAGAGTTTCGAACCCTGTGCTCCAACAAGAAAGTACTGATAGCTACAGACAACACAACAGTGGTTGCCTATATCAACAAAGAGAGGGGGATGAAATCGGGCTCTCTGTGTGCCCTACTGTGGAGAATCCTGTCCTGGTGTACCAGACAACAGGTAACCCTCGGGGCACGTCACATCCCCGGCCGGCTGAACGTGATAGCAGACAGGCTATCCAGACTTGGCCAGACCATTCAAACAGAGTGGTCACTTCATCCAGAAGTGTTCCATGCTATATGCTCCCGGTGGCACCAGCCCCAAGTGGACCTGTTTGCCACCAGGTTCAACAACAAACTGCCACAGTTTGTGTCACCGGTCCCAGACCCCCAGGCATGGGCAGTGGATGCACTCAGCCTCTACTGGGAGGGCCTGGACCCATATGCCTTTCCACCAGCAGCCATCTTGGGCAAAGTGGTGGAGAAGTTACAGGACTACCCTTGCAACAGAATAATACTGTTTGCCCCAGGGTGGCCCAACATGCCCTGGTTCTGGGATCTGGTGGCAATGTCCAGTCATACCAAACTTAGTGTCTCAACCATTCAACCAGGTCCTTCACAGGAACCTGTCAAATCTGAACCTGCATACCTGGCTCCTAGAGCCTCAGCTATCAAGGAGCAAGGGTTCTCTGAGGCAGTGGCGGCACGAATTGAAGCTCCTCAAAGAGGATCAACCAGAACTGTCTATGAGGCAAAGTGGACCATTTTTACAAAGTGGTGCCTCAGTAATCAGGTAGACTTCAGGGCACCACCTCTGAAAGCCATTGCTGACTTCCTCCTGCATTTGTTTCAGGACAAGAAGTTACAACCAGGCACTATTGATGGCTACAGATCAGCCATTGCTGACAAACTGGGCAATTCCACCATTAATTTCAGCAAGGATGAGAATCTCACTCGTCTCCTGGACAGATTCCATAGAGACAGACCCAAGGGCAGGAGGGGCATTCCCTCCTGGAACCTTTCCCTGGTGCTACACCAGCTGACAAAGGCTCCCTTTGAACCCCTGAAAGAGGCCTCTTTGAAGCATCTGACCTTCAAGACGGTTTTGTTACTGGCCTTAGGTTCTGGCAAACGCAGGAGTGAGATCCATGCTTGGTTACATAAGAACATCAGACACCATTCAGACTGGTCTAAGGTGTCCCTATACCCCTCACCCAGCTTCCTATCCAAGAATCAGCTGGCTAAGGAGGGTCCAGATAGTGTGGCACCAGTGGTCATTCCAGCCCTGGCCCCATCTCTGGATAAGTCACTCAAGGGTGACAGGTCCCTATGTCCAGTTAGAGCCCTGCGCTACTACTTGGACAGGACTTCAGATCTTAGGCAGAATAAGGAGTTGGTCTTTGTCTCCTTCAAGAAAGGTTTTGACAAAGATATCTCACCTGTCACCATCTCCTCATGGATCAAACAGACTGTGATCCTATGCTATGAGCTCTCTGACCAGGAGGCCCTCTCCTTGCATCAGGTTAAAGCCCATGATGTTAGGCCCTTTGCTGCCTCTAAGGCCTTCCAATCAGGGATCTCCTTAGAGCAGATCTTGTCAGCCTGCCACTGGAAATCTCACAACACCTTCCCTCAGTTTTATTTGAAGGATGTTGCCTGGGCTGACTCAGAGCTTTTTCACCTGGGACCTGTAGTGGCTGCCCAACAGGTGCACCACCAGGCCCTGAGGTGAGGAAATGTTGTCTCTTTCCCTTCTCAGATCAACCCTGGGAGGGAAAGAAAAAGGGGGGGGGGGGGGCAACGTCAGTAGACTCCTCAAAGACTTAGACTTTTGTTATGAGTTCACTTGAGTCCCTAGCTGCTTACCC
The DNA here is from genome assembly GCA_964017235.1 of Sabellastarte sp. h YS-2021. Lineage (NCBI taxonomy): Eukaryota > Metazoa > Annelida > Polychaeta > Sabellida > Sabellidae > Sabellastarte > Sabellastarte sp. h YS-2021. Next base: position 4,883,177 of record OZ024930.1, on the reverse strand, counting down.
TCCTACCAAGCGGTAGTTATTCAGCAATTGTCCATTGGATAGGATGTATTAATAAAATTGCAAATTTAATAAGTAAATTAAATTTTTATAAGTTAATACCCTATCAAATGGACAGGCAAGGCCCACCCAACCGGCCCCGCTATCAGCTTTGTAGGGGTCTTACTAGGACTAGACACGAATAAGATGCTATGACCTCACAATGTCTAGACAGGAAGAGGAAGTATGATGCACCACCTAGCGAATGCACTCTCTTGGCCGGTCCTGCCGGTATTATATACGGGACGTCTTTTTCTGACGTTTGTCGGGACTGGACACGCCGACCGGTAAAGCAATTGTCCATTGGATAGGGTATTATCTTATAAAAATTTAATTTACTTATTAAATTTGCAATTTAGGTTACAACACTTTATAACCTTAATCTCAATTGTCATCACATATAATGGAAGGAAAACTTTAAATCTTGAAAACAAACCAGAAATCTGAAGAAGTTACACACTTTTAACCCATTTAGGGACTTTTACTGCGACGTTGTAAGTGGAAATGTCCATGTATGTTTCGGGTGTTCTAAAACTTGGAGTCCTGGAATCAATACAGTTTTGCATGGGCGATCTCCCGATGCACATATTTTTCCTACCGACCAATCCCTAAAATAAAGTAAATACAATGGAACATCACCAAAGTTCAAAAAATTACATTTAAAAGAATCAATCTATTTTTAGTTTGCATCAGGTTTTGTCAGTCTCTTTCCTTAGTTTGACTACCAAATTAATATAAAGTTAGTGTAGGAGATGGTAAAACAGAAACCCATTTTCCAACTAAAAGACATTGATACTTCTCACCTCCATTTGCATTTAACCAAAACTGGTCATACATTCACTGTATTAACATATGTTTACCAAAATATTCAACTATGAAAAACACACAAACAACAAAAATGACAACAACAACAAAAAAACTGTTGCTTTTGTTGTCTCCTGTCTATATTAGCCATTTTGTCCAAAAACTCTTCAAAAAGCACATTGTGGTTCATATTTACATGTCCGTTATATATCATGTATGCATTTTGAATTCTTATTTTATGGCACTCACTAAATCAAACACACCCAGTCGTTCAATTAATTTCTGCTTTTGTGAACTGGTTCTAAACTTTGAAATCACCCACAACAGTGACAGCACTAGATTAAGTATTGACTTTTTATAAATTTTGTATATAACTGTTGGAAACCTATGTTCCAAACAACAAAAAGGAAAATCTTGTTAAGGATTCTTAAAGAATCATTCTCCGAACAAAATGACAAGTAAATTAAAATACATCAGACTTTGTTGATATGTTTATCTTTTTGATGTAGGAGAATCCACTGCGACCTTCACCCTTCACATTGGCTTCAGAGGACAGAGGTTCAAGTCCCGACCAGTGGCCTGCGCCTGTGAGCCAGACATCCAGGAAGGCTTTCTGCTGGAGTTACACAAAGAAACTGCAGGTTTAGATACAATTTGATACAATTAGCTCAGGCCCTCATTAAACTGAAGATACTGGTAAAAGTTATCTTCTTTTGTAAATTTGTTCTGAAATAAGGCATTTCTGTCCATTTTGAATAGAGTTGACTGTTGTAGAAGACAGTACGTACCAGTAAGGCTGTAGCGATTTGTCATTTATTCTAAAACAAAACAATGTAGTTGAAAAATCAAGTCAACAGAGAAAGTGAACTAATTCTTCGAAAACAGCTAAAAATAGACACAAAATCAACTACACAATTGGATTTTTCTGTAAATATATGGTTACATGATTATATTTTTCTAATTTGAGGGGTTTCTGTTATCAGTTTTGCTGTAGTTTTGTACTTTTGCAGATTTTGATCTGTATATAGTAGGAAAACTTCCGGAAAGACATACACAGAAAAAGTATATCACGAATGAAGATAACAACAGTACACGAGTGCGCAGCATGAGTATTGTGAATCTTCATGAGTGGTATAAGATATTATTGTAAGACTGTACTTTAATATAACATATTTTGAAGACACCTCAAATCTTGCAATATGAACACGTGGTTGTAATTGGTTAAAGTTTCCTATATTTTGTATTATAAATGTATCCTCATCTTATAATTGAATGATTTATTGACATTCTTTTGGATTTTATGTGTTATAAACAATTTTTTTAGCTGAAATATGTCAGAATATGAAGCAGTTTATTTCTTGGGCGATAATAAAGTAATTTACCGAGTATAAGCCAGTCCTTTCCTAAACAAGGAATCAGGTCACATTTTCTGGCTTGCTTGCAGCCTGAGCTGTTAAAAGTTACCTTGTATCATCCTTGTGAATGGACAAGGTATAACACACCATTGGGTAGTATAGGGATCAACTATCATATGGAGGATCAATATCGAATGAAAATTAAGGGTGCTTCAAGCTTTATTGATTAGTAATTCAATATTGGAACTGTTACCGTGATCCATGGGCAATGTAAGAGGTTTTGTCGAAAGTTATACATTTTAATTCAAGAAATAATTAAAACATACTATTTATTCACAAAAAATACATTACTGCAATAGAAAACATAAAATGACTAGAAGTTACATAAAAAATGAAAAAAAAAATGTGTTTTATGCTTTCCTGTATACTATCTGTCCGGTTTTGTATCTGTTTTGTGAAACAGGAAGTAGGTCATTGACATTGTAAACAAAGATGGCACCAGACTTCACCCCGTTTTGTTTCAGTTGAAACTGTGCCTTTTAAATATTTTAAACAATAAATATTCGTTTAAGTATTACAATTACCAGTTTTTTTTATTTTTGGTATATCTTAGTTCGATATTGAAATGCTGGTGAAAGTGTCGGTATTGGCAGTTCTGTGGGATGATCAATGATATTGAAAGATCGGGCACCAATCCCTATACTAGTATTGGATGCTGTAATATCATCTCATACCATGTCTTTTGTGCATGGTGTCCTTTGTAGTAGACTGTGTAACTTGAATTTTTTCTGCATAGGGCTGTGAACAAACAAGTGTGTTTTCATTGAAGGATGAAGTACTGTGTTTTCTAGAGCCAAGATTGAGGGAAAAATACTTACTTTTGTGGTTTAATTTTTAAAGTTTTGTAGATAGATTTTTTTATTCATATGCAAATGGTATTTATAACATATTTAACAGGAAACTGGGCCACTTTTTGTGTGTTTTGTTACTTTCTCTTATTTCTGAAACAAATGTACTCGTCATAAAGTAGAGTAATGGAGAGTACCTGCTTCTCAAGCATCTTGCTCCAACAGAACCTCCCTTTTAGCTAATTTTTCTTGCATTTTCCTTGAAATTTGAACATTATTTGGCCATTTTCCCCCCAACTGTTAAACAGGATTTGTGTGAAAAGATGCATGCATAATACACTGGCAATCCTATAACCATGCTGAGTTACAGACGTGTTCTTTGATTAGCGGAAAATGTTCAAAATATATAAAACAGACAGTGGACTTGCAAATTGAATGATATATTTATCTCCAAATACAAACTATAGAGTGTGTATGATAATGGGCAAGTAATCACTGTCATTATGTGGACCAAATACAAAACTTGTGAAACCCCTGTGATAACTGCTGTATGTGTTTAGGTGAGGCGGCCCGTATGGTGGACAATGCATCCATGCTGTCACTCTGTGATCCGGTCCACTTAGTTCTCATCAAGACAGAGGTTTCGGGGGAGACCGTGCTGGTCTCCTCAAACTTCCTGGAGTGGAGACCCGTGCTGGCGGCACAGAACTGCAGGTGTAACCTGTCGACTGAAATGATGGGCATAGGTGAGTTAGGCAGGGACTGTCAGAGGTGGTCCCTCTTTGTTGGATTTTGCTCTTTGGGGGTGGTTGCTGTAGTTGGTTGTACTGTATTTCAATTATTGAATTACATGAGATGTCAGAAAAGATATCACAATGATGTTTTTTTTCAATGTAGAATCATTTCCAAAAGCTCTAGGATACAGATATGCAGCATTTTGTTATTCTTGTGGTTATCCCTCAAAAACTGACCTAGTTCATGAATGGATCACTTTTCTGCAAAAAACCATGTATTGTTTTCAATCCATTCAGGCAGTGAGAGTAAGGTCCCAGTAGGCGTACTAGACTTACGTTTAGAGTTACTTCCAAAGACAGGACAACAGCTGGACGAGGAGGTCGTCAAGGCTCAGGTGGCCATGGAGAGGACAAAACAGGCAGAACGTGAACGGTGAGCGAACAGTTTGTTTTTCTCATCTATTGCAGAAGTAATGTAAAAAATATGGTGTTTTGTTCGCATTTAATCGACAGAATAGTGGATGGGTGGGTCCTTTGTCATGAGTCCATTATTCCTCTTGTGTGTGGTTTTCATGATAAAGGCCATCTGCCTTGTTATGTATTCAATGTGAATTTTGTAAAATAATTTTTCCTTATTCTGAGATTATTTGTGAAGATCCACCATAATCTCTAACCTTTAACTTTTATAGAGGATCTGGGTTCAGTCTCAGGAACAGTTGCATACAGGCACAAACATAGCGGCTCAGATAACAAACTGAATATGGTGGGTCTTTGGGTCCTTTCCCAAGTTACATGCTAAAGAACCTTGGGTACATTGATAAATGGTCATCCCTGAGCCTCTGTCTTAGCTATCTTTCAGTTAGTGGCATGTCAGTCAAATGGTGTTGTAGAGTGTTGCAGTTAGAGTAAAAATATCATTACACATCAGATAACAGTATGAAAAACAGCAGAGTACAGTTTTTGGACAAGAATCTGCACTTGAGATTGCACTAAGGATGGGTCGGTAAGCCTGGTAACTCGGTATCGAGAGCATTTTACTGAAATACCGTGATGAGATTTTAAAGCTGCCACTTTGCTTGCCAACATATATTATGGAAGGAAGAGTTAAAATATTAAAAATAGGTTTTCGTGTATTTGCAGACTATTATAGCGATTGCCTTGAACAGAAATGCGATGTTTTGGTTACGACACTGTATAACCTCAATATTGTTACGGTTTTGCATTGGCGACCTCCTGGTGTACACAGTTTTGGTACCGACCCATCTGTAGATAACACTGCTATTTTGTGGGTACTTATGTTAGTGTTACTGGTCCTGTGGGCCAATACCTTATTTGTGTGAAGTTTGACCAGCAGCCTTAAGATCCCATTATATATTTATGCTCCGTGCAGTATCTCCATTCCTACAGGACAGTAGTGCTGTAAGTCATCAAAAAATACTAGAGTCGACGCGTCGGAACTATTAGACGACGTTGAACCGACAAAAGTCGCACTTGTGTTGGTCAAGGACCTCAGAAGAAATATATTTTATTAATTAGCCGGTTTTAAATAAAAAATGAATTTTTGTAGTTTGATCTTTGACCCTATCCGATAAAGTACTGAATCTCGTGAAAATTTATATTTGCAGTTAAAAAATTGAGGGAAGCAGTCATTGTTGTTTCCACTTGAAAGCTGTGACAAGTTAAAATGTGATTGTTTTCTTTAAAAAGACGAATTATCATCAGATTTTATTAGATAAGTAATGTTTTGGTGTATTATAAAAGTTTTGTTGAAATATCGATCTTTATAATGTGTGAACCGATACGTCGTAATTTCAACACTCACAAACAACTATGACCAAGTCGAGCCGCATCGTTACTGCACTACCGTACAGGACTTGAAGCACTATTGGCCCCATCCCAACTACACCAGTACAGTGCAAACTGTTGTTTGATACTGACACAGGTTGTTCCTGGTGTATGCCAAGCAGTGGTGGCGGGAGTTTCTGCAGATCAGATCAGTTCACAGGGAGAGACTTGTAAAGATCTTTGCCCAGGTCAGTGAAAACCGTGAAAAATCAAATTTCCTACAGCAAGTTGTATGATATATACTGTTTGATGTGCTGTAATTCTCTCTATGTGAACTCTTTATTATTTTATTCCTAATTCTAATGGAACTTTCTATGGTGCGTAATCTCTGTAAAATACTGGTTCTGTGTCGCAACAATGCACAAGCTTGAGTGAAAAAAACAAATCTGGTGACATGGAAGTGGTCAGCAACCACAGAGACTCCAAGAAAGAATGAAAAATGATCCTTCTCTTATATCCCATCGTTCATCTATATACATGTAAGTGTGCTAAGAATACTGTTGAAAAATATGAACGTAGCCTGGTATTTGGGTAGTACAGATTTGCCCACGCAAACAACGTGAATTCTCCTAATAAAAGTGTCACCATTATTTAAATGTCCAAGAACAGACTGCTACTGCCTACAGATCACACAGTGGGTTTATATGCATGCAAGGTACACACGAGTACAAGGTATGTCGCATGCAAACCCTGTAAGTAAATAGGGAGCAACTGCAACACTAGCAAGGAAAATGCACATGCCCAAGTCTCTCGTAAATTTTCCTTGAGACAATGGATGCGTTTGTAACCATACTACATGCATGCAGAGAATAATGTAGATGCCAATATTCATTGTGGGGTCTCTACAACCTTGAGATTCTGTTTTAAAATCATATGTAGGTTTAGTGTCCATTGTAAATCAGCTGATTTTTCTCTGTAAGCAAGATGTACGTGCACGTACGATGGGATGGAAGAGAGGCTTTAGGTGGATAAGCCTTGGTGAACAGGTAGAAGTTAGGTTCTGATCTGAAGGATGTAAGAGAGAAGCCAGTTGATCATAAGGTAACTCATTCTGTATGTTCTATGCATCAGAAGCAAAGCTGTGGTTGAAATATTTCTTTGATCACTGGACAGAAGAACAGATAGAACCCACAAAAACATTCTTTCAGGCCTACTTTGCCTGCAAAGGGTGTGAAGAGCTGAGTGTGAACTAAGATATCTAAGATAACCCATGTGAAGGGATTTGTACCCCAGTTTAGCTGTATTAAAAATAGTATCTATTTGTATACTTTTTTTACTGGTTCAACAGTTGGATGCTACGTTTCATGTACAAACTTTGTATTCAGCTTATGATACTTCAGACAAATAAGTTGTAATACTTCAATGCTCACAAGACCTCATTTTTGACTTAATATTTCAAGCCAATAGTGCTGTCCACCCAAATTTTACAGAATATTAGTAGATATGTGTCAGCATTAGAAGACCATGATGGCCCATTACACTTCAGCTTTTAAATAGCCAGCTTGACAGCCATTTTGTGAAAATCTGACCAGATAACCTTTTTGTGTGTATTTATTCTGTAGGATGAAAACTGTAACAATCGTCCTGTGTGTGCCTACGTCCACCCTCTACGTGCTGGTCGTCTGCTGGACACTCCCCGTCAGGCTGCCAGGTTTGTGTCTCTGATTGGCTACGAGAAGCATGTATCTGTGGGCGGCGGTGATAGGCAAGAACAGTGGGCATCCATGCATGCTTTTCTGTGTAGGAATAAAGGGGTGAGTAGGTTTTAGTTCTAGGGCCTACTTTTTAATAAGGCTGTGACCGGGTAGTCGGTATTCGCGATTGGGGTCGATTTAGGGAGATTTCGAGTGCTATCTGGTCCACCCGATAGTCGTTAACTACTATAATATATTATGTTGTTGCCCACTAGGTTATGTTTTTTGGAAAGAGAAAACATGACAACACAGCAAAACATCAGAATTCTTTGTATATTGGGGAGTTGGATCAAGTGAAGAAAGAGGCGCATTCAGTCGAAACGCCACTAAAACATGGGTTGAGGGGGGAGATCTTCCGTTGGTTTGCCGAGCGGCGCCTCTATCTTCACTTGTCCCGGGGAGTTTCACATAATATTCTCCATTTTTACCCCACAGCCCTTAAGGGCTGTTGGGGTATTGTTTTCACCCATGGTGTCCGGATGGGCGGGCGGGCGGGCGGGCGGGTGGGCGGGCAGCGGGAAATAGTTTGTCCGGGCTGTATCTCAGAAACCGTAAGGTGTAGGAAGTTGATACTTGGTAGGGACATTGGTTAGGGGGTGTAGGTGTGCAACGTCATGGTCTGACCTTGATTTGACCTTTGACCTTGCCGTAGTGACCTTGACCTATAATATGTTGTCCGGGCTATATCTCGGAAACTGTAAGGCTTGGGAAGTTGATATTTGGTAGGGACATTGGTTAGGGGGTGTAGGTGTGCAACGTCATGGTGTGACCTTGATTTGATTTTTGACCTTGCCGTAGTGACCTTGACCTATAAAATGTTGTCCGGGCTATATCTCAGAAACTGTAAGGTGTAGGAAGTTGATACGTGGTACGGATATTGGTTAGGGGGTGTAGGTGTGCAACGTCATGGTGTGACCTTGATTTGACCTTTGACCTTGCCGTTGTGGCCTTGACCTATAAAATTTTGTCCGGGCTATATCTCAGAAACCGTAAGGTGTAGGAAGTTGATACTTGGTAGGGATATTGCTTAGGGGGTGTAGGTGTGCAACATCATGGTCTGACCTTGATTTGACCTTTGACCTTGCCGTAGTGACCTTGACCTATAAAATGTTGTTTCGGCTATATCTCAGAAACTGTAAGGTGTAGGAAGTTGATACGTGGTAGGGATATTGATTAGGGGGTGTAGGTGTGAAACGTCATGCTCTGACCTTGATTTGACCTTTAACCTTGCCGTAGTGACCTTGACCTATAAAATATTGTCCAGGCTTTATCTCGGAAACTGTTAGGTGCAGGAAGTTGATATTTGGTAGAGACATTGGCTAGGGAGTGTAGGTGTGCAGCATCATGGTGTGACCTTGATTTGACCTTTGACCTTGCCATAGTGACCTTGACCTATAAAATCGTCAGGGCTGTATCTCGGAAACCGTAAGGTGTAGGAAGTTGATACTTGGTAGGGACATTGGTTATTGGCTATAGGTGTGTATTATCATGGTGTGACCTTAATTTGACCTTTTACCTTGCCGTAGTGACCTTGACCTTTAAAAATCTTGTTGCACCTTTGGGTCTGTCTTTTGATGCAGATTAAGCAAAAGTCATATTAGAATTTATTAAGAATTTTACTTTCATAACTTCCCATTGTAAGAGATAGAATTTCATCAAGTGAAAGTCAAGATTTTACTCCAACACCACACATAAGCATTCATTAAATGTATTACCACTTCTGTATGCATGGTAATATTCAAACCATCTAAACCATAATTCGGAACTGCAGATGTATATAAAGAGTGTTGAATTTTAGTTTACTGATTAATGCTGTCATCTTGTCATTGAATTATCTTGTTTTAATACTTCATCTTTTTCGCATTATCTTTCTTTTAAACATTATTTCTACATTTAAACATTGTTTGGACCTTTATATAACTGACAGTGTTCTGAAAGTATCCTGAAGTTTGTACTGGTACAGTACTTCTATATCTCATGGTGTTGAAAATATTTCCGAAGGCTGTGGGGTACGGGCATCTCTGATGCTATTTTATAACAATATAATAAGTTTTAAATACCTTTCACAACTATTTCAATGCAAAGACATCGTTTCCAGAAATGACCATTGTGTTTATGGAGAGGAAAAAACGTACTAAACTACGCGAATACCGGATTGCGAGACGAATTTAGGTAGCTCAGTTACCGGGGTGGATTTTAACCACTCGTCGCAGCCTTACTTTTTAAGGCTGAAAATTAGTCCCCAGGTATCTACTTACATAAAACCCCAGTCACATTACAGGTGGTATAAGCCGCGGTTATACTTGTTGGGCAAAACGCTCGAAATCCTCTCCTTCAACTACCGTCTGACACAGTGATGAACCGTCCATTACATCTAAAAAGAAAATTGTATTTATACTATCAATGCTCAAAATTGAGGCCTTTGCCAAGTAGTAGTGGTAATGGACTATAACTTTGTAAGTCAGTATTTATAAAGCTGTATTTGTTTTATGTCAATCCAATTTCAATACTAAATACATTATTATTGAACCCTATATACTCTTAGACTGAGTAACCATTTTTAGTAGTTACTAAACTGTGTATATATATTTTTTATTTTTATCTTACTATTTAATGTATAAATATCTCAGACAGATGTCACCTAAAATTCGACTTTCATGGATAAATGCCGCAGAATCTTATGTAGCACCACATGTTCAGTTAATAATTGTATCCCCGACGCAAAGCGGGGATACTATGGATTCATCATCGTCGTCGTCCGCGCCCTCGTCCGCGTCCGCAGAGATTTCTTGTTAGCGACCTACAGTCCACATTTCTTTCCGGATTTCTTTCATATTTGGCAGGTGGCTTGATATGGTAGAGGACTCGCCACCCTATCTTTTTGGTAGGCTTTATGTCTAAATTAGGCCTGTGGTAGACAAAAATGTCTAAAATGTGGAATATTGTTTGTTAGCGACCTACAGTCCACATTTCTTTCCAGATTTCTTTCATATTTGGCAGGTGGCTTGGTATGCTAGAGGACTCGCCACCCTATCTTTTTGGTAGGCTTTATGTCTAAATTAGGCCTCTGGTACATAAAAATGTCTAAAATGCATTAAAATTCATGAAATCATGCACTAAATCGCTTGTAACTTGAAAAGTGTTGCATTTAGAGCATTTTGTTAAAATATGTTATTCAGATACTTTTTTCATAGCTACAACATGGTGAGTAACTTGGGTGTCTGTCTCAATAGCTAAGTGAGTAATAGCTACTTTTGGGCTTTTCAGTAACTTCCATCGTGAGTAAAATCACTTGTAACTTGAAAACTATTGCATTTAGAGTATTTTGTTTCAATATGTTATTCAGCTATTTTTGGGTCAGCTATAACATAGTAAAATTTCAGACCTGTAGCTCATGGCATAGCTGAGTAATAGCTACTTTTAAGTTATCACTGTTGAGTAAATTGCTTATAATTTCAAAAGTATTACATTTAGAGTATTTTGTTTCAATATGTTATTCACCTATTTCGGAGTCAGCTATAACATAGTGAAGTTCCAGACCTGTGGCTCATTGCATAGCTGAGTAATAGCTACTTTGAAGTTCACACTGTTGAGTAAATCAGTTGTAATTGGAAAACTATTGCATTTACAGAAATTTGTGTAAATATGTTATTCAGCTACTTTTGGGTCAGCTATAACATAGTGAAATTACAGACCTGTAGCTCATGGCACAACTGAGCAATAGCTATTTTCAGGTACTGACTGTTGAGTAAATGACTTGTAACTTGAAAAATATTGCATTTGGAGTATTTTGTTAAAATATGTTGTTCACCTACTTTTGGGTCAGCTATAACGTCGTGAAATTACAGACTTATAGCTCATGGCATAGCTGAGCAATAGCTATTTTCAGGTTCTCACTATTGAGTAAATCAGTTGTAACTTGAAAACTATTGCATTTACAGTATTTTGCTTAAATATGTTGTTCACCTAATTTTGGGTCAGCTATAACATAGAAAAATTTCAGACATGTAGCTCATTGCATAGCTGAGTAATAGCTACTTTGAGGTTATCACTGTTGAGTAAATCAGTTATAACGTGAAAACTATTACATTTACAGTATTTTGTTTAAATATGTTATTCACATAATTTTTGGTCAGCTATAACAGAGTGAAATTGCAGACCTCTATGTCATGGCATAGCTTACCAATATCTACTTTCAGGTTCTCACTGTTGAGTAAATCATTGTATCCACTGGATAGCCGTAGTGTGTACAGAGATTTCACCATTACCGCTCTAACGAAAAAAATATTATAGCTAGCCTTCTCAAGTTTGCAAGGTATATTAGAGGGTGCACCACAGTATTCTATTGGTAGGCTTTATGTCTAAATTAGGCCTGTGGATAAATTACTTGCCTACTAAAAATGAGTAATTCTGCATTTTCTCTAAAAGTATTGCAGATAGCAAATTTTTCTTAAATAACTCATTCACCTACTTTTGGGAGAGCTTTCACATGCTGAAGTTCCAGACCTGTAGCTAATTACTCACCTACTCAAAATGAGTAAATGCGAATTATCTCTAAAAGTATTGCAGATAGCCAATTTTTCTCAAATAACTCATTCACCTACTTTTGGGAGAGCTTTCACTTGGTGAAGTTTCAGACCCGTAGGTAATTACTCACCTACTGAAAATGAGTAAATGCAAATTATCTCTAAAAGTATTCCAGATAGCCAATTTTTGTCAAATAACTCCTTCACCTACTTTTGGGAGAGCTTTCACTTGCTAAAGTTTCAGACCTGTAGCTAATTATTCACCTACTCAAAATGAGTAAATGCTAATTATCTCTAAAAGTATTGCAGATATCCAATTTTTATCAAATAACTCATTCATCTACTTTTGGGAGAGCTTTCACATGGTGAAGTTTCAGACCCATAGCTAATTATTCACCTACTCAAAATGAGTAAATGCAAATTATCTCTAAAAGTATTCCAGATAGCCAATTTTTGTCAAATAACTCCTTCACCTACTTTGGGGAGACCTTTCACTTGGTGAAGTTTCAGACCTGTAGCTAATTATTCACCTACTCAAAATGAGTAAATGCGAATAATCTCTAAAAGTATTGCAGATAGCCAATTTTTCTCAAATAACTCATTCACCTACTTTTGGGAGAGCTTTCACTTGAAGTTTCAGACCCGTAGGTAATTACTCACCTACTGAAAATGAGTAAATGCAAATTATCTCTAAAAGTATTCCAGATAGCCAATTTTTGTCAAATAACTCCTTCACCTACTTTTGGGAGACCTTTCACTTGGTGAAGTTTCAGACCAGTAGCTAATTATTCACCTACTCAAAATGAGTAAATACTAATTATCTCTAAAAGTATTGCAGATATCCAATTTTTATCAAATAACTCATTCATCTACTTTTGGGACAGCTTTCACATGGTGAAGTTCCACACCCGTAGGTAATTACTCACCTACTGAAAAGGAGTAAATTCGAATTATCTCTAAAAGTATTGTAGGTAGCCAATTTTTCTCAAATAACTCATTCGCCTACTTTTGAGAGAGCTTTCACTTGGTGAAGTTTCAGACCCGTAGCTAATTATTCACCTACTCAAAATGAGTAAATGCGAATTATCTCTACAAGTATTGCACATAGCCAGTATTTCTCAAATAACTCATTAATATAAAAACAACTTATAGGAAGTCATGGGCTGCAAATCTTTTCATGTGGTCAGATTTGACCTTGGGCCCCTCCTGCTTATTATTGGTCCTAGAGGTTTGCAATGTGAAAACGACTTATAGGAAATCATGGGCTGCGAATCTTTTGATGTGGTCAGACTTCACCTTGGGCCCCTGGTACAGGGTCAAATAAGGGTAGCCAAACTTAAAAGTGCTTTCAGCTTGCTTATTAACGAAAAATGCTTTTTATCTTCTAAACTATGTTAGTTGGCCTTTGTCGGTGGATACATCCAGCATCTGGCCACAGATGCGTCCTTTTTCTAGTTTCTTTCAACCATAAGATGACAAAATATGTTTAGTACATGTGATCATACTGTGTATGATAAGGCACTGTACAGTCCTGATGGTGGGTTGGAAACCCTCGCCCACCCGGGACTTTTTGTACAAAAAGGGTTAATAAATTAATTGTTACTGAAAAAAAAAAAAAAAAAAAAAGAACCGTCCATTACCTTCCACGTCTTTTGGAATGTTTAAAATGTTTAAAATTTCCGCCTCTGAATGTGGTTGCGTAAGCCTGCACAGACGAATGCTAACATGAGCAGATGAGTTTCTTGCTATGGTAGCTGCTGGTGTGGTCCACGGTGTATATAAGGTTGTGACTCGGTCGTCTTTCAGTGTAATACGGCGACATAAGGCGAGTGAAGGTAAATGGATGTTGTGCTACTATGTCACAAAGATGGACACGAACCTTGGATGGTAGTTGAAGGGTAGGGGGTTTTACAACCTGTAGTGTGATGGAAAAACCAAACCCCGGAAGATAAGAGGCTTCCTTTGAGGCGGTTCTCCTGCCATGTAAAACCTTTAACTGTGGGACTTACCCCCTGGAGTGTGGCTGGGGTATATGGCCAGACCAAATAACATTAGCTGATAACTCATAGATGAAAATTAGGCTTGACATAGGGCGCTCGTAAATTTGAGTATGTATCTTTGCAGGAAGTCAGCAGGTTACATTTTTGGTGACAAAATGAAATACAAAATACTTCTTGTACAAGTTTACGTCAACTCATTATTGTACTTAAATAGTGTAGTTGTAACAATATTATCTGCGGTACCTACTTCGCATCTAATGAATTTGATATAATATATTCAAGAGAAATTCTGTTATCTGACTAGGCGGAGAGGGTTAGATTTATATAGGATAATAGAAGAGTTTGAAAACAATGAGGTATATAAGTGCAAAACAGTTGGGAAGTATGACCTCGAAAGAGTGTATATGAGTTAGTAAAGTATTATATTCTGATAATAGATAGTCAACTTTAATAACATATGTAGGTTCAAAGTTCATATATTGTTACATACTAACTTAAGACCAACATATAAATATACTGGTTGCATTCTTGATATTATATAAAACAAAAACGAAACATTTAAAAAAAAAAAAAACAATCAGAAAAAAGCAGTTTTCCATTTGCAACTTTTGCGGATTGAAAGCTGCAAAGCCATCAGAGATGCGGTCACCCATCCTAGCACTAACATTGCCCATTACCACTTAACTACAGTGAAGAGACAAATACTTCTGCTATGCCACAATTCATGAAAGTCCAGAGGCAAAAAAAAAGTGATTGTTCTGTAGAGAGGCTCACACATAAAAACTAATAAAAAGATTAATTCATTTCCTTTCAGGACTGTGAGGATCACGCTGTGTTGCTGTGCAGTTTGTTGCTAGGGTTCGGCTTAGATGCGTATGTCTGTGTAGGAACAAAGAACAGGGGTAAGTGACTATTATTTTGCATCATACGGGTATAGTGCTTATATGGATGTAAATTGCTGAGCGTCTGGGTTAACTTTAGATGTATCATTGGAACGGTCTCAGTATGTTCTGGTCCTTGTTCTACAATTAAGTAAAAAAAAAAATGAAATAGTTACAGAGAGAAATAATCCTGTAGAAGCACAGCCCCAGTTGTGTTCAGACATCATTCAAGTTTAGGATGTACTTTACAGTGACCTTGTATTATTCCTTCTTAAGTGTTTTATGCAGGTTATTAATATTCATGTCATTTTGTTTAATTTACAAAAGTAGTATGTTGTTACTGGCTCTGATACACAACACATATAATGGTGGAAGTACTTGAAATATTACAAACCTTCTATCCGAAAAAGTAGCACATTATCACATATTTTTGTAGATTTTAAGACATTCTTGATCAAAACTGCTGTGTTTTATTTTACGTTAATTCATTTCCTGTTAATGCTTATTTTTGTTCAGAATCACAAAATTGTAAACATGGAGAGGAGGGGATGCGGATGAGGGTAGGGGTGAGATGGGTGGGCCTTTAATAGGGAGAGGGCATTTATTCGCATGAACATGATAACTGTGTCAGCTTCTGTAGCTCATAAGAATTCTAACAAGTCCTAGAAGTAATAATTTGAGAATTTGATAATAGTATGAAGATATTTTTTGTATAATAGCGATATCTGTGTATTTTTTATAAACCTTCTTTTTTTCTTGCAGGTGCGTCTCACACCTGGGTGATGACTATTAACACTGATGGACTAGCCACGTTTTGGGAGAGTCTGACTGGACACAGGTGTGTTGGCTTATAAACAGTTTGAGGTTTTCATGTTCTGCAAGATTTTGTAATTTTGTTTTTGTCACTATTTGACTGAACTGAGCAGAGATTTCTTGATGATTCTGTGCCTGTGAAGTGATCTGATCTCAGAATCTCCTGTCCCGAGTGCTTGGCATACATTAGAAACAACGCATGGGTATCAAACAACAAGTTAATTAAAGCACCCACCAAGCAGCTGTATCATCTCAAATGCAGATTCGAGGTCCTTGGTGGCCTAGTGGTTAGAAAGTTTGGCATGTGATAACAGGTGTGAACAAGTGGCAATCATGAGGACCTGTCCCAATATGACCCTGGCTGTTGAACAGGACATAAAACCCCAACTTGTCAAGTGCAGATTCTGTTCCAAAAACTGTGTATTGCTATTGATATTGTAATGTGATATGGTTTGATATTTATAATCTTACTGTAGAACTCAAAGCTCTGTTTGATCCATCCTGGCTGCACTAGTACAGCCAAAGCTCAAGCGACTGACACTACTGTAAATGAAAGACAGAATCTCATGGATGACCATTTATTAACATCCCTCAGGTTCTTAGCCTGCTACCTAGGGATACCATTTTCAGTGGTAATCCAAGCTACAGTGCATCTGCCTGTACCTGGAAAGTAACCCAGCTTCTCTGTATTCCTAGGAGAGTCTGTTACCCACAAGGCCTCAGTGATAGACAATTGGCTCTGAAGTCAAGTTTGAAACCTATGAATATTTTGTAACCTTCGTGTGATGTACCTTTTTGCTATTTGTATGTTAAAGGTATGTACATCGTCCAATCAACCCAGATGACCCGCCAGCCGTCAAACAACCCAAGTCCTCATACCCATACAAAAGTGTGGGTTGCGTCTTCAACCACGAGTGTCTGTTTGCAAACTGTCAGGTAATCTGCTCCGGCCTTATCTAATCTGATCTTACCTAATCCAATCCAGTTGGTTCATCAAGAAATTTGGTGTCTACTTTTACAAATATTAGGGCCATGACAAGTTGTAATTTTTGTAATATAGCTCTCTTTTATCAGAATCCTGCAATTCGCCATATACCATTTATGATACCATAGATAAAAACTATCCATTGTACTTTTAACAGTAAAAGAAGTTGATAATTTAATGTGAATATTGAACACATTAAAAAACCTGTCAAAAGTATAAAAGTTTGGAAAAGCCTGGACCCATGGTAGAATCCTTTGTTACATATCTCATGTCATGAATGAATAATTAACCTGAAAGTGATCTATCTTTAGTAATCTTGGCTTTTCTACTTACTATTATCTGTACTTTGGTAAAGTCTTCCATTGATACAGTTTCCATGCTTTCTATTAAGTATTTATGTTGAAATATTGTCATCATCATATTTCTGCAAGGGGCCTTTATCCGGCGTCTCTGTGGTACTGGACTTGGCAATGGCTATGGATAGATGATTTTTTGTTTTAATTGAATTTTGTTGTTGGGCCTTAGGGTTTGCCTGGCAGAGATTAAGCACCATAAAAGTACAGAATAGAATGATTTCACTTAAGTTTTTATCCCACAGCCCTTAAGGGCTGTCGGGGTGTTATTTTCATCCATGGTGTCTGGATGGTCGGGCGGGCGGGCGTTCGAGCGGGTGGCAGGAAAAGTTTGTGGGCTGAATCTCAGGAACTATAAGGTATAGGAAGTTAATACTCGGTAGGGACATTGGTTTGGGGATGTAGGTGTGCAACGTCATGGTGTGAGCTTGATTTGACCTTTGACCTTGCCGTAGTGACCTTGAGTTTAAAAATCTTGTCCAGGCTATATCTTGGAAACTGTAAGGTGTAGGAAGCTGATACTTGGTAGGGACATTCATTTGGGGTAGTAGGTGTGCAACGTCATGGTGTGACCTTGATTTAACCTTTGACCTTGCCGTAGTGAACTTGACCTATAACACCTTGTCCGGGCTATATCTTGGAAACCGTAAGGTATAGGAAGTTGATACTTGGTAGGGACATTGGATAGGGGGTGTAGGTGTGCAGCGTCATAGTGTGACCTTGATTTGTCCGTTGACCTTGCCGTAGTGACCTTGACCTATAAAATCTTGTCCAGGCTATATCTTAGAGACCGTAAGGTGTAGGAAGTTTATACTTGGTAGGGACATTGGTTGAGAGTTTTAGGTGTGCCACGTCATGGTGTGACACTGATTTGACATTTGACCTTGCTGTATTGACCCTTAAAATCTTGTTGCCCCTTTGGGTCTGTCTTTTGATGGAGTTTAAGCACTTTAAGCACTGTGGGGTACGGGCATCTCTGATGCTATTTTTTGTAACAGTTATGCTATTAGGTTGCTGAAGATTACATACATATAAAGTAAAAGATGAAGTTCATTCGTGAAGTTATTTTCTTGCTCACCTTTTGCAGGTGGCCCCAGATTTGATGTGTTAAAGTTAGAGATGGGTAGGGGTAGGCCTGGTGTCACGGTATTGACAGCATTATCCTGAAATACTGTACTGAGATTTTGTAGCTGCAACTTCACTTGTCAACACATATAATTTAAGGAAAACTTAAAATAGGAGACAAAACTCTCAATGAGAAGAAATTGTAAGCTTTTATGATGATCTTTTATAATTTTGTGCATTTTAGACTTTTATAGCAGTTTCATTGAGCTAACTGCCATATTTTGGTAAACAAGTGATGGGACTTTATAATCTCAATCTTGCTTGTTAACATATATAATGGAAGGAAAACTTAAAATATTGGAAACAAACCACAAATGTGTGAAGTTGCTTGCTTTTATCCCATATTTTGTGTATTTGGGTACTTATATTGTGACTTCATTGACAGCAAACGTCCATGTTTGATTTGGTGTACTGAAACATGGAGTTGTTCTACATATTTTTGATACAAAACTATCCCTTGTTATATATGCTTTCATGCATTCAAAATATTCATTTTTATACAAAGAACAAGTAAAAGAAAATACATACTGTTCATTAAAATCCTCCATATTTTTTAAAGAATATATTAAATTTAATCTAAATTGGGAAAGTTACATGCAATACACAAGTCAGGAGTACATCTGCTTGCTCAAAATTTCCTTTATTACATGTCATAACTATTTTGTTTGTGAAATTGTGTTATTTTTGTATGTGGGCTCCCCTGTTGTGGTCAAACAATATTGAAAAAAAAATAAAGGAAATTTGCCAAAATTGAAATATAGAATCACATTTTTTGTTGATTCTGTACTCTAAACCATTTGTCAAGTCTTTCAAAAAGTAATGAAGTATACTACGTGTGCTGAAAACACTTATGTCTTCTTGGTACAGAGCACAGACTCCATTGACATGTGTGTTTTCGACCTGTACAATGAGTCTCTATGGAAACCAATGTCTGAGGACGCCATCCGCTCAGTCTGCTGCCCCGGCTCGATGCCTGGATGGCCCGTGTTGCCACCACTCTGTTCTAATACACTAGATGCAGGACTCGCAAGTAATGACCTTGAACTTCAGCTCAGAGGGCTGGTGTCCGAACACAGACGGGTGAGTAGTGGGTTTTACTTTTCAAATCTCATCAGGGGTTTGTATTGAGAAAACGAAAGTGAAAGCCGAAAGAAGTCAAAGAGCCATTTAAGATCACTCATTCCTTTATCTCGGCCCACCAATGTGTCACACTTGTAATTCTGAGATACCAAAATGGTGTATTCTAGCTTATCCCTAATGAGATAGGCCTGCTGATTGTAAGTGAAGTTTATGAATACAAAATATGATAGTTGTGCCTCAAACAAATCACTACAAATGTCTGAAAATATATGAAATTATGGAATAGAAAATCATGATTTCTATAGATTTAGGGGTAATTTCTAATATTTGACGTGTAAGTTATACTTAAAATGCTGATATTGACATATGTATTTGCACATTGATATCAGCAACTGTCTCACAAAACAAAAATATATGATGATGTCCGTGAACAAAGTAGCCGCTACTTTCGGGTATTACCCTAGGTGTGCAAGTTGTATGAATTAGTTGTGGGACCCTTTACAAAAATCTAATGACAATAGTTTTACTGCATCTCATCTCATTTAGTTTTATCTGCCAAGTTTGAAAGTCTTGTCAATGTTGGTTTTGACTAGTAGCACAAGAAATGAAAAAGAAAATGGACGAAAAGTTACTCGTGACAGAAACAATAGAAGAAAAACAATTTTTTTATTGATATTAACAAACAAAATAACAATGACCTTTTTGATGAAGTGGCAAGGTGGAAACCAGTGTTAACAATATTTCGCAAATTTATCTGTTTTTACCCTGACCTAGCATTTGTATTTACCATATTTTTTACTTAGTCCTTGATCCAAATAGCCATTAAAGTGCTGTTGTGTAAAATATTTTTTTTAAAAATAATTAATGCAGTTTATCCTGAAATTCACTACAGTGTCACCATGGGAACTGCCGATTACACTGTGAGAGTTATAGGATGAGGCAGTATAGCCTCGAGCTGCATGTCTTGGCTGGGGCCGGTTTCACAAAAGGAATTAGCTCAGACTTAGACATAAAGTTAAAACTTTTGGTTTCAATTTAGCCTGAGTCTGTAGTCTAGCCTTATTGGTTTTCACAGAATGGCAAAGTCAAAGCAAAATTGGTCTTGGAATGAAAAAGTAGTTTTGATCGGAGACGTATGCTGTATACTGACGATGCTTTCCTTTACAAATTAAATAAAATATTTTTGGATTGAAAATCACTTTGTTCTGGCTCATGTCTTAAGGTCCTTGAGGTGAACAGATAAGATATATCATGGGGGTTCTGAATATTGCCACATCTCATCATGTCTTTAGTGTAGTTTACTATCCCCATCGTTTAGAAAACTCCTTATCTTCTGCCTCTGTTAGAATAAGCTTGCAGTCATCTGTAGTATCCTTGTTACGTGTGTCCTCTACATCCTTATCAGATGCCATTTTGGAGATGTGTTTATCACACATGCAGCTAACAAACATGTACAGCAGTCGTAGCAATTCCAACAAAACAAAAAATAGCACTTTGAAGGCGGAGTATGCAGCGGTGTGTAGCACAGCATCTGCGGCAGTCACTTCTATGTCCGTGCGACCTTGAACTGGATGCAAGGTCAATGAAGTCTCAGAGAGGAAGATACAGGCCCAAATCCAGAGTATAGTAGTCAGTAGTAGGAACATGTTAGCCAGTATGTTGGCTCCCGTAAGCATTTGGATCCATGTTGAGATTTGAGTTTCCCACGTAACAATGATATTCACTTTGTCTGAAAGGAAGTTAAAAGTTGATAGTTGTTATATTTGTGTTAAGTAGTGGGACAATACAGACAAGGACATATCTTACATACCCTAGTACCACTTACTATTAATAAGTAGTGTTAGAAATCCTGCCACTCGTTAATATTTTAGACAATGTAATCTATAAATATGTTTTATTCAATCTATAAATATGTTTTATTTTTTTATCTTAAGTTGGGATTCACAAAAAGTGCTTAGCAAAATCTTAGCTGAGACAAAATGTATGCAAAAAGTCTTAACTATTTTGAATCCAAATTAACAAAATTTAATTTTCGGAAAACAAAAAATATTTTTTACTGATAAATACACCAAACATGCTCTTCAAAATTATAAAACAGACTTGTTACTTTTTTTTTTTTTGTAAAATTAGGTAAAAATAGTAGTCTTTGTGTTTTATTGTGAGTCAGCCATTTTTATAGGTAATTAAATTATGTAAATTTTTATTACAATCCACAGACATTACTTTTATAGGAAGTATAGATCCTCATAGTAAATTTTTCGCTGGCATAACAAAGGGTAAAATGTAAATACATGCAATGGAATATTTTAAGAATGGCTTAAGTCTGCCCTTAAGTCTTAGACCTTTTGTGAATTCCATTGTGTCTAAGCATAAATTATGTCTTAACTTTATGACAAAGTTTTTAACATTTAAGACTTTTATCTTAGACTTAAGACCTTTTGTGTATCCCGCCTCAGGTTGAGCCAAAAATCAGCTCAGATTTAGTACAAACAGTTGACAATTGTAAACTTGAGCTCGATCCTTTTTGTGAATACGGCCACAGAATTACCCATTCCTGAATTACTGTTTTTAGCATTACCATTTTTAAAAATTTAATCTGACATTTATACTGCTAAATCTATGTATTAAACAAACAATATCTAGTGCAAAATGTTAATTCATCCTTACCTGTCTTGCACTGATAAGGGAGGTTCTGCTTTTTGTAATGGTACACCAATAACATGACCACTAAAATCACGTCCCCACCTGCAGACATAAGCAGCAAGAAAGCACCAGCAGAGTAGCCTGCTACCAAGGCTACGGAAACTGCCACGGCCCCAGAATTATATACCAAAAGCTTTGCTGTGGTCAGAAGGGGTATCCACATCCCTGTGAGCATGCTCAGAAACAAGCCAATGAGAAACAAGAACATCATGAGGAGAGGTGTAAGATATCCTCTGAGTGCATGTGCACTTTCACTGGTGGGCACTGTGCTTTTTGGAGTGAGTACATGTGTACTTTGATGATTCACTCCTCCAGCATGACAGAATGCTTGGGTATTTGAAGTTATGATGTCTTCAGTTCCACAAAGTACATGTGTATTTAAGGTGCTGAGATATTTAGCTTCAGAAGGTGCAGTACTTTTTACATCACTAGTTCCACAGGGTATATCCACACTTTCACAAGTACACTCCTGGGATCCACTAAGTGCACATGTCCTTGACCAAGTGATGTCCATCCTAACACAGGGTACAGGTATAATTGAAATGTTTGAGAGTTCAGTATTTTCATCAGTATCCTGACATTTGGACATGGTTGTAATTGACTGAAAACAGAATATTTAAACAACTGTGATAATTAATAATAATAATAGGATAAATGAAATCTGTGCAATAATCCACCAAAAAAATTAGCATTTGATTGGGAGACTACAGCAAAAGGGAGTTCATAATGACCGAGCCAGCTGCTAAATGGCACTAACAGATGGCATGACCCAGATAGTGAGCATGCACACCTTCTTCGAGTTGGGCATCATATTGTGTAGTCCTGTATATTTTTTTTTGTAAAAACAAAGTTTGGACCTTTTCTGGGGCCATATTCACAAAAGGGATCAAGTTGAGTCAAAAATCAGTTCAAATTTAATATAAACAGCCATGAACTTGAGGATTTTTTGGCTCAACCTGAACTTGAACCCTTTTGTGAATACCAGCCCTGTGATATATTACTTTAAATTAGCTGTTGTGCATACAGTTTCTGGATATAAATTCAGTGAAGCTTTGACCAACTTTTATTGCGTAAACTTATATTTTTTGTTTATTTGTGTTAATTCATGGGTGTCAGATTATAAAGTGCACCATGTCGGCTGCCAATGCATGAAATCCCAAGTCGGGAGCCCTAAAGTGTCCTCACTTTTGTAACCCTTTCGATGTGTGCAACTGTTGCCCCTCATGCAAAGAGATTGGAACAAGAACTCAAGGTAGCAGCTTATGATTTATATCAGTCACCTCCAAGATTTAGAAACATACTTCTCAAGGACCAGGGCCCGTATTCACGAAAGGTCTTAGCCAGGGCTTAGGCTTAAAGTTGAGACTTTTGTCTCAAGTTTCTGCCCAAAACTGCTAAAACCCTTGTCTTAGGCTTAGTGGTATTCACAAAGAATTTAAGACCGGTCTTAGGCTTAGCCAAGGGCTCAACTCCAAGACTGGTTGGGAGTGGGCTTAAATTTTGTAAAGAGGACTTAAATATGGCTGCCATAAACTTTTCTCCACTTCAAAGTTTGAAATTCACGAAAGGTCTTAAGTCTCAAATGTAAGATTTATCTTAGATTTTTCTCAGATTTGAGATCTTTTGCCCAGCTGGGATTCACAAGGGATCTCAGGCTGACATGTGGCTCAGATTTGGTCTCAAATCTAAGACTGCCTAGGGGGTGACTTTAGTTTTCATAAAATAGAGTATATGTGGTTACAAGTCTCAAAACAAAAAGAAAATTGCCAAGTATGACTGTCACATATTTATAACTTTTAACACAAAAACATAAATATATACAAAGAGTTTGTATGAAAACAACTGTAAAACATTTACAATTTAGTAATTTACATGAATGGTTTGTTTTGCTATTTTAATCAGTTATTTTGCCAGTACAAATTATAGTAAAAAGAAAACATTTTACTTGATAGAATATAGGCCGTGACTGTGTAACCGCCAACGGTTACAGAAACTTTTACTTTCCGTGACCGATGTCGGTAGAATATGTATGTTCCGCGAGACTGGAAACTGCTGGAAGGCGATAAAACTAAGTTGCAATTAGTTTATTTAACAAAATAGCTACCATAAAGTCACACAAATACACAAAAGTTAATTTTACAAGTTAATAAAGCCAATGTCTGACGAAGATAACTGAACTTTTAGTCCTGCATCCGCCAATATGAAATCCACATATATGGGTACATAATGACAACAGAATATGTAAACACCCAATTCTCTGAACCTGGGGCCGTATTTATAAAGAGATCTTAAGTCTGAGACAAAAAATAGTCTCAGCTTTGAGATTTGGTCTCAGCTGAGACCAAGTCTCAACTTTGTATTCACAAATAGGTTCTCAGCTGAGACCAAGCTGAGACCAGTCTCAAGTCTTCCCAATGTAAACAAATCATTAACTTGCAAATATATCCAACATTTTTTAAAGGTCAGTAGTTGCTGTGTGTTTTAATTTTTAACAAAACTTATACTGTCTATTAAAATAAGAAATAAATAGAAAATTGTGTCAATTGTTTTTTATTTTGCATGTCACATGATCCACTTCTTTGTTGCTATGCAGTCAGAAAACTCTGTTGAAAATTGTCTCAAAGTAAGGCACTTTTGAAGCCAAAATTTGTGCTATCAGTTGTTACAAAAGTTTAGGCCAAGTAGTATATATGTTATAAATTAGTTCTACTTTACATTAAGCCATAAAAAAATAAAAATATGAATCTCAGTTGAGATGAAATAATGCTTGAGACTTTGAACAAAATATTTAAGACAACTATGTACCAGTCTTAAGTTTGAGACCAAATCTGAGACTAAATTTGGTCTCAACTGTTTTGTGAATAGCTAACAAGTCTGAGACCAAAAATGGTCTCAGACTTGAGACCAAAACTTAAGACTTGAGACAAAATTTGGTCTCAGCAATTTTTATGAATACCGGCCCTGGAAGCTTAATTAATTGTATTTTATCCACAACTTGGTTCATCTGAAATTTTAGTTTCTTTGATCTTGAGTTTTAATCTTTCTGTACATTTCCTCTTCAAGCCTAATTAGCTGATTGCAATTTTACCAGTTGCATTAATTAACATTCACTTATTTTAAGTAAGGGATACATATGTTATGACAAATCTCGTAAGTAAATTCACTTATGTGATTAACAATTGCATTTAAGATGATTGTTTAAACTATTTAAAATTGAATAAAGTACTGATATGTCCATGACAGTAGAGATATAAACGATAGTTGCCAGAAATACAAGATGGTAGCTGAAGGCCGTATACTGTGAAACCGCCATTGTCGGTAGCCAAGTCAATTCGTAGAATATATTATAAAATGTGAGTATATGTGGTACAGCTGTCAATATAAATGTGTATGCTTTACACTAATCTCAAGTTGAGATCAGTGTAAAGCATACACATTGGGATTCTCAACAGAATGTTGCGTCAATTTTGATTGGTCCAGACTCAAAACATGTCTGAGACTTTGGTCTCAGCTAAGATCCCTTTTGTGAATCTCAACTTAAGAAAATCTCAGCTGAGATTTGGCTAAGATTTGAGACTTTTTGTGAATCCGGGCCCTGATTTCCAAGAGCTCAAGTGCTTGGATTAGAATCCTTGTCCTTAAGAAATCCACAGCCCATTCCCGAGACGCCTTGTACTGTTTTGCAACAGAAAATTGAAAAAGTACTGGGGCCGAATTCACGAAAGGTCTCAAGTCTTAGCCAAATCTCAGCTGAGATTTTGCTCAAATCTGAGATTTTTGTCTCAACTGAGATTCTGCTTAAGTTGAGATTCACGAAAGGAACCTCAGCTGTGACCAAAATCTCAGCCACAGTTTTGAGTCTGGACCAATTAAAACTGATGTAATATTTTACTGAGATTTTACCACTCTAAAATATATACTCACATTTTAGAATATTTTCAATCAAACAAAACATTGTCTTTTTACTATAATTTGTACTGACATTCAAAAGAACTGATTATAACAGCACAACAAGCCACTCATGTAAATTTGTAGTGTAAATGTTTACTGATGTTTTTGTACAAACTCTTGAGTATACATTCATATTGTGTTACACGTTGAATAATTTTTAACGTACTTTTTAGTACATATACTCTATTTTATGAAAACTTAAGTCACCCCCTAGACAGTCTTAAAATTCAGTCCAAATCTGAGAAAGATCTTAGTCCGAGATCTTTTGTGAATCCCAGCTGGGCAAAAGGTCTCAAATCTGAGAAAAATTTAAGAAAAAATCTTAGATTTGATACCAAAATCTCAGATTTGAGACTTGAGACCTTTCGTGAATCCGGCCCCTGGGTTGGTATTCACAAAAAAGATCAAGCTCAAGTTGAGCCAAAAATGGGCTCATGTTTACGTCAGTTAATACTAAACTTGAGTTGATTTTTGGCTCAACTTGAGCTTTATTCCTCTTGTGAATGCATCCCCAGGGAATGTACGCAAGTGAGCTGTTGGTTTGATCCTACATTTGCCACTTTGATAAAGATCAATAACTGAAAGCTGTACTGAGAAGAAGGAGGTACTACGCATGCTCACTATCTGGGTGACACCGTCTGCTAGTGCCATCTAGCAGCCGGTTCGGTTATACTGAACTCTTATTTTTCGAGGGTTGGCTGAGTCAGTCATGAGCTGCCTTCTGAGGTAAGCTAGTAGTCCCAGATGGCAAGCTTGTAGCTTATAAAAAACTACTTTTAATAATGAAATTTTTCAATTTGTTGAAAGTTTGTATTTGTCATATATTTTGTTAGTTTTAGAAGATCAAAAGTTACATTTTGTCTGGAAAAGTCATTAGACTGAATCTACTTTGTCACTCTTCATGGATCAAACATACAAAGGTATATGGTGCAAAAATTATTTGGACACTATTTTGGTAAAAAAAAGGTAACTGACAGACAAGAAGAACTAAAACTCACCTCAGTTTTGTATGATCCAAAAGTTGTCACATGATCATCAGCTGATGTCATTTGAACCTCACTAGTAACTCTGATTGGTGGAGGGGAAATTTCAAACTTCATCTTATCTTTTTCTACTGTTCCCCCTGACACTGCAGTCATCTTCTGAATATTTATTGGATCAATGTTGGTAAATGGTTATGGGTAGTATGCCTTTCTAAAATCAAAACATGGTTTTGCCTGGTGGGATGTCCAGCCATCTGAAGCAAAGCAAAATTATTGAACCACACAGTAAACATATGCTGCATTGTACCAAATGTTTATTCTTCAGTATTGATATTATTGATATGTTTTTAACAATTGATGGTTTTGCATTTTCAATATTTATTGAATATAAGTTGATTTTATGAACTGTAAAATTGTGTATTGTGACCAAAGTCTGCAGAGCAGAGCCTCTACATTGGGGGCCGATTTCACTAAAGGACTTAAACAAAGTCCCTTTATTGGCTAAGTCTTGGACTTAAATCTAAGACTTTGGTCTTAGCTAGGTCTGGGACTTTAATGGATTTCACAAAGGGTGACTTAGCTAAGTCCCAGCTTATCAAATAACCACAGTGGTTTTCTGTGTCATATGACCTTTTATATCCTTCATTTGATGCATTTTATCTAAGGATAAGTGCTGTTTTGAAATAGAACACCTTGTTACATCATATAAACTTCCCAAAGACTACTTCAGTAAGGTATTCTATATAATTATACGTTATTTACAGCCATTTTAAATTTTGAAATGGAGAAAAGTTTATGGCGGCCATATTTAAGTCCTCTTTACAAAATTTAAGCCCACTACCTCCCAGACTTAAAGTTAAGTCCACTGACTTAGCAATTTCATGGACTTAGCTGTTTTGTGAAATCCGCTAAGTCTAAGACCACAGACTTAGCATTCTGTTGACAAAATTTAAGACCAAAGTCTTAAATTCATGTTTAAATCTGGACTTAAGTCCCTTTGTGAAATCTGCCCCTGGGTCTGGTCCAGGATTCACAAAAGGTCTTAGCCCAGTCTTAGAATTTAAGTTAAGACAGTTGTCTTAAAATGAGTCTAAGTCTGTGATCTTAGACGTGGAGGGTTTCACAAAGCTGCTAAGTCCAGGGGCCGATTTCACTAAAGGACTTAAACTAAGTCCCGTTTTTGGCTAAGTCAGGGACTTAAATCTAAGACTTTGGTCTTAACTAGGCCTGGGACTTAAAATGGATTTCACAAAGGTGACTTAGCTAAGTCCAAGCTCATCATATAACCACAGTGGTTTTCTGTGTCATGTGACTTTTTATATCCTTCATTTAATGCATTTTATCTAAGGATAAGTGCTGTTTTGAAATGGAAAACCTTGTTCCCACACATAATTTCCTAAAGACTACTTCAGTAAGGTGTTCTGTGTAATTATACTTTTTTTACAGCCCTTTCAAATTTTGAAGTGGAGAAAAGTTTATGGCGGCCATATTTAAGTCCTCTTTACAAAATTTAAGCCCACTACCTCCCAGACTTAAATCTAAGTCCACTGACTTAGCAAATCCATGGACTTAGCCCCTTTGTGAAATCCACTAAGTCTAAGCCCACTGACTTAGCACATTTTTGACAGAATTTAAGACCAAAGTCTTAAACTTAAGCCCAAAACCAGGCTTAAGACCCTTCGTGAAATCGGCCCCAGGTTTTGGCTAAGTCTACCCAAGAGTGGGCTCAACTTTTGTGAACAAAGACGGCCGCCATATATTTTTCTCACTTCAAAATTTGAAATGCTTGAAAGTAAAGAACAAATATATAGAACACCTCCCTAAATTAGTCTTTGGACATATCTATGAGACTACAAGGCTTACCATTGAAAAACAACATTTTTTCAAAGATAAAACGAGCCAAACAAAGGAAAAATGTTACCACTAAAATATTTTGACTAGAAATAAAGGGTCACGTGACATAGAAAACCACTGTGGTTATATGATAGGGTTGGACTAAATCGCCCTTTATGAAATCCATTTGAGTCCCTGACCTAAGCCCAGATTTAGACTTAAATTTAAGACTTTGTTCAACTTTTTTTAAGTCCCTTTGTGAAATCGGTCCCAGAATACACTTTAAAGGCCTAAGAAGATAGCAGATTTGATGTGAGAGGTATGTAATTGCAGTTATATGGGCAACAGTTAAATAGTGAACAGGAACTAGTGCCCTTTGATCAGTTGATAAAAGGGATTGTTCTCTCAGATCAAAGGAAAGGCATGCCAGCAGAATTTGTGTAATTGCATGTACAGAGCTAAAAAATTGTGTACAAAAAATGTATAAATATTCACCCATTTTGAAAAGGTGTAGTAAAGAAAAACATCATTTATATCACAAATCCTGTTTATGGATTATTTTCCCCAAATTAATATCCCAAATTTATTAAATGTAGTTGTGTGATTATTCACTACGCATGCACTAAGTTTAGACAAACATTTATGAGATTTCAGTTGTTCATTTTAGGGGTATTTAATTATTTGTTTATTTAGTATTCCAAAGTTTCTAACCCAAATTAGCAAGATTATAATATTTATACCTTTAAAGGTTATAAAATCATTTATAATATGTAAAACTGTGTATTCTTGGGGTGGGGGTAGGATTTCCTGGTGGGATGTAGAATTTCCTAGAAAATTTTTTTTTTTGCTTAGACCAGTCTTAAAGTTATGACTTTTGTCTTAGCTAAGATTTCTCTTAAATTGGGATTCACAAAAAGTGCTTAGCAAAATCTTAGCTGAGACAAAATTTGCGCAAAAAGTCTTAACTACTTTGAATTCAAATTAATAAATTTAGTAAAACAAAAATATTTTTCACTGATAAATACACCAAACACACTCTTCAAAATTATAAAACAGATTTGTTACTTTTTTTTTGTAAAATTATGTAAAAATAGTAGTCTTTGTGTTTTATCGTGAGTCAGCCATTTTTATGACAATATTTTTACCACAAGGTGAAATGTGGAAATTTATAGGTAATTAAAGGATGTAAATTTCTATTACAATCCAGAAATTACTTTTATAGGAAGTATACGTCCCCATAGTATATTTTTGGTGGCCTAACAAAGGGTAAAATGTAAATACATGCAATGAAATATTTTAAAAGTGACTTAAGTCTGCCCTGCAGTATTCTTAAAGTTATGACAAAATCTAAGACAAATTTTTGTCCAAGACCTTTTGTGAATCCCATTTTGTCTAAGCAAAAAAAAAAAAACTTCACTTTATGACAAAATTCTTGCACAGTTAAGAATTTTAAAGTTAAGACAATTTTTTTTGTCTAAGACCTTTTGTGAATCATGGCCCTGGCCCCAAACATTAAAACTGCATATAAACTCCAATAATACTCTAAGCTTCTTTAAAACTACGTTTATAAAGAATTTCAATATTCAGACACATTTTTATGTAGTTGCAAGTTCACAATTAACAGAAGCCTTCTGCATGGACAGTGATGTTTCTCATTCAGTAAATGTCCCACATACCCTTTAAGCTAATAACAAGTAATGTTTATGTTTAAACAAATGAATCAAGTGTTTGTAACAGTAATGCATAGTCTAGACCGAGTTTCTGTCCCGTCGCCAATTGCTATTAATATACTGATGGACACAATGTCGAGGGACAGAGCTCACATGTACTTGTTTTCTGTGTAAATCTTGAACTGAGGGGAATTATTGCATTCACTTTAAAAAGTTATTGTTATGTCTATTATAGCTGTATCCAGTTTCCAATACATATGTTGTTAAATTAAACTGCTTTTAGAAGCTTGGAATTTTTTTGTAGATAACTGTATATGTAATGTTGAAGGTTTGTTTACATTTTGAAAATTGGTTTAAATATATACATGCCAGTTTGATTGGCATGAAATATAGTGGTGGTGGACCAATTCATGCCCGGGTACCAATTCACGCCCACCCCTAAATTTATCCAAAATAATCACAGTTAAACAATAAATTACAAATGTAAATGATCCATTTGATGATTATCTATGATGTGGTAAACATCTTCTCTATGAAAAATTATAAATCTTCAAGAAAATTGAGGGTGGGCCTGAATTGGTACCCGGGCGTGAATTGGTCCACCACCACTAAGTGAACGGCACATGTACATACCTTAAAGAAACCAAATAACTCTTTATATTTGTGGTAATATGTGTACAAATATGCCGTCCAAACTTTACACAGAAAACAGATACATGTGAACTCTGTCACACGCCATTGCGTACCATCAGAAATATCAACAGCAATACGCGACGGGACAGAAACTCGGTCTATGCATAGTCCTACACAGAAATTAAAGCAGTCAGCTTAAATATGATCTTAAAATGCAAGTAACAAACTTCACTCGGTGAAGAACTTAAATCATTCAGCAGTAAACTGAAAGTCAAATTACCAAAAAAATACTTACTTCAGCCCGAATAATACTCCTTATGTATTTACACTGGCAGGTTTTAAATTCTTCACTATGTTTATCTTTCCCACATCCTTTCCACTGGTAAAGTTCACAATTAATACAAGTTTTAACAGAAGGCCCAAACTGCTAATGTTTTCACAATGCATATTGATTACTGTAACCTACACAAATATTGCCCATATTCAAATAATTATATAGCTAGACTCAGTGTCCAGTACAGAATATATTTAAATGCCTTTTCAGAAATATTGTAATATAACATTGCTTTAAAGTATATAATTTAAACAAAGTGGTTTAAATAAATGCCAGTTAAAGTGAATTGTCAAAAATAAATAATACTGGTGGCGATATTTAGATAAATATGTTTTGAAGTTTCTAGGGGGTCCTGCATTTAATCAGTAATACCTTTTTCACACAGTACCAATAATGCATCGCCTTATATTGGCCTATACCACACCATATGGTACTGTGTGATATATATTTTTTAATAGAAGGAAACAACTTGCTTTTGGATGAAATGTCTCCCCATTTATAACCATGTCTTGTTATTTATCAGATTGTTGTTTTTATAATGTGTATTATTAGACCACTTATATATCATAACAAAGGCTGCCCCCCAGTTAAAGGCAAATCATTCAAACATACTGTGTTGTCAAAGAAGGCTGCTTTTTTTATTTTTAATCTAGCAAGGGTCACTCTATGTAGAGGTTCCTGACACTTAAGGGATCCACACCATGTCCAAAAAGAAAGAAAGCAAAAATGAAATAAAAAATGTAAAAATGCTATTATACATTGACTAAAGGGTTATTGTATCCACCGGATAGCATCCGGTGGATACTATGGATTTGACTTGGTTACGCCTACGCCGCCGCCGCAGTGTGTAGAGAGATTTCACCGTTACCGCTCTAACTAAAAAAATATTATAGCTAGCCTTCTCAAATTTGCAGGATATATTCATAACCATAAAATCTTGCCTGGGAATATTTTTGGCCTCATTTTGAAAAACAAGATGGCCGCCACAGGCGTTTTTCGACTTTAAACAAGGACTTTTGGTGGCCCTCTAGAGCAAAGGGTATTATAGGTAGAGATCTCAAATTCGCAGGATATGTTCCTCATTACAAAATCTTGACTGGGAATATTTTTGGCCTCATTTTGAAAAACAAGATGGCCGCCACAGGCGTTTCTTTGCAGTCAAGAGAAGTGTTTATATCTCCCTTATTATTGGTCCTAGAGGTTTGGGATAGTAAACCAACCTATAGGAAATCATGGCCTGGGAATCTTTTGGTGTGGTCAGATTTGACCTTGGACCCCTCCTTCAAGGTCAAACGAGGATAGCCAAACTTAAAAGTGCTTATAACTTGCTTATTATTGGTCCTAGAGGTTTGGGATGGTAAACCAACCTATAGGAAATCATGGGCTAGGAATCTTTTGGTGTGGTCGGACTTGACCTTGGACCCCTCCTTCAAGGTCAAACGAGCATAGCCAAACTTAAAAGTGCTTATAACTCGCTTATTATTGGTCGTAGAGGTTTAGGATGGTAAACCAACCTATAGGAAATCATGGGCTGGGAGTCTTTTGGTGTGGTCGGATTTGACCTTGGACCCCTCCTTCAAGGTCAAACGAGGATAGCCAAACTTAAAAGTGCTTATAACTCGCTTATTATTGGTCCTAGAGGTTTGCGATGGTAAACCAACCTGCATGAAATCATGGGCTGGGAATCTTTTGGTGTGGCCGGATTTAACCTTGGACCCCTCCTTCGAGGTCAAACGAGGATGGCCAAACTTAAAAGTGCTTATAACTCGCTTATTATTGGTCCTAGAGGTTTGGGATGGTAAACCAACCTATAGGAAATCATGGGCTGGGAATCTATTGCTGTGGTCGGATTTGAACTTGGACCCCTCCTTCAAGGTCAGTCGAGGAGAGCCCAACTTAAAAGTGCTTATAACTGGCTTATTATTGGTCCTAGAGGTTTGGGATGGTAAAGTAACATATAGGAAATCATGGGCTGGGAATCTATTGCTGTGGTCAGATTTGACCTTGGACCCCTCCTTCAAGGTCAAACGATGACAGCCAAACTTAAAAGTGCTTATAACTTTCTTATTATTGGTCCTAGAGGTTTGGCATGGTAAACAATCCTACACAAAATCATGGGCAAAGAATCTATTGCTGTGGTCGGATTTGACCTTGGACCCCTCCTTCAAGATCAAACGCGGATAGCCAAACTTAAAAGTGCTTATAACTCGCTTATTATTGGTCCTAGAGGTTTGGAATGGTAAACCAAAATCTAGGAAATCATGGGCTGGGAATCTTTTGGTGTGATCGGATTTGACCTTTGGCTGGTCAAATCAAGGTCAAATGATGTTTATATCTTGCTTATTCGTATTCCTAGAGGTTTGCAGTGTCACACCAACCTATAGGAAATCATGGGCTAAGAATCTTTTGATATGGTCAGATTTCAACTTGGGCTTCTCCTTCAAGGTTAAGCAATGTTAGAATGGCTTTGGTGAGTTTGCTTTCTGGTGGATACAATTTGCATCGGTTCTCCGATGCGATAGGTCTAGTTTTATTTCTTTTTGTGCAATCACACAGTAAACAGTAGTAAAGGTAAGCCATTTGATAGACAATGGACACTTACACGCCCTCGCACAAATTTTGAATTATAGTCGACATTAACCTTTTGAGTCATTTCATCAATGAATGCTAGAATTAATGGGTTAACTTTCCCTTGTAACATCGTTTTGAGTGAACCTTGGGATTTGAGCCAAAATTTTCAATACATTCCTTTAATACATTTGAACCCTCTTAAGTGGAAAAATTGTGTGAAAGTAAAATTCTGTAAACCGTATTGACCAAAGGTCTAATCCAAATCTCATTCTTAAGTTGGTCGTATTTGTATACAAAAGTTAAGCCTAAGACTTAGCTTAGAACTTTGGGCCCATATTCATAAAAGGGATCAGACTCAAGTTGAGTAAAAATAAATCAGTTCTAATTTACTGCTGTTTATACTAAACTTGAGTTTTGGCTCAACTTGATCTTGATCCCTTTTGTGAATACGGCCCCTGATGAATATGCCCCTGATATCAAAGGGTAAATTTCCATGGAAAATGCCTCAAGGTCAAGGGCCTCAATGTTTAACTTTAAAATGGAAGCCTACTTAACAGCATTCTAGTGTAAAGCGATTTGACGGGTTTTATATTTATAGTGAGCGCAATATCTCAGTTACTACAGGATGCAAAGCACTATTAGACCCATCTAACTACACAAGTACAGCCCAAGCTATATAATGACTGACATTCCCCTGATTGAAATACAAAGCTCAACAGTGACCATTTATCAATATCCATGTGGTTTTTTTTTTGCCTGACACCTGGGGATAGGACCCAATGACAGAATGCAGCCTTCTTAAGTGGTAATCTGAGCCACTTAGATAATGGATCTGCCTGGACCTGGAATTGGGACAACTTTCTTCAGTTTCTTGTCTTGTCGAATAAGGACAACTTTCTTCAGTTTCTTGTCTTGTCGAACTGAAGATTTTGGAGCTAATTTCTAATTTTGGAGCTATTTGTCTGAAGAAGTGTGAATGTACCATAAGAAGTTCCTATCAGTTCACGACCTTTTGTTTGCTTGATGTAATGGAATCTCTGTTGATTAAACCTGAGGATGAAATTGTTGACCACTCCACTAAAGTTCACACTTAAAAACAATATTAATATTTTTTTTGGTCTCTTTCATAATTACAAGTATTTTAGAGAAATTTTTCTATTAATTTAATAACTCTAGACTTAAATCTGTAATTATGAAAAACTGTGCAAATGAATGGACTGATATTTCAAAAGTGTAAATTGTGGTGCATGAATCTAAGGCAAAGGGAAAAAGTGTTGCTATTGATATCTTGTGTTTTGCTACTTCAGTATTGATTAATAATAACTCTGAGTTTTAATATCAATATGAAAAAAGTCAATTTGTATTTATAATTCAAAATAAATACCTCAATAAAATTCTGCTATTTATGAAACTAAAAACCATTAAAACCCTTAGGTTTAATTATGTTTTATTTCATTTATGATATAGGTGCTTGTTGTAAAGCTTTATAGCAATACTTGTAAAACCTATGATGATTTGAAATATGTTGTACAGCTTAACCTGGTGTATTAGCAACAAGTGGTTAATCAATTATATACTACAACAAATGCAAAATTACCCAACGTCATTCAAATGAGCCTCTGTTACAGCACTTGATAAACAAAATAATGCTCAATATTCCATTGGAGCCAGCACGTTTGATGGAGTCCGTGTAAACCATCTTACTCATATTGTTGAAACAGTCGAACTTATGTAAGTCAGTTGTTACTTGCAAGACACCAAGGAAAGTAGTTTTTAAAAAGCAATGTTTTGACTAATAAAGATACTATTACTGTCAACTAGGAGGGGCTTGGGTGACGGAGCGATCCGAGTTCGAATCCTGGTATGACCTCAAGTGGAAAAGCTAGTTCTTGTTTGTTGTTGGCCTGAGGTTTATAGTACAGAAACTTGACAAACTGTATGTTTTGGTCTCCTCTGCCCTTCCGACAACCCATCACAATATAACTGTTATCAAGGTGTGATGTAAAATACTAAACAAATAAATACTGTCAGCTTGGTCACCAGCCCAAAATCTGCCACATTTCAAGGAAATGTGGGACCCTTTGGGTAGCAGGGACTATTGATTTAACTCCTCTATGAAATTTTAAATTTTGAAATTTTGGTCACCATCTTGAATTTTAGCAGAAATTAAAAATGTTGTTTATCTTGAAAACTAATAAAATAGTGATTTTGGGGAAATTTTGGATACCTTGGGTAGTTAGGATTACTTCCTAGACTACTCTGAAATTTTTTAATTTTCCGAGTTTTGGCTGCCATCTTGACTTTTTGCAGAATTGGAAAATCAGGTCATATTTGTTGAAAACTGTTAACGATAGAGTCTTTCCCAGGAAATTTTGGATGCTCTGACTACTGGGGACTACTACTTTAACACCTGAAAACGGTTGAATTTCAGCTGCCATCTTGTATTTTGGCAGTATTCGGAATTGTTGTTTATCTTGAAAAACACGGTTACAGATAGAGCATTTTTAAACCCTTTGAGTAGTAAGGACTCTATACTTGAGGGCTTTTTTCCGTTGGATACATCTTGTGTCCGGCCCCAGATGGCCAGATGTCCTCAGTGGTCTAGTTTTAAATATGTATTATCCTTATGCAAGGCCAATTTCTGGAATGATAAGGATAAGCATAAGAACCAAAATTAAGTTTGTAAACCAAAAATTCAAATTTGTGTTAAGAATGCACTGAACAGTTTGAATGGACCATAAGTGATTGTCATAAATAGGTGAACAAATATTGAAGGGATAAGTAATTTTTTAATCATGGCTATTTTTCAAAAGGAGCTAAATTCTATTAAAGTCCTATTAAAGGTGGGGTTAGAATTAGAATCTGTTTTGAGTGTAAAACAGCATATTTTTTTCATACTGGCACACTGTGTTTGGGTTGTAGCACTAAGCAGAGGTCCAGTGGGTTGGCCAATTTGGCATCTAATCACAGGCTGTCACCATTGTGTGTGTCCGACTGTTAGAAGCGGTAATGTGGGAGCCTGTCCCAATATAACCCTGGCTATTTAGTAGGATGTAAAACACTAACGTATAAACTTTCTGACTTTGTATCACTAAGTTAAAACAAACCAGCAAACTGTTAAATTACATAATAGTGGTATACACGATATAAAAAAACCTAAGAAAGGTGTATTGAAGTTGATTGAACTTGGCACTTTTCAAGTTTGTTTTTGTTCCCCTGTTTGTTCCCCCACGTAGGATTTTCAGTGAATTTTTTTGCATTTTAAAATTTTTGTCACAATTTTTACAATAACTAAGAATGAAATCCCACAATTCTATAAAAGAAGAAATGTATAAATTTAGTAAAACTTTTGAATGCATATCCAAGTTTTATGGGGTTTTTTCACATTGAGAGAATAAAAGTCTCAAATGCAATTGACATTTTGACTTTTTGCAAGTCTTTTTTCACCAAACTTACCTGAATGGAAAATTTTCATTCAAAACTCCCATAAAGTATCAGAATCCAATTTGTGCCATCAAATAAATATGTAAGGGGACAACTTTAACACCTGAATACCCAAATTACCCTGAATATCCAAAATCCCATCATTAAAATCCCCCATGGTGACATTAAACCATTGGCATCATCTCCAGAGTAAATGTACAGTGTAAAAATGGCATAAACAGCATACAAACAGCATACAATCTGGATACATGTATACATAGTCCAAAAAATGGCATACAGGCAGCATACACCCTGTATACTATTTATATATATGTAGACATTTGTTGACCAATCAGATGCCAGGAAATTACCAAATTAGGTATACAAATGGTGTCCGCTAAGTCTAAGACCACAGACTTACCATTCTGGTGACAGAATTTAAGACCAAAGTCTTAGATTTAAGTTCTTGGCTAAAGGGACTTAGACTTAGCCAAGTTTTTGACTAAGTCAGGGACTTGAATCTAAGACTTTGGGCTTAGCTAGGTCTGGGACTTAAATGGATTTCACAAAGGGGTGACTTAGCTAAGTCCAAGCTTATCAAATAACCACAGTGGTTTTCTGTGTCATATGACCTTTTATATCCTTCATTTGAAGCATTTTATCTAAAGATAAGTGCTGTTTGGAAATAGAAAACCTTTTTACATCATATAAACTTCCCAAAGACTACTTCAGTAAGGTGTTCTGTATAATTATACTTTATTTACAGCCATTTCAAATTTTGAAGTAGAGAAAATTTATGGCGGCCATATTTAAGTCCTCTTTACAAAATTTAAGCCCACTACCTCCCAGACTTAAAGATAAGTCCATTGACTTAGCAATTTCATGGACTTAGCTGCTTTGTGAAATCTGCTAAATCTAAGACCACAGACTTAACATTCTGTAGACAAAATTTAAGACCAAAGTCTTAAATTTAAGTCTAAATCTGGACTTAAGTCTCTTTGTGAAATCAGCCTCAGGTACCTCAAGGGGATGGGGGTTACTTTCAATCAGCCACCAATGAAACCTTTAGGTTTACATGTTGAAAGATATTAAAATAAGTTAATTTAATTGCCTGAGGCAACCATTTGATCCAATTATTGTGTTAATTTACAAAGTTGAGATATTCACATTACAGACACTTGTATTGTTAGTTTTGCATGCCAAATATGTACATGTTTATATAAACTGACTGCTATGTGATGAAGTCTGTGCTTTAGAAATTGAATATTCCATTCTCACTCTTAAAATCAATCTGATGGCATTTCATTGCTTGAGGCTCTGTATGCTTATATACGTGTATAATTGCACAATAAGTGCATTGTCAAATGACCCAATGATATATTGGCAAAAAATGCTTCGGTTACAACTCAGTGGAATGTTGTAAGGCTGAAAAACTAGAACTTGCAATTGAATATTTGCTGATTTTCCGAGTAAAACAATTTGTTGTCCACTGTGAGCCACATTTGACAAAATAGGGGGACATACAGACGTGAGCATATTTTTTTTATATCTGGCACCACCTCCTGTGCACAATTGCTGGTACAAATTCATTGACAAAGACCAATTGTTTATAAATATTTTATCAATTATGTAAGCTATGAATGTGCTATATACTTCGGAGAAACATATTTTTTCAACTTCTCCCCATTTTTGATGCGTCAGAATCCATGCAGAAATGGTGGGGAAAAAATTGCAAATTAAGAAAGAAAAAAAATGAAGAGTTTATATTCACAAGTATGGATAGATGTCAGAGCTATTTTTGTACATTCTTTTGGAAAATGAAAAGTTTTTTTTTCCACTTCTTGAAGAAAAGTAGTGGATAACCTTAATTAAATGTCCCTCATTACATATATACAAAAAATCACAAACAAATGAAGAAGGTACTGCCGGGGCTATATTCACAAAAGGGAATCGAGATATAGTTGAGCTAAGCATCAGCTCAAGTTTAGTATAAACAGCTGTAAACTTGAACTGATTTTTGCCTCAGCTTGATCCCTTTGTGAATACCTACCCAGTTCAGACAGAGTAAATAACATTTGTGTACATATAATGTATGTGTACATTATAGCTATTAGAATGGAACTCTAGAAGTAAAAGAGCACATTTTTCTAATGACAAACTTTCAATTAATAATTTAATTTAAAACTATGTAGGCTATAAATTGTGTTATACATATTATTAGAATGGTCTGTTCTTAGAGCTTCTGATCATTTTTGATGCGTTAATATCCATGTAGAAATTTGGGAGAAATCTCTTTTGGTGAAAGATTTAAGTATTTATATTCACTGGTGGTCATTAGGGGGTACATTTTATGGCCGATTTTTGGGATTGTTTAGCTAAATGTGGACTTAGTTATTTCTTATTCAATCTGAGTGGCAGATAATAATATGTGACATAACACTTGAGAAGTATATTTTGAAATTTTTTCAATTGAAAAGACAAAAATTCACTCTTGATAACATATAAATACATACATATATGTTTTTCTTATATATTAAGTCGGAACATCAGACACATGAATAGGAGTGAAATAGTATAACCCTTATTTCATCATAAAGACAAATGGTATAGGTCAGTTCGGTCCAAATTACTGGCCAAAAAAAGATGAAGATATTAAGTACCATATAGTATGACAAGACAGCGTACTCTATACCTACATCTATTGTACTTTGTGTGAAGTCTGTAAGTTCCAACTGTGTCAGTGAAAGTTCTTATAAAGAGAAAATCATAGTAAGTTCTATGGTAAACCTCCTTCTTGGTGGCCAACTTAGATTTTTGGTGAAAATATAAAATTGTGTTTATCATGTAAGCAGAGTGAGTCAGAGCTATTTTCACTGAATTGTGGAATGGGAGGTTTTTAGAAAATACAAATAAGAAACATAAAATTTGATTTTTTTTGTAGTCTTTGTAGCCATCTCGGATTTTTTTTGAAACTATAAGATAGTTTTAAAACTTTTTATCTTGTAATTGGAGCAAGATGCCTGTGGATTTATAGTCACCCTATCTTCTGATCTACCTTCAACATTCTAATTACTAATTTTAAATTTTTGTTATGATATTCCACTACCTTGTAAACATAAGCAACTTACAGCATTATTATGTGCTGAAAAACTGCTATGCTTTGCTTTTTTATAGGAAAAGACATTTGCTAGTTTTTTTGCTGAAAATATCGGCTTACTGTAAATATGGGAAAACTAAATAAACAAAAGAAAAAGTTATGACACATCTGTTGAATTAATTAAAAAAAACTTGCATAAAACATTTAAATAGCACACAGATATTTAATGATATATTTTACATGTAGAAACATAAGTATATTGATCAATTTACATCTTGATCATTTAAGATAATGAATGATCTTCACTGTTGCCGACAATAAAATAACTGTTGGTGTAATCTCCTGACCACAGGACTTTACCTTTGTTAGTATGCTACATGTTACTATATTCTGTGAATTAACAGGACCAGGGTCTTACCACGACTTGGGACGACCATCTCTCTTACCTACTCACCCCCGCCCTGGCAGCGTATGAGACGGAGCGGGTGACAGGCGTCACTGCGGGTAATGAGGAGTTCCAGCAGTCCATCAGGCGGGCAGTGCCTGACGGGCACACCTTCAAAGGCTATCCCATTCAGTTTGTACACAGAAATGCACGCAAAGCCTTCAGTGCCTGTCTCAAGTAAGTACTGTAGAATTTTGTCCAAATTACCAATAAATAAATATAAAGGGCTGGTGCATCACAAAATATCTTCGCCCCTTAAAATTCCCACATTTTGTCATAACATGCTGGAATATTTTGCCACAACCTTTTTTTACCACACAGCCTTTTAGTGCTGTGCGGGTATTGTTTTCACCCATGGTTCCCGGATAGGCGGGCGGGTGTCCAGGCTTAATTTGACCTTTGACCTTGGTGTACTGACCCTATGATTGAAAATCTTTGTCTTGGCTATATCTTAAAAACCATAAGTTGTATGAAGTAGATACTTGGTACGGACATTGGTTATGGGTGGTAGATGTGCAATGTCATGGCATGACCTTGATTTGACCTTGCCAAGTTCAAAAATTTTGTCAAGGTGTGGGAAGTCGATACTTGGTAGGGACATTGGATGAGCCGTAAAAGTATGCAACATCATGGTGTGACCTTGATTTGACCTTGCTGTGTAGAGTAGAGTAGTAGAGTAAGAAACACTTATATAGCGCCGAATTTGATGTAAACATCCTCTAAGGCGCTGATGTGCAAAAAGGGATAGTCCAGTTCCAGAAAGATGTCAGTTTCCATATTAGCGTCCGGTCGGGGAGATAGGCTATGGTGGAGGATAAGCCAATCTAAAAAGGTATGTTTTCAACTGTTTCCTGAAACCAGAAATGCTTTCTATGGTTCTGATGGCTTGAGGAAGCTTGTTCCACTCTGTGGGAGCCCCTGCTATGAAACTGCGTAGCCCTGAGCGTTTATTTGGTTTAGATGAGGAAATTGATAGGCGATTGCCCCGTGTGAGATCACTCCGCCTAATTAGAGCGGAGAGATATGGAGGTTGGCTCAAGTGTATTGCTTTATAAATGAGGAGATTATATTTGAACAGTATACGGTAATGAATGGGGAGCCAGTGTAGTTTGTGCAGGAAGGGTGTAACATGACAGTATTTATTTAGCTTGCACACCGTCCGACATAAGGCATTTTGAACTCTCTGTAGTCTGCTAGTATATGCCTTTTTTGTGTTGTAAAGCAGTGAGTTACAGTAATCCAGACGACTGCTTACCAAGACATTTGCCACCTTTACAGCTGTTTCATGATTTAAGTACCTGCGATGGTAGATGGTAGTAACTTATGCGACATAGATTAGCCACATGTCTTTGCATTGAATTTTCAGCATCCAGGATGACACCAAGGTTTTTTACTGATTCAGCTGGTTCCATGGTGTTGCCAAGCAAACTCACTGGGAAAGATGACTTCAGGGAACTTCTAATTTGATCATCACCAATCACTATGAATTCTGTCTTGTCAGGATTTAATTTAAGCTTATTATTTCCCATCCAAGCCTGGACCGCCTCAAGGCAATTTGTTAATTCAGTGATACTGGAATCGAAGTTCCTAGAGTCGAGTTCCAAGTAAATTTGTGTGTCATCTGCATATAAGTGGTGGGTGACATTAAATTTAGATATGACTGAACTGAGAGGGGTTGTGTATAGGGTAAAAAGGAGTGGCCCTAGAACTGAGCCCTGGGGAACCCCGTAAGGGAGTTGAAAAGCATCTGAAAGATGTCCATCTATTTTGATGCACTGCTTGCGTGAGTGGAGGTATGACTGGACCCATTTAAGCACTACCCCATCAATGCCATACCAGTGCTGAAGGCAGTTGAATAGGATTGAGTGGTCTATTGTATCGAAAGCTGCAGATAAGTCCAAAAGGACTAATCCAACAGCTGCACCCTTGTCCAGTGATGTGGCAATGTCATTTTGTATTTTGAGCAACGCCGTTTCAGTTCAGTGAAAAGCTCTATATGCGGACTGGTTTTCGTTAGATATACCCTCGTGAGCAATATGCTCATTTATCTGCTTAGCACAGCTTTCTCTATGAGTTTGGAGATGTAGCTGAGGTTGGACACTGGTCGATAATTCTTGAGAATATTCTTGTCAAGACCAGCTTTTTTCAACAAGGGTGTAACATGTGCAGTCTTAAAGCAGGAAGGGAAACTGCCCTCCTGTAGAGAGTAGTTGTGGTGAACTTGACCTTAAAAATCTTGTCTGGGCTGTATCTCAGAAACTGTAAGGTATAGCATGGTGTGACATTGATGTCATCTTTGACCTTGCTGTAATGACTTTAACCTTTGAATTCTTGTCCATGCTGTATCTAAAACTGTAAGATGTAGAAGTATACTTGGCAGAGCCATTGGTTACAGAGTGTAGGTATGCAACTTCATGGTGTTACTTGATTTGAACTTTGACCTTGCTGTAGTAACCTTGACATTTAAAATCTTGTTCGAGTTATATCTCAGAAATGATAAGGTATTGGAAGTTGATGCTTGGTAGGGATGTTGGTTGGGGGTTGTAGGTGTGCAACATCAAGGTGTGACCTTGATATGACCTTTGACCTTACCATTATGTCATTGACCTTAAAAATCTTGTCTGAGCTATATTAGGAAAACTGTAAGGTATAGTAAGTTGATACGTAGGGATATTGATAAGGAGTTATAGGTGTGTAACATCATGTTACACTTTTTGCTCTGAAAGTCTGTTGATCTTTGTACTGTGTCACTTCTATATCTCATGGTGTTGCAAATTATTTCCTTGGACTGTGGGGTACGGCATCTCCGTTGCTATTTTCTTCAAAATCAACTTACAATCAGGTATTTTGACAGCAGGTTTTTTCAATCTGCTGAGCAAAAGAAAGTTAGATCATGCGAATTTGCATGTAACTTTGTAAACTGCAAAAAATATGTGTATCTCATCAGAAAAGTACTTTCAAAGAAGTTATCCTTTTTTCTGTTGCATTAAACTCCATTAAAAATGCAAAGTTTATGCATTCACTGGTGCCCATAACTAGTGCTGTAACGAGTTGACCGAAACTCGAGTCGTAACTCGGTGGGCGATATTTGGGACCACATCGATTTAGTATATAATACGTAATTTAAACTCGAGTTTTTAAGAAATAAATTATGATATACTAGTCTTGTTATAAAACCAGCACTTACAATTTATCTAACCATAAAGACAAAAAATTCAATGAGCAATGGCCGTTTTTTTATTTCCTTATTTACGTGGATGTTCCATAATGTGGTCATACATACCTGTACAATTTAACCGGCAACAGAATATATTTCCTTGCAATAAAATGGTACTAAATACGTCAATGGCGGATCCCTTGATGACAATATTTGGACATTATTATTTTATTTATATTTGTGTCATTTACTCGAGTTCAACTCGCATCTAACAAGCGAGCG
This sequence comes from Sabellastarte sp. h YS-2021, assembly GCA_964017235.1. Classification (NCBI taxonomy): domain Eukaryota; kingdom Metazoa; phylum Annelida; class Polychaeta; order Sabellida; family Sabellidae; genus Sabellastarte; species Sabellastarte sp. h YS-2021. The sequence goes on along the minus strand of OZ024930.1, from coordinate 4,839,016 downwards.
TCGATCTACAAAAATCACTGTTGATTACAGCTCTACCCATAACTAGGGATACACATTTCTTTTTTCTCATTTGTTTTTGCAAAGTATGGACTTAGTTTACTTATATCTGAAGGAAAGTGTTCACAATAAATTTTATTTTTTTATTGCGTTAATACATCCTATCCAATGGACAATTGCTAATCCGGTCGGCGCAGACCGGCCCTCCAAACGCCAGAAAAAGACGTCCTGTGTTGCCACCGGCTGGCCGGTCCGTAGTACTGTGCACTCCCCAGATGGCGCCTCGTACTTCCTTCCTGTCTAGACAACCTGACGTCATAGCATCTTTTTCGTTTGGCGCGTGTACTGTGCAGATGTGTTTTCAACAATCTCCAGATATTTTAAAGGAAAGTGTGCATTATGACGGATTTTCTAACTTATTTGCAATTAATTTATTGTAAAAGTGTTACCTTGATATCAAGCACGGACATACATCGAGAAATCTGCTGGAAACGCTCCCTAGTTGACTCAATTTAGTGTTGATGATAGGGCAGTAATCTACGAGAATATAAAGGCAGCCATTTTCTAGTTTCCTCCCATTCAACAATGGTGTTGTTAGGGGCAGATCGACAATATTTAGAAATATAATGGATATACTACTTACAAGGTAATTTTATCCGTGTTTTTTTTTTTTTTGTTTGAATGTACCTGCTGTGACCTTCCAGCTACAATCACCATAGAAACGTCTTTTCTAGTACTACAAATAGAAATCACGGGAAACTTCAGTCTACGTAGTTTTAACACTGTTAAGAAGGAATTCCCCCAGCAAGATGCATTCTTCATCTTCAGAGCGCACTGGTACCGACTTCTCTGCTGTATAGCATCAGTCACACCAGCCTAGCTCGAGTATTCAGTGTTTCTTCATCAGAAGCAAGAGATGAATTCTTCAGATTTCTTCAGAGCGCACTGGTCCAGACATCTTGCTTTTAATGCATTAGTCGAGAGGCAAGCTCGTAGTCAGCCGACCTCACCTAGTATTTACATAGAAGAACTTCATCTTTAATCACCCTCAGTCCCACCCTTGTGGACCCGGCACTTGTGTCGGTAATAAGGGCAGTGGATGGCCAGGAAACTGGTTTGAGTGTACAGCCGGCTGAGAAGAAGAACCGACTCCAGACCGGCCAGGAATTTCATCTACAGAGTGCACTTGTCCAGGCTTCTCTGCTTTAAAAGCATCAGCCTACCGACCATCTCAACAGAACGCGACCTCTGACGTCATATCCAGTCAGCCAATCGCGTGTCCTTCTGACCCATCACGAATCAGGTCACGTGTTTTCACCGACCTCAGAGGTCGGAAGTGCATTCTTTCAGAACTCACGTCTTCTGTATTCCAGTCCCTGCCTTGCAGACCCGGCCTGGTTGTCGGTAGTGGGGTTTGGTGGACTGTAAAGTTGCCAGCAAGCATCACACCAAGAACGCGAATACTGACGTCATCCCCAGTTAACCAATCGCGTGTTCTCCGACCAGTCACGAAGCTGGTCACGTGGTTTCACCGACCAGGTCATGAAGTAAATCACGTGATCCACCGAACAGGAAAGTCGGAAATGGTCGGAAGATCCGACCAGGTCACGAAGCTGATCGTCATCTCCAATCAGCCAATCACGTTCTCCCTCCGACCAGCAAACTGGTCATGTGACACACCGACCAACACTTGTTTCTAAATATAGATCATAAGGGCTTTCCCAGCAACTGTCAAATCTACAAATAAGACGTGCGTTCAAAAGAAATACTTTATTAATGGCGGAAACCTACAGCCAGCTGATTTCAACACAAGATACTTGCAAGTACATTTACTTCAACAACTGGTTACAGAATGTACCGGCCCACTACCGGCTAAACAGCCTTGTTCAGTTACTTCAACAACTGGTTACAGTGCACCGACCGACTACACAGCCTTATACAGTAGCTTTAACAACTGGTTACAGTGTACCGGCAGGGTACCGGCTACACAGCCCTGTACACTTGCTTCCACAACTGTTTTCAGAGTGTACTGACAGGTACCCACTACACAGTCCTATATAACTTCCCTCAATGACTGGTTACAGAGTGTACCGGCTGGTACTGGCTACACAGCCTTGTGCACTTGCTTCAACTACTGGCTTCAGAGTGTACCGGCTGGTACTTGCTACACAGCCTTGTACACTTGCCTCAACAACTGATTACAGAGGGTACCGGCTGGTACTGGCTACACAACCTTGTACACTTGCCTCAACAAACTGGTTACAGAGTGTACCGGCTGGTACTGGCTACACAGCCTTGTACACTTGCTTCAACAGCCTTGTACACTTGCTTCAACAAATGATTACAAAGTGTACCGGCTGGTACTGGCTACACAGCCTAGTACACTTGCTTCAACCTACGGGTTACAAGTCTACTAACAGGGTGCTGGCTACACAGTCCTTACTGAATAGTGCTTCGACCCAACGGGTTACAAAAAAAAAAAAAAAAAAGCTGGCTAAATATAGACCAGTAGCGGTCAATTGGTTGGTGACCCCAGCCTGCCAGTTTTTTGCCGGTTACAGAGAATTGTTGATTGCAGTTAAGTACCGGGTATGGAGTCTTGGTACCGGACAGAGTTGCCTAAGGTTAATTTGGTTACAGAGAATTCTTAGACCGGTCAGGGGTCTTGGTGATGTGACATGACAGTGTTCCAAGCTACTGCCAGGCAACCTTCCCTTATCATATCTCTCAACAACCTGTTATCAGTGCTGGACTTGGCTGGAGAGATAATAAATTTTGTCATCATGTCCGGCCAGGGGTCAGACATCTCACGAATGACAATTGCTCTGTAAATGCTGCACCTTGCAGGCTGCTGGCCTGGGGTGAAGAGTCTATTAATGTGAAAAGTTGTGTCAGCCCCACCAGACCACAATAAGAACAGAGAGACTGTTAACCTGGATCATTGTCACCAGACCGGACCAGTGTCCGGAGGGACAGAAAATGTTTATCAAAATACCAAATGTCCCAAATGTGGCACACAATCTGCCTGTAGGGTCCAGACTAAGCCCTTTTTCGGGAACTTAGAAAGCCTTGAGGGCTGGACCCTAGGTATTACAAATGTTCAAGGAGGGATACCTACTCCCATATACCTATACAAGAACAATCCAGGTAATGCCTGCTATTCGGTTTGTCCACAGCATTGTGATACCAAAGGAGGTGAAATTTCTGACCATACACAAGGATTTAAGAAGCCACCAGTACCTAGACGACTGGTTGGTGAGAGCCAGATCCCAGGCTGGTCTCGAACATACACAGGAACTAGTAAATAGTGTGTTAGCAACTAGGTAGGCTGGTGAACTTAGGGAAATCAGAGCTGGAGCCCAAACAAGACTTCAATTTTATAGGCTACCAGTTCGACCTCAGATCTGATCGGGTCCGGCTGACCCCAGATCGGTGGCAGAACCTTCAAGAGAAAATGCTGAAACTGCTATCCCTACCGGCTTGCCCGGTCCGGGAATTCATGTCCTTGATAGGTTTGCTAACAGCTACAGAAAAGTAAGTTCATCTAGGCCAACTTCATATGAGACTCATTCAGTGGCATCACAAACACAACTGGAGGGTCCCGGAATCACTGAAAAGGTGATCCCAATCCCCAGGTCCCTGCACCCCCATTTACAATGGTGGCTGAAGGAAGACAATGTACTTACAGGCCAACCATTACACCCAATATAACATGCTCTGCAAATATTTACAGACGCATCAAAAGAAGGGTGGGGCGCTCACTTAGACGAGCACACTGCAAAAGGAACCTGGTCCCTTCCGGGAGGCAAGCTGCATATAAACTATCTAGAACTTAAAGCAGTCTTTCTGGCTTTGAAAGAGTTCCAAGACCTTTGCTCAAATAAGATAGTACTTGTAGCAACTGACAACACCACAGTAGTGTCATACATAGACAAGGAAGGAGGCATGAGGTCGGGCCCACTTTGGGCCCTACTATGGAGAATCTTGACCTGGTGTACCAGGAAACAAGTGACTCTAAAGCCCGACACATTCCAGGCCGGCTGAACGTGGTAGCAGACAAGCTGTCCAGGCTAGGCCAGATCATCCAAACAGAGTGGTTTCTCCTTCCAGAGGTCTTCCACTCAATATGCAGCAGGTGGCACCGGCCCAAAATAGATTTATTTGCCACGAGGTTCAACAACAAGTTGCCTCTGATCCCCTGACCACAGCAGTGGATGCGCTCAGTCAGCCATGGTAGGATCTGAAAGCATACATCCTCCCACCATCAACCATATTGGACAAAGTGGTGGAGAAGTTGCAAGACTCCCCATGCAAGATAATCATTCTGATTGCTCTGGGGTGGCCCAACATGCCTTGTTTTTGGGATCTAGTGGTCATGTCCAGCCAAATCCCACTGAGCCTGCCCAATATGCCCAACCTGTTGACAGCCATTCAATCAGACCCCTCACAGAAGTCTGACAAATCTTAATATCCATGCAGGGCTCCTAGAGCCTCAGCAATTGAGGAGCAGGGTTTGTCGGAGGCAGGGGCAGCAAGAGTTGAGGCTCTTGAAGGGGATCAATCAGATCAGGCTATGAGGCAAGTGAGCCATTTTTATAAGTGATGTATCATTCATCAGGTGGACTTCGGGGCGCCCCCTGTAAAGTTAGTGCTGACTTCCTTATGTACCTATTTCAGGACAGGTAGTTGCAGCCCAGCACCATTGATGGTTACAGGTCAGACATTGCTGATAGACTGGGAGATTCGCCCATCAATATCAGTAAGGATGAAAATCTCACTCGTCTCCTGGATAGTTTCCACTGAGACAGACCCAAAGGCCGGAAGGGAATCCCTTCCTGGAACCTCTCCCTGGTTTTTGCACCAGCTGACAAGGGTCATTTTGAACCAATTAAAGAGGCCTCCTTGAAGCTTTTGACCTTCAAGACAGTTTTTCCTCTTGGCCCTGGGGTCGGGCAAGAGTAGAAGTGAGATACATGCTTGGCAAAACAGAAATATTAGACACCAGTCCGACGGGTCAAGGTGTCCCTGTACCCATCACCCAGCCTTCTCTCCAAGAATCAGCTGGCCCAAGAGGGTCCAGACAGTGTGGCCCCAGGGGTATAACAGCCCTGGCCCCCAACTCTGGATAGATCCCTCAAGTCTGACAGGTCCCTCTGTCCAGTCAGAGCATTGCGCTACTATTTGGACAGGACCTCGGGCAGAATAAGGAGGTGGTTTTTGTCTCCTTTAAGAAAGGTTTTGACAAAGACATCTCACCTGCCACTATCTCCTCTTGGATCAAGCAGACTGTGATCCTATGTTATGAGCTCTCGGACCAGGAGGCCCACATTTTACATCAGGTTAAAGCCCATGATGTCAGGGCCTTTGATGCTTCTAAGGTCTTCCAGTCAGAAGTTTCCTTAGATACAGTCTTGTCAGCCTGCCACTGAATACCTTCACATGGTTCTATCTGAAGGGCAGGTCTTGGGCTGACTCAGAACTTTACCAATTGGGCTCGGTAGTGGCTGCTCAGCAGATCCACAAGTGGCCCTTAGATGGAGGAGATTTGTATATATATATATATATATATAAACAGTTCTACAAGCACATAGTATAAATGTGGTGTGCTTCCTTCGGGAGGTTTATTGGCTTTCTGGGACTGAACTCATCCCTCTCTTCCCCTACCTCAGAGCAGGTCTGTTAAAAAGGGGGGGGGGCGACGTCGGTATAGCCCCCGGATAACCGGCTGTTGGCAACCAACCAAGGTCTTACAGGGTTTCCTGACCTTAGGGTCAACCCAGGCCTGGGCCTATAGGTCTCCTGACGAAGTCAGCCTAGACCGTAGGTTAAAATTTGCTATTACTTGTGAGTTCACGGAAGTCCCTAGTAACTTACCCGCCGACCAAGCGGTAGTTATTCAGCAATTGTCCACTGGATAGGATGTATTAACGCAATAAAATTGCAAATTTAATAAGTAAATTAAATTTTTATAAGTTAATACCCTATCCAATGGACACACAAGACCCTCCCACCGACCCCGCTATCAGCTTACTAGGGGTCTAAGAGGTTTAGACAACGAAAAAGATGCTATGACGTCAGGTTGTCTAGACAGGAAGGAAGTACGAGGCGCCATCTGGGGAGTGCACAGTACTACGGACCGGCCAGCCGGTGGCAACACAGGACGTCTTTTTCTGGCGTTTGGCGGGCCGGTCTGCGCCGACCGGATTAGCAATTGTCCATTGGATAGGGTATTAACTTATAAAAATTTAATTTACTTATTAAATTTGCAAATTTATTTGTTTGGGGTTTTACATTGTTTTCAAGACTGTACAGGTCATATCACGATGGTTAGTTTTGTGATCAGAGGAAACCAGTACACGGGTGGTCACTGAGATAAACGGTCACAGAGATAAACGATCTTCAGAAATTGTCACACCAAAAACAGTAAAAGTGTTTAACAGTAATATAACACAAACCAAATGTCACTGTAAGCATTGTTTTAGTATATTTTGTTATTTAGTTTGTGTGATTTTGTTATTTACATTACTTAGCTATGAAAAGTTTGAAGATCGTTTATCTTTGTGACCACCGGTGTAGATAGAGTTGGTACACAGAGATGTTGATAACAAAACTAAAGTCTTTGTGCATGTTTTCGAATTTTAAGACATATATGACATTCCTTGTCCTTTCAACTGGAGTTGTATTGATTTGTCTTGTCTTGTGATACAATTTGATAAATAAGCACCTCTCATATAATTTTTCTATTGTACACAGTAGAGAGCTGAAATTGTAACAACAATAAATTAAAGTAAAAACAAAAAGTCAGTAGTGAGAATTAAATCAGTATAACTCGTACAAGTTCTGTAAGTTTTGGAGCTTATGTAGATTAGCTGGAATGACACCATGTTACAGCAAATTGCAGTAGAGCATTCTGCAACAAATCAGTGTATAAGCCAGGTATTATGAGAGTCAAGACTTCTATGAAACAAAGCAATCTTTTATCAACCAGTGTTTACCTTACCATTTTCACACTGATTTGCTAAATGACACAACAACACTTTGGTTTGTACAAGTACCTGTAGAGGAAAAGATATTGAAATAAATTCTTCCATATGTTTCATACAGATCTCCAGTGTGCGAGGAAATCGTGAATTGCCGTGGGGACCATGTGCGTTTGGGGGTACGGGTGAAAGTCTTCACATACCCAGAAAACGCAGCGGCCATCTGGATCATGTTTGCCTGCAAATACAAGTCCATCATGTGAAGGGTCACTTAGTGCACTCGTCAGACTGAATGCGTAACAATAGAAAAAATTATCTTCTGTATTCTGTTGTATTCTTTATAACTGTGGTGACCTCATTTTCAATATCCTGATATTGTCATGAAGGACTTCAAACCAAGATACTGTGGAATTGCAATTGGTTTTTATTTTTTGATAATACATTATTGGTTTTGAAACTAGGTGTAACTAGGTATAAAACGGTAGTAGATTTTTCTTTACAATATCCTGCCAATGTGAAAACCGTTCTGTTTCTGGGATACCAAAATATATTGCGTTTTAGTATTTCCCCAATCGAACAGAAAATGGAATTGATCAAAACAAAACAGGTTCATCAAAAATCATTACAAAACCTTAAAATTTGCAAAAAAAAAAAAAAAAAATACTGGATAAAATGTAGGGATGTGTCGGCTAAGACCTGGTGCTTCAGTATCGAGAGCATTTTACTGAATGAGATTTTACAACCGCCACTTCGATTGCCAACACATATAATGGAAGGAAAAGTTTAATTTTAGAAACACACCTAAATCTGAAGGAATTATAAGTTTTTAACCCATACATTTGTTCATGTGCATATTTTAATTGCAGTACGTTGAGCAGAACTAACATGTTTTGGTTAGTACGAGACTTTATAACCTTAATCTCGCTTGTCAGTGCATATAATTGAAGGAAAACTTTAAATATTTCGAACAAACCAGAAATCTGAAGAAATTATAAGCTTTATCTCATATCTTGCGCATTTCGCCATTTTTAGTGCGATGTTGTTAAGACAAAACATCCATGTTTGGTTGGGGTGTACTTAAACGCGGAGTCTTAGAATCGGTACGGTTTTGCATTGGCGACCTCCCGATGTACAGATTTTTTATACCGACCCATCCCTAATAAAATGTGAGAACTTGTTTAGTTTTATGGTAGCAATTTTGTGCACTGACAATCAACATGTTGACCCATAATCAACTTTTTTTACTCCACCAGCTGTTGGTTAGTGCATCAAGAAACACTTTCTGGGATGAAGTATATTTCAATCCGGTAAGAATAACGGTGTTTCCGACATTTAGAATCTACCAAAAGCACCCACTTCTGTTAAATAGAATAAAAATGCAATTGAACTTGACAATATACACCGTACCATTGTCAAAACTGCCTTATATTAACAGCAGTGTGTTTCAATATTTTGAAAAGCTCAATTACTTTTTTCATCAGAGGCTGAGAAACAAATCCCCTTTTGTCCTGAGGTACAAAAATACTATCCGCCCAGAGCCTCCATTTTATGACTCTTAGCCGCCAGATTGAGCCTCTAATTGGAGGGTCAGAGGGATTAGTTTAAAATGAGGCTCATTCTCATTATAATAGACGAAAAATTAACCAATTATGGTTATTATTGTCTGAATAATTGTTATATTCTCATAGGTGTATGTTGATATATATGCATTTTTAATTTGAATTTATGAGTTCCCAGCCTGACAATTAGTGTGATGTAAGAGCATGTTATATATAATAATGTCATAATAATTATATACATAACAGCTGATTTAGATGCTGTTTGTGTGTGTTGGGACAAACAGTTCAAATCAAACATTTGAGGCTCTCACAATGGGACTTAAATCTCCATGTGATAGCGGCCCAATATAAAACAAGGGGGAAATAAGGGCACCACAGGCATAAACAGTCAGCCTTCAGATAAAAATATCACCAGTCAAAATTCCTAAAAGTTATCGGAATTTTATTATAAAACAAGTAAATTTGTTTGTTTATCTGAATTACTTCATTGTAGAAACATAATGATATGGGTGTAGAACTACATGTTTTACAGTGTGTTAGAAAGGAAGTCTTCCTTAGATACGACATTTGTGTATTTTATATATATCCCAGACTTCCCAACACAACTGTTTGGCAGTCAACAAAATATGTGATAGATATGGCTCTCTTACTGCACCCGTGATGCCTGTGGTGCCCTTACTTTTCCCTCACTTCTGTTAAATATATCAGTAGTTATAAACAAACCCAAAACTCATGACAAATCAATTGATTTATTGAAGGAAAGTTTAGGAAACTGCCTAAAATATAAAAAAAAATACGTGGATATTGAGATACATAAAGAAGGGTAAGATTGAATTGATTTGTAGAAGTTGTCAGTGACCGAACACCATTGTACCATGACACCGACGATTAATTAAACATTGTTCTAATCATCCACCTGCTATTTTGAGAATGTTGGAATTTATATCACGACAGGTGTCCATCAGTGATGGAGATTAAGCGCTATAAAAGTCCACATTAGATTAGATTAGATGACATTGTTATGACAAAGAATGAATATAATGTTCATTGTATGTTTAGTCTGGTCATGACCTCTGACCTCTGGTGCAGTGAAGGTCACACTTGTACTTTCAACATAGATATCAAACTTGAAGTGGGTTTTCGATATCAATCACTAAACTGCTTCTCACTATAAAATACTCCACATTACAGTTAACTACTGTACGATTTAGCTGTGTGTGTTATGTTACTTTTTGAGTAAACATATATTAAACCATCTTCACTTCACTTGGGAAAGAAGGTTTCATGCATAAATTTATATCTCCAAATAAATCATACATGCTGTAAGTTAACAATTTAAATATTTATTAACCAATTAGCCACTGATGCATCAATATTCAACTGTATCAAACTAAGTTCTGGGATTAAGAGCTAACAAACAGTGTAAATTGCTAAACACACACTCAAGTGTTTCTTGTCTTCCATAATAGAATGTACATTGAAATGCATTGTTGAAACTATTATGTATGAGAGATAGTTGTATTTCAGTATACCAAAAGTTTTAATAGCACAGTGCTACAGGAAAGTAAAACAACCCTACAAGACTGTTGACTTCTAGTCAGTAGACAAGGCACTGGTGAATACAGTTTGCTGCTGTCTGCAGATTAATGCACAAGGTCCTGAAGGGGTTAATCAGTACAGTGAAAATTGCTCACAAATGTTTTGTTATTGCTCATCTAAAATCAATAATGAAGCCCAGAGATATTGTATAAACCGTAATAATGTAAATGTATATTGTAGTTATTTTTTGTCCACATATAATATTGATAGCTGTAAGACTGTAGAATATTGTAGTTAACTTCGTCAAGGAGGCTATGTAATCGGTCCCATGCGTTTGTCTGTAAAACAAAAGCTCTAGATGGAATTTTCAGGAAATGTTGACAATGGCAGAAGGAAAGATGGTTAGATTTTGATGGTAATCTGGATCACTGTCTGGATCCAGAAAGTTTTTAAAGGGTGTTTTATCATCGTGCTCATAAACAGTATTAGAGGTGTTTTGGGCCTTGGCGGAGGTATGCACTCTGTAAGTACTCTTGCTGTTGTATATAATTGTATTATCTAAATGTGTACCATTGTATTTTTGTCTGTGATATTTTCATTTGCAATGTAATGAAATAAAATTTGGATTTCTAAGTTGAACTGATTTTTGTTTCACTTGGGCTGCTAGCGAGTAGTCACTTTTGCATAAGAGAAGGCTTTTCAGGTTTCTGTATTTCTCGTGTAACTTTCAAGACTCCATGGCTTGACAGTAGACTAACTATCTGATCTGATATCAGTGGAAAATCCAACCAGAGTACTTACTGTAAATAATGACATTTTGCTCAAAAAAGCAAGAGAAAAACTTTTTTTCTATTAAGAACTATTCCAGCTGTTGGTTATTATGTCCACACCACTGGGGGGTGGACATATTATTTTTGCTTTTTCCGCCGTCCGCCGTCCCACTTGGTTTCCAGACATTTTAGGCAACAGTTCTTATCCTATCTTTACCAAATTTGGCATGCAGGTTAATAGCTTGTATGGGATTGCTTTTGGTGATGATAGCTCTATAGCTAACTGAGTAATAGCTACTTTGCCACTTTTGAGTATCTCTTTGGTTTCCAGACATTTTAAGGAATGCTATTAAGCCTAGCTTTCTGAAATTTGGTATGGAGGTTCATTGGGTTAATAGCTTGTATGGGATTACTTTTGGGAGGAATTGCTTCATAGATGAGTGGGTGATTAATTACATGAGTAATTGGCTATTTTGAATACTGAAAAAGGCAAATGTGCTCATATCTCCTAAACCGTGCGAGATAGAGCGATTTTGTCGAAATTTTCGACCCACATGGTATCTAAGGAATGTACTCTTTGCAATTTTCCAAAAATTTTGAATAATTAAAATATAATAAAAAAAATAATATCTTTTAAATAATTAATTAAATGAGTAATTGGCTATTTTGAATACTGAAAAAGTCAAATGGGCTCATATCTCCTAAACCGTGCGAGATAGATTGATTTCGTCGAAATTTTCGACCCACAGGGTATCTAAGGAATGTATTTGCAATTTTCCAAAAATTTTCCCCTCCCCAAAAATGGCGGCCATTTTGAATTTTCGAATTTTTGCCAAAAATGGCAAAACACAAATTTCCTTCTATCTCCTTAACCGTGAGAGATAGAGCGATTTCGTCGAAATTTTCGACCCACAGAGTATCTAAGGAATGTACTCTTTGCAATTTTCAAAAAATTTTCCCCTTCTCAAAAATGGCGGCCAGTTTGAATTTTCGAATTTTTGCCAGAAATGGCAAAACACAATTTTATTGTGTTAATACATCCTATCCAATGGACAATTGCTTATCCGGTCGGCGTGGACCGGGCCGCCAAACGTCAGAAAAAGATGTCCTGTGTCTCCACCGGCCAGGCCGGCCCAGTACTGTGCACTCGCCAGGTGGCGTGTCGTACTTCCTTCCTGTCTAGACAGCGTGACGTCATAGCATCTTTTTCGTTTGGCGCATGTGTTGTGCACACAAAGTTTTCAGTGAATTAACTTTTCTAGTTTTTTCATCAATTTTATACAGAGTGCGTTTTTATAACCTTGTCTTTTTGTGCAAGAGGGATTATAGATCATTTTGGTGTAAATTTCATTTCGGATCGTCATGTCTTCGCCTAGTCAGAAGCATGGAAGCTGTGGACACATCATGGCTAGCTTTGATAGCCATAATTTCTGCGCACGTTGCAGAGAGAAGGGTAAGGGCACAGATCCGTGTATTTCAAAAAATGACTGTAACTCTTGCAATTTACTCACAGAAGAACAACGCTTACAGTTGTCTACGCCTTCTTATAGGCTCAAGAAAGAAAAGAGGGATCTTAAGAAATCTGATACACCCAAACAGGACTCATCCAGTTCCTCTCTCATAGACCCGTCCTCTGTGACGGTAGTGGGAGCTGTGGACGCCCAGGGGATTTTACAGTCCCCTGGTTCGAGTTCAGGAAAAGGACAGAAAACTGATTCCTCATCAAAACCGAAGGATTTGAAACCTAAAGCAGAAAAGCCTTCTAAATCGTCTTCTAAATCTCACAAGTCTTCAGTTGATTCCAGGATCGACAACCTAGACCAAAAGTGGGCTGACAGATTTAATAGATTAGAAGCTCTGCTTTTAGCAAAGACTGGATAAACCAGACCCAGCTTTTACCTCTGTCAAAGTCGCTCCTACACACTCGCCTCTGGCTAGCTCAGCTATCTCTGATAAACTCTTCATTAGACCTTCTGGTTCTGCTCAAGGGAGGGATGCACCAGGTACCGACCTCGCTTCTCAGAGTCAGGTTACCGACCAGTCTGTCAGACCGGACACACTTCAACACACTTCAGATTTGACTGGTTCCTTACAGACTGTTTCCAAGTCGACCAGCAAGTCGCAAAAGGGCAAATCTTCTACCGACCGACTATCAGATCAGGCTGGTACTGAATCTCCAGTTTCTCAGCAAGTACCTAGCAGGTCGTCATCGACTCCGGCTAGAAGACTCAGCACTTCCTCTATGGATACCGACACCGACCTTTCTGATCGCCCCCCTGTGGACATTTTTGTCGAAGAGGGAGAACTATCAGATCAGGAACTTGAAACTGCTGCTGCCGACCCCGACCAAACACTCTCCGAAGAGCAAACATACAGGGAAACTATGAGTGGTATTAGGTCTTTCATGGGGTGGACCCATATTCCTGAGGTGGATACGGCAGCGTCAACCGCGGATGACAACACCTTCGCGGGTCCCAAAACCCAGCCTTCAGGGAAGATCTCAGTTTCAATGCCAACCGATAAGTGGCTCTGTAGTAAGATGGGTAAACTTAATCTGACACTTACGGAGGGTTACCCGTCGCGAAGTTCAGAGGCTGGAGGTCTTCTCAAGGACCAATTTGTGCGTCCGCCTAGATCACAAGCTAAGTGGTATAGCTTTGCACCAAATCAGGAGAAGTCCGGACAAGATACTGGCAAGACTGTTTCCTCTTGGTCTACTGACGCTTCAAAGATAAACAGTACCTACAGTCGCATAGCCAAGGCAGCCGGCATTGCACCTACCCCACCAGCCTCTCGTCAAATCTCTCAGGATAACCTACGCAGGTGGGAGAAGTCTGCCCGCGAAGCTTCTATCATTTGCAACCAGGCGGCAGGCTTCAACCGGTGTCTTTACAAGGTTCAAGACTCTATGCAATCTCAACTGAAGGTGATTAAAGCAGACTTTAGTAAAAGGAAGTCTTCCTCAGTTCCTGATGAACTTCAACTCTAGCATCACTCAGTCCATGGCCAAGACATTAGAACATCTAACGGACTTTGTTTTTGTTACTGTTGCTAACACCACCCTGGCCAGACGAGATTCTTATCTATCTCACCTCAAGTTGGGAATTAAACCGGACACTTTTGCTGCCCTACGTACAGGACCCCTGCATATTCCTACACTGTTCCCAGACTCAGCACTTAAGCAGGCAGAACAGGATATCGCCAACTTCGAAAGCAAGGGACAACCCCAGTCTGGGAAGAAAGGTCGCTTTCACCCTTATGAGCGTCAGGACAAGCGTTCAGACTTCAGAAAGCCAGACCGCCCTGCTTGGAAGAATATTGGGAACAGGGGACAGCATAAGAGGGGCAAGGCCAAAGCCTCCTATTACTCATCGCGACCAGCCAAGGGCCAGCAGTCCTATAAATGACAATCAATGTGTAAAGAGTTTACAGGAAGGACTGCTGGCCGGGAGCAAGGCTGTATCACAGGAACTGTTAACAGACTCTGTAAATTATGGTGTTGTAAAAGTTGTACATTCTGCACCCGGGCCTTCACAAAGGAAAGAAGTAAGTCCCGGGTTAGCAGCCTGTCAAAAATCAAAGAGTCGCAAATTAAAATATGTGAACAGTGTTTCTTGTGTCATTTCCTTGTCTTGTGTCCAGTCTGTGCCAAATGCCCCAAATGCTGTACAAAATCTACCTGTAGGGGCCCGACTCCAAAACTTTTGGCAAACTTGGCTAGGTCGAGGGGCCAGTCCGACAGTGGTTCAAATCTTGAGGGAGGGTTACACCCTCCCCTTCCGGACCCGACCAAATCTTACAAGGTTCCCTACAGTCGTAAGCTGTTATGTCAATCCCCACAGGAACAGCTACCTGTTGGAGGCATTACATCAGCTTATAGACAAAAAAATGTGGGGGCCACGGTGGCAGAGTGGTAACACTCTCGCCTCCCACCTCTGAGGTCGGGGGCTCGATCCCCGTGATGGCCTTAAGTGGGAAAGCTGGTAGTTGCTTGCCGTTGGTCGGCAGTTTACAGTACAAAACCCTAGCGAACTCTATGTACTGGTTTCCTCTGCCCTTCCAACTACCCGTCATGATATGACCTGTACAGTGTTGAAAGCGACGTAAAACCCCAAATAAATAAATAAATAAAATATAGACAAAAATGCAATAAAGCTGGTTCACAATCAAACATCCCTGGGTTTTTTCAACCGACTTCCTAGTCCCAAAACCCAACAACAAATGGAGGCCAATACTGGATCTGAGCAAACTAAATCTTTTCCTCAAGGTGGAAAAATTCAAAATGGAGACACCGGAAACTATCAGAACATCCCTCCAGCAAGGGGAGTGGGTCACCTCGGTAGACTTCAAGGACGCCTACTTCCACATACCAATACAGGAACAATCCAGGAAGTACCTCCGATTTCATATCCAGGGCTGGACTTACCAATTCAAAGCTCTGCCTTTTGGTCTGTCCACAGCGCACTGTGTTAGCAAAGGAGGTGAAACTGATGGCCATGCACAAGGGTATAAGGATCCACCAGTACCTAGACGACTGGTTGGTGAGAGCCGGATCCCAACAAATTTGTCTCCATCACACCCAGATTCTAGTCAAAGTGTGCCAGGAACTTGGCTGGCTGGTAAATATAGAGAAATCAGAGCTGGAACCCAAACAGGTTTTCGATTTCGTAGGTTACCAGTGCGACCTCAGAGCCGGCTGAGTCAGACCGACTCTGGACCGGTGGCAAAGCCTTCAGGACAAAATACAAGCACTCTTACTACTGCCGGCCTGTCCGGTCCGTCAATTTATGTCACTGATAGGTTTACTAACAGCCACAGAAAAACAAGTTCACCTCGGCCGATTACACAGGAGACCCATACAGTGGCATCTCAAAAACAACTGGAGGGTTCCAGAATCTTTAGAAAAGATCATCCCTCTACCCAGGTCCCTGCACCCTCATCTACAATGGTGGCTAGAAGAAAGCAATGTGCTACAAGGCCAACCACTACACCCAGTAAAACATGCTCTGCAGATTTTTACAGACGTATCAAAAGAAGGGTGGGGCGCTCACTTAAACGAGCACACGGCAAGGGGCTCTTGGTCGGTGCCGGAAAGCAAACTGCACATAAACTATCTAGAGTTAAAAGCAGTTTTTCTAGCTCTCAAAGAGTTCCAAGAACTATGTATAGGCAAGATAGTTCTAGTGGCATACGACAACACTACAGTAGTGGCTTATATAAACAAAGAAGGAGGCATGAGGTCGGGCCCTCTATGTGCCTTACTGTGGAGGATCTTGACCTGGTGTTCCCAGAAACAAGTGACGCTAAAAGCCTGTCACATCCCGGGCCATCTGAATGTGATAGCAGACAAGCTATCCAGGCTGGGTCAGACCATCCAGACAGAGTGGTCCCTCCTTCCGAAAGTGTTTTTAAGCATATGCAAGAAATGGCACCAGCCTCAAATAGATCTGTTTGCCACAAGATTCAACCACAAACTTCCTCAGTTTGTCTCTCCAGTCCCGGACCCCCTGGCTGTGGCAGTGGATGCGCTCACTCTGCCATGAGAGGACCTGGATGCATATGCCTTCCCACCGACCGCCATCTTGGGCAAAGTGGTGGAGAAGCTACTGGACTCCCGGTACCAGAGAGTTATTCTGATTGCTCCCGGGTGGCCCAACATGCCCTGGTTCTGGGACTTGGTGGCCATGTCCAGTCAAATTCCCCTCAGCCTGCCAAATCTGCCCAATCTCTTGACACAGCCGTTCAATCAGATCCCTCACAGGAATCTGACAAACCTGAATCTCCATGCATGGCTCCTAGAGCCACAGCAATCAAGGAACAGGGTTTCTCTAAGGCAGTGGCAGCAAGAATTGAGGCTCCTCAAAGAAAATCAACCAGATCAGTCTATGAGGCAAAGTGGACCATTTTTACAAAGTGGTGCATCACTAATCAGGTGGACTTCAGGTCACCACCTATAAAGTCAGTGGCTGACTTCCTTCTCTACCTTTTTGAGGTCAAGAGACTACAGCCCAGCACCATTGATGGATACAGGTCTGCCATTGCTGATAAACTGGGTAACATCACAGTCAATATCAGCAAAGATGATAATCTCACCCGTCTCTTAGATAGTTTCCACAGAGACAGACCCAAAGGGCGGAGGGGTATACCCTTCTGGAACCTTTCTCTGGTCCTACACCAGCTGACAAAGGCTCCCTTTGAACCTCTTAGGGAGGCGTCAATGAAGCATCTGACCTTCAAGACTGTCTTCCTTTTGGCCCTGGGTTCTGGCAAAAGAAGGAGTGAGATACATACATGGCAGCATAAGAACATTAGACACCAGTCAGACTGGTCTAAGGTGTCCCTGTTTCCAACCCCCAGCTTTCTTTCCAAGAACCAGCTGGCCAAAGGGGGTCCGGAGTGTGTAGCCCCAGTGGTCATACCAGCCCTGGCTCCTACTCTGGATAGATCCCTCAAGTCTGACAGAACTCTTTGTCCAGTTCGAGCCTTGCGCTACTATTTGGACAGGACTTCAGACTTTAGGCAGGGCAAAGAATTAGTTTTTGTCTCCTTCAAGAAAGGTTTCGACAAAGACATCTCACCTGCCACTATCTCCTCATGGATCAAGCAGACGGTGATCCTATGCTATGAGCTCTCTGATCAACAGGCCCACACCTTACATCAAGTCAAAGCTCATGATGTGAGGGCCTTTGCTGCCTCTAAAGCCTTCCAGTCGGGAATTTCCTTAGAGCAGATCCTAGCAGCCTGCCACTAGAAATCTCATAATACCTTCACTCAATTCTATCTGAAGGATGTGGCTTGGGCCGATTCAGAGCTCTACCATCTTGGTCCGGTTGTGGCTGCTCAGC
This sequence comes from Sabellastarte sp. h YS-2021, assembly GCA_964017235.1. NCBI lineage: Eukaryota > Metazoa > Annelida > Polychaeta > Sabellida > Sabellidae > Sabellastarte > Sabellastarte sp. h YS-2021. The sequence continues at coordinate 4,821,326 of OZ024930.1, read as the reverse complement.
AGATCCACCAAGAGACTAGTACCTAGAGGAGACCTGTACATACGTAGATAATTGTACATATTTGTATATATTGCACATATAGTTTAAAAAAAAAAAAAAAAAATCTGGACGTGCTTCCTTCGGGAGGATTACTCTATGGGACTGAACTCATCCCTCTCTTCCCCTACCTCAGAGCAGGTCTGTTAAAAAGGGGGGGGGGCAAGGTCGACTGACGGTTCAACACTTTGTAACCGGATGATGATATTCGACCATAGCCTTAAGGGTTATCGACCTCAGGTCTTCCCAGGCTTTAAAGGAAATTGTTCATTATTTTTAGTATGAGTTCAAGCCTAGTCCCTAGTAACTTACCCGCCAACCAAGCGGTAGTTATTCAGCAATTGTCCATTGGATAGGATGTATTAACGCAATAAAATTGCAAATTTAATAGGTAAATTAAATTTTTATAAGTTAATACCCTATCCAATGGACACACAAGACCCTCCCACCGACCCCGCTATCAGTCTACTAGGGGTCTAATAGGTTTAGACAACGAAAAAGATGTTATGACGTCACGCTGTCTAGACAGGAAGGAAGTACGACACGCCACCAGGCGAGTGCACAGTACTGGGCCGGCCTGGCCGGTGGAGACACAGGACGTCTTTTTCTGACGTTTGGCGGGCCGGTCCACGCCGACCGGATAAGCAATTGTCCATTGGATAAGGTATTAACTTATAAAAATTTAATTTACCTATTAAATTTGCAAATTTGCTTCTATCTCCTTAACCATGCGAGAGCGATTTTGTCAAAATTTTCGACCCACAGGGTATCTAAGGAATGTACTCTTTGCAATTTTCAAAAAATTGTCCCCTCCTCAAAAATGGCGACGATGTGAGAAAACACATTACTAAAATGTGCACTACTATTATTTTATCCCCGAAAAGCGGAGATACTATGGATCACACACATCCGCAGAGATTTTCTTGTGTTCAACCTACAAGCCACATTTCTTTTGGGATTTCTTTTATCTTTGCAAGTGGCTTGCTATGGCAGAGATCTGGCCAACCTTTTATTTTGGTAGCCCAGGAGTCAAAATTATGCTCTGGGGAGTCAAAAATGTCAAAAGACTAATTTTGACTATTGCTTGTGTTCAAGCTGTAGGACACAGTTTCTTTCAGATTTATTTTATATTTAGTACATGAATTGGTGGGTACGATGTCTCACTACCCGATCTTTTTTGTAGGCCTGGGGTCAAAATCAAACGAGTAATAGCTATTTTAAGGCTAGGAGTCAAAAACCTAAAACAAATTGACTTGTAACTTGAAAACTATTGCTTTTAAGAATTTTGTTTAAATATGTTATTCAGCTACTTTTGGGTTAGCTATAACATAGTAAAATTGCAGACCTGTAGCTCATTGCATAGCGGAGTGATAGATAGTTCTCACTGTTGAGTAAATCAGTTGTAACTTGAAAACTATTGCAAAAGTGCTTGTAACTCGCTTATTACTGGTCCTAGAGGTTTGCAATATGAAACCAACATATAGGAAATCATGGGCTAGGAATCTTCTGATGTGGTTCAATTTGACCTTGGGCCCCTCCTTCAAGGTCAAATGAGGATAGCCAAAGTTAAAAGTGCTTCTAATTCCCTTATTATTGGTCCTAGAGGTTTGCAATGTGAAACCAATTTATAAGAAATCATGTGCTCGGAATCTTCTGATGTGGTCCGATTTGACCTTGGCCCCCTCAAAGGTCAAATGAGGATAGCCAAAGTTAAAAGTACTTATAACTCGCTTATTATTGGTCCTAGAGGTTTGCAATGTGAAACCAACTTATAGGAAGTCATGGCTGGGAATCTTCTGATGTGGTCAGATTTGACCTTCGGCCCCTCCTTCAAGGTCAAATGAGGATAGCCAAACTAAAAAGTGCTTATAACTCACTTATTATTGATCTGAGAGGTTTGCAATGTGAAACGAACTTATAGGAAATCATGGGTTGGGAATCTTTTGATGTGGTCACATTTGACCTTGGACCCCTCCTTCAAGGTCAAACGACAGCCAAACTTAAAAATGCTTATAACTTCAGGAACCCTCATCCTCTATGTCTTTTATTATTGCTTCTACATGTTTGCTATGTTTGGGGATACACCGCTGGCTCACAATAAAGTGAGCGGCATAAGTCTAGTTAGTAAAACTCTTTTTTAGAATAAATGATAATTGGCGGTTATCTCATCCCAGGTATTCCTATGGTCCACATTCCTAGCATATAGATTTACCAAATATCAATGAAATCCATGCAGTCATTACCATTAGATCATCTAAGTCAGAGTCATAACGTTAAAGTTATTATAACGAATTTCACATACTGTGTGAATTTTACATTTCTTTACAGCCACTACTGAGATGGATACTCTTTAAAGGTTATAATTCTAATTCTAATTGGACTTTTATAGCGCTTAATCTCCCCAAACAAAAGGACTCTAAGGCGCAACAAACAAAAAGCAAACAAAATTTCTGTATCCAGGGACATAAGAAGGGTCAAGCACCACAGAGAACGCCAGGGGAATGATATAGTTCTGGATTATTTGGAGTAACCATAAATAGAGAAAAGAATATTCTTTTGCCTTCAACATTGGTAGTTTTTAAGAAATTTTAATGTAAATCATCATAAATTGGAAAAACTTCTGTATCTTCTTCCAAAAAAATTGCACATTTTGCAACTATCATCACTAAAATCAAGTGCCATGACCAACCGAGCCAAAAATTTCTTTATAAACTTCAGCTTGCGGAGGTCCGTTGAATTGAGGCTGCTAGTTGAAGTAATCGGGTCTGTTGTTTACCCAAAGCATTTGCTGTACCAGGGGTAAGTGATTCATACAAGTACATGACAATGGCATCTGGATAATTTAGTGGAAGGACAAGCTCATGCAGCAGTCTGTAGAGGACAAGCAATCAAATTTGAACCTCAAAAATAGAGAATCGCCTTGTCTTCAACATTAGATAAAGATCAGCCATAAATTTGGGTATGATTTGCGATGTTGGGAAGTGACATGACTTTTTCACTTTGGCGACCAAACTTTTGCAGTTGTGGGTTTGCATAAGAGGCGCTAGAGGTTGTTGTGGGTGATGTTGCAAATATACCAAAAACTGTTTGATATTTCTGTGATCCTGTGAACCAAGATGACAATTGCCCATATAACCCTCTCACTCTCTCGTAATTCTTGGCGATTCTTGCCAATGGAGCATGGGTATAAGTGAGAATGAAATGAAAAAAAAATGATGCTTCTATGACTACAGCACCCTGATAAAGAAAACTACCAAATATACTTGATTCTTCAATGACAAGTTGATGACACAATTTTACCATCTTTTGAATGTAAACCTTTGCCCAAATTTGTTTGCATATCATTGGCGTACCCAGTTAATATAAAAAGAAAATTAAAGGAACATATGAAACAGATGTTCTTTTCATTCTTATATATCTCGCAAGAGAATAAAATATCAACATGATTCAAGTGCATTTGACAAGGACTCATTAAAGTAAATATATGTACACACAAAAGTGAAGAATTGATTCTCCAAAGAATTAGCTTCAGGTTAAAGCAACAATGTTTTGAAGCGAGTTGAATCCACAACCTCTTGGTCAAGATCTCTACACTCGACCTGGTGAACCATATGGAAAATTTCAATTAGTCAAGGCAGTAGTAAATTCTAATGATTTTATCAGTTGTTAGTAATATATATATATATATATATATATATATATTACACTTTATTCATCATTAAGTAGACAGTGTGTAAAAACCCAGCTTAAGTCGACACTAACCTATATCTTTCATTTTTAATGATAATAACTTGAGATATTAAAAATTTCTTATATTTTGAATGAGGATTTTAAATATATATCCATGCAATGCTTTTAGTTTGAAATAAAATATATAACTCAAGTGTCTGCCTAAAAATGTCTACTTAATGTTTTACCCGATTAAAATCATCATTAAGTAGACTGTGCCCTTAAGTGGTGTAAAAACAGCCACTTTAAGTAGACATTTTAATGTGTAGAAATATGAATTGGAAATCAGATAAACGATCCAAAAATAATTGCTTTCGTATTTATTCTAAATTTATGGCTCTTTGTATAAAAATACATGGTATTCTATATGTAGTTTTAGCTTTACTTTTTCACAGATTCAATGCACAAGTGACAATTATTAAGTCTGGTTCAACACAACTTAAGCTTCCTTTGAAAACAGCCATCTCATATTCAAGTGAAAAGTTCTTACTTCTACATAAATATTCCAGTTGAAAATAGAAATACTTTTGTTTTTTTTACAAAAAAGAATTGAAATATTTTGTTTTCAGACTTAAATACATGTATCTATACTTGCTAAAATTGGTTTAACTTGGATATTTTTAGGATTCTTGCAACAGTTTTCTCTTTTTAGTTTTAGTTAGATAATCAATTGAATAATAAATTTCCATGAAAGTTACTACTTGCTAAGTTTTATGCCAAATAGTTATGTTATGTATATTTATAATGCATGTATGGTGTACACAAAATGTCCACAAAAGTTGGGATTTTACATCCTAAGCTAGACACTAAATGTCCATTTAAGTTGGATTTTTACATCCTAAAATATACACAAGATGTCCACGTAAGTTGGGTTTTTACCTCCTAAGATATACACTAAATGTCCACTTAAGTTGGGTTTTTACTTCCTAAGATATACACTAAATGTCCACTTAAGTTGGGATTTTACATCCTAAAATATATACAAGATGTCCACTTAAGTTGGGGTTTTACATCCTAAGATATACACCAAATGTTTACTTAAGTTGGGTTTTTACATCCTAAAATATATACCAGATGTCCACTTAAGTTGGATTCTTACATCCTAAGATATACACTAAGTGTCCACTTAAGTTTGTCAAAATGTTGATGGAGAGATGCACAGACACACAGGTGATAGAAGGAAGTGTCTTCAAGTAATTGGCCAAGAAACCAAAAAGTCAGAAAGTAGCTATTACTCACTTAGCTATAGGGATAGACTCCCAAGTTACTCACCATGTTATAGCTATAGAAACAGTAATGCATTAAAAATTATTTTAAAAATTAATAAAAAATAATTTAGAAAGATCCAGGCCTGATACTCAAGCAAATGAAATCTATATGTGGCTTATATGCATATATGCAAAATTAAAGAGAAATTTACACAATAGTCAATGATAAAATTCTCATAAAGTGTTGAAATTTTCACACTTTGGGTGGGGGTACCTTAGTTTTAATGGCTCAAGCAAACAGACAAACAAACAGATCTGAAAGCCTTGAACAATTTTTCATCCTCGAAAGATAAGGTATCTTTTGAAAAAAAAAACAGCATGTCTCTTGGCCTTGTAGTTTAGGAGGTGTAGTCATTCATGAGATTGCGTACGCCCATGCCACAAAGTGATGACATAAAAAGCTAGGGTTATTTCAATGTTCTTAGTAAAATAACTTTAGGGCTTACTATGCATGAGCATTCTACTCGTGAAAATAATCATTTTGGTGTTTATCAAAATCGCTCAATTATTAAGCATTTGACAATCTTTTTAATGTAGTCCTTGATTTCTAGTTATTTTCAATTAGGCAACTTGTTTTCATGTAGTTTGGCAATCAATATCTTACTTTTAAGATATCTTAAGCAAAGTTTTCAGTTAAATTATCTATAGACACGTATTCTACACATAATATTGATGGTTGTTGGTCTTAAATATTTTACTTTTAAGATATCTTATGTTAGGTTTCTAGTTTAACCAGAATATTCCTTCGCAATAGAAAAAGAAATTATTTTTGCGTAGCAAAAACAAGGTGTAACGGATGAGTATTAATGATTGTGTAGAATTGAGCATTTCCCTGTGTTTAATATGTTTTTCCATTTGTGCAATGCGCAAGGTTTCGTAGATGAACGAGTATTTTTTGGTGTTTTATGCAGAAATTCAAGATGGTCACCAAAGGTAACGGGAAAACGTTGTGGCGAATAGTCGTCAGTAGACTGCAGATGGTGGTTTCTAAACAACGGAAAAGTGACGGAATTCCGTGATGGAAACGGAAAATTGCCTAATATAATTGAAGATTAGAGTTGTGACAATTGCATTTTTCTAACATTTTTCTTGATACAATTGTTATATATTCAAGGGTTCCAAGTGACATACTATCAGGACACCTTATGGCTAGTTTTATGTTATACATGAGAATTCTGCAGATAATAAGGAATACTTTGGTGGTCGTTTTATGAAAATTGCTCCCTTATTAAGCATTTTACAAGGACTTTAACATACCCTTTGATTTCCCAGTGTTTCTTAATTGGTCGATTTTTTCCGTGGATTTGGTCCATGAATATCTTACTTTTAAGCAATCTTATGCAAAGTTTCCAGTTTAATTATCTATTTACGACTATTCTCCACATAAAAATGAACAATTTGGTGGTTGTCTTATTAAAATCAAGCAAATGTATAGCATTTTACAAGGATTTTAACATAGCCTTGGATTTCCCAGTGTTTTTTAATTGGGCGATTTTTCCGTGGATGTTGGTGATGAATATCTTACTTATAAGATATTTTATGTCAAGTTAGCAGTTTAATTATCTATATACGACTATTCTCCACATAAAAATGAAAAATTTGATGGTTGTCTTATTAAAATCAAGCAAATATATAGCATTTTACAAGGATTTTAACATAGCCTTGGATTTCCCAGTGTTTTTTAATTGGGCGATTTTTTCGTGGATGTTGGTGATGAATATCTTACTTATAAGATATTTTATGTTAAGTTAGCAGTTTAATTATCTACCTATGACTATTCTCCACATAATAATGAACAATTTGGTGGTTGTCTTATTAAAATCAAGCAAATATTGAGAATTTTACAATGATTTTAACATAGCCTTGGATTTCCCAGTGTTTTTAATTGGGTGATTTTTTCCGTGGGTGTTGGTGATGAATATCTTACTTATAAGATATTTTATGTTAAGTTAGCAGTTTAATTATCTATCTATAACTATTCTCCACATAATAATGAACAATTTGGTGGTTGTCTTATTAAAATCAAGCAAATGTGGAGCATTTTATAGCGATTTTAACATAGCCTTTGATTTTCCAGTGTTAATTGGGAGATTTTTTCCGTGGATTTGCTCCCTAAATAACTTGCTTTTAAGGTATCTTATCTTAAGTTTCTAGTTATGTTACCTATAAACGAGTATTTTACACACTATAATGAACAATATGGTGGTTGTCTTATTAAAATCAAGCAAATATTAAGTATTTTACAGATATTTTGACAAAGCCCTTGATTTCCCAGTGTTACTTAGTTGGGCGATTTTTTCGTGGATGTTGGTGATGAATATCTTACTTATAAGATATTTTATGTTAAGTTAGCAGTTTAATTATCTACCTACGACTATTCTCCACATAATAATGAACAATTTGGTGGTTGTCTTATTAAAATCAAGCAAATATTGAGAATTTTACAATGATTTTAACATAGCCTTGGATTTCCCAGTGTTTTTAATTGGGTGATTTTTTCCGTGGGTGTTGGTGATGAATATCTTACTTATAAGATATTTTATGTTAAGTTAGCAGTTTAATTATCTATCTATAACTATTCTCCACATAATAATGAACAATTTGGTGGTTGTCTTATTAAAATCAAGCAAATGTGGAGCATTTTATAGCGATTTTAACATAGCCTTTGATTTTCCAGTGTTAATTGGGAGATTTTTTCCGTGGATTTGCTCCCTAAATAACTTGCTTTTAAGGTATCTTATCTTAAGTTTCTAGTTATGTTACCTATAAACGAGTATTTTACACACTATAATGAACAATATGGTGGTTGTCTTATTAAAATCAAGCAAATATTAAGTATTTTACAGATATTTTGACAAAGCCCTTGATTTCCCAGTGTTACTTAGTTGGGCGATTTTTTCCGTGGATTTTGGTGTTTAATGTCTAACTTTTAAGATATATTATGTTAGATTTTCAGATAAATTATCTATACTCGAGTATTCTCCACATAATAAAGAACATTTTGGTGGTTATCCTGTTAAAATCAAGCAAATATTAAACATTTTACAGATGTAGACCTAGGTTATCGAGATATATTATCCTCCCTCTCCCTTTAATTGATTAAAGAACTGTTAGATAGTTGTATTTTATAATCATTTTACATTTTAAAGTAAATTAGGTGATATTTGGGTGATTTTTAGGCGATATTTAGGCGATTTTCCGTATCGCCCAATGGAAATTCCGAACTTATCATTCTAACTCACTCCATTTCATAGATCAACATGTTTTTGTGTTTTACGCAGAAATTGAAGATGGCCACCAAATCTGGGGGAAAATGATTTCATTGAAAAGTCACCAGTAGACTGCAGATACCCCGTGGATCAAACATTTCATCAATATCACTCTAGCTCTCTCTGTTTCCAAGATAAACACATTTTTGTGTTTTACGCAGAAATTCAAAATGGTTACCAAAAGTGGTAGCAAAACCATTTTGGCGAAAAGTCGCCAGTACAATCTGCATATACCCTGTGGGTCCAAATTTTCATCGAAATTGCTCTAGCTCCCTCCATTTCCATGATAAACATGTTTTTGTGTTTTACGCAGAAATTCAAGATGGCCGCCAAAATTTGCGGGAAAACAATATTGGCCATAACTTGCCAGTAGAATCTGCTGATCCCCTGGGATCAAAAATTTTGTCAAAATCGCTCTAGCTCTCTCCGTTTCCAAGACAAACATGTTTTACACAGAAATTCAAGATGGCCACCAAAAGTGTCAGGAAAACAATTTCGTTGAAAGTCGACAGTAGAACTAGACCTACACATCAGAGAACCAATGAAGATTTGTATCCACTGGAAAGACAATGCACCAAAACCAGTGAACCATCATTTGACCATAAAGGACGGGCCAAAGGTCAATTCTAACATCAGAAGATTCCAAGCCCAAGATTTTGTATGAGTTGGTTTCGCATTGTAAACCTCTAGAATCAATAACAAGCAAGTTATAAGCACTTTTAAGTTTGGCTATCCTCATTTGACATTGAAGGAGTGGCCCAAGGTCAAATCTGACCAAACCAAAAGATTCCGAGCCCATGATTTCCTATATGTTGGTTTATCATCCCAAACCTCTAGGACCAATAATAAGTGAGTTATAAGCACTTTTAAGTTTGGCTATCCTCATTTGACATTGAAGGAGGGGCCCAAGGTCAAATGCGACCACACCAGATTCCCAGCCAATGATTTCCTATATGTTGGTTTACCATCCCAAACCTCTAGGACCAATACTGAGCGAGTTATAAGCACTTTAGGTTTCGCTGTCCTCGTTTGACCTTGAATGAGGGGTTTAAAAGATTCACAGCCCATGATTTCCTATAGCTTGGTTTACCATCCCAAACCTCTTTGGCCAATCATAAGCGAGTTATCAGCACTTTTAAGTTTGACTCTCCTGATTTGACCTTGAAGGAAGGGCCCAAGGCCAAATCTGACCATGCCAAAAGATTCCTAGCCCATGATTTCCTATATGTTGCTTTACCATCGAAAACCTCTAGGACCAATAATAAGTGAGTTATAAGCAGTTTTAAGTTTGGGTATCCTTGTTTGACCTTGAAGGAGGGGCTCAAGGTCAAATCCGACCACAACAGAAGATTCCCAGCCCATGATTTTCTATATGTTGAATTACCATCCCAAACCTCTAGGACCAATAATAAGCGAGTTATAAGCACTTTTAAGTAGGGCTGGGACGGGTGCTAAAAAACGACTTTGAGTACTCACCCTCTGACAACTGGCCCGAATTCGAATAACCGCGAGATTAGTATCCACCATTAGAAGTCTCCTGTAAACAAATAGTCGATTCCGGAAATGAAACTTTTGAAGAAAAACGTCTTCTATTTCACCAGATATTATAGAATATAGCGTAAATTATACATTTTAAGCGAAAAGCACAACTTTAATTGATATTATGTGACAGAAATGCTGAAATGTAGCATATTTTACACAAACGTTTCATTACTCCTGCGATAATACAATACCTCGCGAGTAACCGAGTACTTAAAATGGACTCGAATACTAGCCAAGATCGACTCGTCTATCGAGGCTCGAGTACACGTTCGCAGACCTACTTTTAAGTTTGGCTATCCTCATTTGACCTTCAAGGAGGGGTCCAAGGTCAAATCTGACAACATCAGAAGATTTGCAGCACATGATTTCCTATAGGTTAGTTTCACATTGCAAACCTCTAGGATCAATAATAAGGGAGATATAGGCACTTTTAAAGTCCACTATGTTGGTTACTTTGGCTCTCTGTGGATGACCTTGAATTGAGAGCTTCAAGGTCAAATGTCTGCAAGATTGTAGAGGACATGTTTATCTGTTATACATATCACCTATGAAGAGATTGAACTTTCTACCTATGAGAAACAGCCAGCAGAAAAATGTAGATTATTTTCAAAGAAATGCCCGCAGCGGCCATCTTGTTTTTCAGAATGAGGCTATTTTCAGTCCCAGCAAAGCTTACCCCCAGTGAAGATATCCTGCAAATTTGGTGAACCTAGCTGGTGTAGTTTACCTCTTAAAGTGTTAATGCCGAAAATCTCTTTACGTGCGGCATTTGTGGCGGCATAGCTAAACCAACGTATCCACTGGAGGCCTCTGGTGGATACAATAAGCAGATACCCTGTGGGTAAAAAAATTCGCCAAAATCTCTCGGTTTCGGAGACAAACTTTTTGCGTTTCATGCAGAAATTCAAGATGGCTGCCAAAGTGGTGGGAAATGATTTTTTGGAAAGGTCACCAGTAGACTCTGACATAAGATATCTTGAAAGTAAGATGTTGAGGGACTAAATCTATGTAAAATAATTGCCCAATTAAGTAACACTGGGAAATCAAGGACTTCGTTAAAATCCCTGTAAAATGCTTAATATTGCTTGATTTTAATAATACAACCACCAAACTGTTCATTACTATATGTAGAATACTCGTTTATAGATAATTAAACTGGAAATCTGACATAAGATATCTTAAAAGTAATATATTGAGGGACTAAATCTATGTAAAAAATCGCCCAATTAGGTAACACTGGGAAATCAAGGGATTTGTTAAAATCCCTGTAAAATGCTTCATGTTTGCTTGATTTTAATAAGACAACGACCATATTGTTTATTATTATATTTAGAATACTTGTATATAGATAATTAAACTGGAAATGTGACGACATAAGATATCTTGAAAGTAAGATATTGAGGGACTAAATCTATGTAAAAAATCGCCCATTTAAGTGACAGTGGGAAATCAAGGGCTTTGTTAAAATCCCTGTAAACTGCTTAATTTTTGCTTGATTCTAATAAGACAACCACCAAATTGCTCATTATCATATATAGAATACTTGTCTATAGATAATTAAACTGGAAACCTAACATAAGATATGTTAAAAGTAAGATATTGAGGGACTGAGTCTATGTAAAAAATTGCCCAATTAAGTAACAACTGAGAAATCAACGGCTTTGTAAAAATCCCTGTAAAATGTTTAATTGTTGCTTGACTTTAATAAGACAACCACCAAATTGTCCATTATTATGTGCAGAATACTCGTACAAAGATAATTAAAACTGGAAACCTAACATTAGATATCTTAAAAGTAAGATATTGAAGGACTATATCTATGTAAAAATCGCCAATTAAGTAACACTGGCAGATCGGGGGCTTTGTTAAATACCCTGTAAAATGCTTAATATTATATTGTTATGTGAAAAATACTTGTTTATAGATAATTAAACCGGAAATTTAACATAAGATATGTTAAAAGTAAGATATTGAGGGACTAAGTCTATGTAAGAAATTGAACCGCTTAAGTAACACTGAGAAATCAAGGGCTTTGTTAAAATCCCTGTAAAATGTTTATTTTTGCTGTTTTAATAAGACAACCACCAAACTGTCCATTATTATATGTAGAATAGTCGGTCTATAGATAATGAAACTGTAAATCTAATATGAGATACCTTAAAAGTAAAAATCGCCCAATAAAGTAACACTGAGAAATCAAGGGCTTTGTTAAAATACCTGTAAAATGCTTAATATTTGCTTGATTTTAATAAGACAACCACCAAATTGTCCATTATTATGTGTAGAATACTCGTTTATAGATAATTAAAACTGGAAACCTAACATGAGATATCCTAAAAGTAAGATATTAAACACCAATATACACGGAAAAATTTCCCAATTCAGTAACACTTAGAAATCAAGAGCTTTGTTAAAATTCTTGTAAAATGCTTAATATTTGCTTGATTTCACTAAGACAACGACCACATTGTTAATGATAATATGCAGAATACTCATTTATAGATAGTTAATATGGAACTTAACATAAGATATACTAAAAGTAAGATATTAAATACCAACATCCACAGAAAATTCGAGCAAAATTAAGTAACACTGGGAAATCAAGGGCTTTGTTAAAATTCCTGTAAAATGCTTAATGTTTGTTTGATTTTAAAATTGGTAATTATTGAGCACTTGACAGGCATTTTAAACAAGTACACACTATAGATCTAAACTAATATTTATGTTTGGTGTTAAATAAAGTTTGTACATAATATAAGAAATGCCTAAATGTCAGCTTGTCAGATAGTATGTTGTTCTCTATTGTAGATACACTCTATATGACTAACAAATACCCAACAGAATGTACACTAGCCTTCTTCATGGCTATTATTTTATGATATTGTATTAGACAAGACCAAGTTTTAATTGTCAATATCTGACATTAATAACTTTAATAATTATGGCTTAATATAATTTCAGATAACTTGACAATATTTTAGATGGAAGAATCATTTTACATGATTTCAAATTAAATTCACTTTTACATATCTTACTTCTTGTAAGCCTTGTGGAAGTCTAATTACCCCACTCCTGGCTGGCACATGCCATAAACAAACAGCCTTCAGATTTCCACAATGAGAACACAGTTATTCTTGTCTAACACATGCTGTGTTGTAATTAGTTGTTATCTCTAACACTGAGTTCCCCCTATGTATTCTGCATATATCAATGTACTTATTCTGTTTTATTCAGCTATTCCATATATCTACTGAAACTTGGTTTGAATAAAAATGTAAATAAACAAACTGGGTATTCTGGCTAAAGTTAAAGTCAATCTTAAGTCATTTATAAAATGCTTATCAAGTGATAAATAATTAGGCAATGTTAATAATAATATCAATGTCAAATTGCTCATTATTATGTGTAGAGTGTTTGCTTGTAGATAATAAAACTGGAACATTAACATAATATATCATAAAATTTTAATAAGACAACCACCCAATTGTCCATTATTACGTGTAGCTTCTCATCTATTCATAATTAAACTGGTAACCTGACATAAAAGTAAGACATTCAGGTACTAAATTCATGAAAAAAAATGCTGAATTGAAAATAACTAGCAAATAATAACCTCTGTTAAAAAGACTGTTAAATTCTTGATATTTGAGAGATTTTAATGAGATCACCACCAAACTGTTCATTATAATGAGAAGAATACTCATTTATTCATTAATAGATAATTAAACTGGTAACCTAAAATAAGATAGCTTAAATGTAAAATATTGAGTAATTAAATATGATAAAAAAAATCACTCCATTGGAAAACACTGGGAAACCCAAGGTTATGTTATAAGCCCTGTAAAATGCTTTATATTTGCTTGATTTTAATAAGACAACCACCAAATTGTTCATTATTATGTGCAGCATACTCGTTTGTAGATAATTATTCTGGAAACGTTAAGTAAGATATCTTAAAAGTAAGATATTGAGGAATTGAATCTACCCAACCCCCCATTGGAAAACACTGGGAAACTTGAGGTTATGTTATAAGCTCTGTAAAATGCTTAATATTTTATACATTTTAATAAAACAGCCACCAAGTTGTTCAATATTATGTGTACAATGTTCGTCTATAGATAATTATTCTTAAAACCTAACATAAGATATGGTAAAAGTAAGATATTGAACACCAACATTCATGGAAAAAAATGCCTAATTATGTTATACTGAATAATCAAAGGCTTTATTAAAATCCCTGTAAAATGCTTAATATTTGCTTGATCTTAATACGACAACCACCAATTTTTTCATTATTATTGGTACAATGCTTGTCTATCAACAATTAATCTAAACACTTAACATAAGATATCTTAAAAGTAAGATATTGAACACCAACATCCAGATAAAAAAATCACCCAAAATAACCCTCGCAAAATAAGGGCTTAGATTAAAGTCACTCTAAATGCTTAATATTTGCTTGATTTTAATAAGACAACCACGAAATTGTCCATTATTATATGTAGAATTCTCATCTATAGATTATTAAACTGGAAACCCAACATAAGATATCTTAAAAGTAAGATATTTAGGGACTAAATCCAAGGAAAAAAAATCGACCAATTGAAAATAAGTAGTAAATTATAAGCTCTTTTAAAAACACTGTAAAATTCTTAATATTTGAGAGCTTTTTATGAGATTACCACCAAACTGTTTATTATAATGTATAGAATACTCGATTATAGATAATTACACTGGCAACCTAACATAAGATATCTTAAAATAAGATATTGAGGGACTAAATCTATCCAAAAACTCATCCCACTGGAAAACACTGGGAAATTGAAGGTTATGTTAAATGCCCTGTAAAATGCTTAATATTTAATAGATTTTATTAAAACAACCATAAAATTATTTATTATTATATGTACAATGTTTATCTATAGAAAATTAACCTGAAAAACTAACAAGGTATCTTAACATTAAAATATTGAACACTGACATCCACTGAAAAAAACGTCTGATTAAGTTATATTAAAGAATCAAAGGCTTCTAAAAATCTGTGTAAAGTGCTTAATATTTCCTTGGTTTTAATAAAACAACCACCAAATCATCCATAATTAAATGTACAATGTTAGTTTATAAATAATAAACCTGGGAACCTAACACAAGATATTTTAAAAGTAAGATATTACACACCAACACCCATGGAAAAAATTGCCCCATTGAAAAATTCTGGAAAATAAAAGGCTTTGTTAAAATCTCTGTAAATGCTTAATATTTGCTTTATTTTAATGAGACAGCCACCAAATTGTTTATTATTATGTGTACAATGTTCGTCAATAGATAATTAATCTGGAAAAACTAACATAAGATATCTTAAAAGTAAGATATTGAACACCAACATCCACTGAAAAAATTGTTTGATAGAGTTACACTGAAGAATCAAAGGCTTGTAAAAATCCTTGTAAAATGCTTAACATTTGCTTGATTTTAATAAGATAACCACCAAATTATTCATTAATATGTGTACAATGTTCGTCTATAGATAATTCATCTGCAAACCTAACATAAGATATGTTAAATGTAAGATATTAAACACCAACATCCACAGAAAAAATCTTCCCATTGGAAAATCCAGGGAATAAGCCACCACATTGTTCATTATTTTGTGTAGAATGCCCGTCTATAGATAATTTAACTGGAAACTTTGTATAAGATACATTGAAAGTAAGATATTGAGGAGCAAATTCCATGGAAAAAATCCAGTTTAGTTTGCTACAGACAAGCATTCTGTATGTAACATCAAGCAAATTGGTGTTTATTTTGTTAAAATTTTTTAATTTTTGAGCATTTGATAGCAATTTTGAAATAGCCTTCGATTTCTCAATGAAGTAATACTTATAGAACCCACGAAGGGACAGAGAACTATTATGTTATCATTTTTTTTATCTTGTTACCACAAGTTAGCAAGTTTTTAACACAAGATACTAGGTCATTCCCACAACTTAGTAAGTTATAGTAATGAGGTACTACGTTGTGGTTATAAGATACTAAGTCATGGGAATAAGATACCTACTTGTGGGAATAAAATACTAAGTGGTTACAACAACACAGTAAATCTTTGTGTTTTTATTCATAACCACCCCTTGCTAACTCATTGCAACTACGTCTTAAGTCATTCTCATCACTTGTTAACTCATTCCCACCACTTACTAAGTCTTTCCCACCACTTAGTAACTCATTCCCACCACTTACTAAGTCGTTCCCACCACTTATCAAATTATTCCCAGCACTTCTTCAGTCATTCCCACCACTTGGTTACTCGTTCCCACCACTTGCTAAGTCGTTCCCACCACTTAGTAATCGTTCCCACCACTTGGTTACTCCTTAGGTCATCCCCACCACTTGCTAAGTCAAATATGACCACATCAAAAGAATCCCAGCCCATGATTTCTAATAGATTGGCTTCATATCCATAACCTCTGTGACCAAATATAAATGAATTATAAGCACTTTTAAGTGTGGCTACCTTTGTTTGACCTTGAAGAAGGGGCCAAAGGTTACCAAGATACTAAGTGGTTACCACAAGACAGTAAATCCTTGTGTTTTCGGTCATACCCATCCTTTACTAACTCCTTCCCACCCCTTACTAACTTGCTCCCACCACATACTAAATCGTTCACCACTTACTAAGTCATTTGCAACACTTAATAAATCATTCCCACCACTTACTAAGTCATTCCTGCCACTTACTAAATTATACCCACCACTTACTAAGTCATTCCCACCACTTGCTAACTCGTTCCCACCACTTCCTCAGTCAAATATGACCACTCATTCCCACCACTTACTAAGTCTTTCCCACCACTTAGTAACTCGTTCCCAGCACTTACTAAGTCGTTCCCACCACTTATCAAATTATTCCCAGCACTTCTTCAGTCATTCCCACCACTTGGTTACTCATTCCCACCACTTGCTAAGTCATTCCCACCACTTAGTAATCGTTCCCACCACTTAACAAGTCGTTCCCACCACTTGGTTACTCCTTAGGTCATCCCCACCACTTGCTAAGTCAAATATGACCACATCAAAAGAATCCCAGCCCATAATTTATGATAGGGTGGCTTCATGGCCATAACCTCTATGACCAATAATAAGTAAATTATAAGCACTTTTAAGTGTGGCTACCGTCGTTTGACCTTGAAGAAGGGGCCCAAGGTCACCAAGATACTAAATAGTTACCACAAGACAGTAAATATTTGTTTTCAGTCATACCCATCCC
Source organism: Sabellastarte sp. h YS-2021 (assembly GCA_964017235.1). Taxonomy (NCBI): domain Eukaryota; kingdom Metazoa; phylum Annelida; class Polychaeta; order Sabellida; family Sabellidae; genus Sabellastarte; species Sabellastarte sp. h YS-2021. Next base: position 4,804,218 of record OZ024930.1, on the reverse strand, counting down.
TACTAACTTGTTCCCACCACTTACTAAATTGATCACCACTTAGTAACTTGTTCCCACTACTTACTAAGTCATTCCCACCACTTACTACATTATACCCACCACTTGCTAAGTCAAATATGACCACATCAGAAGCTCTGTTAAAAAGACTACTAAATTCTTAATATTTGAGAGATTTTAATAAGATTACCACCAGACTGTTCATTATAATGTGTAGAATACACATTAAAATATAATTAATCTGGAAACCTAACATAAGATATTGTAAAAGTAAGATATTGAACACGAACATCCATGGATAAAATTTCCCCATTGGAAAACACTGGGAAATCAAAAGCTTTGTTAAAATCCCTGTAAAATGCTTAATGTTTACTTCATTTTAATGAGACCACTACAAAATTTGTTCATTATTGTGTGTTGAATGTCCTTCTATAGAAATTTTACCTGGAAACTTTGTATCAGATACCTTGAAGGTAAGATATTGGGGGCAAATTCCACAAAAAAAATTCCAGTTTAGTTTTCTGTAGACATGCATACATCAAGCAAATTGGTGCTTGTCTTATTAAAATTTTCTTATTATTGAGCATTTGATAGAAATTTTAAAATAGCCTTTCATTTCTAAATGACATAATACTTACAGAGCCCAGGAAGACACATAGAACTGTTTTACTATCATTTTCTATCTTGTTACCAAGGGTTAGTGAATAATATAGTAAATCCTTGTTTTTTCATTCATACCCATCCCTAAATAACTCCTTGGCAACCAGTTACTTACTTGTTCTCACCACTTCTCAATTCATTCTCACCACTTATTAACTCATGCCCACCACTTGCTAACTTGTTCCCACCACTTTTTAAGTCGTTCCCACCATTTAGTAACTCGTTCCCATAAATTACTGCTTGTCTTATTAAAATTTTCTTATTATTGAGCATTTGATAGAAATTTTAAAATAGCCTTTCATTTCTAAATGACATAATACTTACAGAGCCCAGGAAGACACATAGAACTGTTTTACTATCATTTTCTATCTTGTTACCAAGGGTTAGTGAATAATATAGTAAATCCTTGTTTTTTCATTCATACCCATCCCTAAATAACTCCTTGGCAACCAGTTACTTACTTGTTCTCACCACTTCTCAAATCATTCTCACCACTTATTAACTCATGCCCACCACTTGCTAACTTGTTCCCACCACTTAGTAATTCGTTCCCACCACTTCTTAAGTCTTTCCCACCATTTAGTAACTCGTTCCCATAAATTATTAACTCACTTCCACCATTTACTAACTCATTCCCAGCACTTATTTACTTGTTCTCACCACTTACTAAGTCATTCCCACCACTTAGTCATTCGTTCCCATCACTTACTAAGTTATTCCCACTACTTACTAACTCATTCCACCAATTACTAAGTCACTCCCACCACTTACTTATTCCCACCACTTATCAACTTGTTTTCATCACTTACTAACTCGTTCCCACCACTTACTAAGTTGTTACCACCACTTAGTAACTCGTTCCCATAAGTTACTAATTGACTTCCATCATTTACTAACTCATTCACACCACTTGTTTACTTGTTCTCACCATTTCTTAAGTCATTCCCACCACTTGCTAACTCATTCCCACCACTTACTAAGTCATTCCCACCACTTACTAACTCGTTCCCATCACTTACTAAGTTATTCCCACTACTTACTAACTCATTCCACTGATTACTAAGTCACTCCCACCACTTACTAACTTACTAACTCATTCCCACCACTTACTAAGTTTTTCCCAGCAATTACTAAGTTGTTCTCAGCACTTACTAGGTCTTTCCCACCACTTAATAACTCATTCCTACCAATTGCCAAGTCACACCCACCACATGCTAACTTGTTTTCACCACTTATTAACTTGTTCCCACCACTTATTAACTTATGCCCACTACTTTTTAAGTCATTCTTAACAGTTAAAATGTTCTTACCATTCTTACCTTCTTATGTTGTTCCCTCAAGGTAAGTTAGGTATTATATACAAAGAAATTGCCTGTACATTGTGCTGAGCCCAGGAAGGGACATAGTCGTTCCCACAAGTTAGCAAGTTTTTCCAACAAGATAGCAAATTGTTCCTACAAGTTAGTTAGTTGTTCGCACAAGATAGCAAGTCATACCCACAAGTTAGCAAGTTGCTCCCACAATAGCAAGTCATTCCCAGAATTTAGCAAGTTACTCCCACAAGATAGCAAGTCGTTCCCACAAGCTTGCAAGTCATTCCCACAAATTAGCAAGTCATTCCCACAAGTTAGCAAGTCATACCCACAAGATAGCAAGTTGTCCCCACAAGTTAGAAAGTCATTCCCATGAGATAGCAAATCAGTTCCGCAAGACAGAAAGTCATTCCCACAAGTTATCAAGTCGTTCCTACAAGATAGTAAGTTATTCCCAGAAGTTAGCAAGTCATTCCCATGAGATAGCAAGTTGTTCCTACAAGTCATTCCCACAAGATAGCAAGTCATTCCCACAAGATAGCAAGTCATTCCCATAAACTAGCAAGTCATTCCCACAAGATACCTAGTCATTCCCACAAGTTAGCAAGTCATTCCCAAAGTTAGCAAGTCATTCCCACATGACAGAAAGTCGTTACCACAAGATACTAAGATACATTTTCTATCTGGCCTCTTATCTAGTAACAATCTTAAACGAATTTATATATAATTAACTAGTTTCAGTAATAATTGAAAATAGAATCAGAGATCACAATGGGTAGTTAGAAGGGCAGAGGAAACCAGTACATATAGTATGTTGGGGTTCTGTACTGTAAACTGCCGACTGACGGCAAGCAACTACCAGCTTTCCCACTTGAGACCATGACGGGGATCGAACCCCGGCCTCAGAGGTGGGAGGTGAGAGTGTTGCCACTCTGCCACTGTGGCCCCGCGATGTTGGAGAAAAGCCTGTGGCTTACTTGATGAATTGCACAGTTACAATGGGAACTTGCAAAAGGATATTCTTAATGACTTTAACAGTGCTTAATCTGCATCACCAGACAGACCCAAAGATGCAACAAGATTTTAAAGGTCAATACAGCAAGGTCAAAGGTCAATCAGTGTCACACCATGACGTGGCACACCTAAAGCCCTCAACCAATGTCCCTACCAAGTATAAACTTCCTACACCTTACAGTCTCTGAGATATAGCCTGGACAAGATTTTATAGGTCAAGGTAACTACAGCAAGGTCAAACGTCAAATCAAGGTCACACTATGATGTAGCACACCTATACCCTCTAACCAATCTTCCTACCAAGTATCAACTTCCTACACCTTACGGTTTCCAAGATATAGTCCGGACCAGGTTTTATAGGTCAAGTTCACTACAGCAAGTTCAAAGGTCAAATCAAGGTCACACCATGACGTTGCACACCTACTACCCCCTACCAATGTCCTCACCAAGTATCAGCTTCCTACACCTTACAGTTTCAGAAATATAGCCCAGACAAGATTTTATAGGTCAAGGTCACTACGGCATAGTCAAAGGTCAAATCAAGGTCAGACTATGACATTGCACACCTGCAACCCCTAACCAATGTCCCTACCAAGTATCAACTTCCTACACCTTACCGTTTCCGAGATATAGCCCGGACAAGATTTTATAGGTCAAGGTCACTACAGCAAAGTCAAAGGTCAAATCAAGGTCAGACCATGACGTTGAACACCTACACCCCCTGACCAATGTTCCCACGAAGTATCAACTTCCTACACCTTACCGTTTCCGAGATATAGCCCGGACAAGATTTTATAGGTCAAGGTCACTACAGCATAGTCAAAGGTCAAATCAAGGTCAGACCATGACGTTGCACACCTACATCCCCTGACCAATGTTCCCACCAATTATCAACTTCCTACACCTTATGGTTTCTGAGATATGGCCCAGACAAAATTTTATAGGTCAAGGTCACTATGGCAAGGTAACAGGTCAAATCAAGGTCAGACTATGACATTGCACACCTACATTTCCTAACCAATGTTCCTACCAAGTATCAACTTCCTACACCTTATGGTTTCTGAGATATAGCCGGAACAAGATTTTCAAACTCAAGGGCACTACGGCAAGGTTAAAGGTCAAATCAAGGTCAGACCATGATGTTGCACATCTACACCTCCCAACCAATGTCCCTACCAAGTATCAACTTCCTACACCTTACGGTTTCTGAGATACAACCCGGACAAACTTTTTCCGCCACCCAACCACCCATCCGGACACCATGGGTGAAAACAATACCCCAACAGCCCTTAAGGGCTGTTGGGGTACTAATACTGCCAAGCTGTTATGTATAATAACTATTTTAACCTCTGTCTGCATATTATTGGTCCCTGGGAATTAGTAAATAAGTGGTGGGAACGATTTATTAAGTGGTTGGAACAAGATAATAAGTGGTGGGAATGAGATAGTAAGTGGCGGGAACAGGTTAGTAAGTGGTGGGAACAAGTTAGTAAGTGGTGCGAACGACTTAATAAGTTGTGGGAACGACTTAATGAGTGGTTGGAACAAGTTAGTAAGTGGTGGGAATGAGATAGTAAGTGGTGGGAAAGAGATAGTTAGTAGTGGGAACGAGTTAGTCAGTGGTGGGAATGACTAAATAAGTGGTGCGAATGACTTAATAAATGGTTAGAATGAGTTAGTAAGTGTTGGGAATAAGTTAGTAAGTGGTACGAACGACCTAATAAGTAGTGGGAACGAGTTAGTAAGTGGTGGAAATGAGTTAGTAAGTAGTGAGAATGATTTAATAAGGGGTGGCTACGAATTAAAACAAGGATTTACTATCTTGTGGTAACCACCTAGTATCTTGTTACCACAAGTTAGTATCTCATTCGTACAACTTAGCATTAGAATTAGTCAGTAAGTGGTGGGAACGATTTATTAAGTGGTGGGAACAAGATAATAAGTGGTGGGAGCGAGATAGTAAGTGATGGGAACAAGTTAGTAAGTGGTGGGGACAAGTTAGTAAGTGGTGAGAATGACTTAATAAGTGGTGGAGTTTGACGTCTCTTTCAACAGTGTACAGATCATGTCACGACAGGTAGTTGGAAGGGCAGAGGAAACCAGTACATACAGTGGGTCAAGGTTCTGTACTGTAAACTGCTGACCAACGGCAAGCAACTACCACCTTTCCCACTTGAGGCCGGGCCGGGAACTGAACCCCAGTCTCAGAGGTGGGAGGTGAGAGTGCTACCGCTCTGCCACCATGGCCCCTAATAAGTGGTGGGAACGAGTTGGTAAGTGGTGGGAATGAGATAGTATGTGGTGGGAATGACTTTATAAGTGTTGTGAATGAGTTAATAAGTGGTTTGAATGACCTAATAATTGGTGGGAACGAGTTAGAAAGTGGTAGAGCTAGTTAGTAAATGGTGGGAATGAGTTAGTAAGTGGTAGGAATGATTTAATAAGGGCTGGGTATGAATGAAAACAAGGATTTACTATCTTGTGATAACCACTTATTATCTTGTTACCACTAGTTAGTATTTCATTCCCACAACTCATTACAACAACTTAGTATCTCATTATGATGACTTACTAACTTCTGGGAATGATATATTATATTGTGGTAATGACTTGCTAACTTGTGGGAATGATTTACTATCTTGTGGTAACGACTTGTTAACTTTTGGTAACGAGTTAACAAATTATAGGAAAACAGTTCTGTGTCCCTTCTTGGGCTCTGTAAATACTGGTAAATCAAAGGTAAGTTTAAAATTCCTCTCAAATGCTCAGTAATTGGAATATTTTAACAAGATAAACAGCAAATTGTTTGTTTTTATGTACAGAAAGCTCGTCTGGAGAACACGAAACAGGAAATTTAACTTAAGATATCTTAAAGCTAAGATATTAAGCAACTATATTCACAGAAAAATCGTCCACATTAATAATACTGGGAAATGAAATGCTATTTTAAAATTCCTGTCAAATGCTCAATAATTGGAAAATTTTAATGAGACCAACACCAAATTTCTTGTTATTATTTTGCTTATTTGCAGAAAACTATACTGGAAACCAAGATATCTTAAAGTTAAGATATAAAGCAGCAATACCCACTAAAAAATCGCCCAATTTAATTAAAAATAATTGAAAATTAAAGATTACTTTAAAATGCCTGTCAAATGCTCTGCACCAACTTGCTTAGTTTATGTACAGAATGCTAGAGTGTAGACAACTAAACTAGAAGATATCTAGTTTTCATGATATTCAGTAGTAATATCCATTGAAAAATCGCCCAAGTGAATAATATTGGGAACTCAAAAGCTTTGCTAAATTCCATGTATAGTATTTAATATTTGGGAGATTTTAATGCAAGAAGCACCAAATTGTTTATTATTGTGTGTAAAATGTTCACAATTAACTATTTAAACTGGATATCTAACATAAGATATCTTAAAATTTAGATATTTAGAAGCAACATACATGGAAAAATTCACCAATTAAGTCATACTTTGAAATGAATGTTAGAGACTATTGGTTTAGATCAAAAACAAGTAGTCAGTAAGCTACTAAATTGATCACTGTTTGTGCAAATGCTCTTTATTAGACAAGTAAAGAGAACAAATGGGACATGTCTTCAAAATAAGATACTGAGCAGCAATATGTCTGAAAAATTACTATCAAGACCTATACTATGTAATTCTGCACAAATGGATATTTTTAAATTATTGTGTACAATTTTAAGTTGTTCATAATATGCTTATTTTAATCAATATGCAATTATAACTAATATTGTACCCTTTTCTTGATCAATTTTGAAACAAACAAAATTTATTGTGCATGTATATGTGACAGCTATATATGAGTACAAAAATTCAATGTACACATGCAGTGGTTTAAACCCAAATGTATATTTGGTATGAAAAAAGTATATGTCTTCTATTTTTTTTATTTGTTGAGGGAAGAACTTAAAATAAATTTTAAACAATGCTCTTAAAAGTCCTCTACTCCACAGTATCAATATAATTTACATATACACTATTAACTTTTTCAATATTTTAAATTTAATTTGAGTCTACTTAAGTGAGGTTTTTTCACACTGTCTACTTAAGGAAAATATACACATGAAAACTTTTGGCTGTTATTCTTGATTTACTTCATGAAAAATGGAGATGCAAACTAATTTTATTCAAAATACTGCTACCAAAGAACAGGACTTAGCTAAAGTTTCCATTTTTAGATCACTCCAAAATATTTTTTAGAGGTCTAAACATTAAGTAGACACGAAAATGTCTACTTAAGTAAAATGTCTACCTAAGGTGGTGTATTTACACTGAAGTGTCTACCTAATGATGAATCCAGGAGTATATATATATATATATATATATATATATATATATATATATATAATATAAAAATATACATATTTATAAGTGGGTATAAGCTAAGGTTTCTTTTGTCCTGTTAAACAAGTCTAGCAAATAAGGTAAAACTATTTCAACAGTAAATAGAACAGATACACAATGAAATGCTTTCAAAATGTGTGGCCATTACTGAAATATGAATGTTTTATTTTCTGGTGGCGATAATTGTTAATCGGCGATAATTGGTTGCAAGGCAGTATGCCTTCAGTTTTACCTGGTTCTATTTCCATATCAGGATGTGTCCATATAAATGCAGTACCCTTGATTTTTCTAGTTTAATGGTAACATAACATGACATATTTATATTGCGCAATTCTATTTAAGAAAAAACAATCATTGCGCTTTTTCTCCACAATATGCTGTTTTAAAATAATGAGTTTTTAGTTTCTTTTTGAAGATGTCCAATGGAAGTTCAATGTTTCTGATATCATCTCGCAGTTCATTCCAATACTTTGGTGCCACAACACTGAAGGCACGGTCACCCATAGAGACGAGTTTTGATCTTTTTTCTTGTAGCATGTATGATTTTCTTGCCAATCTTGTGGTACGTTGATGCTGCTGGTAGTTAAGCATTGATGTCAAATATGATGGTGCCTGTCGATTCAAACTCTTATATACTAGTAGATTTATTTTAAATTTGATCCGAAAGCTAACAGGCAACCAGTGGAGCTGATGCAGGTGAACCGATATAGAATCGTGTTTCTTGACATTCAAAACTATCCTGGCAGCTCAATTTTGTACTTTCTGCAACTTATGGATAAGATATTGTGGGAGTTCAGCTAGGAGAGAGTTACAGTAGTCTAATCTGGAAGATATGAGTGACTGTACTATTGTGTGTGCAGCAGACTTAGTTAGGTAAGGTCTTATTTGAATGATGGACCTTAGGTGACCATAACAGGATCTGCATATGGCATTTACTTGTTCCTTAAGTGATAGGTCTTGGTCAATGATTACCCCAAGGTTTCTGACACTTGTGCTTGGCTTTATGTCAATACCAACCACATTTAATGAGTCAATAATGACTTTGGAGCGCTGTCTTCCAGTGCCAGCAATTAAGAACTCTGTCTTTTCTTCATTTAGCTTGAGCCGGTTATTAGACATCCAGTTGCTTATTTCAGATGTACACAAATGGAGTTGTTCTGCAGTTTGTTTTTGGTTTTCAAAATTACTTCGGTCAATTGATTTGTAAAGCTGTGATACATGTAGCAGCATACCATGTGGTATGTGAAACATTCTGATGATGATACCAAGAGGTAATGTATATGTGCAGTAGAGATCAGGCCCAAGACCTGATCCCTGAGGCACACAGCATTCTAGAACCTTTTTATGAGATTTACAGTCACCAACAACTACTGATTGAGTTTTTCCTGTTAAATAAGTTCTAAACCAGTCTAAAGCTTCAGGTTAAAGCAGGTAACCATGGATATCTTTATGTCCATAAAGAAGCTGTTTAATTTACACCAGTTGAGGTGTCTTCTAAATTCCAAAGAGAAGTAATAAAACTTCTTTCAACATAATCTACAAATGAGTAAAATGTATTAATGATTTAGAGGGGCAAATATTAGCAAAAGACAATCATTGCATGAGATTGTCTAGTGAGCTTATCACTATACTATTACTGTAATAAAGACACACAGTCTATTCGCTACTTTAGTGATACTTCTATTTATATGGTCAGACATGTAATGTGACTGGACCAGCACTGAATAACATTGTCTGGTGTATTAACATATATATGTACAAACTCACATCTATAGAACTACCTACACGTGATGAATAATATAGCAGTAACTCAAATATTGCACAATGTACTCCTAAAAGATGTTCACTGACATTAACTAGTGCATATCACATAGGCCAGTGCCAGTAACCTGGATTTTGATGAGTGGAGAAAGATTGATGGGCCCTCTCAGATAAAGTTGAGACTATAATCCCTCCTCCCACACACACCAGCAAATAAAGGGAGAAAACGTCAGTAAAGAAAATCTCAAGGTAACTCAAAACTGTAGTTCATATGCCTCGATCACACTGCAAGTAGCATTTGTTACATTTGTAAACCTTTTTATGTAACTCTTCGTTCCTCCATGCACTGCTGACTTCTACCAGTGAAGTTTGCATAATGTAAAAGTCTGCTCTCCTTGGTCACACACACGGAGCTATTAAACTGTTCAATGTCACATTCTATACTATTCGTGGTTTTTAATTGTAAGGTGCAGCATCATTTCTGAAGCTGTGACAGATTTTTGTGAGCTTCAGATATTTTGAAGATATTTGTGAGAATACTTGGAAAATATTGTGAACGGATACTTGGGAGTGTATAGACCGTTATGGCTTCACCAGGTCAGAAGCGTCGACGGTGTGGCCATTTAATGGCAGGTTTTGATAGCCATAACTACTGTGCACATTGTCGCAACAAGGGAAAAGGAAAGGATCCTTGTGTTGAAAAGCCAGACTCTGATTGTAAGTTTTGTAACATCTTAACTTCTGACCAACGGGCACAACTCTCTACCCCATCTTATAAGATCAAGAAAGAAAGCTAAGTCTACTTCTACTCCCACTAAAGAAACTGCTGCTTCAGACACTCTCAGTCCCACCCTTGTGAACCCAGCACATGTGTCGGTAATAGGGATCGTGGATGGCCTGGTTTGAGTGCACCACATGCTTAGAAGAAGTAGAAAGTGGAGGAAAAGAAGTCTTCATCCAAGTCGGATAAGTCCACCAAGTCTGCAACATCTAGCCGACCGGCTACAGAATCTACCTACATCAGGATTGATAAACTAGACCAGAAATGGTCAGACCGCTTTCACCTGTTAGAAGCACTTCCTATGGTCAGAACTTTAGACCGACCACAGGAACCTACCTTCAGTACAGTCAAGGTGGCACCGACTCATACTCCACCAGCCAATGTGGTCAGGAATGAGCCTTTTATCAAGCCTACCTACCAGCCTTCTTCTCAGCACGCGGACTGACCTGCTACATCTGACTTGTCTGGTACTGACCCTCCTGCTTCAAGGCATATCACTACCAGCAAATCCAGCTCTGACTGACCTCAGTCCTCAAACTAACCAAAAGCTTCAGAACAGACTGTTACATCCAGCTCTCAGAAACCATCCGCAAGTGATTCTGAACTGACCAGAAAGGACTTTTCCGAAAGTGACTCTGAATCTGACAGTATGTTACCTGACTGGCCCTCAGTGGATCTTTTCGTTGAAGAGGGTGAACTGTCTGATGATCAAGATGCTACTATCACCGACCCTGACCAATCCCTCTCTGAGGAACAGACCTGGAAAAGTGTCTGTTCAACTCCCCACAGATGAGTGGCTGTGCAGGAGGCTTAGTAAATTGAACTTTGGTGGAAGGTTATCCTTCTCGCAGCTCAGAGGCAGGAGATTTCCAGAAAGATCAGTTTGTCCGACCGGCCAGATCACAAGCAAAATGGTACTAGCTACACTCCGACCAGAAAGGGATTCTACTGATAGATTGTCATCTTGGAATACAGACTCATCCAGGTTGAATAGTACATACCTTAGAATTGCCAAACAGGCCGGAATCGACTGCAACCCTCCCCAGTCACGTCCTATCTCCCAGGAAAGTTTGGGATAGGTCAAATGGGAGAAGTCAGCAAGGGAGTTCTCAGTGATCTGCAACCAGGCAACTGGATTTAATCGTTGTCTTCTTAAAAGTACAACAAAACATGTAGACACAGTTGAAGGCAATTAGGACTGGAAAGCAAGAGCAAGTCAGCATCCAAGGTCTCAGAGGCCACCGACAAGCTACAGTACCTGATGGATTTTAACTCCAGTATCTGTCAAGCCATGGCCAAGTCAATGGAGCATCTAACTGACTTTGACTTTGTAAACATGGCAAACCTGACTTTAATCAGAAGAGACCTGTACCTATCTTACTTCAAAGTTGGGATAAAGCCTGACACACTAGTTGCACTTAGTACTGCTCTCTTACATTTAACCACAATGTTTCCAGACAGTGTCATTAAGCAAGCTGAAGAAGACATAGCCAGCTATGATAAGGGACGTTCGGGCTCTATGTACAAGAAGGGTCAGTACCAGCCCTATGAACACCCTGAGAAAAGGTCTGACAACAGGAAACCAGATAGACCTGCCTGGAAGAATATTTCTTCACATGGTCAGAGTAGAAGGGGTAAAGGAAAACACCAGTACTCATACCCGACCTGCCAAGGGCCAGCAGCCCTGTAAATGACAATTACTGTGTAAAAGTTTTTCAGACAGGACTGCTGGCCGGGTGCAAGCAACATACACCAAGAAAGACAAGGAACGCTCATTTATCAGAGACACTTGTAAACTCTTTTGTTGTAAATCCTGTACTTACTGCACCCAGGCTTTCATAAAAATGATGTAATACCCGGCGTGTCAGGTTATCAAAAAGTCAAATTAAAATATGTGAAAGATGTTTCCTGTGTCGATCAATTGTCTTTTGTCAAACCTATAACAATGTCCAACATGCTCTCTCAAACTTACCTGTAGGGGCCAGACTTCAACCCTTTTGGAAAGCTTGGCAAAAGCTGGGTGCCGGTCTGAAAGTTTTACAAAAGTTAAAACAAGGCTACATCCTCCCCTTTCGGACCCGGCTGAACTTGACAAGGTCTCCCACCATCATAAGCTGCTATGTCAATTCTCACAGGAACCTCTACCTGCTGGAGGCATTGCATCAGCTTATGAACAAAAACGTAGTAGAACTGGTCAGAAATCAAGATTTTCTGAATGAATTCTTTAAGGTGGAGAAATTCAAAATGGAGACACCCTAAACCATCAGGACGTCCCTCCAACAAGGGGAGTGGGTTACCTCAGTAGAATTCAAGGATGCCTACTTCCACATACCAATACAAGAACAGTCCAGGAAATATCTAAGATTTCTTATCCAGGGTAAAACGTATCAGTTCAAACACTGCCGTTCGAACTGTCCACAGCTCCCATGGAATTTACAGTAGTAGCAGAGGAGGTAAAACTGATGGCCATACACAGGGGTTTAAGGATTCACCAATACCTAGACGACTGGGTTAAGTCTCAGTGAGTCTGTCTCCAGCATAAACAAGATCTAGTAAAATGTGTCAAGAGCTAGGTTAACTTTAATTTGGTGAATTTAGAGAAATCAGAGCTGGAACCCAAACAGGTCTTCGACTTTTTTGGTTATCAGTTCGACCTCAGGTCCAGTAGGGTCTGACCGACACTGGACCGGTGGCAGAACCTTCAATAAAAAGTAGTAACACTGCTATCCCGACTGGCTCATCCAGTCCGGCAATTCATGTCCTTGATAACTGCCCCAGAGAAACAAGTTCACCTCAGCCGACTACACATGAGACCCATAGAGTGGAATCTCAAAAACAACTGGAGAGTACCAGAATCACTAGAAAAGGTGATTCCAATCTCCAGGTCCTTGTACCCACATCTACGATGGTGGCTGGAGGAAAGCAATGTGCTTCAAGGTCAACCATTACACCCACTCTAACAATGCTCTGCAAATGTTTACAGACGCATGTTCACAAATGCATTCACTTAGACGAGCACACTGCAAGAGGAATCTGGTCCATTCTGGAAAGCAAGCTGCATATAAACTATTTGGAACTAAAACAGTCTTTCTAGCCTTAAAAGAGTTCCAAGACCTCTGCTCAGATAATATAGTTCTGTTAGGAACCGAAAATACGCAGGGGTGTCAAACATAAACAAGGAAGGAGGCATGAGGTTGGGCCCACTTTGTGCCCTACTATGGAGAATCTTGACCTGGTGTATGAGAAAACATGTAACGGTCAAAGCCCGACACATTCCAGGCTGGCTGAACGTGGTAGCAGACAAGCTATCCAGGCTAGGCCAGACTATCCAGACAGAGTGATCCCTCCTTCCAGGGGTATTTCAAATGGTATGCACTGACTGAAGTGGCACTGACCTCAAATAGATCTATTTGCCACGAGGTTCAACAAGTTACCTCTGTTTGTGTCACCGGTACTGGATCCCCTGGACTCAGCAGTGGATGCACTCAGTCTGCCATGGGAGGATCTGGATGCATATGCCTTCCCACCAGCAGCCATCTTGGGCAAAGTGGTGGAGAAGTTGCAGGGCTTCCCATGCAAGAGAATCATTCTGATTGCTCCGGGGTGGCCCAACATGCCTTGGTTTTGGGATCTAGCTATAGTGGCCATGTCCAGCCAAATCCCACTGATTCTGCCCAACCTGTTAACAGCCCTTTAATGAAATCCCTCACAGAAATCTGACCAACCTAAATCTCCATGCATGGCTCCTAGAGCCTCAGCAATCAAGGAGCAGGGCTTCTCTGAGGCAGTGGCAGCAAAAATTGAGGCTCCTCAAAGGGGATCAACCAGATCAGTCTATGAGGCAAAGTGGACCATTTTTACAAAATGGTGCGTCAGCAATCAGGTGGACTTCAGGGCACCCTCTGTAAAGTCAGTGGCTGACTTCCTTATGTATCTGTTTCAGGACAGGAAGTTGCAGCCTAGCACCATTGATGGTTACAGATCAGCCATTGCTGATAAACTGTTAAACTCACCCACTAACATCAGCAAATATGAAAATTCCCTCCTGGAACCTTTCCCTGGTCTTGCACCAGCTGACAAAGGCTCTTTTTGAACCAATTAAAGAGGCCTCTTTGAAGCATCTGACCTTCAAGACGGTTTTCCTCATAGCCTTAGGGTCAGGCAAATGTAGAAGTGAGATACATGCTTGGCAAAACAAAAGCATTAGACACCAATCTGACTGGTCAAAGGTGTTCCTGTATCTATCTCCCAGCTTTCTTTCCAAGAATCAGTTGACCAAGGAGGGTCCAGACAGTGGCTCCAGTGGTTATACCAACCCTGGCCCCAACTCTGAATAGGTCCCTCAAGTCTGACAGGTCCCTGTGTTCAGTTAGAGCATTGCGCTACTATTTGGACAGGACCTCAGACCTCAGGCAGAATAAGGAGTTGGTCTTTGTCTCCTTCAAGAAAGGCTTTGACAAAGACATCTCACCTGCCACTATCTCCTCATGGATCAAGCAAACTGTGATCCTATGCTATGAGCTATCTGACCAGGAGGCCGTCACCTTGCATCGGGTTAAAGCCCATGATGTCAGAGCCTTTTCTGCCTATAAGGCCTTCCTTAGAGCAAATCTTGTCAGCCTGCCATTGGAAATCACATAACACCCTCACGCAATTTTACCTGAAGGACGTGGCTTGCGCTGATTCAGAGCTCTATCCCCTGGGACCTTTAGTGGCTGCTCAGCAGATCCACCAATTTTCCATTGTTTGGAGGAGATATGTACATATGTAAATAGTTTGTACATAGATAAATGCAGAAAAAAATCATAAAAAGCCCCCCAAAAAGACGTGCTTCTTTCGGGAGGTTTATTTTCCTTTCTTATGGGACTGAACTAATCCCTCTCTTCCCCTACCTCAAAGCAGGTCTGTTCAAAAAGGTTAGGGGCAACGTCAGTATAGCCCCAGGTAAACGGCTGCTGGTATCAAATCATGGCCTGAAAGGGTTTGCTGTGACCTCAAGGTCGACAAAGGCCTGAAGAGAATTTTTGTTAGTTTTTGTTTATGAGTTCACTTAAGTCCCTAGTAACTTACCCGCCAAGCAAGCAGTAGTTATTCAGCAATTGTCCATTGGATAGGATGTATTAACCCAATAAAATTGCAAATTTAATAAGTAAATTAAATTTTTATAAGTTTATACAACAAGTTTATGCATAATTCGTCCCTCTAATTTTCCATTCAGTCAAACCTGCTGGAAGTACAGGGGTAAGCAGTCATATGGACAGGAAAGTACAAAGGGCAATTAGTTTTACAGCCTGCCCATTGTACTGTCCTGTCTGTATGACTGCCCACCCCTGTGGCCCTTTTTATGTGATCGGTGTTTTTGTGTGATCATGTCACAGCTCTACATACAACTAGAGCCGAGGTTTGTTAATTTACTTTTTACATTTAAAATGATGCTCCTCTGAATTAAGGAAACACCCCACTTCTATATCACCAAATGGGGAGAGTTGGGACATAACACTCAATGTTATCCAAAGGTTCTAAATATAAACTTATTTAAATATTTTGCAAGTGAGACGTCGTGTGTACAACTGATACATAAGGTGTGTTTATATTGGAGCTGTAACCAAATGTGTGACAGAGTCTGTAGGCCTGTAGTATAGTTTGTGATATATGTTATCTGTATTTGACTACTTATCTTCATAAAATACCGTGTGTTTATTTCATGCATATGTTTGTTTAAATATAACATTAGGAAGTGACATAGGTAACATGCGTATGCCATTTTACTTGAATTTGTACCTACCTTTGGAATAAGGAGATTTTGACTTGAAAGAAAAAGTTGACACATTTGAAATATTTCTGGAACTCACTTATCATTAGGAAAAGGTAATCTTTACGGTGCTTCTGGATTAAAATGTATTCAATATTAAAATATGAAATCAAAAAATTAAAATGTTAAAAATTAAAATGTGTATAAATGCTTGTTTTGTAACTCTGTAATCTGTGATAAAATGGTGGAGTAGCCAGGCCTTCACATTGTGCAAGTGAGTATGTTATTTTACTTTGTCATTCGTGGCAATAATCTATATTAAATATTTTAAGCTATGCTCAGAATACACCTTTGTTTACAGTTATTATTTTATGTATTTACTTTCTGGTTGCGTATTTAATGCATGAAGTATGCCAATCCGGAGAAAGCTCATTAGGTACAATGCCCATCAGAAGAACACCCATCAGGAATTTTGCCCATCATTTTTTTACTGAAACCTTACCTAGGTAAAGAATGAACAATGGGTGATCTTTTTGCATTATCAACAGCTTAACTTCATTCACAAATACTCCCTTTGATGAATGGATTTCATTAACAACTTATAGACCACTGACAAATAGATTCTCAATTGAACTTTATACATACATGATTAAATTTATTAAAAGAGGCTGCATCAAAGAATTTGGAGTTCTCCATAATTGATGGCTAACATCTGTCCAGCTAAAACGGGTTGAAGCTATTGTGCACAGATTATCAAAATGGGGTCAAAACAATGGAAGAATTCTTGAAATCAATTTTAAAGCACCATAAGCTTCTGATGCTATTTTTATCTCCCCTTTTCTGTATTATTTCTATCAACGTCATTGAATGTGTATTGTTGATGTATGTTTATATTGGTGTATGTTTGTGTCAATGTTAAAAAAGAACCTGCATAGATAACTAGTGTTTAAGTGAAGCACAATTAGGGGTAAAAGAATTGAAGGGCAAAGTTACTGATGGGCATTGTTCTAATATGCTTTCTGAGTTGTGTCAATTCAACCTAAAGGTGTTCTACTTAAGTGTGAAACCCACCGAATACCTACCCAAATACAAGGCAGGTCAAGCCACAAACTTAGGCAAGCCAATTCAGTTGTACCTAGTGACCCAAGCATGGAAAAGTGTGACCTTGGTATTAACAACACCAAAAGATTTTAGTTATGCATGTACATATTGCCCTCTTAAGAGACCTACCGATCCTTAACATTTACTGTCCACTCAAGGCCATAGTTTCTTAAAATAGGGGTCTGTATGAAAAAGGGAGGGGGTATGGGCTGGTTGGACTGTTCTTCAACATACACTAACAAGGTACGGGTAGGGAAGGAGGAGGGGTCTCTTTTCAAAGCCAAAACAACAAGGTCAACAAGGGGAAGAAAATCAAGGGCAGTATTCTTCAACAATACCTAAATAAGGTGACCTGTGATCTAATTAGTAAGGGATTATTGAAGAATATTGAGTAGTGATGAAGCCAACGATCTGTTTGGCGGAATGGACCCCAATAGACACTTTTAATAGCTTTGAATATATTACTGTTTGGATCAAGTTAATATCTCAACCAGCAGGTGATTACCGTGTTTCAATGTTACTGGCTGTTACTGCAGGTTAAACTATGTGGATACTGTGGATTTCGCTTCATTACGCCGCTGCCGTAGTGTGTAGAGAGATTTCACCATTACCGCTCTAATGACAAAAAAAAGATTATAGCTAGACCTCTCATATTTGCAGGATATATTGAAAACTATAAAATCTTGCCTGGGAATATTTTGGCCTCATTTTGAAAAACAAGATGGCCGACACGGCCATTCTTTTAAACTTTCAGCAAGGAGTTTTGTTGGCCCTCTAGAGCAAAGGGAATTATAGGTAGAGATCTCAAATTCGCAGGATATGTTCATCATTACAAAATCTGGACTGGGAATATTTTGGGCCTCATCTTGAAAAACAAGATGCCCACCACTGGCGTTTCTTTGTCAGTCATAAAAAGTGTTTATATCTCGCTTATTATTGGTCCTAGAGGTTTGCAATGTGAAACCAACCTATAGGAAATCATGAGCTAGGAATCTTCTGATGTGGTCAAATTTGACCTTGGGCCCCTCCTTCAAGGTCAAAGGAGGATAGCCCAACTTAAAAGTCTTTATAACACAATTATTAAAATGCTGCTTATCTTAAAACCATGTTTTATGATGGATACATCTTGAATCTGGCCACAGATGCGTCCTTGGTCTAGTTTACATTTGTTATGTGTCTAATTCACTTTTCATTGAAACTGTTTACATCTTCTGGTTAATAAATAGTGTTTTGACATTCTGATTGTCTTCGATTTTCGTATAGTCAGTAGCTTGACATGCTTCAGATATTTGCCAGTAAAAATCGTCAACAAACAAGAAAAGTTTAACTTCATATTATTATAGCCTGTTTTGCTGATGACAAAAATATTTAACTGTTTTATATAGTATTTACAGCTCTGTTATCAGTGAAAAAATATAGCAATGCCATTACACATTTAAAAGGTTTTCTAGTTCAAATGCATTGTCACAGTATACTTACCAGTGAGCTCTTAGACCAAATGACAGACAGATAAAAATTAATTTTTAATTTATTCTTATTAAAACCTTTTTTGTTGACGAGGAAAACATTTGAATCTAATTTATCTCGTTTTTACACACCCTTTGTTCATTACAAACATAATGGTTTATGTCAGTACATATTCAAGAAGCTTTTGTGTGTAAATGAATTGTGTACAGTAACATGATGACATAAAATATAAGGCACAGATAAACAGTTACATAAACCTGATCTTTTCTATCAATATGTCAGATTCCTATTACATGTAAAAAAATACATAAACAACAAAAATAAAAAATGACCAAATTTTTTTCAGCTTTTTTGCTTACCTGAAATACAAAACAAAAACTCTGTATAGATATAGGAAGACTGGAGGTTAAAATGATGAGACTTTCATAAAGATTAAAGAAATACTTGTAGCTGACAATATACTGTTTTTGTTACTGTTGATTAAAGTGATCACGTAGTTACATATTTGTATTATTATGAGGTTTGATGTGATGGTGTGGTGATCTGTATTACATATTAGCTAAGCAAAGTAAGTGTTATTTTCATGACTGTTTGTCTGTTTGTTTGCATGAGTAATGAAATACTACTGGTTCGAACTTCATTATATAAATCAGAAGATGCGTCTTTGTCCAATTTCGATCCCATTAAATTTTGAGACTGATCCGGATCACCGTCTGGATAAAAATCTGGATTTTTCCATTTACTTTCTGCGCTCTTTGAGTGCTCTGGTTTGTATTTTGTATTTCCTGTAATTTTTTTTTGTATGGATTATAAAAATAAAACAAAATTTAAAAAAAAACTAAAAATGGGTAGATAAAAAATATATTTAAAAATCCAAGTATTGTATACTTTTATGCCGATGTATAGATTAATCTGATGATATATTACATTGATTCTAATTACTGATAAATTACTGCAAACATTTTTATTCCAGCTATCAAAATTCAAGAGTCAGGGTATTAGTTTCAGATAAAACATGATGTTTAAAAAATCCAGTTCAGTTGACAAATGTAAAACATTTCATGTTCGCAGGTGATGTGATTAATAAAAAAATATTTGTGGTTATTTCCAATTTCACTGCATAATCTGTATAGGCTATTATTGAAATAACTAGAAGATGAGATATATTGTGTGACAAGCAGAAATGGCATTCATCCTGACCTGGATCAAGATTGAGAGAAGACCAAAATACTGGTAGATCCCTTCTTGTATAAAAGATATAATTCCCATCTCCTGAATAGTTTTGGGATTTGCGTGTGGATATATATACAAAAAAAGAAATTCACGAATCCAGATCCAATGCGGAGCATATTTGAGAAAGACTGAGTCACAGGTAGATGCCATCTTGTGCGAAATTATGACCTCAAAGCATTCTATAATTTGTGAGTTACACTCCCATATACACAAACAAATGGACATGATTACAGTGCTACTATCTAATCTAATCTAATATGATCTAATCTAATTTACTGCGCGCAGGTGACATATCTTCCCCACAGTGGGTAACTCAGTGCACTAAATAAACAAAATATTGATCAAAAGTATAGTCGAGGGGCGGTCAATGTCCATAACCAGAGATACGGGTATAACCGAAGCAAGGAGACTATATTATCTGTCACTGTGGCCTGGTGGGTTACACACTAGTCCAGGAATACAGAGGATGTGGGTTTTACTCTCTGGCAGACACAGATACGCAGTGGCTCAAAGGACCAAATCAAATGGTGGCCATCTGTCATTAGGTCCTACCCCCAGTGGCAGGCTAAAGAACCTTAGTGACATTAATGAATGGTCATCTCTGAGACTTTGTCTTTCAGTTTGGGGAATGTCAATCACTAGAGAGCTTGAGCTGTATTTGTGCAATTAGCTTGTGTGGTTAGTACTTTAAGTCATGTGGTAAAAGAAGATATTGAACTGAGTATAAAATATATCCAATAGAATGTTTTGTTGTTCTCTTTCTGGGGTCAAGGGCATTATTGCCTCAGACAGGATGCAAAGCAACACAATGCAGACCACAAAGTAACCTTTTTCCTATTTTAAAATCTTAAATGTAATCAAATATATTGCGACTGGTCAGAAAAGTACTTTTTTCATTTGTTTTAATGTTAAAAAATTAAAAATGTAAAGCCTTTATATTTCCTTTAGTTCAGGGGCTGTATTGACAAAGGTCTTAGCAATGTCTTATTATTGGCCATATTTGTGTACAAAAGTTAAACCTAAAACTTGACTAAGACCAATAATCCAATTATAAAAATAGGAAAATGACTGAAATGTCATGTGTGAAAATATATACACGAATGAAGATGTCAATATTATGCAATACCATAGCACTAATATTCTATTGTTTATCTTTGTGAGTCTTATTTTTTATATGTCCGATGGGGATGTTTTACTTGTATTGTCCACAATTTTTGATGAATAATGAGCAAAATAAATTCGTACTTTGCAAAAAATAAAGTGGCGAAAAGGTAAACATATACAGGGGCTCGATATCCGGTCAATTTAAGAGTTTTAATTTCAAACTTATAATTTCTCTGCTTCTGTGTGGATATTTTAGGCAAAAAATGAGCAGAAGCTCTAGAAAAATACCTTAAAAATAAAGTATATAATACATTTTGGGTCTATTAACGAAAAATCGGCATTTATGAACTAATTTGTTATGCTAAGTATGCATACTAAGAGGTGCCCGTGACTACAAAAAATATGCATATCCTTGTCTTGAATCATGGCTCAAAGGGAGAATGGCCAGATTTGAACTGGTAGTTGACAAGACAAGACCTTAGTTTTAAAATTTAGTATTTATTTCTTTTCACCAATCCAAGTATTTTGTTCCCCCCCCCCTCCTGTGAATTAGGCTGTTTTCTAGAATTTGGCTGTTTTCTAACTGATGTTTCTAGTTGTAGTGGGCCACTGGATGGTGGCATTTGTAGTATTCTCTGCTGGTGGGAGACTGGTTGTCCCTCCACAGGCTTGTCTATTTCTCGAACAGACCACGACTTCAGGGGCCGATTTCACTAAAGGACTTAAACTAAGTCCCTTTATTGGCTAAGTCAGGGACTTAAATGTAAGACTTTGGTCTTAGCTCCAAAAATGGATTTCACAAAGGTGACTTAGCTAAGTCCAAGCTTATCAAATAACCACAGTGGTTTTCTGTGTCATGTGACCTTTTGTATCTATTCAAAATATAATATTGGTGCCATATATCCTTCATTTGATGTATTTTATCAAAGGATAAGTGTTGTTCTGAAATGGAAAACCTTGTTGCCACATATAAACTTCCAAAAGACCACTTTAGTGAGGTGTTCTGTGTAATTATACTTTATTTACAGTCAGTTCAAATTTTGAAGCGGAGAAAAGTTTATGGCGGCCATATTTAAGTCCTCTTTACAAAATTTAGGCCCACTATTAACCAGACTTAAATCTAAGTCCACTGACTTAGCAAATCCATGGACTTAGCCCCTTTGTGAAATTCACTAAGTCTAAACCCACTGACTTAGCACATTTTTGACAGAATTTAAGACCAAAGTCTTAAACTTAAGCCCCAAACCAGGCTTAAGTCGGTTCGTGAAATCGGCCCCTGAAGTGCTCAGAGACTCTGTTTGTTTCTCTCCAGTGTTGACTGTAATATAAGGTCAAGGGCTTGACCTTTGACATGTATGACCAAGATGCTTCAATGATTATTATTATTATGAGCTTTTAATCAACTACTTCACTCACTGCCATTCAATCTAATTGTATTTATTTGCTTGCCTGCAGTTACAGTTTTAGTATTTTAATCTCATGCCTTTTTGGGCTGAATTCTTTAACTGCAAACTTATTTATGCTACCAGTTATTGGTGTTCATAATATGACATTATTACATATGTTATTAATGACAGGTATATTGGGAAGAAGTCATTATGAGTGCTATCAGATTGTTTTGTCTCAGTATTCAGTTGTGCCATTGCACTCAATAATAATTAACTTTCATAATGTGTTACATCCACTTCATTTACTTGCATTGATGAGCTTTATTACGTGTTTACGTATGGATGACATGTAATTATCATATTTTAGTGTTATGCCATATCTCATGCTATGTCAAGCTAATTATGTTCTAGTCAATCATGTTATAATGTTAGTGGCTAATGTTTTACTATCAACAATCTTATGCACATGGGTGAATCTCTTTTATCCGGATTTTTCATGTCTCATCCTTAATTACTCATTAAGTAAGAAAATTAGGGGGATTTTCCCACTGGGGATTTTTTCATGGGGTTATTTCTATTGAACAACATTTCATACTTTGATATCATCTACAAATATTTAGTTCTGAGTTGAGGTTAACCTTGTTGAGGGCTGATTTGTCCAGCTCTCCCTCTCTATATGCCCCCCCATTTGGGCTAAATATACCACTTGGTGGATATTAGATATTTAAGATGTATTCTGTATTTAAAAAATATTGTAAAGTTATCACTTTACATTTAAAAAATATAAAAGCCTTATATGCACTGAAATGCCCTAAGTAAAGCTCTTTGGAATCTGATGATAAAGTAGACACCCTAACACATACACATGGCAAGTGTCACACAGTTAATGTGCTTACACAAACAGTAACACTGCTGTAGGTATAAAGGTTTATATATATAGGATATCCACCAGATGGGTGATAAACAATATATATGATCAGTTAATCAACCTCTAAAACTCATAAAGATATTGTTTCACTTGTTTATTTCGTGTGTTACATGAACCCTAGTACCTTTTCATCTATTAAATTGTGACGGGTAGTTGGAAGGGTGGAGAGAACTGGGCTCGTATTCACTAAACCTCCTATATTTTTAAGGTCCCTTTATTAAAGGAAGGTGAAAAATCTCCTTTGGTAAGGTGACCTTTAAATTGCCATTCACTAAACCTCCTTTATGGTTTCCTTACCAAAGGAGACCTTAAATAAAGGATCCTTTATTAAAGGAGTGCATCCAGTCATCTGATTGGTTAAAAACGTTTGTTCATAAAGGCTCCTTTATCATTCCCTTACTTTTGGATTTTCTTCTTTCCATGTATATTATTAGTATAAGATTATTGTTATGATGTGTTTTCTTTTGTCGTTCAAGATGATATTTCATATTTTAAGAAATAAATATCTAACTTTTAAAGATTTTTGTATTGCATATGTATTGCAGATTAAAGATTGCAGTTTTTATATTCACTGGTGGCCATGCTTTTTGACATGCTTTTTCACATCTTCTCAATAAATATTCATACAATTTAACCCATAAATCGTACAAAATGGTGGGTAATAAAAGTAAAACATCCCTGGTCAGACATACACAAAAAAGATATGTATCACTCATGAAGATAAACAATCTAATAGTCATTCGGGAAGTTTTCCTATTGTGGTAATAGCCACTTTTCATGCAGATACTGTGACACACGTCAAATACATTTTCATTGGGTTAACCACATATTAACAGAATATCCCAAAAATTTCAAAGAAAGACGTATGGTGATATAAATGATGTAGTATGGACAAAAAAGGTGCAAATGTCATTTCACCAATTACCTCAATTTTTACGTAAAAAGTCAAACCACCAAAACTCCCATTTATCATAAAGGTAGTCACACACTTACCTTGAAAATTAAGGGGAAAAAACCAAGGATTCCTCAGTAAAGGTAGGTTAGTGAATATCAAAATTCAAGATTCCCTTGAAAGTTAAGGATTTCCTAGATTTTTAAGGTTTCCTTGAAAGTCAAGGAAAGAAAGTTAGGCTCCTTTGTTTGAGGGAGGTTTAATGAATACAAAAACAAAGGAAGGGGCAAGAAATAAAGGAAATCCTTACTTTTTAAGGGTTCCTTGGGATAAAGGAGGTTTAGTGAATACGGGCCCAGTACATACAGTTCTTGAATATTCTTTACTAAAAACCCACGACCAACGGCAAGCAACTACCAGCTTTCCCACTTGAGGTTGAGCCAAGATTCGAACTCCAATCTTAGAGATAGGAGGGGAGTGTGTTACCACTGCACCACTATGGCCTCTGAGATAGTTTTAAACAATAAAAAATTAGTTAATTCTAATTGGACTTTTATAGCACTTAATCTCCCCATACAAGATGACTCTAAGGCGCAAAAAACCCCAAAAAGAAAATGTTATCAGAAGTCAGTTTTTCAGAATATTATAACACAAAATTAGATAGCAGGGGCTGGTTGGTCAACGTACGTTTGTGGAAAAAACAAATGTGGACATATCTCTAGCCGGGCCCTATTCTGTCATCAAAATGATGTCAGCACTTCATTTGAATTAATTCTCTTCACGCCTCATTCACACTACATGTGGTACGTCCCGCGGTTACAGGTTTTTCAAGGTGGCAGAACAACCTCCAAGGACCCCCTCATATCTTCCGAGATTTGGTGTAGCATTCAAACTACAGGTAGTATCCCCCATGGTAGCCTGTATTTGGTGAAACTTCACTGTCCTTCAATTACTGCTATTAGGTTTGTATGCAACCTTGTGACACAGTGTCAAAACGTCCATTTACCTCTGATCATCTTATGTCACTGTATTACACTGAGAGACGACTGAGTCACAACCTTATGTACACTGTGGACTACACCTTCAGTTACCAGAGCAAGAAATTCATCTGCACATGTTCTCATTCGTCACTTTGGAATGAGTCTTAGACCCGATACCGTAAGTTTCATAAATCCCTTGAACTAATTATAGTGTTTGGTGTCAACCACATGCCGTGTTTGAACTGAATAGAGGGACACAGAGGCTCTGACATATTTTTTATTCTCCATTGCATAAGCAGTGTTAAGAATTCGTCAACAAGATACCTCTATATAAAATATGTCTCAACACAAAAGAAAAACTTAACATTCTGCCTTTAAATATGGACTCATTTAACTCGTTAATCATACACAATGGTGGATAATATAAGTAAAACATGCCAAAATAGACATGTACAAATTATGTATTACTAGTGAAGATGAACAAATATAACACTGATGCGATGCACTCGTTAACATTGTCATCTTCATTTTGTAACATTTGTGGTTTGTATTTATCATTTGGGAAGTTTTTCTATTATATTGAACTCATCCCAGTTGTCTAATGGAAGGTTCATAGTTTTCCCTTGAAGTGTGGATTATGATTTAGTTGATCACACTACAGTCGATAATAGATAGATAAATTTTTATTACACTGACGTGTTATACATTATCAAAAGAAAAATTTTACAAAAAAAAAGCTTACAAGTCAGTTTAATTTATACAATTAATATCAAGTGTGAACACGAGAACACGAAAATAGAAGTATATATAAATATCACTTACTAGTATATAAAATAGACTTTCTCAGTCCCAAATTGACACTAAATAATTTTTCATAGTTGCGAATATGCTTACCATTTAATTTCGTTAGAAATATAAATATTTCAACTGCATTATTATTTTTGGAAACATTTCTACAAATGTATGTGAAAAAGTTATACTATAGACAGTGTCCTACTGGTTAGCCTAGTTTGTCATCTAATAACAGACTGTCACCTCTGTATGAGTTCTACCCCCATAAATGGCAACGCTGAGGGTTTGTCCAAAATGACCCTGAAAAACTGTAAATCTGACCTTTGATCTGTATCATGTTTTCAAGTGGATCACATTTTAAGAAAGGAATAGATCAGTCCATAAAGAGCAAAGTGCTTGAAGAGATGTGAGCAAAATCAACATTAAAAAATAGCTTGTAAATATGTGTTTATTCTCTGAATTCTAAATATCAAAATAACAGTATTATGAAGCTGACCCAAACATGGTAGAAAATGCATTATATTGCATCCCTCGCAGCTGACAGGAATGATTTCATGAATATCACATGCCTAATTTCCTCACGTTTCATCAAAACATCTAATCATTACAATACTCTTGTTGATCCCAATAAAGTGTTTCCATCTGTATGATCAAATACAGTTGTTACTGTTAGTATTACTTTGGGTCAATTGTGGGGAAAATGTTGTTTAATATCCCGGTTGCACTGAGGTATTGTTATTACTTGTCGATTTATAACTTGGGAAGCGGTTGCATATATTTCTGATGAATATATGTGGGAAACCTGACAAATGACACCTGATTTGTCCCAACTTAAAATATAAATTGTTACAGCAATATGTTTGACCTTATGCGACCTGCTCACGACCTCTGCGATTCATAATGATAAGTTGGCACAAATAACTCTTTGGAAAAAAACCACTTTGTTCCATTTTAACAGAAGAGTGTGCAGTATTAGTCTTAACAGCCAGGAAATCGGTTGTAAATCCCTAGAGATAAGTCCTGGCAGCATTAAGACCAGTCGTAAGTGACTCATGACCTGGGGCTGGTTTCACAATGGGTCTCAGACTTAGCTCGGACTTAAGCTAAGTCATGGACTTAAATCTGATATTTAAGTCTAAAACTTGGCTATGTCTAATTCCCTTTGTGGAATCGGCCCCAGACCTCTGTGACTTATAATATAGGTCATTGTATGACAAATAAAATTATCTTGGAGACAAACTGGAGACAGTCAAATTGTGGTAGCCTCACTTAAAATGTCTTGAAGGGGAAACTTTTTGTCCGTGGACAAAAATCTTAGTAAGTTTCACACTTGGAATATATTTTGGTGTTATCCTATAAAGAATCCCAACTGGCTGATAAGGTATTGCACATGATTCCCGTGACGATGAAATCCTCGATAAACACTTATATTTGCAATTTGGGACAACTTTGATATATAGAGAATATGTACATCCACTGCTGTGTTGCAGCTTTAATATGTTTATTATTTCTATGGCACTTGCTCGAAAGAGCTCGCGCTTCTACAGATCACTTTGTTTTGTCTCCAGACTTTGATGAAATTTACCTGTCCATTCTAAATTTTCCTCTCTTGCTCTCCAATAGCTTTGGCTTTTGCCCATATATATATCCTTTTGTCTCCGGACTTTGATGACACCTGGCTATGCATTCTGAATTTCCCTCTCTTGCTCTCCAATACCTAAAAGGACACATGTCCTTTGGCCTTTTTCCCATACATATTTCCTTCTTGCATCTTACTTTCAGAAATTGTGGCACACAGTGATGAGTATTTGTCTGCTCACTGAAGTGAAACTGCAATGGGCTATGTTAGTACAATGTACTTGGATGGGTAACCGTCTCAGTTCGGGACCAGCTGTGGGATGTATCTAGGTTGGAATTTCTTTCTGTCACAAGACTTTCATAAATTCTAGTGCACTACTCATGTCCCTGATGGCTTTGTGCTTAATGAGTGCTAGGGGACCAAAACACCTTTTGGCCTTGTTTTTTCAGGATGTAACTTTAGTATCATATTTGACTAAGGAGTTATTTTGAATGCTCATATAGACCTTATGCATAGAAGCCTATTTGTAAACAAAACAAACGGTGCACCTGCTTGCATTTGTTATGGTAGGATTCTTGCACACACACACAAGCCAAGTGTGAGCATCACAAGCAAAGCTCTGTCTGTGTATTTGTCCATTTCCTTACTTATTATCTCTGTTTTAATTAAGTACACCACACCAGCAGCCCTTGCTTACATAATCACCCCAGAGTAACCACAGGTAATTAAAATTTCAGTTTTGTACAGCAACTATTCTAGTATTCTGTAGTGTCAGGTGTTATTAGATTTCGGTGGTTCTCAATATTTATTACTTCAACAGTTTACTTGCTCCTAGTGTGTTGAATTTAGTTATGTGTTATATGAAGTTTAAGTTTCTGTGTATAAATCTTGAAAATGGATTTTGCGATTTGAAAATGTACGGAAATATATATAAAGTAATAGTGGATTAAGTATCTGTAAAGTTTCCAAAGCTTGTATCTTGTTTAAGGGAGTATTTATCATAATTTGGAAAGACATAAAGCTATGTTATATTGATAAAAGCCTTGTCACCAGAGAATATCAATGGATTTATTGTGGATATGTCTGCAGTAGCAAGACCTTGTATGTTTGCAAAATAACTCAAACAATTATGGATATATTTTGTTGAAAAAGAAAACACATTCTGAAAAAAATGTAGACAATGGCACGATTAAGGAACAGCTGATTCAATTTTGATGGTGATTCGGATCACCATCTGGATACATGAATTCAAGGATTTTGTGTTGGGTCTTGGCAGATGTATGCACTCATCAAGTGCTATTGTTCCATGTAGAATTAATAAATCTATATTTGTACAAAACTAGCTCATCTTTGTGGAGATAACTAAAATTCTGTAAGTAATTTTTTTAAAATCCTGGATTGTTTTCTTTTGATGATATGGATGATTACAAAAGTTTAGGAGTTCACACATCTGACAGATAATGGATATGGCCACGTAGAAGGTAACAAGACCCTTCCATCAGTGTGACTTTTTGCTAAATGGTAATCAGAATTGCTGCATCTTAGAATTTATCAGATTAACTTTAGAACAACAAAATTTATTGATTAGATAAATTTAAAAGTAGTTACAATGAGATACATCAATTAATCTCTAATTATGGCAAGCATCAATTTCCATATTTAACAGACTGATGTGGAGGGCATGAGTCCTTCAAGAACATAAGTGGTTTTAAATTAACTTTCCTTCAGAGTTGGAAACATATCATAAACATGTTCATCATTTATGGTGACGATACAATATATCACTGTAATTGACACTAAATCAAAAATATAATATATAGACACATCCATGAATCTATCTGTAGATTTATTCATTTAACTGAGTTTTATCGTCGCTTTCAACAGATATAGGTCATATCATGATGGGTAGTTCTGAAACCAGTGCAGACAGATGACCAAGGTTCTGTACTGTAAACTAAAGACCATCAGTAAGCAACTACCAACTTTCCCACATAGGGTATGGGGTTTGAACTGCAGACAAGTGTGGAACTGCACTTTCCTGGTCCCATAAATCTATTTGTAGATACTTTATACATTTTGACTTTAAGAAAACCCTATTTTATCCATTTTAAGTTGATTATTGATATTATTTCACTTTGATTCATGAAACAATCCATTAAATTTGCATCAAAAATAGTTCAAATTTTGATGCAAGTTAGGTTTGAAGGAAGCAAACAATTCAGAAACAAGATTTGGTGACAGGAGTTGTAAGCTTTATCTAAGAATACTTGTAAAAAATATTAACAATATAATAATGCTTAAAATGCTTTGTAAATTATCAAAAGTTGAACGGAATTCTCATCACACACAAACACAAAATCCTGTGACACTCGCAGTGAGGTGTGTTTACAATAACATTGAGTGTTTACACTCTGTTATGTAGGGGTATGCATAAGGTCTATTGACCTCTTAACTGTAGGCTTTAAGCAAGTGTCAATGCATTATTCAGTACAGGAGATTTGACTAGAAACTAAAGATTCTCTCAAAAACAAAAAGTCTAAGCTGAAGGTGGAAAGGATTTAGTTAATGATATTTCACCTTTGAAGATCAGGGCATGTCTTAATTAAAAAAGAGAAGCAAATAAGTTTCATATTAATTGGAGATCTGAAATCATAATTTAACAAATATAAAAGGATTGTTAATGGTATACTTTCTCTATTTACTGATACACAAAGTTTGTATTTCATTTTTAAATACATGCATTGTAAAAGTATCAATGCTAGAAAATAATGCAAACTAGTTTGTCCACTATATTTACACAGACAGTTTGCAGAAGTAGGTTAAAAAGTGTGATACCAGTATCAGTTCAAATAAAAACTCTAAACCATTGTCTTTACAAGAATAGGAGTGTTTATCAGCTTATGGGTCTTATCTTTGTGATTTTTTTACTTTGAACCTCCATAACACCTGTAGTATTTCATATATTTTTTCATATTAATACGTCAAATAATAGATGCATTTTTTTCCATTTATCACTGTAGAATGTAGATGTAAAGATATGGTTAAGAAGTTGTGCTAAATTTCAAATTCCTTCTACATCAACACCCTTGTAATAGGGAGAAGGGCTATTTTATGAAAACGCCTTTGTTTACATATTTGACAATATCTTTGCTAGAAACCTTTGCTAGGGTGTTTTGCCCCTCTTTCATATGTCTGGTTTACCTTAAACCACTGCCCAAAATATGGTAAGGAACAAAATCGTGTCAGCTGTGTACAATTTATTTTCACTTATATATTCATTTTTACTTATATAGGTCAGGACCATAACGATGACAATTGTAGAAATAGGTCACATTTTGCAAACATGTTTAAAAAAGTCTTTGCAAGTGAGGTGACCCAATCTTTTCAGTCACAAGTAACCATTGGGTACTGTCAAACAACATTTTCTGGTGATACGAATGAATCTTGGTTACTCGGGTTAAATCTCTTTGTTGGTTGTTTATCCGCTGGTTACTGGGGCCAATTAAGAGATCTTGCCCTACCAGATGATAGGTCTTACAAGCCTAGCGATTAACATCCCATGCTTTCCAATAATGATTATGACTTACAATGTTTCTGATCGATACCACTTATCTTCATAGCTGTATGACCCATCTCAGCCATTTTTAAACCTCTAATCTTTTTGTAAAATGAGGCATTAATAATGATTTTTCGTCACGAGTATCTTACATAACTGGTGATTAATTGTGACTTCATGTTCAGAGTAATCTTTATCAATGGTAGCATTGAAGTTATATCGTACTACTTATTTTTTACTTGTACGAATAATCTTCTTGGTTATAATACAAAAACATTTTTGATAGGCTACTCACATATAAATGCAAGAAAATAATGCACACTTGCTATCTATTTTAATGATGGGTCATAGCAGAGCATTGTACTTAAAATCAGTGGAGGAGGCTCTGTGTTGTTGTAGATAACACATTTCCCACCCACCTCTGAGGTTGGCGGTTAGAACTCAATACCCGACCAAATGTCGGAAAGTTGGTAGTTGCTTACTGATGCCATGGGGCCGGTTTCACAAAGGGTCTCAGACTTAGGCTAAGTCAGGGACTTAAATCTGAGTCTTTTGTCTTTGCCAAGTCCTGGACTTAAATAGATTTCACAAAGGGTAACTTAGCGAAGTCCAAGCTTGTCATATAACCACAGTGGTTTTCTATGTCATGTGACCCTTTATTTCTACTGAAAATATTTTAGTGGTAACATATATCCCTTGTTTAGCTCATTTTATCTTTGCAAAAATGTTGTATTTTTAAATGGGAGACCTTATAATCATACAGACATGTCCAAAGAATAATTTAGGGAGGTGTTCTATACAATTATTCTTTATTTTCAAGCATTTCAAATTTTGAAGCGAGAAAAATATATGGCGGCCATATTTAAGCCTTTGTTTACAAAAGTTAAGCCCACTCTTTGGTAGACTTAGCTAAAGCCTAGACTTAGCAGCTCTGTGAAATCCTCCAAGTCTAAGACCATAGACTTAGCCTCATTTTAAGACAAAAGTCTTCAATTTAAGTCTAAGTTTGGGCTAAATCCTTTTGTGAAATCGACCCCTGAAGTTTACAGTGCAGAATCTTAACCAACTAATATCTACTGGTTTCCTCTGCCCTTAAAACTACCTGTCATAATATAACCTATACAACTGGTTTAAAGCGATGTTAAACCCAAATAAAGATTAAAATCAGCAGAGTCCAATAATCACTTGTGAAAGTGGAAAAGGGGTTTTTACACAAGGCTATCTGTACCCAAGCCTAAAAACATCCAGCATTTATCAGCACAAAAACACAGCCGTATAAGTTTTCTTATAAGTATATTTATCACGTGATTGTGCAAGTCTTCTATTGAAAACATCCGTCAAGTCGGTTTTCAGACACTTAATGCATGTTTTCAATTGCTAAGCTTGTGACAGATAGTTTTTCTCCCACCTTCTTGTGAAAGTGTTAGAGAGTGACTGTACGTGGTTACTATTTAATGATATGAGAGAAATGTGTATGTGTTATTGTACAGTTGCAAATTATGTGTGTGTGATTTTACAAATTTATATGTGTTATTGTACAATTGCAAATTATGTGTGTGTGATTTTACAAATTTATCATGTAGAAGGGCAGAAAGGTTAAATCCCAAGTGCATATTTCCAAAGCTAGGATCAATCATGTTCTATCGCAATGATCAATACAGATTTTATTCATTTCACTGAGTGTAGCCAATGTACATGGCTATTTGAGAATATGGCTTCTGTGTCCTCTTTATTCAAACATGACCAAAACATCACTTTCTGGGAGTAACTTATATACAAGAGCACTTAGATAGTGCATATCTCTGCCAAGACCAAACACCCCCTACAATTGCTTTTAAGTGCAATGACAAACAAAAATCATTTAAAAATCCTGGCTCCAGAGTTGGTTGTTGATCACTCCCCAAAACTAAATCAATTCTATCTTAGATCCAGACCCTACTACAATGAAAATTTGATGTATACAAACAAACAAGTAGTCGCCTTTCTTAAGGTAAATATCAAATGAAGATACACACATGTTAAACTATTTATTAGTTCATTTGCTTCGTATCACAATTAAGCCTAAATTAGGTTTTAAAGAAATTTATAGTTTGAACAGATAAATATTTATGCTTTTGTTATGTAAATGTACAAGATAACATTCGGTGACTCAAAGCAGTAGCATTGCACATCTGTCAGAAGTCAGCCTTGTGGAAACATGGCTGAAGTGGGTTGCCATTTGTTTGATACTGTAATACTTCTGAAGTATAAATTCAGCTTGAAAATATATATATAGGTCATAGATATGTAGCTGTTTATAGGAATATGTTAGTAGGCATAGGATTGGAACGCTTATACGTAATTGTTGTTTATGCATTAAGGAGTAGTATTCAAAGAAAATCCTTGTACACAGAGGTATATATATATATGTCATGTACAAGTTGGGATTTTGTACAAGTTATAACTTGTACAAAATCTTGTACAAGTTATAACTTGTACGGCTGAGTTGTACAAGTTATAACTTGTACAAAATCTTTTTCAAATTTTGTACAAGTTATAACTTGTACAAAAATTATGGCTTGTACATCACTATTCTTCACTGATGTTTTGTAATATGTTTTTGCTTTTAACTTTTCAAATTATAGTAGGCTTTAATATGGTTATTCCATTTAAGGAAATTATTGTTTTGTGACTAATTCTATATCACATTATGCAGAAAGGTTTAAATAGATAGATAATTTTTTATTGTCTTGACTGTGTTTTAATACACTTTTGCTTTGAACTTTTCAAATTAAATTAGATTTTAACATGGGTATTCCATTTAACCTAACAAACTTAAAAACTTTTTAAGTGAGAATTTTCAAATACCATCAATTGAATAAATTGTTTGAAATATTAAGTGATATTGATGATTTGTTTAACTTGTTTACCAAAGTGCACCATAAGCAGAATATTAACATGAAATTGTAAGCCTTTAATTCTGATTTCTTTCATCTAAGTGAAAACAAAGATTAAATGTCATTTAAGGATGCATAGATAGGACCCCCAAGTAAAAGTCAAAGTTGGGGTTTTACGTCCCGTTCAACAGCCAGGGTCATATTGGGACAGGTCCTCAGAATTGCCACTTGTGCCCAAGTAAAAGGAAGCCACATGTGAATTACTGCTATTGAAGGTCTTCTTATAGCTTTTATTGAAACTTATTATAAACAATCCAGCAGGCTTAAGAAACCCCTTAATGTAAGGCAATTACAATTACATCAACCCTGCTTTGATTGATAGTGATTATAAAATGTGTGGCAACCTCTAGATGTCCCTTTTGTCAGTCAATTACAATCATGTTAAAAACTAACAGTCACCATTCCACCTATCTTAACCAACAAAGGGCTTCTTAAGTTTTTCAAGTCCAGCCTTTCTAAATCTACACTTTGAAGACACTTTGGCCAGAACTGACCTTCGTGCATGGGAGGCCAAGACATCCTCAGAGCCAGGGCAGTGTGGAACGGGCAAATGGTGATATAAAGGGAATGCTGACAGCTTGGCTAATGGACAATAACACAGTGAAATGGTCTGAAGGATTAAAATTTGTTCAGTTCTCAAAAAACAGGTCATTTCACACTGGTATCAAGCAGTCGCCATATGAAGCACTTTTTGGGAGCAAGCCAAAAGTGGGCCTTTCTACTAGCAATGTGCCACTAGATATCATACCACAGCTACAGAGTGAAGAAGACTTGATGGATCTTGTGTCTGAGCCAGATGAATCGTGTAATGAAGCAGATGACAATGATGACACAAGTACTAACACAATCACAGTGGTGACAGAGGTTCATCACAGTGTGCTGAATGAATCCATGGAATCCAGGACAGCACCCCCAGAAATCAGCTTTGTAGAGCAGGACAACCACAGCACAGAAAGACCAGCCATCAACACTCCACCACTCCTCACACCAATGGTTAATTCAATAGTGAGAGCAAGAATACAAGCAAAGAGGGTTCTCCAGCAACAAGCTGAGACAATGAGAAATACCAGAAGACGCTTAGATGATGCTTCTTTGGGTGACAATGTCATTATTCCGATACCAGATGTTGATAGAGGTCCTTTAGATGGGAGGAATATGCATGGCATTGTCGTGGAGGTGACTGAAGAAGGATACAAACTTGGCACCAGAGGGGGAAGACTGGACTCAACATTTGCCAGGAATCAGTTTGAGGTGATTGACTCAGACAACTTGGATGTTAATGACATTCCTGAAAAGACGATGTGTCTTAGAGAAATGGTTCGTGATGTTGGTGGACAAGGACACTTTCACTGTGTGTGCAAAACTCAGTGTGCCACCAAAAGGTGCAAATGTATCAAGGCTAATGTTAAATGTAATTCCAGATGTCAACACTCTCTTACTTGTAAAAATAAATGATTAGATTGTGGTGCAAAAGTGCTTATCTGTACCGTAACTTAGTTTTTCATGTAACTTACTTTCTCATTTCCTTATCGCTTATAAACTTGTGTTATCCTGCACCATACTTTATGAAATTGTCATTGATGTATTTTAAATAAATTTAAAATTTCTACATTATCATTGTTACTTGATTTGGAGAAAGGAAGTTCAAAATTATTTATAGAACCTGAAGTTTTAGAGCTGGAAAACTGTCAAAAAGCATTGGCCTAACTTGTTCACATAAATTATACCATTAACTGCAATCAGTTATCTAAGGCAGGCTTTATAGGAGCTCATAACTGTTAAAAACTTACTTGTACAGCTTCAAAACCATTCAAAAGTATATTGGCCTAACTTGTACAACTCAGTTGTACAAGTTAAGCTTTTTAGAAGCACAAAATCTGTACAAGTTATAACTTGTACAAAATTTGAAAAAGATTTTGTACAAGTTATTACTTGTACAACTCAGCTGTACAAGTTATAACTTGTACAAGATTTTGTACAAGTTATAACTTGTACGAAATCCCAACTTGTACACGACATATATACTGGATAGATAAAGTTTCAATAATTGAGGTTAAAATTGTCTGACTGGGATCATTTTAGGCAGCTTAAATTATCTGGCGCATCTTTTGTCATGGACCTGAAAGTAAACTGTTCCCATACCTCATAGCTTTCGGTTACACAGTGTTAAAGACCTTGTCACAAGGGAATGCATTTGGTTGTTTTTTTTTCTGAGAAGGGGGAATGGGATTAATGATGTAAACGAACATAAACTAAAGTAAGTAATAGCTGCGAGTTTTAACTTATTAGCACCACAAATACAATTTGATGTGTGCTTATCGGGCTGTTCCATATTTGCGAAATATCATATCGACAGCGTAAGACAGCGCATTATCTACAAACTGAGCCTCATTGTGTTCAAGGCATTAAAGGGTGATGCCCCCGACTACATTCAATCCTTGCTTTTCATAAACCAATCAGCAAGACCACTACAGTCGGGTGACAAAATGCATAAACTGAAAGAGCCTTGATGGAAACTGAAAAGTAAAGGATACTGATCTTTCCATGTTGCAGCACCTCGCTACTGGAATAGCCTCCCCGATGATCTCCGAAACATCGAACTAGATTTAAATGACATCAAGAAAAGACTTAAAACCTTTCTATTTAAGAGTGCTTATGTTGGATTTGCGCAGTGATTAGACAATCAGTGACTAGAATTGTGCTATATAAGAACTAACTATTATTATTATCGTAAAGCTTGCTCCTGATTGTGAAAATCCTTGATTCCGGGGATATTTATGATAGCTTTAAGATGGGTTTACCATGTGTTCCCAAAATACAAGATATTTTCGTGATAGCTTTCCAATTTGCAGTTTTCCGATCCATCCAATAGGTTTAAAGGTCTCTGAAGATGAAACAGATAGGTTTACGATCGCTGTAAGATGGAAAAGATTCCTGTATGACTGTAAAATAGGTTCAGTATCGCTGTAAGATAAAAATATGACAATATGATTGGTTTACAATGTTATCTATTTATGTCACAGAGGGCCTTTTGAGCTACACACCCTATGACTGTATTTACAAGAGGGTCTTAGACAAGTCTTAGGCTTAAGTTTTATTTAGAAATGTAGCCAGCTAAAGTAAGTAAGTAAGAAACACTTATATAGCGCCGAATTTGATGTAAACATCCTCTAAAGCGCTGATGTGCAAAAAAGGATAGTCCAGTTCCAGAAAGATGTCAGTTTCCATATTAGCGTCCGGTCGGGGAGATAGGCTATGGTGGAGGATAAGCCAATCTAAAAAGGTATGTTTTCAACTGTTTCCTGAAACCAGAAATGCTTTTTATGGTTCTGATGGCTTGAGGAAGCTTGTTCCACTCTGTGGGAGCCCCTGCTATGAAACTGCATAGCCCTGAGCGTTTATTTGGTTTAGATGAGGAAATTGATAGGCGATTGCCCCATGTGAGATCACTCCGCCTAATTAGAGCGGAGAGATATGGAGGTTGGCTCAAATGTATTGCTTTATAAATGAGGAGATTATATTTGAACAGTATACGGTAATGAATGGGGAGCCAGTGTAGTTTGTGCAGGAAGGGTGTAGCATGACAGTATTTATTTAGTTTGCACACCGTCCGACATAAGGCATTTTGAACTCTTTGTAGTCTGCTAGTATATGCCTTATTTGTGTTGTAAAGCAGTGAGTTACAGTAATCCAGACGACTGCTTACCAAGGCATTTGCCACCTTTACAGCTGTTTAAACCTTAAGTTAACTTAAGATTTAGACCTTTCGTGAATACAGCACTGTGAGTTGAAGAATAGATGAAGTCATGGGTCTGTTTTACATAAAACAGAGAGAATAAAACAACTTATTTTGTGTTTCAGTCTAGTTGAACTTGCAGGATAGATACTGAAGAAATACATAGGAGAGTTGATTCAAAAGTTACACCAAAATGGAGCTCACTGAAGACAACATTCTGAGTGGTCCTGTTGAGGACACAGGTGACCCTAAGTGTGACCTCTGGACTTACATAAAGGAGGTCTTTGTGAAGAACAAGGATGCTGAAGCTTTGGTGAGTTGATAAAGTTTTTATGTAACGTTAAACAAATATCATAATCATGTTTAATGATGTTAAGTGACAGGATGGAACAAAACAGTGTATATTTATCAAAATATATTACTTCTTGTAATTAATCATACAGGTTTGAATATAGAATAGCATGGAGTAAATTATGACTTGAATCATTTGAAGTTGTCAGATCTCAATTTATTTCTTCATGCAACCAGTCTTTATAATAGAAATAATATCTTCCGGTTTGTACTTTATATGTGCTATAAAGAATTGCACTTCAGATGGAATAATGGACTAGTGGCTGGTCAGTGTTGACTTATATATCTACAACAGTCCGTAGATATCAGTTGTTAATTTGATTCTTTAAAAATGGGTTTCACATTGTTTGGGCTCGAAACAGTCAAGAGGACTCATTTCACTATCTGCAGATTTGCAGTATGTATATTGAGATAATAAGTTGATAATTTAAACTATTTATCAATTTACTGAGATAATAATTAAAACAAAGGGAACAGAAGCTTTAAAGAAATATTAATGATTACTTGGATCAATAGTAGTCTTTTGTGTTGTCTTCTGTATTTTCTCAATAAGCAGGCTGACGAACCCTTATTGCATACGTGATGAAAGTAGGGCATACTTAGGTTTTAGCACAGTCACACCACCACAGAGATTTACTTTCATACACAATAACTTAAAAATATTTTAGGTAGACCTTTCAAAGTTGATATGTGGTTTTCTATGGGTAAGACCTCTGGCCAATTGTTTTGTGGTTCAGTCTTACACTAGAAGACAGATGGCAGACTTCTGGCACAAATTTTGATCATAGCAAAAACCATCGAGAAAAAGTTTCAGCAAAATTTTGTATGGTAAATTTTATTTCTGGCAGCCATCTTAAATTTTGGCCTAACTATTCAAAATCTCCAAAACAGTTAGAAATAGAGTGATACTACGCAAATTTTGGACCTTTTTGGTACTATAAACTCTGGATATAATGTTATCTGCCATCTCGAATTTGGACAGAAAAACTGTTAGATTTTGAGAAAAAATTAGATCCTCTGGGCACTATATGCCCTGGATATAATATCTCAGAAAAAGTCAGAAAAATAATAAGAAAAAGCTATTTTTATATTCTATTTTAACAAATTTTGGATCCTTTGGAGCACTAGAGACCCTGGATGCCTTGGACAACGTTGCAGCAGCCATCTTGAATTTCGTGTAAATTGAAAATCCTGATTTTCTTGAAAGCCATTAGAGACAGTGCGATTCTGAACAATTTTGGACCCTGTGGGTACTAGAGGCCCTAGGTAAAGTGTCTCTGAAAATAATTAATTTTTTAAATTTAGGTTTCCATCTTGAATTTGATTGGACTTGAAAATGTCACATTTCAAAATGCATGGCTAAATACTCTGTATGTCAGATTATAACATATACCATCTCAGTTCCTCAGTACCAGGCCAAAGGATAATTACTGTAAGATAAGACTATAAGGACACAAGCTGCATGCGGAAATAAATTTTATTTAATATTTAATGTTTCCATACTACATGTATATACAAATCATGAGATTAAGTCCAGACCATATGACATAGGGTCACCTTACGTAATGCACAATTTAAGGCAATCTTAACCTAAAGAACAAGGAGGAAATTAAGCAAAGAAGTAAACAGCTAGGGATGATTTAGAAGAAAATCTGAATAGGTGCCTTATGAAAGGTAACCCGATGAAAAGACACTAAGAAGTAAAATATTTGAGTAATGACTGAGTACATAATTATTCTAAAAGTTTTTCAAATGTATAACTGTTTCCACCCATTATTCCCTAGGTATAAGTAGCCTAGGATGTACCCAACTTGGCTCTAAACATATTGGCCACCTGTTCACCTGCATCAACGGAATCAGTGATATACCTCCACACACAGTCCGACGTCCAGGTGCCATGTCTTTGAATATTTTGCAAAGTGACATCATTATTGAATGCAAAAGTAGCACCTGAACGCCGGAAGGTGTGGAAGGTGAACCCAGAGTCAGCCAGATCTAATTTAGCAATGATCAAGGCGAAATGACGCCTGCCCCTGTTATCAGTCAAAGGCACCCAAGTTCCAGGCACCTTGAATTGGAACAAGGGAAGATTTGAACCCTTAGGTGTTATAGCCAAAAGGTTGGACAAAGCCATGACTGGACAAATGGTAGAATTTGGAATACAAAGAATTGTAATAAGTTTAATATTACTTTGCATCGTTTTGGACCGTTTTAACAAAATGACCACTTTGGTAGGGTGAAAAATAGCATCACCTCTAGCCAAATGTCTCAGTGCAGAGAACTGCTGCACAGAATGAGGGACCAGGTTAGAAAGTCTTAGGAAATAGTAAAAACTAACCAAGTACACTGCTTTAAATACCTGACTACTAGAGCGATTTCGAAATTTTTGACCCATAGGGTATCTGCAGAGTCTAATGCTATTTTATGTGAATAATAGTTTTCCCTCCATTTTTGGCAACCATCTTGAATTTCTGCATAAAACAAAAAAAAATGCACATTCGTCTAAGTATTTTGGGATAAATGGAAAAACATATTAAGCACAGGAAGATTGTCATTTCTACAAAATCATTAATACTCATTGCTATGCAAAAACAACTTCTTTTTCTCTTGCAAAGCAGTACTCTAGTTTTATTTAAAACAATGTTTTTCCAGTGGAATAAGGTAGTGTAGACCCCATAGGTTTTTACCCCCAAGGCGCTTGAGGGCTGTTGGGGAAATGTTTTCACCCATGGTATCCGGATGGGAGGGTGCGCGGCTGGTAAAAAGTTTGTCTGGGTGGTATCTCAGAAACTGTAAGGTGTAGGAAGTTGATACTTGGTAGGGACATTGGTTAGGAGGTGTAGGTGTACAACGTCATGGTCTGGCCTTGATTTGACCTTTCACCTTGTAGTAGTGACTTTGAGTTGGAAAATCTTGTCTGGGCTATATCTCAGAAACAGAAGGTGTAGGAAGTTGATATTTGGTAAGGACATTGGTTAGGAGGTGTAGCTGTGCAACGTCATGATCTGGCCTTGATTTGACCTTTGACCTTGTCGTAGTGACCTTTAGTTTGACAATCTTGTCTTGGCTATATCACAGAAATTGTAAGGTGTAGGAAGTTGATACTTGGTAGGGACATTGGTTAGGAGGTGCAGGTGAGCAACGTTGTGGTCTGGCATTGACTTGACCTTTGATCTTGCCATAGAGACCTTGAGTTTGAAAATCTTGTCTCGGCTATATCTCAGAAACCATAAGGTGTAAGAAGTTGATACTTGGTAGCGACACTGGTTAGG
This sequence comes from Sabellastarte sp. h YS-2021, assembly GCA_964017235.1. NCBI lineage: Eukaryota > Metazoa > Annelida > Polychaeta > Sabellida > Sabellidae > Sabellastarte > Sabellastarte sp. h YS-2021. The sequence continues at coordinate 4,763,246 of OZ024930.1, read as the reverse complement.
AAGTGTAAGTGTGCAGCGACATGGTGTGACCTTGATTTGACCTTTGACCTTGCCTTAGTGACCTATAAAATCTTGTCTCGGCTATATTTCGGAAACTGTATGGTGTTGATACTTGTTTTCAAGTTTTTGTTTTCAAATTAATTGCCAAAGCATAGATTATTATGTTTTAGCATCAATAATTGGTGGTATAAGTCTAATTGTCCATCATATAGCTACACAGAACTTATATAAGTTAATGTAATTAATTATCAGAATTTCCTGATCATGACAGTTCAGTTCAGATGAACTCGATGGTAATCATTATAAATGATACTTGTCCCTTTTTGATAAAAATGGACTGGTGACTGATCTACATAACTGCTTCAATAGTGTATTATCCATGTGGTTGTCTGTGTTCATAGTACCTTGACTTTCTGGAAATTCCTCTTCATCCCACCAATTATAGGTTTGGAGTTTTTGGTCCTTTTCTGAACACGATAGGTCTGAAAGAATCCCATATTTATCCACAACCATGACTTGGGATCACAACTGTAGATGATGGAGGTGTCTGATTTTTGTCTTAAATTGTATTTATGATTAAGAAGAGAACATAATTAAATCCTATTCAATGCACATGGTTTATCAAAACAGCAAAAAGGTCCTAAGGGGCCAAGTTGGTTTAGCAGATTTGGATTCTAATCACCTCTGTGTGGGTTCGACTACCACAAGTGACAATGCTGAGGACCTATCCCAAAATTATACCGGTTTTTGGATGGGATGTAAAACCCTCACTTTGATCTTTCATCTACACAATATTCGTTGTTACTCTGTTTGGCAAATACTCTTATATTTGGGATGACGTTTTAATTTATAACAGCATATAAGTAATGCTGTCTTGTCATAACATGACCCTTGCTAATAAATGAGGAAAAGTTTGAATGCATTCAAGAACCTTTCTCTTTTGACTATTGATGGCCAGGAAAACAAAACTAAAATATTAATATAGTATGGCAGGGTTGATACTACAAAATGTTGTTTTTAATGAATATATCTATTCATTTAATGCTTTCTGTTAACAGGTTTAGATATAATAATAATGCCTACACAGAAATACATTTAATATGTGCATACTTTTTCATTCATTTGTGCACATACTTTTATATAGCTTGAGCCACACAGAAATATTTCGATGACTTTTGGAGAACTCAATGACAAGGTGGAATGTATAGCCACAAATCTACTAGACCTGGGATACAGCCGAGAGCATCCTCTGGTGATTTACATGCACAATTGTGTGGAGTTCATCATGACCATGCTGGCTGTGTGGAAACTAGGAGGGTGTGTGGCTGTTGTCAATCATTTACTGACTCTTGGTAAGAACCTTATTATGTGTATGCTGTACTGAATCTCACCTATAACCGAGTGCCATACCATCTGTAGTGTAACTGGAGTTTTAGCTGTGGAAAGGGACATTATACCTGGCTTTAATTATGACTCATCTTGTTATGAAAAAACACATTTTAAAGTAATTTCCTGTTTGACCAAACTAATGGGTGAATGTTTTGATTGTTTAAAATGTGATGTATAAAGTATCTCTTGACAGCAAATTTGTTCACAAAAGTCACAATTTAGCAATATTACAGAAATTCTACTATTTAGCAGCAAACTGCTATATTAAAAAAAAATCTGCTATTTCATTTTCTAATGATTTTGCCAGCTTACCAAGGTAAATATAGGTGTATGCACAAGACAATGCATGTACAAATTTACAAAAATGCATTCAGGTGTGGCAGTAATGATAGCATGTGTGTAACATATGAGTTGTTGAACTGTTAAATTGGAACTGTTGAACTGTATAAACTTCATATTTTGATAGATTGCATTGGCTAATGAGTTTAAGTTATAATGCTTTTTTAAAAACAGATAATACGTAAACCAGCTACATACATATGATACATATAATCAATACATTTCAGTTTATATTTAACAGATGAAATAAGCAGATATATGAAGCTCCTGGATGCTGACTTCATGGTTTGCAGCAAAGCTACAGCAGCTAATTCTTGCAAAGTGATTGAAAGAACAAGTGTGAAGGTGTTCTATTTAAATTATACCCCCATATGTACCTTTATTGTATATAGCATTTTAGATTTGCCTTAGTTCCTGACATCAGTCCTGTACTTCTATAAAATAAATAAATAAGATAAATAAATTAGTCATTCTAAGAGCAAAAATGTACAAATCTATCTTATTTTCATGAGATACCACCTGCTTCCAATTCAGTAGTATGTTGCAGAGTTGAAAAACTTCTCTCCCACCAATTGCACTGAGAAAATCTACTTTTTGGTCCATATTAAGTTTCAAGAAAGTGGCTCTGCAGATGGGCAATGGTTTCCAGTGCAGAATCTAGTAAAATGCAACTAGTAGACACTATTTATTACCTCCGCCAAAGAGGTATTATTTTCGTGATCATTTATTTGTCTGTTTGTTGGTTGGTTTATTAGCAGAATTATGTAAATACTACTGGTTAGAACTTCAAGAAAAAATTAGAAGATCGGTCTTTGTCTAAGATGGATAACCATTTTGATACATACATAAAATCGAGTTTTTCCATCCTAATCTACCAATCTCCTAATAATCAAAAGCAATGAATCTTGATTGAGAATATATTAGTCATGTTCTGCCTTTTTGTTATGTGATTACCTAATTACATTTTAAATCATGAATTAATTATTTAATAATGACTATTGTCCATGTTAGTTAATGATGAAATCCACTCAACCTCATTAAGTGTTTACACTTATCTTATTTTTTAATTTTCTGTCTATATTTTTTGAATTTGTATCAATTACAGTAAAATCTCTATCTTTGTTTGAACGAAAAATATTTAATCATATTCAATTTGAGCATATGTTTTGTCAATATATAAGCACATGACATATACATTGAACTGTATTTATTTTTGCAGAAGTTAATCTGCACAAGCAGCCACCCCGAATGTCTGTTATTCTCCAAATTGTGTGAAACACCAAAAGTTATCAGAAAGTTTCCTGAATACATCAATCCTAAAAGCACAGCTGTAATGGCATTTTCAAGTGGGACAACTGGCACACCAAAATGCGTGGAGTTGTCCCATCAAGGCTTTACACAAGTTATCACTGGTTTCATTAAAAACACTGGCCTGTATGACTTTACTATTTAATCAATATTGTATTTTTGTCCCTGTTGTAATGAAACTTTGTAATAATAGCATGTAAGATGTGTTTGCAAAATATATGGGATGAACAAAGTCAGTATTGCTAAACATCAGAAAGTTCAAAACACTCTGTTGTATTGTTTACAGACTGAATGAAATGAGTCATGTCACACCCTGAAAAACTCCACTTGCTTCTCATTTCATATGATGTTCTTTTCAGATATAATCTCATCTCATTTCCAAGGTCATAATGTTTTTCCAACCTCCACATCTGTCATCTTTTATCAAGTGTAGCAGTGTGACTCATAGGAATAGGCTATCAGTTTCTTCAATCTATTCCAAAAAGGTGATTAGCATGCATGATATTGACACAGATGCATCAGTGGAACGAAACAGGTTGCCACTTGACCAAGCAGACTGTCTTGGGTTTCAGGAGCTACCTCAAGATCTACATGTTCCAACTGGCTTTGGCACTCCTTGTTCAGACTTAAGTACATTAGATGATATTTGCATAAATTTTGTGCTGTATAAATGCTGCTACTTTATTCTATTGTTATATGACCTTAGAGAGGGGCATAAACCCATCATTTTAACTTTAGAACAGTTACAGATTTTATTACAGTCCATCAAAGCTTGCACTGTATTGAGTTTGAAGGTTCAATAATTTCTGCAATGATCTGGATTTTTATTTGGTTCTAAATCTTGTAGATAATAGTTGGGACCCATGGTGGCAGAGTGGTAACACTCTCGCCTCCCACCTCTGAGGCCGGGATTCGATCCCCATCACTGCCTCAAGTGGGAAAGCTGGTAGTTGCTTGCCGTTGGTCGGCAGTTTACAGTACAGAACCCTAACAAACTCTATGTACTGGTTTCCTCTGCCCTTCCAACTACCCATCGTGATATGACCTGTACAGTGTTGAAAGCGACGTAAAACCCCAAATAAATAAATTATAGATAATAGTTGACAGTTATCAGCAGAGGAATCAAGGTAGTGTGTTTTGGTAGCACACTTCTCTTCCAAGTCACATTGTATGTAAAATGTCAGTTTATACTTTAAGCTGGTAAGTTGCTTACTGACACTCACTAATTTTTGATTCTTGACTAGTTGTCTAGACTAACAGTTTTCTCAGAACCATTAATAATCCATCAAGTGTGGTATAATGATCTGAAAGTGACGTTTAGATAAAATAAGTTGATCTTTGTTTTTTGTCAGTTATTTGTTGCATTGTAAAATGAACATTGTACCTAGCGTAAAATTGTTCACTGAATTTTGATTTTAATACATAATGAACACTTATTATGTTTAAGGAATCAAATGTCCAATGGAGGAATAATCTATCAACCAATGTCACATGCCTATGGCTTTATTTTGCTTATGTTGTTTTACCGATGTGATCAGAAGATAATTATGATGCCACAGTTCAATCTGGAGGAATATGTCCATTATATCCAGATGTACAAGGTAATATGATTCCAGAAATAAGCATTAAGGAAAAATTAAACGAAACTGGCACTTGTGCCACACTATCTTGATGTAGCATGCACAATTTACTAATAATTAACTAGCACAATTTTCTGACAGCAACAATATGTACATTTACTGTTTTTTATGCTGTTGTGGAGCAAGTCATAAGCTTAACAGTTATATATTAATATAGCCAACTTAAGCCTATGATTTGACCTTTTATGCATATGGCCCAGGAGGTTGATAATAGAGCATGCAATTTGCCATTCACTGTCAACATTGTTTAAACAGTGAAATAATGAAATATTCGACATTGTTTCTTTGAAATTAATCTTTTGTACACTGCCTCAGTTTTATTGCTATCAAGAATAAACAATAAAACAGGTCATAAAACATCCATGCATATTTTATATTTACACTGAGTATTGAACTTTTCTTCACAGATTGAGATAATTTTCCTTGTGCCACCTGTTGCAGTTGTCCTCTGTAAAACTCCACTTGTACGAAGGTATGATCTGAGCAGTCTCAAACTCATTGCCTGTGGAGCAGCTCCTCTTGGTAAAGAAACTGAAGAGGAGTTACAGCAAACACTGAAAGTCAAAGTTATCCAAGGTATTGTTATCCAAACAGTAATCAAACTTGATGTCGAATTAACTATAGCTTATTGTGGTGAACAGTAAACAGATAAAAGTATTGCCAAGAGATTTTATGATCAGAACAGATTATTGGTGAACAGTAAAAAGATTTCATGACAATATAGATCATGAGTTTTATTAAAAATATCTGCGGTGAACAGTAAACTGATACAAGTATTTCAAGTTCTTGCCAAGAGATTTTAGAGTATGTAAATAATGCATTTTGTAAGAAAACTGATGTTTAGCATGTATGTTTTCATGGACACTGTGGTGTAATGGAAAGTACATTGTTTCGACTTCTTGTGTGTTCATATCTTGATCTGTACCTAAAATTAGACAGTTGGTAGATTTTCACCAATCTGGAAGGTTCTTGGCCTAGTGTAACTGCTTTTCCCTCAATCTGAAATGATCTCTTGTAATTGACATTTGAAAAAAATCTTTTCACAGAGACAGTCAAACTCACTCAATTTACCTGGAGAAGGAGGAATCCAGTAAAACAAGCCGGACTAGACTTTTTCTTGGTGTCCACTAGTATTTTAGATATAGTCAAAAAATGTGACATAAATATCAGCTACAGATCAGATCACTCCACCATAGAACTTCAGTTGTTACTTAACAACTTTATTCGAGGTAAAGGTATCTGAGAATTTAATAATAGTCTACTGGAGAATCCAAATTATTTAAACCTAGTAAATAATATTATAGACGAAGAGAAATTACAGTATGCCCGGCCAGTTTATCATCCTGAATATATCAAACAAAATACAGATTATGAAATGACAATTGACCATGACCTCTTCCTGGAAACATTGCTGCTTCGTAGCCATGGTGAGACAATTAAATTTGCCACCAATGAAAAAAAGAATGGAAGCCAAAGAACAACAATTGGTAAAAGATATAGAAACTATAGAGGAATCTGTTTCGGGTTTTAGTACAGATCTCCTGTCAGATAAAAAATCAGAATTGGAGAACTTAAGAAGCATAAAAATGAAAGGGAAAATTGTACGTTCCCGACTTCAGTGGCTCCAACAGGGTAAAAAACCTTCTAGATTTTTTATGAATCTGGAAAATAAAAATTTTGTTGAAAAAACTATTAAAAAGTAAAGCTCAGGAATGGTTCTTGTGTCACTGAACAAGAGGATGTGCAACACCACATTAAACAGTATTATGAAACACTATTCAAAAGTCGTGATGATAATTTGGAGACTACAGCTTTTAAAAATTTTGATATACTAGGTGAAAATAAATATTTTGACATTGGTGGACCATTAACCGTTGATCAAGTCAGTAGTACCCTTAAAAGGATGAGATCACATAAAACCCCAGGGATAGATGGTATAACAGTTGAATTTTTGAAAGTTTTCTGGTTGAAATTAAAACACATTGTTACAAATGCACTAAACTGCTGTTACAATAAGGGTAGTTTATCAACATCACTTTGACATAGTATCATAACCTGTTTACCAAAAGGCACTAAAGATTGTTCATTGTTAAAAAATTGGCGCCCCATTTCATTACTTTGTGTTATATACAAATTAGCCTCAGGCTCCATTGCAGAAAGACTAAGGCATACTCTAGACAGAAAATATCAAACCGTCAGACAGGGTTCATCAAAGGAAGGTTTCTAAGTGATTCAACTAGATTAATATATGATATTTTACATGTAACTGAGAAGAGTAATATGCCTGGTTTGCTGATGCTGATCGACTTTGAAAAAGCGTTTGATTCGCTCTCTTGGAAATTTCTGTATGACACGTTGGTATTTTTTTGGTTATAGTAAAGATTTTATCAAATGGATAAAACTGTTCAATAATAACATATCAGCCTTTGTATTACAATCTGGTTTTATGTCAGAACTAATCAGCATAAAAAGGGGTTGCCACCAAGGAGACCCTATATCTTCATATCTTTTCTTAATTGGAGCTGAAATATTAAGTAGACTTATTCTGAATAACAAAGACACTATAGGAATTATAATTGATGGGTTTGAATTTAAGCTAACACAGTTTGCGGATGACACCACTTTGCTACTAGATGGAAGCCAACACTCCCTACAATCTGCCTTAAATACTTTAGAAATTTATGGAACAATGTCAGGCTTGAAAATGAATAAAGAAAAAACAAAAATCATCTGGATAGGGTGAAAAAGGTTTTCAAAGGAAAAATTGAAAGTTTCTGTGGACATGGAATGGGGAGCTTCACAATTTACAATGCTTGGGTTAGATTTTTTTACAAATCTAAATAAGATACCAAAATATAATTATGATAAAGCCATTCTGAAAATGAGAACTCAAAAAATGGAATAATTATTATTTAACTTCTTTTGGCAAGATAACCATCATTAAAACGAATATATTGTCTTAATGTATCCATTTACTTACTGTAATTCCAAGATCTGTTGAATTTTTAAAAGAAGTTAATAGTATCATATACAACTTTCTCTGGTCCAGGAAACCAGATAAAATTAATAGACCAACAACCATGTTACAGTGCTCCCAGGGTGGTATGAATATGATAAATATATTCAATTTTGAAAAAGCCATTAAGGTAAGCTGGATAAAAAAATAATATTCCAAACTAATTCCCAATGGTACAAGTTGCTTTTCTGTATGCATAGTGATTTCAATAAAATATTGCAGTTTGGAGATGATTGGTGTACTAAACTGTTAGGTAAGGTACAAAATCAATTTTGGCAAAATGTACTTAATGATTGGGCAACTATGATAAGGAAATGTCATACTGAAGGCAAGAATGATATTATGCGTGCACCATTATGGTATAATTCACATATATTTGACATTCCCACCTTTTTCCCTGATTGGTATAAAAAAGGGATTCATATGATCGGAGATGTCATAAATCCGAAAGGAAAATTTTTAACAATTGAAGAAATGACAGAAAAATTCAGTTTTTATCCAAACATAATAAATTATTTTACAGTTAAAATCAGAACACAGTTATTTATTAAGAAATATGAAGCCTTAAACCTATGTACTTTTGAACAACCTACTTGCCCATTTTATTTAGACCCTTTTTTGAAATCGCGTAAAGGTTGTAAGATATATTACCGAATTTACAATAAACAACTAAATCTCAATGAACTGTTTCAATGGGAAAAACTCTGGACAAATATTCTAGACATGGAAAATACCCCATACTTTGAACTGAGAGACATGTGGACATGTGCCTATAAAATATGTTTTAAAAGCATTTCAGACAATGATTTTATTTGGTTTCAATATCGAGTCCTTTTTAGAATTCTAGGTACAAAGTACAGACTTTAAAAATTTAATATATCCCAATCTGATGTCTGTAGCTTCTGTACAGAACATCCTGAGACTATAGACCATTTATTTTGCTTTTGCACCAAGGTAACACCAATTTGGGACAATATACAAAAATAGATAAAAAATAAACTTAATATAAATATCAGATTAACTAAGGTAATGAAATCTCTGGGATATTGTATTAAAGATGAAAACTTTTGGCCAATGAATTTTATCCTAATGATAACTAGACGATATATATTCTGGTGCTCCAGAAAAGGCTTTATGTTAGATACTTATTCTCTACAGAGACAAATTAAAAAGGTCTTTCTTGAACAAAAAGGGGCCACGGTGGCAGAGTGGTAACACTCTCGCCTCCCACCTCTGAGGCCGGGGTTCGATCCCCGTGATGGCCTTAAGTGGGAAAGCTGGTAGTTGCTTGCCGTTGGTCGGCAGTTTACAGTACACAACCCTAGGGAACTCTATGTACTGGTTTCCTCTGCCCTTCCAACTACCCGTCGTGATATGACCTGTACAGTGTTGAAAGCGACGTAAAACCCCAAATAAATAAAATCTTGAACAAAAAACCCTCTACCAGATAAACTTCAATTCTGAAGTATTTAACCGCAGATGGACATTATGGGAACATCTTTTCATTGATATTGATTGAAATATACCACCCCCCTTTAGTAAATGCCTTGGAGAGATCAACATGTGCGTGCTTGTGTTCATTTGTTCTTCTTTTTTCTCTTCCTTTGTTCATTTTCTTTTTAAATGTAAAATGACATGTTATTGTATCCACCGGATAGCATCCGGTGGATACTATGGATTTGACTTCATTACGGCTACGCCGCCGCCGCAGTGTGTAGAGAGATTTCACCGTTACCGCTCTAACTAAAAAATATTATAGCTAGCCTTCTCAAATTTGCAGGATATATTCATAGCCATAAAATCTTGCCTGGGAATATTTTTGGCCTCATTTTGAAAAACAAGATGGCCGCCACGGGCGTTTTTTGACTTTAAACAAGGACTTTTGGTGGGTAGCAAAGGGTATTACAGGTAGAGATCTCAAATTCGCAGGATATGTTCCTCATTATAAAATCTTGACTGGGAATATTTTTGGCCTCATTTTGAAAAACAAGATGGCCGCCACAGGCGTTTCTTTGCAGTCATGAAAAGTGCTTCTTTCTCCCTTATTATTGGTTCTAGAGGTTTGGGATGGTAAACCAACCTATAGGAAATCATGGGCTGGGAATCTTTTGGTGTGGTCAGATTTGACCTTGGGCCCCTCGTTCAAGGTCAAACGGGGATAGCCAAACTTAAAAGTGCTTATAACTCGCTTATTATTGGTCCTAGAGGTTTAGGATGGTAAACCAACCTATAGGAAATCATGGGCTGGGAATCTTTTGGTGTGGTCAGATTTGACCTTGGACCTCTCCTTCAAGGTCAAATGAGTATAGCCAAACTTAAAAGTGCTTATAACTCGCTTATTATTGGTCATAGAGGTTTGGAATGTTAAACCAACCTTTAGGAAATCATGGGCCGGGAATCTTTTGGTGTGGTCTTGGACCCCTCCTTCAAGGTCAATCGAGGATAGCCAAACTTAAAGTGCTTATAACTCGCTTATTATTGGTCCTAGAGGTTTTGTGATGGTAAACCAACCTATAGGAAATCATGGGCTGTGAATCTTTTGGTGTGGTCGGATTTGACGTTGGACCCCTCCTTCAAGGTCAAACGAGGATAGCCAAACTTAAAAGTGCTTATAACTCGCTTATTATTGGTCCTACAGGTTTAGGATGGTAAACCAACCTATAGGAAATCATGGCCTGGGAATCTTTTGGTGTGGTCGGATTTGACCTTGGACCCCTCCTTCAAGGTCAAATGAGGATAGCTAAACTTAAAAGTGCTTATAACTCGCTTATTATTGGTCGTAGAGGTTTAGGATGGTAAACCAACCTATAGGAAATCATGGGCTGGGAGTCTTTTGGTGTGGTTGGATTTGGCATTGGACTCCTCCTTCAAGGTTAAATGAGGATAGCCAAACTTAAAAGTGCTTATAACTCGCTTATTATTGGTCCTAGAGGTTTGAGATGATAAACCAACATATAGGAAATCATGGGCTGGGAGTCTTTTGGTGTGGTTGGATTTGACCTTGGACCCCTCCTTCAAGGTCAAACGAGCACAGCCAAACTTAAATGTGCTTATAGCGTGCTTATTATCGGTCCTAGAGGTTTGGGATAGTAAACCAAACTATAGGAAATCATGGGCCGGGAATCTATTGCTGCGGTCGGATTTGACCTTGGACCCCTCCTTCAAGGTCAAATGAGGATAGCCCAACTTAAAAGTGCTTATAACTTGCTTATTATTGGTGCTAGAGGTTTGGGATGGTAAACCAACATATAGGAAATAATGGGCTGGGAATCTATTGCTGTGGTCGGATTTGACCTTGGACCCTCCATCAAGGTCAAACGAGGATAGCCAAACTTAAAAGTGCTTATAACTCGCTTATTAATGGGCCTAGAGCTTTGGAATGGTAACCAAAATTTAGGAAATCATGGGCTGGGATGTTTTGGTGTGATCGGATTTGACCTTTGGCCCCTCTTTCAAGGTCAAATGAGGATTGCCAAAATTAGTGTTTATATCTTGCTTATTCGTATTCCTAGAGGTTTGCAGTGTCACACCAACCTATAGGAAATCATGGGCTAAGAATCTTTTGATATGGTCAGATTTCACTTTGGGCTTCTCCTTCAAGGTTAAGCGATGTTAGAATGACTTTGGTGAGTCTTCTTCTGGTGTATACAATTTGCATCGGTTCTCCGATGCGATAGGTCTAGTTATAATTAGGAAAAAAAACAAAAATATAAAAAAAAAAAACTCAAAAACCAAAGCTAAAGCCTTTTGTTTTCTAAAAATGTTGTTGTATCCCGTACCTCATGGAAACTTGTGCAAATGAATTCATGCTTCATATCTTTTCCATAGGCTATGGTCTGACTGAAACCCATGCAGGTGGATGCTTTGTACAACCCTGGGACACTTCAACACCTACTGGTTCTGTAGGAGTTTTATATCCAAATAGTAAGGCAAAGGTAAATACTAATTTTAGCAAATAATAATATGACACTGCTATCAATCATTCATGGGCAAAGGTTGTTAAATTGTAAAGATTTGCTTTAAGCCACTAGTGTTTCACTGGCTGAATAACTATTTCACCAGCTTACTCTTTCCTATTTAATTGTTGCTCAAAGTCATTCAATATCAGTTACAGATTCACTTGTTGATTATGCTAATATGGCCCTAGATCTTGAAATGGTTGTTTAACCCCAGCTTTGACATTTATTGTATTTTGTAGTATTAAAATTATATGAGGAAGGTATTTGTTATCTACTTCTGCTAAGAAATACAAGGGATTACAAAAAAGTGAAAGAAATAGTTGTTTGAGGAAAGACAGTTGTAGAAGAGAGTTTGAATAAGTTGCATGTTGATGTAATATGGAAAAAAATGTATTTGTGTTCAAGACAATTTCATGAGGTACATGTTCGTGAGCAATAAACTGCTTCTGCTAAAAGTATTTGTAAAACTTAAGAAAATGCCTCTAGTAAATTTATTCATAAAATGCTAAATTTGCAGATAAACTAGAATAAAGGTATATTAATGACCTTAGAAATTCTGAATGTTATCAAACATGCATATGCATAACTTAATTACCAAATCTGTTTTTAGGTTGTTCATATTGACACCGGTAGGAACTTAGGACCCGGACAGTCAGGTGAATTGTGTTTTAAGGCAAATTACATCATGAATGGATATTTCAAAAACCCAAAGGCCACTGCAGAGATGATAAAAGATGGGTGGTTACACACTGGAGACATTGCGTATTATGACGAGAAAGGCTATTTCTTTATTGTAGACAGACTAAAAGAGCTGATTAAATACAAGGGATATCAGGTATTAATCATATTGTGTGTTTGGATGATATGTGTGTTGTGCACCCATTAATACAGAATAATTTTGAAGTAAATTTTTAGTATTAAAGGTATATTCCTCAAGTCTTGCATTAATCTTTCAATAAATGGCAATATGTCTAGTACAAGAAGCTACCAGTTGTTTTAAATAGATTTACCATAAGTTCATAAAATTAACAGTTCATCATGTTTTACTCATGTTGGTAATATTTAGGATCTATATAATACTAAGAATATGTTAGATGTTCGTAATTTAAACAAGAGCACTCAAAGAGTGCAGACCATTACTAAGGCAGTTTATATCAGAATCTTACCTTTCCTGTCTAAAGAAAACTGGCTCAACAGTAAGTAAAGGGGAAAATCTGGATCTTTGATACTTTTCTATCTAGGCGGTGATCTGGATTACTATAAATATTTAATGAGATCTCAATTGGAGAAAGACCAATCCAGTTTTCATGACAGATAAACACACAGTTTTGAATTTAATACTTTCTTGGTAGAGCTAACAATAAAGAACTGGAGTGTATATTGAAACATTTTTCAGTTTCATAAGATGAGTCAATATGTTGTCACTGGTTTGTACATATATAACAGTTCTGCTTTCTTTCTGATATGCTTTATTCCTTGGTTAGTTTCCTTTCTTTCCCTTTTTCTATTGACTGTATGTATATTTCATTGGCATTTATTCATATATGCATAAATAAATATCACTGTAATGTAAGAGAAAGCTCATACTCTTATTATATTCAAATAGAATGAACATATTTTATCTGATGCACATATGGTTCAGCTGATTGAAATGTTAACACCCCATTGGTCAATTCAGTTTTATGTTTATAGGTGGCACCATCAGAATTGGAATCCTTGTTACTCACACATCCATCAATAGTAGATGCTGGAGTGACTTCAGTACCTGACAAGGAGGCAGGGGAACTTCCCCAAGCTTGGGTTGTACTAAAACCTGGCCAAACATGTTCAGAAGCAAATATACATGCTTTCATTTCAGGTAGAAAGATTATTGCAAGTAGTCATATATGGTTTTTGTAAGCTAATATTGCTTGCTACGCACAAGCTGACTTTCAGATGTAGTTTAAAGTACTATTTCATATTTATGATCCTTCCAAAAACTTTTGATAAAAACAACTGAATAATCAAAGTTAAAGAATTAATTATCTCCCACCTGAGAGGCGATTATAAGATGTCTCTTGTGTGAGTGTGTTCGAGCATGAGTGTGTGTATGCATATATGTGTCACAAAGTTTTCTCTAAAGTGGAGGGCTGTGGGATATTATGCTTAAATAATATTAGTTTAGTTTCCTATGCCCTCAATTTTATTGCTGATTTTGCAGATCTAAGTCAATAGCTAATTGAGAAATTGGGCTAGTGGGTACTTTGAGTAAATTGCATATAACTCCATTATGACTGCATTTACAGCATTTTGCCAAAATATGTTGTTTGGCTACTTTCTCTACATGTTGTTCACCTAGTTTTGAGTGTCCAGGCATAGTTTTAGAGTTACTGCTCCATAGCTAGCTAATAAAATATCTGCTTTGATAATTTTCCAATGAGTAAATCACTTGTAATTTTAATGCTATTGAATGTACAAATTTTTGTGTGTCAGCTTCTTCTTGATGTGCCACTGCAAAATTTCTGAGCTGTTGCTCCATAGTTAACTTTGTCATTTTGCCAGTGGGTAAATCACTTGTAACTTCAAAATTATTGAGTTAAGAGGTTTTAGTGAAATATATTGTTCACCTACTTACCGATATTGTGTGTCATGGTGAATTGTCAGAGCTGTATCTCCATAGCTAACTGAGTAATGGTTACTTTTACATTTTGCCAATGAGTAAATCACTTATAACTTCAATATGAAATATACAGTTCTTTGTGAAATATATTCTTTATCTACATGTTGATGACGGTCAGAGAAAGGGCGATTTTATGCAAATTTTGGACAGAACTGAGTACTAAGAACAGCTTCCTTATGGTCTTCAAAAAATGAGAATTTTCTGAATTTCTGATGCTGTCTTGAAATTTGTTGGAAATGAAAAATGTTATTTATCCCGAAAACCGAAACAGATTTGGTTGAAATTATGCAATTTTGGCCAAATTATGAACTCCCTGTGAACTATGGACTATTTCTTTAATGGCCTCTGAAAAATAGAGAAAAAATACATCTGGTTTCTGGCTGCAGATGCATTCCTGATCTAGTTGATTGTCTGTGTCATGGCATATTGTCATAGCTATAGCATTTAACGTTTTATGAACAGCGGGAGATCATACCACTGTGGTGGTCTTGTTTCTTTATCAATTGTAACAGAACAGGGAAGTCCAGGGGGATGTCAGGTCATGACCCAAATTAGAGCCCACCGGGGGCAGATATATTATGGTGGAGGATATGCTATCGTAAAAAAGTATGTTTTTAACCAGCTTCAGAAACCTATTATTGTGTGCTGTGATCAGACCAATTGTGGGAGTCTGTTTCATTCAGTGGGGAAGCCATTGCAAAATCTCACATACCAATGGTCTTTCTAGCACAAGCTGGTAGATAATAGGTGGTGTGAAGAGTTAAACATTTCAAATATGTTATATAATAGGGTATAAATAAAACCAGTATATTTTCTTAGTTTAATGATCTTAGAGGATGAAAACTACAATCCTTCTTGCACAGTCACTGTCGTAATAATTTTTTAAAGAATGTAATCAGAAATGTAAATAACTGTAGTGGATGACAGTGTTGTTTTAACTCTGTTTTTAGAAAGAGTTGCTCCATTTAAAAGGCTGAGAGGTGGTGTGAAGTTTGTGGATGCCGTTCCAAAGTCTCCCAGTGGCAAAATCATGAGACGGATAATGAAGCAACAGGGTACACACTCAAAACTCTAAGTTTTTGAATATGCCAGCTGTATGTGTTGGAATTGAAAAAACAGAAGAAGCTGCTTGTTTACACTAAAACATTCAAAAGATTACTTATAGTTTTGCTTTTAAAATAATAGGGGTGTTCCATGGGAGTTGACCCTCCCTGAGTAGGGTTTGTTTGCTTTGTTTAGAGTATCAGTTAGCATCAGTCAGGGGTTCCTGGCTTTACTTGGTGGGTCTGTTAAATATCAAACATGTTTTTTTATTTCACTGACCCACCAAATCTCATCATCCCCCCCCCCACATTGAATCTATGTCTTCCTTCATTTTTCATGTGATCCTGCTCACTTTACATCTTGTCCTTGACACTTTATGTCTAATTCCACTAACCTCTGGTTCAGATGCAGCCTGATGTGTCCTTGAATTACTTAATATGGTAATTAAGGCAAATAAAATGGAATTATATTAATGAGGAGAAAACAGTGCAAGTAATCAGAATCCTGAAGTTGACAGGTGAAGAATGGTATGCTGTAAATATTAAGAAAGCTGAAAAAGTTGTTATTTTGTCACATAATAATGAAATTCTCAGCCTATTCCAACAAAGAAAATTCGGAAAAAATTAGGAATCAGTGTCGACCAATCAAAAAAAAAAAAAAAAAAGGAAACAGAATCACCTGGTAAAACTAAGAAAAAGACAGTCAACATAAGATATGGATTCCATCACTTCATTGAATCTTCTACCCTTATGACCAGAATTGGGTATCCCCCAGAGGCTATGATTTACTTGGTATAAATGTATAGAGAACTTACTCGCAGGGATGAAAGGTCGAAATCTAGATTATAAAAGTGAGAAAGTGAGGAACTGGTTGGAGGGTTTTCAGTGTCACATGTAATTTTGTCAGAAACAAACATCCCTTGGTATGGGGGAATTAAAGTGCTACTGAAAACTGGACTGGAGATTAACAATTAATCAGTCCTGCCATTGTGGTGAGTCTGGTTACTAGGTTCTTACTATGGCTTATCATGGCCTGTCTGTTTGCCTGAATGGCTTATCCTAACACTTTCATCTTTGATCCTGCTGAAAAGAACATGACACTATGACATTTTGGAGGTGGACCCAGACAAGCCGGGATACAAAGCACCCTGTCATGAAAGTCCAATCAATTGTATTTCCCCTTGCTACAATTGCTCCAGTTCATGACTTGCCTTCCGAACCTTGTAGTCAGTTATGGTCAGCTGCAGTGGAACACCCCATTTGAAGAGAATAAGTGCGAGTAGTTGTGTGTTGAATATATAGCCATGAATTGTATTTTGTCATGTTTGTGAAGAATAATGTTATAAATAATTTCTCGGGAAAAATGTCATCTGAAACTCTGTAATATCTCTTGACCATTATTATTTCATTTACTAGACCCGTCAGTGTTAAACTGAATGATAACACACACAGGCAAATTTTAAGACAAAAAACTTCAGCTTTTTGCAGTATATTTGTCAAAAATATACAAACATAGTACCTGCAGAAGTACTTCCTCACTAATGTAATTTTAATTCTAATTGAGTATATTTTAAGGCTTAATGTGAGTCATGTAGGTAGACTCTAAGGTTCACAATAAAAAGCATAAAACGAATATTGTGTTGACAGGACACTTTAATCCTTACCTTACTCTGTGTGCAAGTATATGTAGCAGGATATGTATTGCAACATAACCAAGCACATCTCAAGTTTTTCTTGTTTCCAGTTAATTAAACTACAATAATTTCTCTTTCATATACAAAATTCTTTACAGCATATTTCTTAGGTGTCTAGTAGATCAATATATTTCCTTACTATAGCTATAGTGATAGTGCGATGTTTTGATCCTGACTTTGTAAAAACTAAATATTGTACAAAGCAGACTTGACCAGACCATTTTAACTGTAACTGCTTTTTGAACCATTGATTCACAAGTTAAAAAACTTGTGCTTCAAACCAAACAAGGCTTTCCCACATTGTTCCGCAGGATCTGTGGTTTATGCCTCAGCCTGTTCAATAACTAGAATTGTGTAGAGTATCAACGGAGATAGATTCAGCATAATAAAATTATGTTTAGATTATATTATAAATGCACAGTATTCATGTTTTAGCTTAGTTTTGATAGGTGCAATGAAACTGTATATATTTATCTAAATATGTGTATTTTGTGTCTACATTCACCTCTCTTCATAACCAAATGTATTGTATATTCAACATTCATCTGTACATTTTTTCTCATTATACTCAAATTTGGTTGTTAAAAGGCAATAAAAATATTTTGCATAATGTACTGGATTTTATATCAAGATAATGCAAGGACATGGTGTTAGTTATAAGTAGAATATCTCTTACAACCACGTGTTTCCTACATTACATGCATTTGATTTTAATTACATCCACCATGTCGTTATGAAAACACAGATATTGACCCATTGACGTTATGTTGAGTCCACAGACCCAGCTGAATACATTGTAAAAACATTGTGTCATTGTTCTTTTAATTCTATTCTGCTTTTATATGTCTAAACTTCCAGTTATTTAGTGTGTTTTTTTCGTTGAAGAAAAAATCTGTGCAATGTTTTTTTTTGTTTGCGAAAACAACACATTAAGCACATTGTAAAAGTTGTATAAACTAAGGTGTATGTCATAATAACAGCAGATATATTATTATATTAATAACAGCACCTTATATCTATAATAGCCTGATTTGTTCAGTTACAACTCGTTACATATATTATATTCAGCAAAAATATCTTAAAGTTATAGAAATTGAAATTTCTGCCATTATAATATTTATTGTATATTGTTTATCTCAGTCGAGCCTTTTTGTGTATGTTCCTTTCAGTGTAAGCCTCAATAAATATCAGTGCTGCATGAAATAGACATTTATAGTAAAACTATATTAAATCTATTGTTTGTTAAACATTGAATTGGACCCTCTGCTAATGTAAAATCTTCTGATCTTAATAATACTGAAGTAAAGCCGCCGGGTAGTTTCGAATGGAAGTCCGTTCGCCTGCCGTTTGTGTTTTAGCATCTCCCCACTGGAAGTGGAGTACAGGAAATGAACTAAGCCTATTCAGTTATCTGTGCACATTCAAAGGGAAAACACCTACAAGAAATCCAACAGCATCACTGCAGATAACTACTGGTGAGTCTGTTATTTTACAATACTGGTACCAGAAGTGTGTGATTTTATCACCCACTACATTCTGGTATTGGTTTTGTAGGTATTTCTGTTTATTTGTGATGATTCTTTAATTTTCGTTCATCACGTGAATTTGAACTTTGTTTGAATTTGCTTGGTGTTTTGTGGTGAACAAAATAGGTATTTCTTCGATTCATTGATATTTTTACTCTGTTTATCTATAATATGTTGTAATTTAGTGTTTTGAAATTCACCTATCGGCAATTCTTAGCGTGAATTATCGGCAATTCTTAGCGTGAATTTTCGTTTTTGTAGTGTGATAATCGGCGACCTTAGCGTGATTTCCGGTCATACTTCAATGTAGTATTCACTATTTTACATCATATTTGTAGGTTTTAAATTATTGTCACAAATATATTTGCTGTAAAGCAGTGTACGGTTTCGGTACTCATATTTGTGTGTGTGTGGCAGTGTAAAATGTCGTTTTTCTGCTGCTGTTTATTGCTTTTCTTGTATTATTTGTCATTTGATCGATTAGGTAGTTAGTTGTTCGTTACAACTCTGTGAGTATATCGATCGATTGGGTACTTTTTGTTTTCAAATAATTGGTCGGTCGTCGGTACCGTTATTTGATAAATAAAATACCTGTATTGTTCAACTCAGTTGTAATTTTTCAAAGCAAAGTAGTGTTATTGGTACTGTGTATGTAGTACAATTTTTCAAGTAGTTATTTTGAGGAAATTTGAAGTAAATATAGTATTTTTGACAGTAATTATAGTAAATATTTATCTTTCTAGTAAATTAGTAGTAAATTTTCAAATAATTTAATTTTCTGTTGGTAGTATTTTGTAGTAATTTTCTAGTGATTTGAATTAAATTTGAATAGTATTCTGAATATTATTTAAAATTATTTTTAAATTGAACTTTGACAAAAATTGCCCTTACTAACAGTAATTAAGACCCATTATTTTTCATTTAGTTGCATGATTATATGTTGTAGTTAAATGTTGGAATAAAATTTTTATTGCGAAGATTTTTCAACAGGAAAAAAAAATTTTTTATTGCTTTACAATAAAGTAATTTTTTATTGCGTAAAAAATTTATTTAACCTTGTTTAAAATTTATTGAGTTTCAATAACAAAATTAAATCCAGTCTGAATTACTTGTAGTGTAAATTGTATATTATTTATTTTGAAATGGATTTTCTGTAAATGTGAAAAGTTTTGAACAGTATTTCAAATTTTCTTCATTTCATTTGTACCTTTTGTGATTTTTGCTAAATAACTTTTGCTTTGTCTTGCAAGTTATTTATTGTACTTTGGCCTATATCTTTGCATTGTCGTGCAGATTGGGTTTGATTAAATTCGGTTTAACTTTGCTCCGCCCTGCAAGTTAGATTATCGGATTTGTCTGTTATTTGTGTACAATTTCATTAATTGACTTGGCATTGTTTTGCTAGTTGGTTATTGAATTTACGGTGTTTGTCAGTTGTTGGTTGAATTGAGTAAATTCACTAAAAACAAAAAAAAGATGACCAAGGCTGATTTATTGTCAATAAGAAGCATTGGTGAAGCAAAGGCAGACAGGATATTGAACCTGAGGGAAGAAAATGGTGGTACGCTGACCTTGCATGACCTTCAGAAGTCAAAAGTTGTCAGCAATTCTGCGATAAAAAAACTTCAACACTCGGGTTTCATAATATTCGGTGAAAAGACTGTGTCAGCTGAAAGTAAGGTTTGCTCCAGTCAGGAACACCTATTAATTCAAGCTGGCACGGAAGATTTCCATGAGGTGGAGGAGAAGGACGATGAAGATTCGGATGACCAGTGTGCTTTCCCTGACAAAGAATCTTTGCATTTGTCGGGAACATCAACTGATCATCAGAAGTTACAGTCGCCAAAAGTAGAGTTGTCGGGCTCATCCTATCAGGTTTTTCCCAGTCAGGGAACTGCAGGACTTGAACCCGAGACTTCGGACTCTATTCCAATACTTACTGGAAAGCCAGGACTTGATGATATTTGGTCAGTTCTGATTGCAATCAAGGGTAACACATTGAAAACAGAGAAGTCTGTGAAGAAATTGGAATCTACCCAGGTTGAAACCAGCAATAAAGTGACAAAGTTGTTCCGCACTGTGGAAAAATTGAACCGTTCAGTTAATTCAACCCGTACGGCTCAACTTGAGCTTAAGTCCAAAGTAGATGGCTTGGATCAAAGAGTGACTGATGTCGAGGAGAAACATCAAAAACTTGACAGAGTGGAAAGTGACACCACAATGTTGAAGAGTGATGTGTCCGGCTTGACGTCTTCTCAGCAGGAAGTTATGTTCAACTGCTATAGGGATGTCTCGAACCTTAGTCAGCGGTTACAGTCCAAGATGCAAGAAACAAAGTCTAGGTTTTCAAGACTTGATTCTCGTTTGGATCGACAAGCTGAAGTGTATGACCAGCAGAAAACTGAGTTTTCTTCCTTGAAGTCCAGGGTGGCGCAACATCAAGTGATGTTAGACCGGGAACTGGAGTTAGTTAAAGAAACTCAGAGATCTCAAGATGAAGCAATAATTTCTCTTCAACGACTTGAAAATGCTGAGAGTCTACATCAACAGGAAGTCTCTTTGCCGCATCGGGATCTAGATGGTCTAGCTCAACAGGTGCAGGATGTCAAAGAGGAAGTGCAGAATCTAAAGCATGCTCCCAGTGACCACAACCATTCGATCAGTAAACATCGAACTGGTGTGGAGCAGGAAGTAGCTTTTCAAGCTGTACAAAAGGACTTGGAAACTTCCTTTACAGAGTTATCCAAGCTTGTGACGGAGAACGAAGCTGCATTACAGAAGCATGAGCAGATCTTAGTTCAGCAAAAGCAACAACTGGAAGGTGTGGCTGATGAGAATTGTCATTGAATTGACAGTGAAAAAGCTTTCGAGCGAAATGTCAATGTCCAAAGCAAGATATTTGAAGCGAAGCGTAAGCCTACATTTGAGAAAGTGAACCGCCAGCTCAGAACCATGCGAGATACATTTAATTTGGAATATGAGCTTCCGTCCAATTTACCAGGTCTTCAGTGGACAGGATTGGACTTGAGGCCAGTTTCAGAGTTTAATTACCCGGGGTCTTCAGAAGAACAAACTATTGCTAAGGTTCCACAGAAGCAGGTCAGGATGTCTCAGCCGTTGTATATTCCTGTTCCTAGCTATCTTAGGACAACTAGTAGATGTTCAACGCCAAGGATTGAGGATCAGGATGAGTGTATTCAGCGTGTATCAGCTGCTATTCGTGAAAAAAGCCCGAATGGGGTTTACAACAACAAGGCCCCTCGTGTCAGTGTGGTCAGTCAGGTGAATGACAATGCCCATGTCTCATCTGAAAGCTCTGAAGACGAGGTTCAGAAGAAAACCATGACACATAAGGACAAGTCAACAAGCAAGATTCACGTACCAAAGCTGTCCTTTGAAGGTGAACATTAGAATGGATACATTTCTCAATTTGAGCTAGTGGCTAAAACCTTAGCCTGGACCGAGTCTGAGAAGATCCATAACTTTGCCATGTCCCTGAAGAAAGGAGCAGCGGAGTATTATGGAATCCTGCCAAACCGTAAAGAATCGGACTTTGATTGGCTGAAGAAGAGATTCCAGGATCACTTTGGGAAGACGGAATCCCCCTGCCGCCTTGAGATGGGAACTTCTACAAACTGAACAGCGAGAAGATGAAAATCTTGAGAAGTACTTGGCCAGAATGCAAGGAATGATAGTCTCTCTATTCCCAGATGAGCAAAAACAGGAGGCATGCAGTCCATTTTTTGTGGATGCTTTTATGAAGGGATGCCGTGACAAAGCAGCAGTGCTTGCAGCCGCTGATAAACATCCCACCACCCTTGAGGATGCCTATAAACTGGTGCAGGATGCTATGCAACTACGTAAAGCTATCCTTGGGAAGAAGGCTTCTGTGAGGAATGTCAAATATGTTGAGTCTGACTCGTCAAGTCCCTCAACTGATTCTGACACCTCTACTACATCAGAGGAAGCTGTGGCCAAGACATTACAAGCCCGGGGCCATACATCTAGAAAAGATGGTCGCCACCACAAGAAGTTTCACAAAGTCATCTCAGGTCTACACAAAGTGTTGAAAGAAAATAAGAATAGACAGGATGTACTCAGATGCTATAACTGTGGTGAACCAGGACATTTTGCACAAAATTGTCCCAGGAGGCGATATGATGGCTACGACACGAAACAATGGTCATCAACCAGGAGCGATCAACCCAACTGGAGAGATCATCAGGGTTATGACCCAACATGGAACTTACCTGGTTATCAGGATAGCGGTCCCAGACGTGATAGGTACACACCACCGGGTACCCCTGAAAGGTTTCCTCCGTCCAGTCAAGGATATCAGAGGAATTCCCCGTTCAGGACAGTACCATCCATCACAAAATAGAGACTACAGAAGAAGTCCACAGCAGAGTGATGATTCAAACTGGAGGGCCAGCCCAAGAAGGGATAACCAGCGCTACCATAGTCCACCACCACCACCTAGGACAACACAGGGTTTTAAAGGTAGTTCTGACTCCACCATGCGACCAAGCTCCATGGGTGAGAAGTCCAACGTAACCTTTTCCGACTCTGTAAAGTCTTTAAACTAACAGGGAGGAGTAATTCACCCATTGCCCCGACCCCCAACAAGAATAATTGGGTGAATCACAAGACGTGTAATAGAGTTTGGTGTAGAAAAACACAAGAAAGTAACAAGGATAACCTTAGCGCTGTAGTAGATTGCATTGTTCAAGGTGTTAAAACCAAAGCACTACTAGATACCGGCGCTCAGATTTCCTTGATGAGTAGTAAACTATATGAACAAATTGAAAACAAACCTGATTTAAAGGGAATGCTTAAATTAGAGGGAATTATTCAAGATGTGAAAATTGATGCAAAACTGTTCGAGGGAGTAAAAGTCTCCTTCAGTGAGTCGCAATCATTCACATGGAAATTCTATGTAGCTAATATAGCTGAACCTTTAATTATTGGTTTAATTTTCTTTGTCATTTTAAAGCTGTTTTGAACTTGGATAAGGGTACTCTCATGTTGAATAGGTATTCACTGAGATTGAATCAATTCAAAACTAGCGAGGGGAATCAATACTCTTGTGTCCCAGTTATTGCCCATGAAAAATTGTACCTACCACCTAGCAGTGTTTTAAGAACTAGTGCTCGGTTAGCAAAAACTTAGTTATTTCACCATCTGGTGAAAACAAAGGTGCTTTGCTACCCAATACTATTGTTCAAGCTGCAGAAATGGTCCCAATCCAATTAGTCAATGACACAAATGTTCCAATCTTAATTCATGTTGGTCATGTGTTAGGATATGCGATGGAATGTGATGTTGTCCTGACTGAAAATTCCAAGATGATCAACGCCAGCTGTCTTGAAAAACATCCTAGCAATCTTGAGAAACCTTCTACCAGTCTTGATGAACTTCATACTAGTCTTCCAGATCATCTTGAAGGATTGTTTCAGCGTTCCAAGAAGTTCTTGAATGAAGAGGAAGCCGCGATCCTGAAATCACTACTACTGAAGTATCAAGATATATTTTCCAAGGGGAGTCATGATATAGGATGTTTCAAAGAAATTAAACATACAAAATAGACACTGGTACAGAACGACCAGTTAAACATCCTATGTGCTGAACACCAATGGGTTTTGAAGGTGAAGAAGAGGAGAACCTGAAGCAGATGTTGGATATCGGGGTAATCTCAGAGTCTTCCTCAGATGGGGCCTCTGCACCAGTTCTTGTGAGGAAGAGAGATGGCTCTGTCCGATACTGTGTGGATTACCGTTCTTTGAATGCCAAAACAGTCAAACACTTATTTCCATTACCATCCATATCACAGTGTTTGGATCAGTTATCTGGTAATAGATACTTTTCCACACTTGATATGGCGAGTGGTTATTGGCAAATAGAAATTGATGAAAAAGATCAACATAAAACAGCTTTCATTACCAAGTATGGACTATTTGAACACAAACGTTTGGGCTTTGTAATGCTCCCACCACATTCCAAAGAGTGATTCAATTTGTCCTGAGAGGGTTAACATGGACCAAAACATTGGCATACATTGACGATGTGATTGTCTTAGGCAAAGACTTCACAGATCATGTTGCTAACCTTGAGTTGACATTTCAAAGGTTTCGTCAGCACAATCTGAAACTTAAGCCCAAAAAGTGTAGTCTGTTTCATACTGAAACTACTTTTTTCGGACATGTGGTTAGTTTCGAGGGTGTTGCTGTGAATCCAGACAACATTACCAAAGTAAAGAAATGGCCAATTCCACAGTCCGTGAAAGATGTAGAGAAATTCCTAGGATCTGTGAATTACCATCGTGATCATATCCAGGATTATGCAGGTCTTACTTCCATACTTTATAAACTGATGGGAAGTAAAGCAACTTTTGAATGGCAAGAGAGTCATTAAGAAACATTTGACGCCGTCAAGGGGAAGTTGGTCGATGCGCCCATTTTGGCCTATCCGAATGCAACAGACGTTTTTATTCTGGATACGGACGCTTCAGGAACAGCAATAGGTGCTGTGCTTTCACAACTGCAAGATGGTGATGAAAAAGTGATTAGCTACGGAAGTTATGTTCTGACCCCAGAACAACGCAAATATTGTGTGACCAGAAGAGAGCTGCTACCTGTAGTCAGATTCACAAGACAGTTCCGTCACTATCTTTTAGGTCGTAAATTCTACCTGAGAACAGACCACAACAGCCTAACTTGGCTTCTTTGTTTTAAGTACATAGAGGGTCAACTAGCCAGATGGTTAGAAGAACTGAGTCAATTTGACATGACTGTCCAACATCGACCTGGAAACAGACATGGAAAAGCTGATGGATTATCCAGAATCCCAGATGAAACCAGTTTCTGCAACTGTTACCAAGCTGGTGTTGACCTGGTAGATTTACCTTGTCAAGGTTGTAAATTCTGTACCAGGGCCCATCAGCAATGGTCTAGATTTGAATCGGATGTCGATGATGTCACTCCTCTAGCCGTTAGAACAGCTTGTGTCTCACCAGATGAGCCAGATATCCAGTGGATTCTCTCTTATACAGAAGAAGAGCTGTCACAACTCCAGCGGAATGATCCTTGTTTGAAAAAACTGATTGTTTGGCTACAAACTGACATAACCCCTAGTCAAAGGGAGTTGTCTTTGCACAGCCCAACAGTTAAGTATTTCTACCTCAATAGAAGCCATTTAAGTTACCAAAACAATTTATTGTGGTACTCCTGGAAGGATGTTATTGGAGAGAAACAACTACTAGTGGTTCCAGAATGCCTAAAACAAGAAGTTTTATCCCTTAATCATGATATACCATTAACTGGACACATGGGTATCACAAAGACGTTTCTGCGTATCCGAAAGTCTTTTATTTGGTATAACATGTCAAGGGATGTTGAACTTTTTGTGAAATCCTGTCATGTGTGCAACAGGAGTAAAAAAGCCAAAACCAAAGCAAAAGCAGGACTTGGACAGTACCACGTAGGCTCTCCATTAGAATGTGTGCATGTGGATATTCTAGGTCCATTCACTCCAAGCACCAAGGGAAACCAATATGTCTTGATGATTGTGGATCAGTTCACTAAGTGGCTTGAATGTTTTCCATTACCACATCAGAATGCAGAAGAAACTGCCAGATGTATGGTTGATGTATTCATCTCAAGTTTAGGATGCCCAGTGGAGATTCACACTGACCAAGGGAAAAATTTTGATGCTAAACTGTTTGCAACTGTCTGTGATTTGCTCCAGATTACCAAAACCAGGACTACACCCTATAGACCATGCTCTAATGGTCAGGTAGAGCGTTATAATCGCACCTTACTACAGCTGATTCGGTGTCCTGGGATGAACACCTACAACAATTAGCAGGTGCTATTCACTCAACTGTCAACAGACATACTAGATTTACTCCTAATATGATGATGCTTGGCAAAGAAGTCATGTTGCCAGTAGACCTGATGTTTGGTTCTCTCAGTCAAGAAGAAACAACTTCTGCGGAATATTTTACGAAGCTACAACAAATTCTTCGTCAAGTCCATACCCTAGCAAGGGAGTCCTTGCAGTCCAGTCAAGAAAGACAGAAAAGGGACTATGACCTTAAATTGAAAGTGACTACGTATGAGATTAGTGATCTCGTGTATGTCCTTGATTCAGCTAGAAAAATTAGCATAAGTCCTAAATTACAGCCGGTATGGAAAGGCCCATACGTGATCTCCAAGGTTATTTCACCTATTCTTTTTGAAGTAGCTGACAAGAGGAAGTCATTTGTCCTACATCATGATAGATTAAAGCCATGTGAAGATCGTTCCATTCCTTTGTGGCTTTGCAGGAAACGAAGTAAAATTTTGAACGACCTTGACCAAGAGGATCCTGAAAATGAAGATGATTTCTGTTTGAAATGGCTATTCGACAATGAGCCAAATAATACAGATGCCAGTCTGCCAGAATACTGTCAGGAGAAAGTACAATCATTTTTAGATGATCCAGTTTCGCCAGAATCTACACTCGGGATTGAACAACAGCTTGATTCTGGAGATCAGCTACCTGAATTACAGCACAGTAGAAGTGGTCGTGAAAGGAGGAGGCCGCGTCATTTGCAGGACTATATTTAAGTAGTTAAGACTTAGATAAGGTGGTTTGTTGGAATTTCCTAGTCAAGTGCATGAGGGATCGGTGTTGGCATGACTAGTCAAGTCTACTAACTACTATACCCCTTGATCATTTTGGAAAACCACAGGACCTATCTTACTTTTTTCTTCATGCAGGTATCGAAATGACAGACAATCAAAAGAAATCAAAGGATAAAGCTCATCATCTCACACCACACAGAGGGATAGGACTGGCCAGAGTTCTACGCCCGAAACTTCAACAGCCACAAACAGATCGGGAGAGAGTTCTACATCTCACAGATATGGGCGTTCACCTCACAGATCTAGACCCATATCTGTTGTTGCCAGGATGGAATCTCCCAAATAGGACGTTGAATCAAAACGCAAAGTTAAATTTGACTTGCCGTCTAGTCCAAGACATGCAAGAAGGCACTCGGATTCAAGTTACTATTGAAGACGAGGGCCATCTTATTATTCACGTACATTCACGTGAACATTCACCCGCTATGTCTTCACCCTATTACTCGCGTACATCAAGAACACGGGTACATGAACAGTCATCTGCCACATCTTCAGCGCATGCATTGAATGAACAGGTGACTAAGATGCTTAAGGAAATATACAGCTTCGTGGATTACAACCGCATCAAAGATATAGTGAAAACAGCTTCCACCATGGAACCTTATAATCAAGGACTGTTAATGGAGATTATCAGTAGAAAGGTGATAGAGATGATGGCAGCAGCCTGTGGCTTCTCAAGTGCATCCTCTAGTTCAACTGAGGTTACTTCGAAAACATCACCCTCATCAATGCCTTTAGTCACTGCTCCTCGTGTGACAGTCGCAAAGAAAGCAGAAGCTGCCACAGCTACCACTACTTCTACTACTACTCAACCCAGAGAAGTGACCATTAAGGACGTTAACAATAACTCTAAGGCCATGAAGAGAGCGTCCTCTGAATCTCTGGAAGTAGTCGTTACCAAGAAGAAACCAAAGAGACAAATTTGTTTTATGACTGGATGTGGCCAACCTGCTTCTAGTCTCAAGAGGCATGTTGTAGGCAAGCACTTAACACTTGTCTTTGCAATGTGGAAGGAGATGTCAAGAGATGAGAGAATGTTCTCCTATAATCAGTCATTGATGTCTCTGGAAACGGCACTTGGTCTGACAACCCATGATGAACTTTTACAAATGGTTGTGGAAAAGCAGTGGTTTCCTGTGGGTAGCAGGTTTACAATTCCTGACGAAGATGTCACATTTGTAAAAGAATTCCATCAATGGTTAACCGGAAGACAGATGACAACTGAACCAACTATAGACCCACCCAATTGCATCGCTGTGCTGACGAATTGGAGGATCTTCTCCACCCTCTTAAACTGCATTGGGGAGGAAAAAGTGATACTACCTACACAAGGGGTTCAGTCCATTGAAGAAACTGCAGGAGCTACAGTGGCTCAGCCTGGTAAAGATGCTCAGCTCATTAAGACAGATCAGGTTGTTCAACCAGCCCAGGTTGCTCAACCAGAAACTGCAGGAACTACAGTTGCTCAGCCCATTGATGCTCAGCCTGGTAAAGATGCTCAGCTCATTAGGACCGATCAGGTTGTTCAACCAGTCCAGGTTGCTCAACCAGAAGTCAAAGGAACCAAGGATGTGCCAGCGGAAGAGCAGCCAATGGAGGTGGATCAGTGTAACCAGTGTGAATCTGGGGATTTAGCAGGTAGTCTTGCTCCCTCAGAGGAAGCTGTCTTACTGGATTCACCTTCTGAGGATGTGAGGAGTGTTAGCTCTTCAATACTAGAGAGTCCACCTAAATCCATGATTGTGAAAGATGTTGGTACCCCTTACGAAGAGGCAGAATGGGTGCGAAGAAGGACCAGTTTCCTGAAGGTGAACAGCAAGGACAGAGTGAGCTTCATCGACTCCCATATGCACTTGAACAAACTGAGGTGGATCAGCCATTGTCGCGATAATGATACTATCCTTGACAGAGGTCCAATGCTGGCCACTCCAGTGTATCTTGAGGCCGTTCTTGCAAACTTTTGTCATGAAGCGCCAAGTAAGGAACTGAGACAGATGTGGAAGAGAGATTCCAGAATTTACTACACGCACGGTTTGCACTCAAAACTCGCCCATACTGCAACAGACGAAGATTTCGAGAGGGTTAGGACAAGTATCATCAAGGATCCACGTTGTGTTGGCCTTGGTGAGATTGGGTTTGACTTCAGTGCTCACTTTGGAAAGTTTAAAGTTCAACAAACTCTACTTTGTAGAAAGTTCCTACAGATGTTTGTTAAGGAAGAGCTGTACTACAGCAAAGCCATTGTGATTCACTGCAGGGATAAGGGAAACAGCATGGATGCCTACAAAACCTGTCTCAAGGTCTTTGAGGAGGAGATACCTGCATTCCATAGAGAAGATATAAGCATTCATTTTCACTGTTTTAATGGGGGTTTGTCTACACTTCGCGACTGGTTGGCAAGATTTCCTAGAATAAGGATTGGAGTTACAGGTTTGCTTTTGCGAAAGGGCCGAAATCCAGAACTTGAAGCCGTCGTGGAGTACTTAGATCTAGAGCAGATCCTTTTAGAGACAGATTCCCCATACTTGACATCCCAGTTCATGGTAGCTGCGCTTACAATACCTCAAGGAAGTAGCTCGACGTGTAGCTCAACTGAAAGACACAACTATCGAGGCAGTGCTAACCACTACCAGAAAGAATGCTGCAGATCTCGACGGTCTAAAGGTCTGAGGGTATTGTACGTGTGAACAGAGTAAAATAGAGGGAGTATTAACATTGTTCTACATGGAGAAATGAACTGTTGCGAAATTCATAAACATTGTTCTACGTAATGGACTGTTATGGATATCTCACAATGTTATCCCCGTTACCGGACAGTTGGAGGGATTACAGCAACATTGTTCATCATATTGAACTGTTAAGTATCTTCTAAAACAGAGGAGTCACCACCATGGTTCTACAAGTTCCAGAACCGTTGTTCTATCACTCCATGAATGTTCACGTGCTCAGTCTCAAAAGGGAAATCAGATGAATTCTCCACATTGTTCTACAAGTTCCTGAACCGTTGAGGAGTCTCAAAAGAAACCGGACAGATTATAAACATTGTTCCACATGTCAAGAATTGTTGTAAGTTCTCTGGAAAGAAACCAGGATAGGCAACACTGTTCTATTTGTCAAGGACTGTTGCAAGTGCATTAAAAACCTTGGTCTGGACTGGCTACAACCCACCTTGGCAACCTTGGATGACTGGTGGACCAGTTCTCAACAAAACAGGGAGGAATGAAGTAAAGCCACCGGGTAGTTTCGAATGGAAGTCCGTTCGTCTGCCGTTTGTGTTTTAGCATCTCCCCACTGGGGTGGAGAACAGGAAATGAACTAAACCTATTCAGTTATCTGTGCACATTCAAAGGGAAAACACCTACAAGAAATCCAACAACATCACTGCAGATAACTACTGGTGAGTCTGTTATTTTACAATAATACACTGCTCAATAGGTGTCAGTGGGAAAACTGGCGAGAGTTTTAAAGTCATTTTGAGAACCTAGTAGGCACTGTTTAAATCCACTCACACAATTATATCTCCTGATTTAACCTAAACACTGCATTGCCAAATTTTTACTCAAATATGTAGCAATTGACAATTACATGATGCCTTGTTTGAGTTTTTCTTAATAATGTTTACAGTTCATCACATTCTTTTATCACTATAGGGGCAGTTTAATGTTTAGTTATAATATCTTCTTTTGTTTTAGTGCAAAGACATTTAGGCCCAAGTCCCACATGCATGACCTCGCTAGTACTTTGCAGATGATTAATGAAGACTGCACATGATTAGCAATCACTCACCAAACTTTGGCACGAAAGTGGGGTCATATGTATTGATACAAATATAATTCACACAAAACAGCAACCAACGAATAAGTAAATGGGAGTGCTTAAAAGACTCACCTGGTAATGTTAACATGAAATCCTCAGTCTAAATAAATACACCAAAAAATCGATATCTCACCAACAAATCCGGATTTGATTTAATGATCAAGAGTAAATGTACATTTAAACATGCTGCATTTGCTAACATTTATTGGTTGTACATTGTGTCACTTGGTGATGATAGTTTCACATTTTATTTTGGGAAAAATTTGTTCAAATTGTGGTCAACATCTCCAATTGAATAGGGGACGTAAAATAATGAAGGAAAGTACTGTTACTAATATATTTGCTAATTTAAATTGTCCAGTCAAAAGGTAAATGGAGATCAAAATAGTCCTGTCAAGCAAAGTGGAATAGTTTTTAATCAAAACAATATGTTTTGGATAACTTTTGTTATGGATCCCATAATTATTCCTACAATTGATCAATTGATGTGACAGTTTTGGACAATTCAAATGGGGATACACATGGGCACCCTATTCAGAAAGCGTGAACAAGTCAAGTTTAATTTAGGGGTTCCATAAATAAGTCAAGTGTCGAGAACAAGAAAACTTCCATTTCTGCTGGTAAAAGTGACAAAGAAACATTTATGTTGTTGGAAAATATATCACCTGGACTCGATGTAACTACACTTAAATCCATTGTCAGACATGGACACTGATACAGTCTCACTGCATTCAAAAATGGACACAGTCATATTTAGCAAATGATGCAAATTTGTCAATCAACACCAAGTGTTGATTAATTAACAGATGAGCTGGGGCTGTAACCATTGTAATTGCAACAGGTGGAATGCGCAATGTAACAATGAAGGTATTGAGCAAAGTTATTGTTTTACTTTATTGATGAATTATATGTGGAGTCATAAATAATTCCACTTTGAGTTAGTAATGTCAAGCCCGTTCTTATTTCTGTCAAACCATAAAGTTCATATATGAATACAGAATAAATGAGGTTAATTTGCTGGACACCAATTTAGATAAAGACAGGAAATTCACTGCACTGTTCACCAAACCTACTGACATACATTACACATCTGCTCACCTTCACAGTGTCCCACAAGGAATTTTTTTTAAGAATTAGAAGAAATGGAAATTGGATGATGCTTACTTCACACACAGAGCGACTCAATCAAAAATTATCTAAATAGATATAAAAACTTAAAGAACATTACAAAAGAGTATCAAGATTTTCCCAAGATGGCCTTGAAAAAAATTAAATACCACAGGTTATGGTTATCACTTTTGACCTGAGAAACCAAACAAAAGTAAGTTGATTTTAAAACATTAGAACATTATTGAAAACATAGAAGACCCCATTAAGATATTCCCTAAGAAAACCTTAATAGGGTTTTTAGGATTACCACATATTTAAGACATTCTCTCCTAAAACTCAATTAGGTATCATAAACTAATAAAAGATATTTTTAGGTAGCATAAATAAACTTATCAAGTCAATCTCCAAAACAAAGTCAGTACTATTTGCGAGAAACACGAGAAATGCAGCATAATATATCTCATTCATTGTAAAAAAATGTGGGAAACAATACATATGTGAAACAAGGAGACTATTTAGAAACAGGTATATGAACACGTGCCAAAACCGCCCAAAACATAATCAAATCGATATCTAATCACTTGTTCACTGATACACATCCACATGAATATATGGGCTTTTCTATTATATAATAGATGAGTAATAATAATAAAATATCATCATTTATATAGCACTTAACATACTAAGCACTTTATAGTCTAAAAATGTAATAAATACAATTTTACATAATCATTATTAATAGGCCTTTCTGAATAAGTATGTCTTCAGCTCTTATTTGAACACCAATATAGACTTTGAACTCAGAGCTTTGCTGGTACACTATTCGACAGATGAGGTGCCACTGCACTGAACAGATCCCTAAAAGTTTGCATCTTTTTCTTGGTACTTCTAGGAGGTAAAGTGAGTTTGATAGCAGTGATTGAGCTAATGTGTGTAACTGTAGTAAACCAGAGTTATAGCCTGGTGCAC
This sequence comes from Sabellastarte sp. h YS-2021, assembly GCA_964017235.1. Classification (NCBI taxonomy): domain Eukaryota; kingdom Metazoa; phylum Annelida; class Polychaeta; order Sabellida; family Sabellidae; genus Sabellastarte; species Sabellastarte sp. h YS-2021. Next base: position 4,730,094 of record OZ024930.1, on the reverse strand, counting down.
GTCCATGTATTGCCTTGAAACAGAAAAGGATGATCTTATATTCAATACGGTGTTGGATTGGAAGCCAATGTAGTGCTCTGAGTATCTCTGTGATCCGATCATACTTTCTCACTCAACAAACAAGACGTGTAGCGGCATTCTGAACAAACTGTAGTTTATGAAGAAGAGACATGGATATACCAAAGTATAAGGCATTGCCATAATCAAGTTTCGATGTGACAAGTTTTCTTGAAGCATTTTACCCGTTGTTCAGGGTTGTTGGGATTTGTTGGGAGATATACCTGGCTATCATAAGCAAACATAAGATTTTAATAGGTACTGGACAGTAAGCTGACTGTAGGGGTTCCTGTAAGTCATTTGCCTCCATAAAGTCCTTAATTTGACCACTGACAGCTCTTTCAGTTATTTTTGTATGTCAGTTCCAAACCAGGGTTCTTCAAATGTGGAGTTACTAAAGCTTTTTTGAAAACTGAAGGCACCTCACCCTTATGTTTCTTGTAATAACTGGAATCAATTTGTTTGAGAACTGCTTGAGAACAGAGGTGATGATTGGATCCAATCCACAAGACTTTGTTTGGGCGATTTGCAAGAGTTTTGTAACATTATCCTTTGAAAGACAAGTGGGGATTCACCAGAAGAAAAAAAAAGAAAGAAGATCATGACTAGAGAAATCACATGTGTCCTCAAAGTTGTCAATAATTTTTGTGAATTTTGTCTCAAAGAATTTCACAAACCCATTTGTAAGTTCTCATGTTGATTCATGGGGTGGTAATGGCATTTCAGTAGGTTTGTTCAATAGCAAGTGTGATATGGAAAATTACCCCAAACTAAATATATTGAGGAGCTCTGTAAATGGCTCTGAATGGTAATTTTTTGCATTATCTAAATAGAAATTAAAGTCACCAACAACCAGAAGCTTTCCATTAGATGGGATAATTATCTCTAGGTACTTTGAAAATTCTTCAAGGAACATACTGACTGGGGCATTTTGAATACAAGGTGGTCTAGGACTGCAAGATTGATGACTTTGTCAAGAGAGACTTTATCTTGACATTCAGTCATTCAAAGGATGTAAAGTTTGATACTGAAGAAAGTTCTGGATTCGATGAAGTTTTGCACAACGCTGCTATAAGTTTTAGTACGTACCACAGAGAACGCGTCCCCTTTCAAAACTGTTGTAAAAAATAACATCTCACGGCGAATATACAGTACATTTTTATTTTATTACCCAGTATTTTAGGTTTATTTTATTATCTACCTGACTTTTATTTGACTTTTTTCTCCTATAACTCTTATTGTGATTTTACAATATTTTGGGTATTATCGCCCACCTAGCCGGGAATTACCGGTAACTGTTTTCAATCTGATCATGCCCATTGTCTATTCTTGCTAATTGTATGTAATTTTAATTTGGTTCATTACTCCCATAGATGTTTTTTTATTGCATTGTAGCTTTTTTTGTCAGTTTCTCTTGTATTTCAGTATAACAATACTCTTTGGTTTGTGGTTGGTTTTGAGTTCATAAGGTTGGCTTTAGTGTGGGTTGCTAGGCTGCCTGTGAGTTGCCCACGGGACGAAGTTTCAAGGGTAAGTCCTGAAGGCCATAAAGGTTAGGCCACCCACAGGTGATTTTGATCCTAGGGCATTGCTGTTTACCCAACCCAACCAAGATGAATGCCATGTGCATTTTTCTCTTCTGCACTATGTTGATTGCTGCCACTCATCTCAAGAGTGTCTCACAAAATTTCACTGGAAGCGGATTCCTCATTCGATCCATGTTGAGGATTGCTAAAAATCACTCTTACAGCTCCTCCTGCCACGTTTTCCCCCTACCATAAAACAGACTGGGGTTATGCTATTGATTCTTATGTGTGGTGATGTTGCCCTGAACTTGGACCGGTTATGCTTGGCTCAGTAAATGCAAGATCAATCCGGAATAAGGGCCCTCTCCTCTCTGATACAATAGCATCTCGCGCCTTTGATTTCCTCTGTCTCACAGAAACACATATTAGTATCACTGATTCAGATAGTTTCCTTCATTCCCTCATCCCTAATGGGTTCTCATTGATACATAGGCCACGTACAACAGGTATTGGTTTCTTCAATCGTGAATCATACAAATATCACAAGGTGGATACTCCAAATTATAGTTCTTTTGAAAATATTGTCATATCAATTCATTTTTGTGCCGAACTTTGCTCCTAGCTTCTATCTATCATCCTCCTGGGCCATGTTCTTCCATTTTTTAGATGAATTTATGTCCTTTGTCTGTTTTCTGTCTTCTGTTGATTGTAATTACTTCATCTGCGGTGATTTCAATATACACGTTGATGTACCTTCTACTGATAGTTACAAATTGGAATCCCTTTTAGAATCATGTAATCTAACACAGTCAGTTAACAATACCACTCACTTGCACGGTCATATCCTTGATCTCATTCTTCCCCCAGTGATCAAGATATGCATGTACATGTTGACATCTGTGAATTCATATCTGATCATGCAGTCATTAAATGTGCTATTGACTTTCCTTCCTCTCTTGCTAACTTTCAAACAAAAATTTCCTATAGGAGGTACCATTGTACAAATATGTCCAACTTTAGGTCCGACCTTAAAGAGATGCCTTTTGTGAAATGTCCAGCAAATTCTGTCTCGAAGCTCTATGATCAGTATGTACATGACTTGAGTCATATCCTTGACAGGAATGCTCCTCTTGTGTCCAGTTTGAAGACCAAACAGCGTGCTGACTGGCTGTCCGAGAGCTATGGCCTTGCAAAGTCACTCAGACATCAATTTGAATGTGCTTAAAGTCAATACAACAGGAGTCGTCTTCGGCGTCAAATCGCCTGGTGTAATCGTCTTGCCAACAGGGACAAGACTGTCTATTACAGGAAACTTATCTCTGACAACAGCCATGATTCCAAGAAACTATGGCGGGAGTTACACAAGTCCTACATAGATCCCACGGCACTACTTTGCCCACTTGTGAATCCTCAAAGTCATTAGCTGATTGTTTTGCTACATTTTTCTCAAATAAAATCATGAAAATTCATGTGAGTTTCTCCTCATCTGAGTCCTGTAACATGGTACATCCCCCTTTGACCCTCCTAAATTAACAGTCTTTACTCGAGTCACAGAAGATGAAATCGGTAAAATAATCAGCAAATCACCCACCAAATCATGCCTGCTGGCCCCATTGCCAACATTCCTTATTAAAGAATGCATTGACATCCTTCTACCATCTACTACCAAATTGGTTAATTGTTTGCTCCGGGAGGGACTGGTTCCAGTTGGGTCCAAAAAAGCTGTAGTCACTCCACTTATAAAGAAGGCCTCTCTTCCTGTTGAGGATTTGAAAAACTACCGCCCAGTATCTGGACTTAGCTTCATTTCTAAACTGGTGGAATGTGTAGTTGCTAAACAGCTGGTTGATCATATTCATCGACAGGCTTTGGATAACTCATACCAGTCAGCGTATAAGTCAGGTCACTCAACGAAGACGGCTCTGCTTTCCATCAAAAATTATATTCATTTGTCACTATCTCGGGGTGAAGCGACTGCCTTGGTACTTCTGGATCTCTCGGCCGCCTTGGATACTATTGATCATTCCACTCTCCGCAGCTGTCTTCTGGATTGGTTTGGTGTTGGTGGCTCTGCAATCAAATGGTTCTCTTGTTATTTGACAGAACACTTTCAGTCTGTTAAGATTGGTTCTACTTTGTCTGATTTACAAAAACTGCTGTTCGGTGTGCCTCATGGTTCTGTTTTGGGTCCTCTGCTATTCTCTCTTTACACGTCTCCCCTTAGTACACTGTTTGGTAAACACAAAGGCATAAACTTTCATTTCTATGCTGATGATTTACAACATCTGTCACACATGAATGCCTCAGCTGCTTTTGATAAGTTGAACAGATGCCTTCAAGATGTTAGGGAATGGATGTCAGCTAGCAAACTTAAACTTAATCCTGATAAAACTGAGTTCATACTTTTCAGTTCCAAGAAACAGAGAAAAAGGTTAAATGTATGTTTCCCAATCGACGTCTTGGGCAACCCCTTTCACCCCACCGAGTCTGTCAGGAACCTGGGTGTGTGGTTTGACTCTGATTTTTCTTTCTCTAAACACAAATTCAAGTAAATATACTCAGATAACTCCAGTACTCAGGAAACTCAATTGGCTCCCTGTTCAGTTTCGCTCAGAGTTCAAACTGGCTACCCTGGTGTACAAGTTTATTCATACGGGTTTCCCTAAATATTTTGCTCCATATCTATCCACATACCACACTACTTACAATACTAGACGTAGTCAGAGTGTTGCCAATTTCCTTAATGTACCAAAATTTCAACCTACAATTTACAAGTCCACTAAGCAGTTTGGCTTCAGTTTTGCCTTTGATGCTCCCACTGTTTGGAATTCACTTTCTGAAGACATTCGTGCATCACCCACTATTGCCACTTTTAGAAAGAAGCTCAAAACCTATCTCTACGCAAAGGCATATCCTCCTTAGCTCATTTTCTCTTATGGCTTCTCTGTGGTGCTGACCTATTTCTGTCCCTGGACTTTGAATTTGCATATTGCTATTGTCTTATTGCGCCTTAAAGTCTACTACTCAGTGGAGATTAAGCTCTATAAAAGTCAAATTAGAATTAGAAATACTCCACCACCTTTCATGTTTGAATAATCAACATGTAACAATTTATATCTATCAGCCTTAAAGTCACCAACCATTGGTTCATTATTTTCACTGAGCCAAGTCTCTGTTATAGCACAAATGTCAATATAATCTCCTAGAATATAACCCTTTATTGATTCAACTTTATTGCACACAGACCTAGCATTAAGTAGGCAAAACGATATAAAAGACTGATTATCTTGTGTTTTCTATGTTGGAACCTTAACTTAATTTTGTAGATTAGGATAGGGTTCTTTTCTTGTTTTAATTATATGTTCACTTATATTTGGTTTTGTTATATTATTACTCCCGACCTTAACAGTTTGTGTTCAATTACAGCAGAAGTGAAACACTCCCTCTCTTAATAAAAACATCCGGTATTGCACGTGTTATTCTTTTTAGTGCAATAGCCCCATAATATATCATGGTGGCAGCAAGGTAGTTGTATGAGACATGCTTAAAATAAACTCTGTATGAATTACTACTTAAATATCCGGGAATGCCAGTTTCTCAACAGCAGTAACTGTTAAAACTCCACTCCGATGACTAACCACGGACTCTCGTGATACTGTATACTGACTCTTCTACATTGCACACTCAGCTAAACAGTTTAAACAGCACTGTATCTTCTCCTGTCTGGCTTGTAACTGCACACTACTGTTGTTTATGAGATTATCCACTGCACTGAAGTAGCCTGTACAAGTCTCAATTTCTTCATCACTCAGTAGAAAAATGGCTTCCTCACTACCTAACCCTTCTATTGACTGGGATTCTCCAAATCTTCCAGAGGCATGGAAAAAATTTAAACAGCTAGTAGATCTCATGTTTAATGGCCCACTCAAGTCAAAAACTGAAGATGTTAAAGTGAACTATTTTCTCATTTGGATTGGGGAAAAAGGGCGTGACATTTGCAATACATTCACTGACATCACAGATCTGAACAGGAACAAACTCAAAACTTACTATGACAATTTTGAACAATATGTACAGCCAAAAACTAACATTGTGTTCTCCCGGTACAAATTCCATAACCGCATCCAAGGAATTGCTGAAACCTTTGACAGCTTTGTTACTGATCTTAAACTACTCGTACAAGAGTGCAACTATCAAGAACCTGATGAAATGGTCAGAGATAAGATAGTTTTCAGCATCAATTCTCCAGCCATTAGATAGAAACTTATCATTGAAGGTTCTGACCTAACCCTGGACCGTGCCATTGAGATTGCCCACTGTCATGAACTTTCCAAGTCGCAAATGCGTACCATGTCCGCTTTCGAGCATGAAAACCCTCCTACTTCTCAAGTTCATAGTGTAAAATTTACAAGGACTGTTACTTCTGTGGCCATGATCACAACAAGGGTGAATGTCCAGCATATGGATCAACATGCAAGAAATGTAAAGGAAAAAATCACTGGGCAAAACAATGCGAAGTCGTGCTGAAACATCAGCAATCAAGAAAAAACCACCAACGAAAGCGATCCAGAAGTCCATGGCGTAGACGAGACATCAAAAACAAACCTGTACATAAAGTAGCTGACGATGACACAGAACTTGCCATATTCACAGTTGGGCAAGAAAAAACAACTCAGCTTAAAGTCAAACTCAACTTGAAAAACTCTAAAAAACATCTGGTTGCTCAGGTTGATACTGGGGCAGGCACCAATGTTCTTCCAAGCCGCTGTTTCAAACAGATATACCCACAGTACATCTTAGCCAATGGAAAACCTGATACCAGTTCTGCTGTGTTATACCCACAACCACTTTCTAAGTTAACAGCATATGATGGGAAAGAAATAACACACTACGGGACAACTGAAATTATATGCTCTGTTAATGGCACAGATTATACACCACTGCAGTTCTATGTGTGTGAATCTGATGGTCCAATCATCCTTGGATTAGAGGACAGTTGCAGACTGGAGCTCATCAATATCAATAAATCGGCAACTGAAGTCACAGTGTGTGTTGTCAACAAATCTCAAGGGCCAATAAAGAACAAAACAGACTTAATTGCCAAATACCCCAAAGCTTTTGAAAGCCTTGGCAAATTTCCAAATAAAGCAACCCTCTACTTGAAAGAAGATCACACACCTGTGGTACAAAGCCCAAGACGCTGTCCAATTATCCTAAAAGGTGAAATCCAAACCTTTCTGGATGACATGGAAAAGCAAGGCATAATCAGCAGTCCCACAAGTCCCACAAGGTGTCCCTACTGCATGGCTGTCAAATCTAGTTTATGCCAGAAAACCAAACAACAAACTCTGTATCTGCCTCGACCCAAGAGATCTCAATGCTAATCTTCAACGCACTTACCACAGAGCTCCCACTGTTGAAGAAATCACCCACAAACTATCTGGAGCCACTGTCTTCTCCAAACTTGATGCAAAGAATGGCTACTGGAGCATTGTCTTGGATGAACCATCCAGCATGCTCACACACCAGCATCAAATCAAAGGTACAAGTTCAACAGATTGCCCTTTGGCATCAATGTGAGCCAAGATCTTTTCCAAGAAAGCATGGATCACATTACCTCTGGTCTCCACGGTGTCATTAGTATAGCTGATGATATATGCATTTTTGGTGAAAATGAAAATGATCATGATGTTAACATGCATAAATTCATGGAAAAAGCAGAGGAAAATGGGTTAGTCTTGAACCCAGAAAAGTGTTTTGTGAAAGTGCCACAAATAAACTTCTTCGGCATGACATACAGTAAAGATGGTGTTAGTCCTGACGAAAGTCGCATACAAGAAATCAAAGCCTTACCTACTCCAACCACAAGGCAGGAACTACAGTCTTTCTTGGGGATGATTCAATACTTGGCACATTTCATTCCAAAACTTTCTGACCAGACAGATGCCCTGCGAAATCTGCTTAAAAAGGATGCAGAGTTTAAATGGAATGCATCCCACACAGAGGCATTTCAAGCACTGAAGGACAGCATCACCGAGTCGGTGATGCTCAATTACTTTAACCCGACACTGGACACAAAAATTCAAGTTGATGCAAGCCGCAAAGCCCTTGGTGCAGCATTGATTCAAATCGACCCAAAGCAACCAAACACAGAACGCATAATTTCCTTTGCATTCAAAAGCCTCACTGAGACAGAAACACACTATGCAAACATAGAAAGAGAATTCTTGGCTGTAGTGTTTGGGGCTGAAAAGTTCCATTTATACATCTTTGGGTCCAAGGAAATCATTGTCGAATCTGACCATAAGCCACTTGAGGCTATTCACCTTAAAAGCATTGCACAAGCTCCTCCACGACTACAACGTATGATGCTCAGACTTCAGCCATATAATATCTGTATCAAATACCGCAAAGGGTCAGAACTACAGCTTGCTGACTTTCTGTCCCGCCATTCTTCACAAAAGTGCGACAAGGAAATAGCACTAGATCATACCATACACTCCATACAATGGAGCAAGCAGAAGCTTACACAACTGAAACAGGAAACAAGTGCAGACTCTACTCTCAGTGCACTACGTCACATGGTTACTTCTGGGTGGCCCAACTAATGTTCCCTGTTACCCACTTCTCTGAAACCCTTCTGGTCAGTTAAAGACTTTATAAGTATAGATGATGGAATCCTACTCAAAGGCAACAGGATCATAATACCACCAAAACTGCAAGGAGATGTGTTGAATCAGTTGCACAACCACTCACACCAAGGTATATCCAAAACAAAATTCCTAGCAAGAAAGTGTGTTTACTGGCCCAACATTGACAAAGATATTGAAAATCTGGTTGGACATTGTACAATTTGCAACACCTATGTCAACAGTCTCCCACCAGAGCCAATACATGAAAGAGATCTGCCAAGTTCACCTTGGGAAATGCTTGGAACTGATCTATTTGATTACAATGGCCAGAAATACCTTATAGTCGGTGACTACTACAGCAAATTTCCTATCTTGAGGAGATTGAATGGTGAAAGTACAAAGGTCATAGTACAACATTTGAAGCAAATCTTCTCAGAACATGGTATATCTTGCATACTCTACTCTGATAACGGTCCATGTTACAGCAGTGAGGAATTCCATCAATTCTCTCTGGGATATGGGTTCCAACACGTCACCTCAAGTCCTCACTTTCCTCAGAGTAATGGATTTGCTGAATCACTTGTCCGCACTGCTAAGGCTACCTTGAAGAAGTGCACCCTGGGAAAGTGTGACCCAGATCTAGCTTTCCTATTACTTCGTTTTACCCCAGTGTCCAATTATCTACCATCACCTACAGAACTGTTGTATAACAGACCTGTTAGATCTGTACTACCATCTGCTACAAAGTACAGACCAGAATTAGAAAGTACAAAGTCTGTGCTTGCTCAGACGCAAGCAAACATGAAAGCCTATTATGACCATGGCACCAAGGAATTAGCACCACTTAAACCTGGTGACACTGTCATGGTACAATCACATGATCTGGATTGGTCCCCTGACACTATTGTCTCAGCAACAGAAGAACCACACTCATACATAGTACAAACCACAGAAGGCACTCACTACAGAAGAAACAGAAGGTTTATCCGCAAAATGCCAAACAAAAGTGTGTGTAGAGACAAAGGTGACACTACTGATTGTAACATCGAACCACAAAGACAAACTGAAATACCTGATAATTGTCATAGCAGAAAAAGTCACAAAAGTGTTAAAATTGCAGACAGCAGTCAACCTGGATTGAGTGAACCCAGAAGATCACCACGTGAGACCAGACCAACCAAAAGACTCATTAATGAATGCTAATTAACAATTATGATATGAACAATTTAATGCATGCACATGTATTCAAGGGAGAGTCTAAAATAGTAAATGATATTGGAACAAAAAGACTGAACAATTGCATGATCTGAATGGGAAAGGCTGAGATTGTATTATGTGTATATTGGTGTGTGTTTAAAAAGTACTGTATAAGCAATCTTGTAATCAAATTGTATGATGTTAGCATTAATCTGTATTACTATCAATGTCAGAAGTTTAGCAATAATGTGAAGAAATGTTCAAAAAATTCTGTAAAATGTAACTTCATAATGGATCAGAATTGCACATACTAAACTGAATCAAACTAGACAGCTTAAATTGTTATAATGGGAAATCAAAGTAATATTGTCTAAGTAAAACCAAAGTATAGAATTTGAGCTTTAAAAAAAGGGGGATGTTATATTATTACTCCCGACCTTAACAGTTTGTGTTCAATTACAGCAGAAGTGAAACACTCCCTCTCTTAATAAAAACATCCGGTATTGCATGTGTTATTCTTTTTGGTGCAATAGCCCCATAATATATCAGGTTTTATTTTATAGTAGTTATTTTTCCCTCCCCTACAATATCTAGGTAGTGGAAGCACTTTCTTTTAATTCAAGTAATCATGTGAGGAATATCCCATTGTAACCCAAAATTCTGTACTGATTGGTTTAATTTTATGCTAGATTACAAAATAGATTGTCACTTGATTTGTTGGTACATTTATCAAGTCATCCACAAAAAAGGTTTTCACTTGATTATCTGATGCATGAATACATAGAACAGCCAGAGCAAAACCTCTTTATATTTTCTAAAAGTTACAGCTTTAAAATGTTAAAAATATCCAATTGTTGGTAATATAAACTCAAATCAGTAACGGTCATGAGTGTGTATTTAGGTGCTTTCGGAAAGGAACAACATAGTATAAATTGGCAACGTCTGCACAATGCATGCTTTTATATTACACAGGAAAACACGAGAATTCTTCAAAGAATATTAAGGATTAAGGCTAAAGCTTAAAGATACAACACAAAAGCTGGAAATACTGACCTTTATCAGTATTGTGGTGAAATCCGGTGTTTCGGCGCCGATGTTTAGTATTCACTGCTTCCCAACAATTAGGTCAGGGGTCAAGGACACAGAAGTAAGTTTGTCTGGCGTTTTTAAATATAGCGTCAGTCTTACTCTAACGGTCGACGCACATGGTCAAGTGACAAAATGGTTATAATTGTTAGCCTTTGCTGCTAATCATCTGTCAGCATAGGTGTATTTAAATATATAAATACAGTATTGTAAATAGAATTAGTTGTCAGGTTTGCTGTGTAGAAAGACAACCAAGAAACAGCGGACACACTTCTTGGTGAGTTCATACTTTATTGGTACCAGAAGTGTGTGAAAAACTCACATTTCTGTTACTTGGTGCCACTAATTACATTTATATTCAATTCTGTTGTATGTTGAGAGTTTGTACACTGTTTTTCTGGCTAATTTGAGTAGAAATTCATGGCAATTTCGGACGTGTAATTAACGCAAAATCGCCGATTTTTGAACGTGAATTTGCCGATTTTTAAGCAGTAAATTCACTTGTATTTGCTTCCAAATTACTGTAAATGAAACATTAGTCAGTTATTGACCACATATTTGTCATTTTAACTGATTTTTGAAGCAAATTAGTGCTGTATACAGTGTATTAGGCTTTGACGAATGGAATTTGGTTGTGTACTGTTGGTCCACTGTTGTCAGAATTAGTTGTGTAATGTTTGATCTAAAATGCCCTGTTATAATTCTCCACTAAAATATATTAGTGCATTGTGTATTCCATATATATCTATCTGGAGAATCCAGGTTATGAGTCAGAGTTATTAGGAAGGGGTTCCCCAGCATGGTATATGAGAGTGTTACTGCATATATAGATTGAATAAAAGTTGTTTTAGTTAAATCTGTGTAGTTCTTGAATTAGAAGAGATAATCTTACATTGGCGACGAGGATAAAGGTCTGTAGATTTAATTGACTCTATCTAATTTAGTGCCGGACAGGATTCTTGTAGTTTTAAACTTTAAAATAAAAAGAGGCAGCAACAGCAAAACAAAGAAAAAAATGTCAGAGGAAGAAGCAAATGTGCCAAGTAGTAGCCATGCAGCAAGTACTAGCCATGCTGGAGGCGGAGGTGTTGCAGGTGGTTTAGGGGGATCACAAGTAGTAACAGATGTTGGTGGACTTCCTTGCTTTAACCCCAAGGACGATCCAACAAGTCTGGGCTCACGTTGGAAAAGATAGAAGCGTGCATTTCAACTGTATCTGACATCCAAAGGTGTAACTGCTGATGGCCAGAAGTTGGCATTATTGTTACACACGGCTGGGATAGACTTCCAGGATGTATATTACACTCTTGTTAGTGAAGCAGAGGAGAAAACATTCCAGCAGAGCATTCAAATTTTGGATGATTATTTGGCTCCGAAGGCCAATGTTAGTTTGGAAAGGCATGTGTCCAACAGATGGAACATGGACTATCAGAGACAGTGGACCAAATTGTGTGCCGTTTAAGGTAAAAAGCGACTTCATGTGACTTCAGTGATGTAGATGAGGCCATATGGGATCAATTGATTGATTGGTGTCGGAATTGCCACCTGCAGCGAAAATTTCTTGAGAAAACAGGAACAGTGTCATTGACAGATTGGAAGCACTGGACATGCAAGTCTGATCTATGGAAAAGGGAGCAGATGTTAATGCACTGCAAGGGCCTAAACCGATTCATACAGCGAGAGTACAGAATCAAGGGAGATCACGCAAATCTAATAATGCCACCCCTAGCCGCACAACCATGGGTGATGGGAAGAGGTGTTATCGTTGTGACGGGATAGGACACTTTGCTAAAGATAAGGTGTGTCCAGCACAAAATAGCACATGTAGAGAGTGTTCCAAAGTGGGACATTTTGCAAAATGTTGCAAGACAAAACACAGCTCCAACCAGGCTAGCACTGCTGCAAAGAAGGTTTATCAGATACAGGATGTCAATGGCCAGGATGACAGGAGAAATCCCTGCTTCTTTTCAGTGGACGATGCATGTAATAAACAAAACAGTGCACTAGTAGACTTGGTAATAGGGGGAGTTGAAGTCAAGTCAGTTCTCATTGATTCAGGTGCATCGTGTAATATGATGGATAAGTGTACTTGGGAGGCCTTGAAAGAAAAAGGGATCCAATGCAGCTCTAAGAGGTGGGAAAATAGCTATTTGCAAATGGACAAACTAAAGCAATAGAAGTTATTGGAAAATTTTAAGCTGAATTAACCTGTGTAAAAAGTGGAAAGGCTTGCACAGGAGAATTTACAGTTATCAATGGAAACAGCCGAGTATTACTGGATAAGGAAACCGCTGAGAAGATGGGAGTGTTAAGAGTTGGCCCAATTACAGGACATCATGTGTGTTCAGTAACAACTAAAGGATCTAATGGAGACATTATCGGGCAATATCCAGAAGTTTTTCAAGGAGTGGGGAAACTGAAAAATTATCAGGAGTCAATTCACAATGATGACAGTGTCAAACCTTTTGCACAACCAGTACAGTGGTTGCCATTTGGACTACGGGAAAAGGTTGACAGTAAGTTGGATGAGCTCCTGAGAGAGGATATTATTGAGGAGGTGATATCAGTGCCTACGAAATGGGTGTCACCAGTTGTAGCTGTGCCAAAATCCAATCAGGACATTAGACTTTGTGTTGACACGAGAAAAGCTAACATGGCAATCATACGAGAAAGACACTATGTTCCTACGATTGAAGAAGTCTTAAGTGATTTGCAGGGATCTACAATTTTCAACAAGTGTGACCTCAAGTGGGGATTTCATCAAATAGAATTGGATGAAAAATCAAGGGATATCACAACATTCATCACACATAGAGGCCTTTACCGGTATAAAAGATTCTTATTTGGAATTACCTCAGCACCAGAGAAGTACCAGAAGATTATAAAAGATGTGCTTCAAGGGTGCTCTGGTGTTGCTAACATAGCAGATGACCTAATCATACATGGAAAGGGATTAGAGGAGCATGACAGGCATTTGTTTAGTGTTTTGAAGAGATTGAAGGAATGTGGTCTCACCTTGAATGCTGATAAGTGCCAATTCCGGCTCCCAAAACTCACTTTTTACGGACATGATTTGAGTCGGTCTTGAGTTTCACCCAGTGAGGAAAAAGTGACGGCTATTAGAGATGCAAACGCACCACAGAACTCATCTGAGATAAGGTCATTCCTTGGCTTGGTGCAATATTCAGCAAAGCTTCTTCCAGATTTTGCAACAGTCAGTGAACCACTGTGACAACTGACCAGGAAAAATGTGAAGTTTGTATGGGGTCATCAACAGGTTGAAGCTTTTGAAAAGGTCAAAGAACTAATAGCCAGAGCAGAGACACTGGCGTATTCAAAAATAAGTGCAAAACAAGGATAGTAGGTGATGCAGGACCAACAGGACTGGGTGCTGTACTTCTGCAACAATAGCATGGCATGTGGAGGGTTGTTTCATATGCATCCAGAAACTTAACAGACGTAGAGAGACGTTATTCTCAAACAGAGAAGGAAGCCCTAGCTCTAGTATGGGCATGTGAGAGGTTTGATCTGTATGTGTTTGGCCATGAGTTCGAGTTAGAGACTGACCACAAACCACTACAACACATTTATGGTGGCAAGCAAAAAGTAGCAGCCAGGATTGAGATATGGGTATTGAGGTTGCAAGGATACCAATACAATGTAGTTTATAGACCTGGGAAGGCGAATATTGCCGATTGTCTATCGCATTTGAATCAGAAGTCTCCAAACGATTTAGCAGGGGAAAAGAAGATTCTGTGCATCTGATTGCACAGGAACATACTCCAGTAGCACTGAGTCCACAGGAAATTGAAGTAGAATCAGAAAAGGACCCCGAATTAAAGACAGTACGTTCAGTCAGGAGACTGGAGTGAATGCAAGATGTCACATTTCCTTTGTATAAAAAACGAGTTGTGCTGTGTTGGTAAGTTGATATTAAGACTATCTAGAATTATCATACCAAAGAGTCTTCGACCAGAAGTTCATGCATTGGCCCATGAAGGACATCAAGGGATCGTCAAAACAAAGAATCGTTTGAGGTCAAAGGTATGGTGGCCGAAAATGGACAGTGATGCGGAAAAGTTATGCAGGTTGTGTCATTCATGTCAGATGGTAGCAGGGTATCAATCACCTGAACCAATGCAGAGGGTAGAACCACCTTCAGGCCCATGGCAAGATCTAGCTGTCGACTTCCTTGGTCCATTCCCTGGGGGAGAAAGCATACTGGTAGTAGTAGATTACTACAGTAGATTTTTTGAAGTAGTAGTGATGAAATCAACGAAAAGCCATGATGTCATAAGAGCTTTGAACCCTATATTTGCGAGGTATGGCTATCCATTTTCATTGAAATCGGACAATGGTGCACAGTTTGGAGGAGTTTGAAACATATCTCAGGGAGAATGGAATTCAACATGTGACCTCACCACCCCTATGGCCCCAGGCAAATGGAGAGGTGGAGGGTCAGAATAAATCAATTCTGAAAGCATTAAAAGTTGCACATGCAGAAGGGAAAAGATGGCAGGATGAACTCCGCAAATTCCTTGCTGGCTCATCGGTCAACACCACATACAAGCACAGGAGCTACTCCAGCTTATCTCATGTTTGGCAGGGAATTAAAAACTAAAGATTCCAGAGTTAAGGAGACAAAAATCACAGCTTGATGAGGCAATAAGAGACCTAGATTGGAAGAATAAACTTGTGGGGAAAGCAAAGGTTGATGATCACCGAAGAGCGAAACCACAGTTGAAGTAGGTGGTCAAGTTTTGTTAAGAAACACAAAGGAGCAAGGGAAATTAGCGTCAAAGTATGAGTCATCTCCGTACACTGTTACCGGAAAAGAAGGGACAGAATTGACACAAAAGTCACAGACCGGAGACAAGTACGGGCGCAATTCCTTGTTTGTGAGGCCATACTATGAAAGGGATATGGTGGATGTAACTGAACAACAAGGTTTAGACCGGGATCAAACAGGAACTGAAGAACAAGGTTTAAACCGGGAACCAACAGGAAAACCACCAACAAGTAGTACCTCGGTTATTCCAGGGTCATCATCTGTATCTACACAAGTGAAAACTAGGCCATGCAGGGTTACAAAAAGACCTGCCAAGCTCAGTGACTTTGTGATTAAGATAAAGTAATTGTGCCAATGAGCACCCTGTGGTGAGCCAAGCACCCACAGATAAAGGCTGTGAAAGCCTCAATAACTACTTAACAATGTAAAATAAAAGAGACAAAAACTGACAAATAAATTAGTTATGTATCATTTGATAAAAGGGAGTCTTATGCATGTAAAATGTGTTCAAATGGCCCCTGAATGAAGATAATACAATTAGACATTTAGGGAGATACACTGCATGTTAGTCCAGTTAATAGACTTTGAAGACTGTGTTTATTTTAAATATGGGTTTCACAACATAAGATTTGGGTTAATTTTGTGTAGCAGTGTCTTTTTTATAAGCCAGAATAATAGTTTCACTTATGTGGAGATAATTTTAATATAGGGTAAAAAGGTGTATTTGATAATAAGGTAGTTTGTATTGGCAAATTCAAAATTGAAGAGGAAAAGGGAATGTAATGTTTGATCTAATATGCCATGTTATAATTCTCCATAGAAATATAATGGTGCATTGTGTATTAGGAAGGGGTTCCCCAGCATGGTATATCAGAGTGTTACTGCATATATACATTGAATAAAAGTTGTTTTAGTTAAATCTGTGTAGTTCTTGAATGAGAAGAGATAATCTTACAAGTGGATAATTTTTATATTCTGGTTAAAACAGTGCAGGAATTTTGAATTTAAAATATATTGGAGTTATATTGAATTTTTGTTGGTGAATAATATTTCATATTCACTACGAAAGTATTGAAGTGCATTGCCATTTAATTTTGATTGGTGAATATTATTTTATTCACTGCAGTAGTATTATGTATTGAAATTGGAATACACCAGTGAATATTTAAAATCTTTTGTGTGTTTTATGTTGAAATTGAAATACACTGGTGAATATTTTACAGTGTGTCAATTTGAAATTTGATTAATATTTAATGCACGAAATTTTGATGGTGTCGACAGTGAGGGACACTGGTGAAATTGGATTTTTTATTGAATTTTATGCACTGAATTTTGACGGTGTCGGCAATTAGTGATACTGGTGAAATTAATGCACTGAAAATTGATGGTGACGACAGTGAGCATTACTGTTGTAAATGTCAATTTTGGTTATATATGTTAAAGTGAAATATTAACTTTAACGGTGGTGACCAATACTTGTGAAAAATTACATTTTGGGTTATATTAGAAGTTTCTGTAGTAGACTTTTCACCAGTTTTTATAGTATAATTTGGTGAAACCTGATATAGTCTGAATTATTTGGAATTTTGCCAAATTTATGTGTTGAAGTAAAATAATTTCTATCAGTGAAAGTAAAAGTTGCAAAGTTTACTGAACTCGATTTAAAAGTTAATAGATTTACAGTGAAGTAAGTTAAAATAACTTTGTAAAGTATAAAAGTAGAGTTTTTTAATATTTTATATGACTTACTAACATAGTTAGAACCATACATGCTTTTGAATAAATAAGTCATAATCGAAATTCAGATTTAAATTTACGTTATATTGATTGATTTGATTTTGTTATTTAAGTTTGTAGTCAAGTTGTTCAGCGATTTCAGATCATCTGTTCAACAAAATACAGTTTTCTTACAGGTATTTGTGCAGTTACGTTAAGAACAATTTTTGTGAAATTTTTAATATTTCAGCGAAAATTACTGACTTGTACCATATATTTGACATAGTGAATAATATTACTTTTAGATATTAATAAATTTAATTGATAGTGCATGTTGCATCTTGGACAAAATATTGAAAAAAATTCCAGAAATATTTTCAGATATTTGCATGAAAATTAATTCTTGAATTACAGATTCAGTAAATTCAAATTTAGTACATTTTAGCTATTTCAACAATTAGCAATTATACATTTTGATCTAAATCTGAAATTTTTTGTTGTTGCATTTCAATAGACAAACTGGCTGCCAAGCCATTACACATTGAACATGCTGGTAGGGAGGACTTATTACAAGTCCCTGGTATTGGTGTGGAAAGGGTTAAGGTAATATTAGCCCGTAGAACAGCATTAGGTGGAACCATGACCGAATCTGAATTTCTAGAACTTGGTTTTCCATCTAGTTGTACTCAGAAAATTCTGGATGAAAATTACATTCAATTTTCTGAACGAATTGAAGGTTCAGATAAGTCAAATATGTTATCGGTTTTGAGAGTCCTATTATTAAAGAATTCAGGTTGATAACTTTGTCGCTTTCAGATAAGATCTATGATACAAAATCAAGTTTTGATGAAGTAAAATCAACTGTGACTATCTTAGAAGATGCACAAAAAGAAACTCAATCTGACTTGGAACAGTTGTGAAACATGTTACTGTAGAGATTCCAAAACAACGGGAAAAACCCGAAGAGAAAATTGACAGGGTGGAAAGCGATATGACTGTGTTAAAGACATATGTTCGTGATCTACGTTTGGAAATAACACAGGTTAAGGATTCAGCAGACTCTGCGCTTGAAAATTGCAAATCTGACTTCAATGTCAAAATTCAAGGTGTCAATAATACTATTAGCGATATCAAATCTAGTGTTGCTGAAAATAGAGCTAATCTTGAAGACCATAAAAAGAAATTTGAAACTGACATTGGCAATGTTACAGCCATTGTTCAACAAAAAACAAGCAAAGTGAGCCAACGCATCAATAAGATCAGATCCGATACTTGTCAAACCAGCACTGAATCAGTGATCAATTTTATTAATTGTCAACAGCAGATCAGTGCATGTGGAGAAGAAATTGCGCTTATTCGCAAAAATTTCGAATCCAGCCAACGTAGTATTAGAGGGGATGTCGCAAAGGTGTCTAACAGTGTCACTGAACTCCGTGTCAGAGTGCCACAAGAGTTGACAGTCGTCCATAGGAGGATACATGAGACGTGCCAGCCCATGCAGGGTGACATCATACAAATTAAACAACAGGTTGGAACCATGACCTGCAGTGTTGGAACTTTGCAGTCTGAAGGGCACAGTCATCAGAAACAGTTGGAAACACTAACTTCTGATGTTTGACAGTTGAAGGCCACAATGACACAACCCACACAATCTGCCCAGACTCAGGAGAAGGAACAAGCTTGCCAAGTGCTTGATGCATCTGTGCACAAAATATCTGAACTGAAGACTGAGAAGGAGTCATTCCTTGTCAGATATCTCAGGGAAGATGAAGAGCAAAACAGATGCATCAGGGACATGCAGGAAGAAGAGGACCATCTTCTGGTCAAAGCTCAGGCCATGAAGGAGCAGAATCTGTCTTTCATGAACGACTACTTTAAAAGCCGTACTGGAATTCTTAAAAGAAGAATAGAATACAGTATTAATAGCATGAAATGTAATTTCGACAAGGAATACATGATGGCCTCAGGTTAGGAAAAAGACCTGGAGTGGACGGGATTGGATTTCTTGGAACCACAAAATTGAAAGTAACCAATACCAACAAATCTGAACCTAAAGTCCTGCATTTCTCCTTTCAAAAAGATTGCAGGTCATCTACACCTGTCCAATCTACCCATCTCAAAGCATTAGATAACATCACCCACACAATAAACTCCAAAACTGTGGATGGTCGTTATATTGGGGGAAAAGGTGTAAAACAACAGACACCAACCCAATACAAATCAAAGCCGAAACAATACCAGGTGAAGTATCATTCACCTAGGATCCCTGATAGGAATGTGGAGTCTGATCATTGTAGGAGTGATCAATCTAGTGATCAAGAACGAGTGTACATTTCACAGGGTCCATCAAAATCTGACAAACCGGTCCCATCATCTGGAAGAAGGCCGGTACACAGAAGTAGAAATTTGAGGTTGCCAAAGATGTCTTTTGATGGAACTTACTGGCGAGGTTTTGTCAGTCAATTCGAAGCTTATGCAAGAAGAATGCAATGGACAGAGCTCGATAAAATTGACGCTTTCGCCATGTGTCTCAGAAAAGAAGCGGCCGATGGCATAAAACTGAAATTTGAGCAGTTCTTTGAGAGAAATGATTCTCCATCAACCATAAGATGGGAGATTCTTTCAACTGAACAACGTGAGGACGAAACGTTGGAGAAGTATCTTGCTCGCTTACAGAAGTTGATCTTGAGTGCCTACCCAGATTCCAAACAGATGGAATTGCACAGTTCTTTATTCATTGAGACATTCCTGAAAGGTTGTCGTGACAAAGCCGCCGCTATTGCAGCAGGTGTGAAATGTCCTTCAACTTTGGAAGAAGCTTACAGTTGTGTTAAGACTGAACAGCAAGTGAAGAAGGCTATCGTTGGAAAGAAAGGATCTGTTAGGAAAGTCAAGCCTTTGCAACCAATGGTTTATAGCGACTCTGATGTTTCAGAAACTAGTTCAGTTGATGAACCATCAAAGAAAACCTTCACTGCTAAAAGGAAGGTCAATGAGAAGCCTAGGGTGTCAACCACAACAGCTTCAGCAAATGAAATCAAGGACCTTACTAAGTCAATTACACAACTGATAGAGGTCATGTCCAAGCAACAGACTCCGCAAAGGAGTAGTCCATACTCTCCAAATAGAAACCCTGGATGTTTTGAATGTGGGGATCTAAGTCACTTTATACGTGATTGTCCCAGAAGGAAGCGTTTCTCATCACCAGGGAGTCCCAGATCCAACTATACTCCCAGGTGGCAGAATTCCCAAAAGCAGGACAATGATCGTTCCTATAACATGGGCTGGCGTTATAGAGAGGATCAAAGGAACAAAGATAGTCCAAATTCCAGATCCAGACAATCTAGGGGAATGGAGAGACAGGAGCACACATCGGATGAGCCTGCTAGGAGATCCCCAGGATCAAATTATAAAAATGTTAGGAGTCCACCACCACCAGTGTAAAGGTGGACAGTCTCTGCAAAAAGCAAATTAAAATAATTTGTGTGACCTAATACCATGTACAGTTGATGGTGTTCACACCACAGCTTTATTGGATACAGGTGCTGATGTTTGCTTAATGAATTTTGACGTGTATGAAAAAAATACCCAATAAACCTCTCCTGACCAAAAAATACAAGTTATCAGGATTAAGTGATAGCATGGATTTGTATGGCTGGTTGATTGAAGATGTGTCAATCTCTTTCAAAGGTCAGCTTCCCATGAAATGGAAGATGTTGGTGGCAGCAATTAAAGACCCTATAATTATTGGAATTGATTTTCTGTGCAACTTTGGCGCAGTTTTGAATTTCAATAAATACATGTTCACTCTCAATAGAGTTGAACAAGATATGACACATTTAAAAACACCAGATGGTGATGAATTTAATACTCATAAGATCATTCTTGATAAGAAAATTGATATCCCATCAAATACTGTGTTAGAATAATGGTTAAGAGTGAAATGCCATTAAACACAGATATGGTTGTTATGTCAAGTGGTTCTAATAAAGGAGCTTTATTGCCAAATCTTCTGGTGAGAACTGCTAAATCCGTACCAATTCAGTTTGTGAATGACACTGATAAGAATATAGTTCTTCATCAAGGTCATGTGTTAGGCTATGCAATTCCTCCAGATGCAATATTGGATGATGAAACAATTCACATTCAAAAGCTAGAAAGTCATCAACAGCTTCCGGAACATCTACAAGGTTTACTGGAGAGATCAGTAAATGGGTTCAGCAAAGATAAGGCAAATCAGGTCAAAGATCTGCTCATCCAATACCAAGATATTTTCTCAAAAGGGGACCATGATCTTGGTTGCTTCACTGAAATTAAGCTTGTCATAGATACTGGAGAGGAGAGGCCAGTCAAGCAGCCAATGCGACGGACTCCGTTATTCATTACTGAGTCATCCTCAGATTGGGCCTCTGCTCCAGTTCTAGTTAGCAAAAAGGATGGCACCGTAAGATACTGTATTGATTACAGGTGTCAAAATTCCAAAACCAAAAAAGATTTGTTTCCATTACAATCTATCTCTTAATGCATGGATCATCTCTCTGGAAACCAGTATTTTTCAACCCTGGATATGGCCAGCGGTTACTGGCAAATTGAAATAGATGAAAAAGACAGGCATAAAACCACATTTATTACAAAGTTTGGGTTATTCGAACATAAACGAATGGCTTTTAGACTTTGAAATGCACCTGCGATGTTTTAGAGAGTAATTCAATTGGTGTTGCATGGGTTAGCTTGGGATAAGGTACTCGCTTATATTGACGATGTAATTATTCTTGGGAAAAACTTTGAAGATCATCTAAAAAACCTCCAATTAACCTTTGCGAGATTTAGAAAACATAACCTTAAATTAAAACCATAAAAGTACAGTTTGTTTCATACACAAACTTTGTTTCTTGGTAGAGTCGTTAGTTCTGAGGGAGTATCAATAAATCCGGAAAATGTGCAGCATGTAAAATCATGGCCTGTACCGAAATCAGTGAAAGAAGTTGAAAAATTCTTAGGTTTTGTGAACTACCATTTGGAACACATACAAGATTATGCTAAACTAACATCCATGTTATATAAGTTAACTGGTAGTCGTGCAACTTTCTATTGGGGTGAACCGGAACAAAAAGCTTTCAATCAGCTGAAAGAGAAAATGATCTCCGCACCGATATTGGGTTATCCAAATTCGAAAGGTAGCTTTGTATCCTCTGCCACCGACCAGAGCAGGAAGAGAGTGCAAGAGGCCCCAATACCTGGCAGATTACCAAACTTAAATAGTTAAATACAAAGGTATACAACTTCCTGTTATAGCGCAGACTTGGAAGATAAAATATATTTGCCTGATATAATTAACTTTTTCTGCTATTATATTTCGACTGTTGATTTAGAGGTGCAGTCTCATCAGAGGCTATGGATTTCTGTGCATCTGGACTCCCTGAAGTACTTTAGGGGTTCAGGTGTTGTACCACCATTTGAACCGGCTCTGAGCCGGTATGAACCAGTTGTACCGGTTTTTGTACCTGTATTTGCAGGTTCAGCAGGTAAGTTCCAAATTAACCCTATGGGTTATGTATTTGGGAGGTCCAGGTGAGTATCACAAATAAAAGTCATTTATGGTGAGTTTATAGTAAATTTCAAAGCTAAATTTATTCATTTATTCATGAATAAGTTTAGTGTAAAGGGGTAGGACTATTCTTATTATTGATTCAAAGTATGGTGTGTTGAGAAGTGGTATCTAGTTTCCTTGCTTTTTATTTTTAAGCAATCTTTAAAGGATTACACCTAGGATCAATATAGTCTTAATTTATTATGGCTTAATTAGAATGAATTAAATAGGGAATATTAATTTCCGTAATAAAACACCAGACGTGAATTGTGTCGACAATTTATTCACCATAATAAACATGTTCCGGGTTGATAATTTTATTCAACGTGTAGTAGAAAAATCTCAATTGTATGTGTTTTATTCAAATAAAGTAGGTATAGAATTAGTGTGTTCTATATGTAACCACAATGTTCTATAAAAATAATTAGTTTGTATAGAATCAAATGTTAGTCAAAAATAAGATTGGTGTCTTATTTTAAAATTTTGTTGTCCTGTAGCACCATTTGTTTTCTCTTGGTGGTGGGAGGATGATCTTTCGTGGAGAGGTCGCTAAGGTAGGTTTTGTTGGGTTTTCTACTGCAGATGGCGGTATAAACCTCATTATCGATGGTTAATGCTGTAGGTTTCCGAATTTTGGAATTGCTCTGCGGTTGTTTCTCACTGGGGATTCTAATCTCGGGCTTGTTGAATATTGTCGGTGTTTGAGATTTTACGAAGTCTTTGGGACTTCGTGGTTTAGTCTCGCTCTGGAACTTTTGTATCCACTTATCGTAGGCAGATTTATTGGGTGAGAGGCCAACCAAGAAGGAAAAACTTAATCTCGAAAAGGTGTGGCCAGCAGAAGGGGAACCAGAACAACCCCAAACTGAACAAACTGATAAACACACTTAAAGTTATGCTCAATTAAATAGCCACTAGTGTTGTTTTCATAATAACAGCCCATATCTATATATTAATATATCTGTACTAATCGATCAATAAAATCCTTTACCTCTCACCGAACCAACTCATTACTTGTGAAATAGGCACAGTTAGCAGGTTCATCACATACAGGTTCAAATATAAGGTTCAAATACAGGTACAAAAGCTGGTTCAACCAGGCAACCCCTGTCTTACCTTAAGGGCCAAATCCCAAACTGGACAATCATATCAAATATGTCTAGCCTTGAGGATAGAGAATTCTTGGAAGCCCTCAGAAATGAGGCAAAAACTGCATGACCAGGTATCCTACCTAAAGATACCAGGTTTGATAGTTACATTGGACACACAGTCATTAACCTGTCAAACACTCTTCTTGATCACCATCAGATCAAAGCCCTGGAAAAGGGACTCACCTTTTGCCCAACTCCAGGTGCCCCCGATAAATCACAAATATGGTTAGATTTTAAAGAATTTCACAGAAGACTAGAATTACTGGAATTCTTTAATAGGGATAAGACAGAATCACGTGACCCATTAAATGACCAAAGTCTCATTAACTTCTTGAACCAAAATGCCCAAGAAACTAATGATGACAGCCAAAAACCGTGAAATCCAAAAGAAATTCAAACCAAAATCTGGATGGAGACCAAATCCTCCAAACAGAACTCTTGAAATATTCCAGAGATCAATCAAACAGAAAATACTTAAATGTAAACCGAAACGTACACGTTATAACAACCTCACCAAACAGGAGAGAGTTGGCCTCAAACTACTCAGGGATAACCCCCACATAGTTATCAAAAAAGCAGACAAGGGATCAGCGGTAGTAGTTATGAACACTACAGACTACCTCCGCCAAGGGTATAGACAGTTACAAGATACTAACTTTTACCAAAAAATTCCTGAAGATATCACACATAAAATATCAGATAATATAGCAGATCAACTAATTAAAATGAGATCTCTCAACCTAATCACAAAGAAAAACTTTGAATATCTCAACATTAAGAACCCAGTAGAAGCAAAATTCTATCTCCTACCTAAAATTCACAAAAAGAATATACAAAAGAGCGTCTCAATATACACAAGACCAACTCCTGGAGGTTAAAACCAGTAGAAGCAAAATTCTATCTCCTACCTAAAATTCACAAAAAGAATATACAAAAGAGCGTCTCAATATATACAAGACCAACTCCTGGAGGTTAAAACCAAAGATACAATTAGCACTCCAGTGATGGTCACAAATTATAACCCATCAAATCCTGATATTAAAAACATAATACACAGGAACTGGAATATTATCAGCAACAGCCCAGACTGTGGTAACCTGTTTAAAGACAAACCTGTAATAGGCTTTAGAAGGCTGCAAAATCTGAGAGACATGTTGACAAATGCTTCAATACCCACCAACTGATACAAACACCAAGATACACAAACCAACTGTTTGTACCAGGCTCGGTAGGTGCAAATATTGCCCATAATCAATAAGATTAATGAAGTAAAATGTAACTTCACACACAGGTCATTTCAATTAAAAGACTTACCAAAAAATACAACATGTGAAATAATGTGATATACCTAATTTCTTACAAAAAATGCGGAAAACACTACATGGGAGAAACATGTAGAGCATTAAGAAAAAGAATGTACGAACACAAAGCGTCAGTACAAAAAGATGGACAAAGCACCTCAGTTTCCTGTCACTTTAAGAGTGATGGACACAGCCACATGGACATGAAGTTCATAGTGCTAGAGTGGTGCACACCAAAATTTGATTCATCCAACACAGCCAGACGCAGGAGGCTTGAGCTGTCATGGATCTTCAGATTACACTCTCTGGCACCAATAGGCATCAACCAATTTGTGTGACGTCTTTAGGTATTATACCGGCTACTTAAGCACTCAGTAGTCAAATTTACCCTTTGTTAAACTTAAATAGTTGTTGCATGGTTCAGTTCAGGTTGTGGGATACAATAAGATACTAAACCATTCCTTGTGCACTCAATGTGAAAACATGTTTAAGGGTTGTCTTATCTCTTTATTCCTTACTCTACAGATGCCGTGTGGACAGTGTTTTGTTCGAGGTAGAAGTCGTGGTGGCCACAGTCGAAGAGGCGATTACCAGCCATCAAGGGACAGCCATGACAGGGATCAACGTCGTCGCAGCGATGTATATCCAGGTCAGGCTAGGGATTTGGAGGTAAGGAGAGCAAGAGGGGATACAGGCAGGTAACCTCCAGTTATCATCGTCCAGAAAGCGATGATGTCCAATCAGGTGAGGGTAGTCGTCGCCAGTACAATGATGGTCAAAGGTCTCAGGTAATTTGACCAGGTGGAACCGAAATTCTGGTGCTACTAGGGCGCCAGAAACAGTGCCCACAATAAGACCTACAACAAGTGGTCCAATGGTAGATCAAATGACAAGTGTACCAACATTAGGTCAAGCAACAAATGTGCCAATGGTAGGTCAAACAACGCCAGCACAGGATGAAGCAGTGCTCTCTATGCTGCATCAAATATTTGACTTAGCAAGTATAGAGAAGATTAGGGAAAGAGTGTACCATCCTTCAAATAGGATGGAACCTTTTAACCAAGCTCTCCTGATGGAGCGTTGTCTCAGGGATATAGGCATCGACTCCCATACAGGTAACTCAAGCAGTGCCAGTACAACCGGCTGCATCAGCTACAATAGCAGTAGCACCGGTTCCAGCAGCTGCTCTAGCATCCCAATCTAGTGGGCAAACAACACCAAGACAAATCTATGGTGTTGCCCAAGAAGAAGCCGAGTTTCGCCAAACAAGGAGGGAGTATGTTACCTCCCAAACAAAATCACAGTCATTGCCTGCTAGGCCGACACAAGTGAAGAGCAGTTATACTATGGCACAACCTGACAAATGGACTATTGTACATCACAAAATATCAAGAAAGATGCAGGGGCCTATCAAAGAAAGTCTGAAATCCAGTACAACGCCTGAGAAAAAACAGATGCCCAATAAGGAAGGCCACACTTCAAGTGCCACTAAAATGCTGGTAAAGAGTAGGCCACCAGAGCCGTCAAGGGAAGATGAAGTTCATAAAAGACCGAAGAGAAGGCCGGCGTGCTTTATGAAGGGTTGCGGAAAGCCTCCAGTAGAAAGTCCGCCGTAGAAAAGGATCCCCGTTGCGTAGGAATCGGCGAGATGGGCATGGAGTACTCTGAAGGCTACTCAAAATTCAATGACCACAAAATATGGGTGCTGAAGGATCTACACCAATTCCACGTTGACAGAAAATTATGGTCAAAAGTATTGGTGATCCACTGCCGTAAAGGTGACAGTAAGTCAATGAATGCTAACGATATATGTTTGACCGTAATGTCATCTGTTCTAAAAGACGATGTGGCAAAAAATACTAGAATCCACAGACACTGTTACAATGGAGGAGTCTGGGAAATGGAGGGACGGCTTCACTAGTGTCATGTTCGGGTTTACCACTCTGATATTGCGGTGGGAAAGACATATAGAAGTGGATGATGTCATCAAACAATTGCCAATGGAAAAGATACTCTTGGAGATGGACTCTCCATATTTAAAAGCTCCAGAACATCTCTCCAATAGGTTCAACTCTCCATATGGCATTGAAGCTATAGCCAGGAGAGTTGCTGAACTGGGTTTAGGCTTGGCGGAAGTTCTCACGACGACGTCTGAAAACGCAACCCGCCTCTGTGGATTAAAGTAAAAGATCAATAGACTGCATCGATAAGAATCCGATGCATTTAGGGTGGTCTGTGGTGACCTGAAAATAGTTGTCCTTTTTCAGAACGGGGTGGAATGTGGTGAAATCCGATGTTTTGGCGCCGATGTTTAGTATTTACTGCTTCCCAACAATTAGGTCAGGGGTCAAGGACACAGAAGTAAGTTTGTCTGGCCTTTTTAAATATAGCGTCAGTCTTACTCTAACAGTCGACGCACATGGTCAAGTGACAAAATGGTTATAATTGTTAGCCTTTGCTGCTAATCATCTGGCAGCACAGGTGTATTTAAATATATAAATACAGTATTGTAAATAGAATTAGTTGTCAGGTTTGCTGTGTAGAAAGACAACCAAGAAACAGTGGACACATTTCTTGGTGAGTTCGTACTTTAGTATTAAGGATTAAAGCTAAAGCTTAAGGATACAAAACTAAAGCTGGAAATACTGACCTTTGTCAGTATTAAGGATTAAAGCTAAAGCTTAAGGATACAAAACTAAAGCTGGAAATAACATAACATAACATAACACATGATTTTTATATAGCGCTTATCACTTAGTATGTCTCTAAGCGCTGACCTTTGTCGAATATGTGGTGAACAGTCTCAATCTACACATATTTTCGAAATGGGAAAATTAATGTGAGATGTTGAGATGATAACATCTAAATTAAAAATGAATTTAACTGTGACTTAAAATAATGGTTTTAGGATACATCGATTGTGATGCATATTTTTACCCTTTAAACTCTATCGTAATGTTTGATAGATATATTTTTAAATAAATGTGCCATAAAAAGTAATGATAAATAATACAATGATTTCTGTCCCTTTTTGGATTCCAGTATTTTAAAGGATCCGTATCAATTTCATGCTATATAATTTTTGTTAATTATTACTATTATTATAAAAAGTGATCAATTTGGAAAGATGTGTTTTTAGAATTTAAAAGGAAATGTGAAAGCTTTGTTTGCGAAATGAGTATACCAAGCACTACTGTTTTTTTTTGTTAATCTGAAATGATTGTAAATTGCTCGTTTGTTTCTTACCTTTATTTGCACAAGTATTCTTTGATATGCATATTAAACCCACATCTGTTTCCTGTAAATATATATTATGGACAGAAATAAAATGAAAAGTTGGCATAAATCAGCACAAGCTAAAAGTATATAATTGCTGTAAAGTTTAAATAATAAACTTCATTGACACAAGTTCTGAATCAGGTTCTTGTGTACTTATTAACACATAATGAACTTCAGAAATAAATCTAGACTATCTCCCAGTGAAATAATATAAAAAGTGAATTATTCGATGTTTTTTGTGTGAAAATCTACTTATCAGCATTGAATGTGTCAATGTACAACCTCATCAAGATAAATATCTACTGTTTTGCATAAAACAAACAGAAAAAGCCATCAGTATTTCAATGGGTAACAAATTTTATACTTTGCCAATTGACTCTCATATATAGATTTAGCAGATGGCTTGTCTTGATAGAAGCTAGAACCTTGTCTTGATATAAACCTAGGGCAAATAGCTATACCGTGCTTCAGTTGGATTTAATCAGAGTCAATTAGAAGATTCAAAGTGATACCAAAATGGAGCACTCTGAAGATTACATTGTGAGGGGTCCTGTTGAGGAAACGGACGACCCTAAGTGTGACCTCTGGACTTTCATACAAGACACCTTTGTGAAGAATAAGGAGGCTATAGCACTGGTAAGTTGATTGCTTTTACTCTTGCATCACATACAACATATATCACAGGTTATCATGATCCCTGGCAAGCAGGTTATGTTTTTGGATGTATGGGTTTCTTTACCTGTTTGGTTTTTCTAGTTATAAGTTGTATTCCAATAGTTAGCTGACGGATACAAGAAATCAGTACATATTCAGGGCTTATGTATAAGCCAGTGAGCCCAGGTATAAAATTTTGTTAATATAAGAATTAAAGAGATATATAATTTGTACTGGTATGTACAGATTCCCCCTAAGAAGCATACTGATTAAAAGCCAGGCTTCCCACCTCAGTGTTTTATACGAATAGACAGTCACCCCTCCTGGCCCCCACCATCATCAAGCGCAGACAAACTCTCTTATCCCTTATAATTAATGCTCTGTCTAAATGGTACTTACTCATTTATAAACACTAGCAGATCACCTCATAAAAAGGACAAAAACTTTTTAAGATCAACACTAAGCACATAGTCTGTTGTAATGTCCAGGCACTGCAGGGGTGAGTCCTCGATCCACCGCAGATGGTGTGTTACTTATCAACCAGGGGCTGGGTACCAGACTAGGGTCTTAAACTATAGCAAAGGTAAACATCTTATGTTTTGCTAGGGGTCTCCTTAGCTACCACGTCTTCCTATTGGATGATTCAAAACTTGGTGGGTTTTTGCTAGTTCACAGGGAAGGACTCCTCACTTTGAAGCCAGAGTTTGAACTGTCAACACTAATATTTTGAACTTAACTGCATGTGAATGCTTGCAACTCTGGCAGTAATGAAATGGATTTTAGAATTTTGTTTTTAGTGTTTTAATCTGACTCTTGTACCATGAAACTCAGTGTGATGGGCGTTTGGCGACATAGAGAGCTCTCTTCATGACAACCTTATTCTTGATTACATTACCTAACAGGGACAGTCTAACTTATTTCTAGGAGGATTTGGGGCTGTGAAGCTTCGTTGCAATTTTTCTAGCACCGTGGGCCTGTGCTTTATATTTTGCAGATTTGTGACTTTGACTATTAAATATTAAAGCATTACATAAAAATGCAAAAAGTTGTGCCACAAGTTTGGACTAAGACATTTTCCCCACTGGAATTAGGTGTTAAAAGCATATTGATGAAACCATGGAAAGTCGTCAAGTGAAAGGAACTGTGAAAAAATCTGTTAAAAGTGCTAAAAATACAGCAACCTTGATGATAGTAACCTTACTGATGTGGGGTCAATGGCATCCTCTGCTGACGAGGGAGAGACAATTCAGCTACAAATTTTACAAGAACTCAAGCAAGTCAACGCCTTCCTTGACACTGTCAAAGGTCAAGTGGCAAGTACCAAAAGTTCAAGACAGAATGAACAGCACACTAGACATTCAAAGTTAAGTAGTGGTTCTGATAAGCAAAAAGTAAAATTAGTTCAGTGAATTGTAGTACTTCTAGTGAAGTCAGTCTGATACTGGTACAAATTTGCCTAACTTGTCTGCCCTAAGAAGTTCAGTCAGTATACAAAAGCAAGTTGAGGCACAATTAAGAGAGTTAGAGTTGTCTCAAGATGAAACAGGTATGCTCACAGGTAGAAAGATCAAATCAAAAAGGGCAGGCCCAATGGATGTGTTGGTCAAACACAAGATAGCATGGCCTCATGAAGCCACATTGGGTGGGATAAATAGGTCAAGACTCATGCATGACCAACTATCCATGTCACAATGGGTACAAGGGTTTTGTAAAAATATTTTGGATGAGAGTAGTGAGCAAAAGCATGAAAGTATGATTGCATATATATATGACTGACCTGATGGATAATGCCAACAACTTCTCCTGTCAGAGGGCAAAGGTTGCTGATGCAGTACTTTGTTGTGAGCTTAAGACTGGGGAGGACACGGTAAGAATTGATAGAAGCATGTCAGTCACACTAAAAATTGGACCAAAATTACTGACAGTAATAAGCTGGTTTTGTAAGTTTTTTTCAAACTGGTTCATGCCATCACAGCAAGGACCATGAAGTCTGTGGCAAACTCCACAGGCATATATGGGCATCTTATCTACATCAAGGTAAGATCATGCCACATGCTGAAAAAGATTATTATTCAGTCTAGTAAAAAAATTCCATACTTTTGTGAGGATTTTGATGCGTGTAAAGATAGTAAAAATGTTCAATATCCAACCAAGTCCAGTGCACAGTCATTGAGTATGTCACAGTATTCCATAAGACATGTGTACAATAAAAATTATGACCCCAAGGTGGTGGATAGCTTACTGGTTCGTCCCCTTAGTGATTCATGAAGGGTGTATCATTCTGCATCTACCGACAACAAAAGGTATTACGTCAATGTGGTCACTAGAGGTTTAAATAAAGTGTCAAGTGACTCATTGAGTGGCAATACACGTGGTAGCACATATTGTCATCCCAAGAGTGCTATGAATGTTAAGCTTGGTTTAGCCAACACAACTTCAATTACTTATTTCACTAGAAAAGAATCAAATCTTGTCAATCAACATAAAAAGGGTACAAAGCACAACACTGTCGATAACCTTGTTGAATTCAACAAAGCCAAATTAGTGAAAACGCTTTAAGCAATGTCGACAGGGCTCTTACAAATAAATCAAATTCTGAAAACCTGTTTGTCATCCTTGACTTAGAGGTTTTGAAACCGTTGTTTGATATTAATGAGGTAGATGACGACACAAATCCTGCATTCCATACTGTTCAGTGGTCATGAAGACAGACTTGTAACACCAGTGGATTGCAGAATTTTTGACACCTTCAAAACTCAAACTGATGTTCAATTTGGGTTCATACCTCTTTCTGATCCGATATTACCTGAATCTGATATGGTGAATACTATGGTTTATGACTCCATAGCCGAGATTCTTCATAAAGTCGATGAATTTGGTTCCCCCAATTTTCTGGGTGCTCGCATCCCTATCAAAACTCAACTTACTGTAGATAAATGGAAACAGTTGTTACAAGGGTACTGGGATACCCAACTACTTTGGTTTATTAAATTTGGCTTGGTTTTAATAGAAAATGTCCTCTACAAGTTTATCAAGAAAATGGACTTAAGCTGGCCTAAGGGTTATTCAGTAAATGATGGGGTTGAAAATAACATGTACATGGGGTGAGAGTTCAAACTAGTCTTCCAAACTATTGACGACTTGACATAACAGATAGTCAAAATTGGTAGAGGTGCACACTTATACAAGATTGGCATCAACAGGGCATTTTGACACCTCTCTATAAACCCTATGGATTATGATTTGTTAGGTATTTTCTGGAATGACGCATATATTGACACCTGGCTTTTGTTCGGCGCAAGTCATGACAGCCAATTTTTTTCTTAATGGGCCAGTGACGCCCTCAGATATATCATGTGTCAATGGCAATTCCCCTTCATAAATTATATTGAGGATTTTTTGGGGTATGGCACGCCAACGTACGCTCAATATTCATATGACGCCCTATATGATGTCATGTATCAACTCGGTCTCACTATCAGTGAAAATAAGTTGGTCACCTCATGCACTCTTGCTGTGTGCCTGGGGATTTTATTTGACACAGTTGACGCAACATTGTCCATACCTGAAGAAAAATTAACTCAAGCAAAAATACGGTTCATGAATGGTCTTGTAAAGTATGCTGTACATAACGACAACTCCAGTTCCATGTGAGATCACTCCACCTAATCAGAGAGGACAAATATGGAGGTTGACTAAAATGTATTGCTTTATAAGTAAGGCGATTATATTTGAACAATATACGGTAATAAATGAGGAGCCTGTGTAGTTTGTGCAGGAAGGGTGTGATATGACTACATTTATTCAGTTTGCACACAGTACGACATAAGGCATTTTGAACTCTTTGTAGTCTGACAGTGTCTGTTTGTGTGATAAAGAAATGAGTTACAGTAATCCAGGCTTACCAAGGCATTTGCCACCTTCACAGCTGTTTCATGATTTAAATACCTGCGGACCTTCATAGTTCCGGGAGATGGTAGTAGCGTATGCAACATAGATTAGCCACGTGTCTTTGCATTAAAGTTTTAGCATCCAGGATCACACCAAGGTTTTTCACTGATTAAGCTGATTCCATGATATTGCCAAGAAAAACTTACTGGGAAAGATGACTTCAGGGAGCTTCTGATTTGATCATCACCAATTACTATGAATTCCATCTTGTCAGGATTTAATTTAAGTTTATTATTTCCCATCCATGCCTGGACAGCCTCAAGGCAATTTGCTAGTTCAGTGGTACTATAAGCGAAGTCCCTAGAGTCAAGTTCCAAGTAAATTTGTGTGTCATCTGCATATAGGTGATGGGTAACATTGAATTTAGATATGATTGAACTGAGAGTGGTTTTATATATTGTAAAAAGGAGTGGCCCCACAACTGAGCCCTGGGGAACTCCATAAGGGAGTTGAAAAGCATCTGAAAGATGGCCATCTATTTTTTTTATAGTTTATTTCTCGTATTAAAGATACAAAAAAAAAAAGAAAAAGAACTAGAGTTATTTACAAACAAAAAATGTGAAAAAAATCAATTAATCACACAAAAATACTCGAGCATTATATTTAAGTCTTCCATTGTAAAACCATCTTTGGCGGTTCTGCAAAGTATAAATTGTCTCTCATACAAAGTAATGATTTGATATGCTCGATATTCATAAATTTCTTTTCATTACAACTATTACCAAGGGATTTAATTTTCCTTCTAGCATAATCTACATTACAGATCTGACTATAAGACAATAAATACAGGTGAGCTAAATAATTAAAGCTCTTGGACACAGCAGATTGGCTTCCATCAGACATAAGTTTTCCGCACAATTGAACCACATGATTTCACTTAGCACTTTTGATTCGCTGTTTCCTTGAGTTGAGGTATGACTGAACCCACTTGAGCACAACCCCATCAATGCAGTACCAGCGTTGAAGGCAGTGGAGTAGGATTGAGTGGTCTATTGTGTCAAATGCTGCAGATACGTCCAGAATGGCTAATCCAACAACTGCACCCTTGTTCACTGAGGTGGCATTGTCATTTTGTATTTTTAGTAATGCTGTTTCAGTTGAGTGAAAAATTCAAACAGACTGATTTTATGTTGGATATACCCTCGTGAGCAATGTGCTCATTTATTTGCCTAGCCACAGCTTTCTCTTTAAGTTTGGAGATGTAGCTGAGGTTGGATACTGGTCAATAATTCTTGAGAGTGTTTCTGTCAAGACCAGCTTTTTTAGCAAGAGTGTGACATGTGGAGTCTTGAAACAGGATGGGAAACTGTCCTGTAGGGAGTAGTTCACAATAATTGTAATAGGAGTCAAGAGTACACTGATACAATCAAGAACCAATGATGTTGGGATTGGATCCAAGTAACATGATTTATTTTGGTGTGGACTTAACGATTTTGAAAACTTTGTCCTCTGACATGGTTCGGAAAGAAACAAACTTATTTTTGTAGTGACCTCGGACAGGGGGATCGGTATCAGAAGACAATAATCCAGATCTTAGTTTAGCAATTTTGTCTGCAGAATACTTGCCAAAAGTGTTGGTTAAACTGTTGATAGTTGTATGATCTGGAAGTACAATTTTTGGTGATTTATGGTGGACTTTCTTTATGAAATTGCACAATACCTTGGGGTATCCTCATTTTTCCTAACCATGTTACCATAGTATTTGGTTTTGCACATTTCAAAAGGTGGTTGAAATGATTCAATGTGGCTATATACCTACTGCAAGCTGTCCCTTTGCCACTCCCTTTCGAGTTTGCATTTGTGTCTCTTTGCTGAAAAAATCTCACTGTTTATGAACCCTTTCTTCACATGTTGTGGAGATTTGCGTTCATGTCTAGGATCCTGCTTGTCAAGTAAGTTCCTAAGGGTATGAATATATTGGTGTGATAATAAACTAGCTGTCTTGTAAAGATCTAATCTAATCTACTGCTTTGCAAGCACAATATCTTGGAGCCTGGATAAGCTAGAAATTTGCAATGTCAGATATGAATTCACATTTATTTATCTTGCCAAGTTTTCTGGTTTTTGAGCGTTTTACTCTGCAACAATTTTTGACCAGAAATGTTGTGGTGAAAAAGACAGCCACGTGGTCTGATGTGCAATCCTTCACATAATGATGAACTGAGGG
This sequence comes from Sabellastarte sp. h YS-2021, assembly GCA_964017235.1. Taxonomy (NCBI): domain Eukaryota; kingdom Metazoa; phylum Annelida; class Polychaeta; order Sabellida; family Sabellidae; genus Sabellastarte; species Sabellastarte sp. h YS-2021. The sequence goes on along the minus strand of OZ024930.1, from coordinate 4,694,998 downwards.
AGTGAGGGATTTACTAGTGCAGAGAAAATCAAGGATATGTCCTTGTATGTGTGTAGGTGTTGACACATGTTGAATAAAATCAAAATCAGAGAGAACTGTGTTGAAATTATCTGTCCAGCAGTTTTGACTTTGTAAATGGATATTGACATCTCCCAGGATGATGTTTTCATGTGGTAACAAACCAGTCGCTTCCACGAAACTATTAAATTCCTCAATCAATTTACTTTTACTAGTGCTTGGATGTTGGTAGATGACATGAACTAAGAGCTGGCTTGACTGACGCTCTTATAGTTTGACTGTGATATGTTCAAAAGTGTCCCTCTGATCAGTTTGACAAAGCACGCTTTCGATGTCATTCCTGACAAAGACAGCAACTCCTCATTTCTTGTTCCTACATGGGACATGGTGAAGCTGGAAACCTGCAGGAGTTACCTCATCCACTAGGTGCTGTGTGCCTGATAGCCCAAGCCAGGTCTCAGTGACACCAATGATGTTAAGGTCATTTGATGAAATAAAATTGCTAAAGGCTGATATTTTGTTTCACAATGAACAAGCATTAAGCAGACAAGCTTTGATATTTCAGACCAATGGACCCGGGTTCAAGCTAATGTCACCAGAGAGAATCAAGATGCTGGACCACCAAGGGTTGACATTTCTGAAACAGTGCATCATTGTATTGTATTGTATTGTGTATTTATACTCAGCGAATATCTCCATATACTACAGGACTCAAAGCGCTATTTAACCAATCAGACTGCACAGGTATAGACTTGACGACAGTGGGCCTCCAGGGCAACAAAAGCAATATTGCAACTGTCCAAAGAGGATAGTCAACTTGAGTGAATAATTTTTGGTGATGGCAATCTACTTTTGTTGGTGGGAGCAGTTGCCAAGCAGTCAAAAGGATGGAAAATAGAAACAAAAAGTGCAATACATGACCAATGAAGACCAAAATTAAAATTTTAGAATAGGTGCATCTACCTTTCCTACATACAAACCTTTCTTTTACAGCTACACGGTACTAGATTAGGAAGGAGTGGAAGATAATACCCGTTTAATAATAAACATCAGTTTTAACTAATGTCTGGGCATACTGAGAGCCTGCAATATAATGGTATGTGAACCTTTATCCAAGAGATTTAATAACAGTAAAATGGAGCAAATACAGACCAGTTTTTGTGAATGAATTAAAATTTTAAATCAAGAATATTAAAAACCACGTCTCCCCAAACTCAATGATCTGGGCCGGCATTCACGAAAGGTCTTAAGTTTAGGCAATTTTTTTGCTTAGACAAATCTTATGACTTTTGTCTTAGCTAAGATTTCTCTTAAATTGGGATTCACAAAAAGTGCTTAGCAAAATCTTAGCTGAGACAAAATTTGTGCAAAAAGTCTTAATTTCTTTGAATTCAAATTAACAAATCTCAGTAAAACAAAAACATTTTTCATCAATAAATACACCAAACATGCTCTTCAAAATTATAAAACAGATTTGTTACTTTTTTTTTGTAAAATTATGTAAAGAATAGTAGTCTTTATGTTTTATTGTGAGTCGGCCATTTTTATGACATTATTTTTAACCATAAGAAGGTAAAATGTGGAAATTTATAGGTAATTAGATTATGTAAATTTTTATTACAATCAACAGAAATTACTTTTATAGGAAGTATAGATCCCCATAGTATATATTTTGTTGGCATAACAAAGGGTAAAATGCAAATACATGCAATGGAAAATTTTAAAAATGACTTAAGTCTGCTCTGCAGTGGTCTTAAAGTTATGACAAAATCTAAGACAAATTTTTGTCTAAGACCTTTTGTGAATCCCATTTTGTCTAAGCAAAAAAAGTCAATTTTTTGCTTAAGACCTTTTGTGAATCCCGGCCCAGTAGTAGAATTGACTACAGCAATTCCCTATTCTATGGTGTGAATAAATATAATGTGGTCAATCTCAAAAAGATTTAAAATGCCCTTTGTGGAAATGTTTTCAGACTGATAAAACAAGCCATGTTACTTCCTATCTGCAAAAACTACATTGGCTCACCATTTCATACCGCATCTTGGCCAAATATAATCTTATTTCATTCAAGGCTATCACAATGATACATAAATAATGATGTCAATTAATTTAAAACCTGGCCCATCTTTTGTGAAATTAGCCTATAGATTTATCAGTTCTATGTGGTAACATTTGCTTTAAGTTTTATGTATATCTAACTCCCATACATGTTTTTGGTTCAAATTGGCAATATCTGTACCGGGACTGGCAAAACTGACAGTCTCTGTGAATTTGGGTCTGGGCGTATGTAATAGCACAGAAATTCAGTCCTGGGCACAATTTCTGTTGTTTTGAGTAATAGACTAAATTTTAGGGTTTTATGGTATTGTAACACCTGTTAACACAGTTTTTGGACTTGATGTCAGATTCTAATATTGGGTGCACAACCCTTGAGTTTGTCAATGAAATTAAAGATTTTTCCCGGGAAAATGTCAATCCATATGAGGTGATCTGGGGAACATGAGAACTTTGGTGTTATAAAAAGCCATCCAAATAATGAATATCTTCATTATAGGTTTGCATCTGGGGACTTTGAAGGAAATTTCTGCATTATGGGAAGAAAGAAAGCCAAGGCCAGCTCAACTCCCGCCACTGCTACCTCTGAACACGTGGAAGATGGGGGTTTGGTTGAAGGGGCAGTGGCGACTTCCCAGACTGCTAGAATAACAGTAAACTGAGAGTAAACTGGATCGGGTGGTGGACTTGGTGGAAGGACTTGGCGAGAGGCTGCAGAGGCAGGAAGATGTTAGCAGTATCTCCCCGGTGCCATCAGCACACAGTTCACCTCACCACAAGAGGGCACGGGTTCCATCCTTTGAGGAGCTCAGAAGTGACTCGCAGATACAGGCAGAAGTCCAGAAGCGGCTCCATACTTATAACATCTCCAGATTGGATGTGAAAGGTAGGAGTACTGATGTTTATAAATCTGGGCGATTTAGGGCTGGGATACATAAAGTCAGACATGTTATACCATGGCCACAAGATTATTGTACAACAGTTTCAGGGTACAAACAGCCAACTTATGATGATCTTAATGTCTTCCAATAGTCACAAGGTTTTGTTTATTGCGTATTAAAGGAGTCACACATTAAAACTAGGGAAAATATGCTCAGATACTTTACCAGCCTTATGCAAGATGCAGTAGAAATGTCATTTGCAACTGCAAAAAGAGCACATAGTATTATCTTACAAGAAATTGAAAAAGGAAATTGTGTCTGGGATAATTTGGACAAAATAGAGAAATTAAGGTGTCGTCATACTCAGAGAAACATATCTATGGGTGTCAAGAAAAGTGTTGATAGTTCAGATAAGGCTCTAAATTGCAAACTGTATAACAAGGGAATGTGTCAACACGACAATGTGTCAGAACATGTGGAAAAAGGTATTTTATACCAGCATTATTGTAGCCACTGCTTTGCCATTACAGGGAAAAGGTTTGAACATCCAAAATCACAATGTTTGAGATTTAAAAGAGAAGGCAAGGATGTAGACCAGGGGCAGAAGGTTTAAGGTTCAAGCAAGGGTAGACTATAACAGGGGCTACAAACGTCCAGATAACAGTGGTTTATGTACACCTAAAGCTGTGTCTAGCAGGCAGAATTTTGGGAAGGAAAATTCAGTTTCTAAATTTCTATTAAATTATGAAGCTCCAGTTTTTCATTTTGGCAGGGAACATTACTACACATATAATATATTTGCACAAATCTTTAAGAAGTAAAATTCTTGCTTTTGTTTAGAAATGGGAATATAATGTGCCAAAATACTATTGATCCAAATAAACTAGATCATGTACTGATATGTATTAATATTAAATGCTTTATATACCTAATAGAACATTTACATTTTTATCATCAGTTGGTAAATTAAAGGAAAAGGTTATTTCAAGAAAAATTGTTCATATGGTACAAAACGCTTCAGAACGTTTAGGTTTCCACTTTTCTGACAGCTCCCAGACAGATGTTTAACCCCTATTTATTCAAGAGATCCATTACATCTATATTCTCTGTAGAAATTGTACCTTAGAATGCACCAGTACAGTGTTCAAGAATAATGACAATCCCATTTGATGAGGTTAGATTGTATTGGTGATGTTCTGCTTTTACATTTAATTGATACCTAGTAACATTTTAAATTATAATTTTTTTATAAAATGTATATATTTTTGCAGCATTTAATCTGCACAAGTAGTCATCCTGGATGTCTGTTATTCTCTAAATTAAGTGAAACACCAAATGTCATCAAAAAATTTCCTGAATACATTAACCCCCAAAACACAGTTGTGATGGTATTGTCAAGTGGGACGACTGGTTCACCAAAATGTGTGGAGTTATCACATCAAGGTTTTACGCAAGTTATCACTGGTTGGATTAAAAATTTTTGCTTGTAAGCTATCTTTTTGGAAATATACTTTATGCCGAATGGTTTAAGCGACAATGTTGCTTAAGATGAATCAATACTTATGAATATACATAACTCTATTCATAGTAAATTGTGGTCTAGCCATCATCTGACACATTCAAATAATCAACACAAAGAAAATTTTTATATGAAAATTATATTTTAAAAAGATACTCTATTACATGGGAATGTAAGGTTTGGAAACAGGTATGGTTTGAGCTTTTTCCTGAAGGCGACAATAGAGTTTACATTTGACTTTCATTCCAAATCAAAGGATGAACTATGTAACCGAAATGTTTCTTTCGTGAACTGAAGAGTGAATTGGTGAAACTGCCAAATAGTGGTAGGCCTGCTGACCTCATCTGGTGTAGTAGGAGGAACTGCTCAGAGACATGGAAGTTCACAAATAGCTCTGGAATCCCTTATGAAGCAATTTATAGACGATTAGTGTTTTTTATCACAAAGAATTACTCAACAGGCAACCAGTGGATCATTTGGCACAATGACTGCCACTTTCTGGTTAAGGTGCTATCTAATTTGATGAAGATCACAGGAAACAGCCTTTAGAACTCTTAAGGAGGTCCACAGTGGCCTAGTGGTTTGAAAGTTTGGTATCTAATCACAGGCTGTCATGTCTGTGTGGGTTGGAATCCAACAAGTGACAAATTCTGTGGGCCTTTCCCAATATCACTCTGGCTGTTGAACGGAATGTATAACCCCAACTTTGAACTTTAAATGTACAAGTCCTATGAAGAAATGCTGACAAGGAAAAGGCACCATGGAATTACACACCTTGATTTCTAGCAGTATATCGACAGGTTTGTTAGGATATTAACAAGAAAGAGAGATAAGGGTTGTTCAGGAAAAAGATAATAAATTCTGTTTTAGCATGGATCATTTTCACTTTACTAACCCTAAGCTGCGAAAAAGTTAAGTGCCCAATTTTACCTTTTTATTACTGGTACAGAGTTTAGTGGAGCCAATCAAACTTTGCCAATGCGGTTCACTTTCAATGTTCACAAAATCTTGGACAGTGATCTGTGTTCATCAGCTGGTTCTATGATAAGTTAGATAGATAATAAGTATCTGTTACCTAGAAAGAAGAAGAGCTGTTGTAGTGCTATCTATTGGGAAAAGGTGGTTTTATAGTAACTTAGTCACCTACAAATGTAGACGGTGAAGGTTCAGATCTGAGTCTATTGCTTAGTTTGCTACATCATCACCACACACACATAGTTGAAGTTTTGAAACAGAGTTACACTGGAAGAAGCCTGGGCCGATTTCACAAAAGGTCTTAGACTTTACCAGGACATTGGCACAGCCACTCTCTCAAATTTCAGCCTTTTGGCTCAGCAAAGTTTTTGACTCTAATGGTTTTCACAGAAAAGCTGAGACTAAGATTATCTAATAACCACAGTGGTTTCTGTTTCATACGAACCTTTTCCAGTCAAAATATTATTCTAATGACATTTTTCCTTTGATGGACAGATCTTATCTCTGTTAAAATGCTATATTGCAATGAGAAATCTTGTAACCATATACAAATGTCTAAAGACTACTATAATAGAGAGTTATATATATTTGTACTTTATTTTCTTCCAAGTGGAGAAAGAATTATGGCGACGACCTTTGCTAGCAAAACTTAAGCCCACTACCTAGCAGTCTCAGTATTTGAGCCAGTGGTTCAATTAAAGATGAGACCGAGAAATTCATACAGACTGAAGCAATGGGTTCAATTAAAATACTCCAAATATTTGAGACAAAAGTCTTTACTTTGAGGCTGAGGCTGGACTAATACCTTTTGTGAAACCTGTGCCTGCAGTACAAATCAAAAGTGCAAGTTACAAATATGACCATGGCTTTGTTAATCTAGTTACTGGTTTACACTATGAAATTTTTCATGGCATTATAGATCTCAGCATACTTTTCTATATACTATTGTTATACATTTAAGGTACCATTTATCAAATGGAGGGATCATCTACCAGTCATTGTCTAATGGCTATGCCTTTATGTTGATGTTATTATTTTACCGATGTGGTCAGAAGATAGTTCTGATGCCAGAGTTCAATTTGGAGGAATATATCCGTAACATCCAGACATACAAGGTAAAATTAGCACAATTACCTTAATGAACTTATAAATATTTTATTAACCTACTTTAAGAAAGCTAGAAATAGAAAGTATTTAAGATTTTAAAATAACTAATTTTTGGAATACTTTTGATGTGTAAATCCTTTGTGAAGAGACATAAAAGCTATAGGCCCTTTAGATGCAAAACCATGCATGCCAGAAAAGATGTCTTCCCTTTTCAGTTAAGAAGGGCAAAACATTTCTCCGGTATATTAAACAAGAATAGCTTTGAGATTTAATTTATGACTAAATGGAATGAAGATTTGGGCAATGAAACTGACAATTTCACCTATTGGTATGTCTACTTGATATGGTTTCCATATAGGCTTATTCATAGGTATTCTGTATTCATGTCTGATTTCTTTTCAGGGCTAGTTTGTTTTTAAAACACTGATCTACAATAACAAATGGTTTAACTTTATATTCTCCTACGACACTTGAAGGATACAATTTCCATGATATTAATACAATTGTAATTGTAACAATGAGCTATAAGTATTCAAAGTCCAGACAGCAAAAACCTTTTGACAATTTACAGCTACAAAAAAGTATTTGAAAAGCCAAAGTTCTTTTCACTGTACAACCAATCGGAGGAAAATTGTGATTAAAGATGGAGAATTTTAAAGAATTTATTTATTTGAAAATGATATCTTATACGACATATCTAAGGTAAAAAAAATAAAATAAAACTTGTTTAATCCACCAAACAAATTCAAATTCTTTTAGATATATTATTCAGTTTTTGACTATTTCCTATTTCAAATATTTGGATGTTGAAGGTTTTGACATTTGGTCATTAAAATATGGTGACTTCAGCTGGTTTTAACCATTTTACATAAAAATACTTATCTTGGTGACATTCAAAATAGTAAAGCAATATAATATTGCATATTGAAACTCTTGTACACAATGGAAGCTATGATAATTTATTCCTTATGCACTGTCTCTTTGGGTTGTACTAAGTAGAATGTATATACTAGTTCATTTTAATTACATAGACGATAAAAATTGTAATATTGAGTATTAAAATTTACTTCACAGATTGAGATCCTCTTCCTTGTACCAACTGTTGCAGTTGCCCTCTGTAAAACTCCACTTGTGCAGAAGTATGACCTCAATTGTCTAAAAAGCATAGTCTGTGGAACAGCTCCTCTTGGTAAAGAAACTGAGGAAGAGTTGTGCAGAACACTAAATACTAAAGTCAAAGTTTTCCAAGGTATTATTTCCAATAATAAAAGCTGGTGAAAATATAAAAAAAGACCTTTTATACATATAACCAATGACTTATTCAAATCCTAATTACACTTTTATTGCACTTAATTGCACTTTCAATCAGGGGACTCTTAGGCACAACAGCACACAAAAACACAGACAATTTCAATGTCCAGGGATGCAAATAGTCAAGTACCACAGACAATAAAAATATTATGATTAAAGTGGATATGCCTTGGTATAGAGGTAGGATTTAATCTTCTTTCTGAAAGAGACAATAGAGGGGTTATTAACGAGGTTCTTTACTGACTTAGCTGGATAAGGACTACCCAATATGTCAATAGGGAAACATGCTTTCAAGCTATTCCCGTCTTTAAACCAAATAGTATAAATTCAGCGATTACTGATGTGATTGTCTCTGGTTATTTCATAAACAATATTTTGTTAAGGGTAGTGTGTATAACAAATTCCTGGTAATTAACCTGTGTGGATCGAGTTCTTGACTGATGCAGCTGGGTAGATATGACTAGCAAAGACATTAACAGGGAAACATGGCTTTGAAAGCAACTCATGGAAAAAAATTGCATTGACATTTGAATGACTGCTTGAAGAAATGGCAAGGCAAGTCAGAGTAGATATTTTACATCTTCTTCATCAGTCAAGGTCAAGAACAGGCCCTCACCAGTTGCCACTTTAGAGAGTTGAATCCAAACAGATGTGACCGTCTGTGGCAAGATGCCAAATTTGCCAAGCCAGGTCAGGCCACTGAAGACCTTATGTGTTTCTTGGTGAAGTGGATCAACAAGTAATAACATTGGATAGTGTTTTTGTAAAAAAATGATAGTTTATAAGTGGAATCAGATACAGTGCTGAACTGGGATGAGAAAGCTGATAGTTATTCAACAATACCTGATAATACTTTAATGCTAACAAATATGTATGCAATGCCTTTCTCGTACCCTTGTCATAATTTTACATGTATGCATTGTATGAAAAGAGTTGTTAAAAACTATTCCATCAAATAAATTTACCAAAGATTGTTCTTTACAAACCCTTACTTTTTACAAAGAACTTCTGACAATGCAATCCATTTGGTATCTCTTCTAATATAACTACCTATGTATCAAATACACAGTTGAAGATCAGTCAATGAAGTCATGCACTGTATTTTTTGCACAGTCTATGGTCTGACTGAAACCCATGCAGGTGGATGTGCTGTACAACATGGAGACTCTAAAACACCACCAGGTTCTGTTGGAAGTTTGTATCCAAATACTAAGGCAAAGGTAAAAGGTTTGTTATAGCAAATAGCAAAGAAAAGATATCAGTACAAATAAATATATTTTTATTGCCTTCCTGAAACAAATTGGAGCATCAGTGGTTGGCTGGTTGGCATTTGATCACTTTACTCTAACTTTACCATGTAATTGTTTATTTGAATCCAGCTTGGCAGATGTGGCACTCATTCTGAGAACTTGTGCTATTATTAACTTCGTATTTCTGTTTTTCTGTTTTAACAATTTAAAAGCCAGGTTCAACATTTCTCCTATATTATACTAACTGTATTGGCATTTAATTAAAGTACAAAAATTATTCCATTTCTTCAGTTGCTGTACTCAGTTACAGTAAACTTGTTATCTGTCTATTTGCGGAAAACACGTCATAAATTCAGCAAAGTCATAAATATGAAAAAGATACATTTTTAAGGGTAGTGTGTTTAACAAATTCCTTGAAACACTGTTAACAGATAATGTGGCTATATTTATTTTTGTTCAGTAAGAAAATATGTGATTTTAGAGTCAGTTTTGTATAAGCAATATATACACCACACAAAGTGGTTCAACATTTATGTAATAGACTTTATTCATAGACATCATAAGCAAACTACAGATCAATAGTTGTTTTATCATGGTAATTATATGCAGGGGTCAGTTTTACAATGCCTCCTTGGGAGAGGGACTCCTTTAAAAAGTAGGGTCATTTTTTCCTATGGAAAGGCAACTTAAAAGTTTCGTTTCACAAAACCTCCATTAACTCTTCTACCAAAAGGTCTTCCCTAAAACTTAAAGAAGGAGGTCATTCCCTCTGTTTGTTGAGAAAATCAGTAAAAATTAGTGATTTCAGCTCCGAAATGTCCCATAAACACTGGAAAAATGATCTGAATAGAGCCACAACATGTATATTTCAAAGTTCAAAATGGCTAAAAATGAAATAAAATGCTTACAACAACCCTGTAAAGTAGACTTTTAAAGGTGTTTTAAGTAGTTAAAAATATTATCCTCTGGGAAACTTATTCCTTTCTAATACAAGAATTCAACAGAATTGTACTGTGTCACCAGCTTTGGTTAAAGACTGAAGCGGATGAAATTCGAAAGCACATAACTTATGCCAGATAGACAAAAATAGTTGACTTGCAGCATTTCTGCAAATCCAGACCATCTTTCAGAAGGACTGAGTCATGGTGAAGCCCCACCTTGTTGAAAAATATAACTTAAACTGCTAGTCATATGACCATACAAATTAATGCATTGTGCAAGATGTCCTGTCTTGTCTGCTTCCTCTCTTCATGGTGGAAAGAAGGACTTATATTTGTTCACATCCTCTCTTCATGGAGGAAAGAAGGGCTTATATTTGTCTGCCATTTTGTGGGAGAGCAAACAAGCAAGATCATTGTCTATCAATTCTGCACTGAAAATCCACTAGTAAAGCACGCTCAGCTAGTCATAATACATGTAAATGCATTGTACAAGATGGGTCATGTCTTGTCTGCCTTGGCTCTTCATTGAGGAAAGAAGGACATATATTTGTCCACCATTTTGTGGGACAGCAAACTAGCATTGTCTAATCTTGTGGAGTGTTAGGTCACTTTACCATACAGTCATACAGGTTTCTTCAGGACTTTTTATATCTACAATGGATAAACAGAAAAAACTGTTGCCACTGCAACACTAGCTGCCTGATATTGCTGAAAAAGCTAACCAGCTCCTATTCATGCAGGGGTTTGGAATGCAAAAAATGCACAGAAATATAAGTCAAAGAAACAGAAAAAAGTGTTGCCATGACAACACTTGTTGCCAGGTGTTACCGAAAAACTAATCAGCTAAAATCAATGCAAGGGTTTGGAATGCAAAGATACCCGAGAAAATTTTTTAAGCCCAAGAAACATAAAAAATTGTTGCCATGGCAACACTTGTTGCCAGATGTTGCCGAAAAACTAATCAGCTCTAATCTGTGCGGGGTATGGAAAACAAAGAACCCATAAGAATATTTGTAAGTCAAGAAAAAAGAAAAAAGTGTTGCCATGGCAACACTTGTTGCCAGGTGTTGCTGAAAAGCTAATCAGCTGCAGTCTGTGCAGGGGTATGGAAAGCAGAGAACCCATAAAAATATTAGCAAGTCCAAGAAACAAACAAAAAAGTGTTGCCGTGGCAACACTTGTTGCCAGGTTTGCCAAAACACTAAAAATGTAAATGTTAAGAGTTTAAGTTCATGTTAACAATGTAGACTCTGTTCAAGGCTACTTATAGCCAAAATTTAAATGTGCTTAAAATCTATTGCACATAATTTAAGATATTATCCAAAATTTTAAAAGAAAAGTAATTATAATTATGCCATTACTGAGAGTTAAAGGTCACCTCAATGTAGTCTCAGGGCATTTCTGCAACATCAGTTACATGTACCTGTAAAATATAGATCAAATATGTCATGCCATTTTGGTATACTTTGTGGAATCATAGAAAAAGTTGAGCTCAGTAACATTCTTTTACACATGGGAGTTTAAGGTCACCTTAAAATAGGGCACACCTTCAGGACTAGATACATCAACATACCAAATTTAAATTAAATCTGTCATGCAGAATCAAAATACTCTCCAGAAATTGAAAAACTTAAATTCAATATAGTTATATTATCACTAGGAGTTTAAGGTCAACTTAAAGTGGGCCACACCTTGATCAGTTACAACCAAATATGATTTGAATCTCTGAAGCCATCTTTAAGCTATTGCCCACAAATCGCAAAAGTAAAATTCAATATAAATGTGTTATAAATGGGAGTTTAAGGTCATCTTAAAATAGGGTACATGTCGATGACCAGCAACACCCACATGCCAAATTTGAATTTCATCCTACTTGCAATTTTTTACATATTTTCCAGAAACAAAGTGTGATGATGATGCTGGTCCTATAGGTGATCCATTACAGCTGAGTGACCCCAAACTATTACAACCTTAAACTCATAAGTTTCTAAAATATCAGCAATTTATTGTAACTTTACATATACATGCAAAACTTGAATGAAATTTTTTGAGTTACCTTCAGTATACGCTATGGAAAAGTAAAAAAAAACTTAAACTCAACATAATTCTTTTATACATGGAAGTTTAAGGCCACCTTAAAATAGGACACACCTTCAATACCAGTTACAACCATATGCCAAATTTAAATTGAATCCATCAACCAATTTTCGAGATACTGTCTGGAAACCGAAAAACTTCAAATCAATATAAGTATGTTACTAGTGGGAGTTTAAGGTCACCTTAAAACAGGGCACATCTTAAGTACCAGTTACACCCACATGCCAAATTTGAATTTCATCCCTCATGCCATTTTTGAGTTACTGTCTGGAAAGGAAGTGTGATAACAACACTGACAATGCGTTATTACTGGAAGTTTAAGGTCACCTTAATGTGTGACACTTACCTGTGGCCAGTTACATATACATGCAAAACTTGAATGAAATTTCTTGAGTTACCTTCAGTATACTCTATGGAAAAGTAAAAAAAAACTTAAACTCAATATTTTTAAGGCCACCTTAAAATAGGACACACCATCAATACCAGTTACAACCACATGCCAAATCTGAATTGAATCCATCAACAAATTTTCGAGATACTGTCTGGAAACTTGAATTGAATTCATCAACCCATTTTTGAGATACTGTCTGGAAATGGAAAACCTTAATCTTGATATAAATATGTTACTACTGGGAGTTTAAGATCACCTTAAAATAGGGCACATCTTGAGGACCAATTACATGTACATGCCAAATCTGATCAAATCATGCCATTGTTGAGATACACTCTGAAAATGAAGTGTGGCAACGATGCTGACCATATTTGTCCTCCAACATAGCTGCTAGTGACACCAAGGTAATGCAACCTTAAACTCATAATTTTATCAAATATCAGGAATTTACTATAACCTTATAAAAGAGATTTTTTCTTGTGTAGACAGATGTACGTGATAAATATCAAAGATTAAAGTCTTAATTAGCACATCAAATATCTTTCAAACACCAAAAATTCTCCCAACCTTAAACTCAAAATTAGTTTGCAGATGTGAGGGAGTTTAAGGGAATCTTTTCCTGTAGCTTTTCTTCACGGTTTGTTATATCCACAACTTGACAGATGCTTAGAATTGCAGTGTTTGAAATACTGTTGAAAAATTGCCACACTTAAAGTGAATATAATTCTGTTATTACTGGGAGTTTAAGGTCACCTTATTGAAATGCACTTACCTGTGGCCAGTTACATATACATGCAAAATTTTAATGAAATTTCTCAAGTTATTTCCAGTATACTCTATTGAAAAATAATGTAAACTCAATATAACCTTTTAATACATGATAGTTTAAGGTCACCTTAAAGTAGGGCACACCTTGAAAACAAGCACATGTCAAATTTGAATTGAATCCATCAACAAATTTTTGAGATACCGTGTGGAAACAAAAAACCTTCAAATCAATATAAGTATCTTACTACTGTGAGTTTAAGGTCACCTAAAATAGGGCACACCTTGAGGAAAAGTTTCATCAATATGCCAAATTGGAATTTAATTCATCAAGACATTTTTGAGATACTCTCTGGAAAGTAAGTGTGAAGACTACTCTGACCATGTATGTCTTCCATCAAAGCTGTTAGTGACACAAATTAATGCAACCTTAAACTCATTAGTGTATAAAATATCAGCAACTTACTATAACCTTACAAAAGAGACCATTTTTGGTGGATATATATGAACATGATGAACATCGATGCAAAAAGTCCTAATTAACATATAAAATATCTTCCAAACACCAAAAATATTGCCCAACCTTAAACTCAAAGTTTGTTTGCACTGCTGTATGTTAGCGAGTTTAAGGTAATCTTTTCTTGAAAGTTCTGTTCAAGGTTTGTTACATCCACAACTGAAACGCCTAGAATTGCACAATATTTGAAATATTGTTCAAAAGTTAGCAAACTTAAAGTGAAATAATTCTCTTATTAATCGGAGTTTAAGGTCACCGTATTGTGTGACACTTACCTATGGCCAGTTATATATAATTGCAAAAGTTGAATGAAATTTCTGAAGTTACTTTCAGTATACTCCATGGAGAAAGAAAAAACGTAAACTGGACATAAATTTTTTATATAAGAGAGTTTAAGGTCACCTTAAAATAGGACACACCTTCAAAACTAGTTACAACCACATGCCAAATTTGAATTGACTCCATCAAGCCATTTTTGAGATATTGTCCGGAAACAAAAAAACTTAAATTGAGTTTAAGTATTTTACTAGTGGGAGTTTAAGGTCACAAAACTATACAGCACACCCCCAGGACCAGTTACATCCACATGCCAAATTTGAATTAAATCTGCCAAGCCATTTTTGAGATACTGTCCGGAATACAAATTGTGACGACGACGACAGACGCCGCCGCCGCCGACGCCACAAAATTGGATGACAAAGCGATCCCTATATGCCACTCAGCATAAATACTGGTGACACAAAAATTGTCAACGGCAAGCGGATACATTTACAATATATATCAACACATATCCAGTGAAATACTGTTAATATTTATATAATTAAGCAGCGAACTAGTAAATTATGTTCCTTGAAAACAGAGATTTAAGAATAATATGCATATTGTTCCACAGAGATATATTCTTGCAAAATTATCATCGCAAAATGTTTATTTTTATAATAAAAATTATATTTTAAAAGTAAAGATCTTTGTATGTATTGACATATTTTGACAACATTTCCCCCCTTTTGTATATCAGGGTTATTATTGGTTTGTGAGTAGAACATGGTGGTATACCACTGGTAAACAATTCATTCAGCATATCAGAATATAGTCTTTCAAGAATTTCTCAGAACATTACATAAATGTCAGAGTTCATCAACACTTGGTGCTTCTTTGGCTTTTTCTTTTTCAAAGTTTTGACTGTTTATCACATTTTTTTCATCTAGTGTTATTGGATTTTCCGAATTATTTTTTACTCAGTTTTTGTGTGTTAAAATTGCTACAGTAGTCTTTAATTTTATAATGTGGAATATCTCAATATATCGGTTATTGTTTTTAATATTTCCCACAGCAGTGTTTTTAATGTTAAATCTGAGTTTGTACTTATAGAAATGTCAATAGTTGCCACCAGCCCTGTTTGAAAATCTAGATATGTTAGGATACTATTGTTTAACTTCAAATATCCACTTCCTTAAGGCTGTTTTGTGTTGATACAAAAAGTCTCTTCTACAGCAATGTGACCACGTAGAAATAATGCCTGTTTCTTTTATTGGTTCATAATTTGGTTTTATACTTAGTAAACATATATCAGATATCATAATATAATTCATACTATTTCAGCGTCGTTTTGACACAAAAAGTTTCTTCTACAGCACTGTCACCAATGATACCTGTTTCTTTTATTGGTTTATATTTTGGTTTGATACTTTTAATATTAGTAAATATATATCAGATATCATAATATAAAGCCTGCATTTCTAGGATGGTATGTAAACCGTAGATCATTCAAACTGTACATTTTCATTAAACAATTTTAATTTCTAATACTTCTTTCTCACCTTCCAAGGTTTTGAGGTCTGTACAATTTCTAAGCAAGTGTTAAAACTACCAGCAATTATAATATTATACGAACAATCTCCTTAGAAATTCTGATTCTAACATGACACGGATGTTTCCTCGATTCTGATTGGCTAAACGACGAAATACTTCAGGTCTGGTCAGGGGTTATTCCTATAGTAACATACATACAATAACACACTTGCATTACAACAACTGTTTTAGGTTGTAGATATTGAAACTGGAAGAAATTTAGGACCTGGAAAACCTGGTGAATTGTGCTTTAAGGGAGATTTTTTCATGAACGGATATTTTAAAAACCCCAAAGCCACTGCAGAGATGGTAAAAGATCGGTGGTTGCACACTGGTGACATTGGGTATTATGATAAGAATGGCTATTTCTTTGTGATGGACAGATTGAAAGATCTGATCAAATACAAGGAATATCAGGTAGCAATATTTGTGCATTGAAATTATATGTATATTTTGTAATAATAAATGTTGTTAAAATGTTTTAATAAAACATTTATGTATAGTAATATATTCGTCATAATTGCATTATGACAATCAATTAATGGCGTTAATAACGGTTAAGACATTCTGACATTGGTTAATTATAACTATGTAAGGAAATGTAATATCTCAAAATAAGAGGTGATACAAGATGGATACATGACCCATGATTGTTAAACAGAAAGCTTAATTGTTCATTTCATAAAATTCATGCTCAGGCATATTGAATTTTGTTTTTGTTTAAACATATATATGAGGGATATATAAGTAAATACTAGTACTGTTATAATGCACATTTAAAATTGATTAATTTTCCCTAATGCATGGAAGGTATGTATAACTAATTTAACAAATGTCATTAATCCAACATCAGTGAATTCAGTTTACATTTTCACAGATAGCACCATCAGAATTAGAAACCTTGTTGCTGACACATCCATCAATAGCGGATGCTGGAGTGACTTCTATTCCAGACAGGGAGGCAGGGGAACTCCCTCAAGCTTGGGTGGTACTGAAACCTGGTCAGGCATGTTCAGAAGCAGAACTGCAAACTTTTATTGCAGGTAAAGATAAATAAAGAAAAGGGCTAACTATTTCAATGCTGTTACTTTAAGCTGCTTGTTTGCTACACACAAGCTGTCATATTTGTGGGCTTTGTTCATTTCTTGTGCTCTTCACCATAACTTGGGTTGATACAGAAAACTATACAACACACAGAAAATTTTAAAACTAATTTCTTCCACATTTGTGAAATAGTTATAGCTTGGTATTGGAGGGTAACATCTCTACTCCATAGTCTCCATATTGCATTAAAGTTTTAATATTGAAATGAATTTTCACTCTGGTTTTTCAATATGTCCTTTTGCCTGTCATTTGAGAATATGTCAATATAGTTTTAAAGGATTAATTATTTATTTATTCTCAAATTTGTACAGTAGGTACACTACATTTAAATACAAAATAATTCTACAAATAACACAAATGTACATACATGTTCAATACCATTTTATAAGCAACACACTCAGAGGGAAAAACATGAAGAACAAACACAAACTGCCTGTACTTATGTACAAATAAGTTACACAGAGATAACATAATAATAATTGCCATCAGCTACCAAGTGCTGAAAAATTCTAGCAAGTCATTAATTTCATTATATTTAAACAAAGTATATCTGGTATCTCTAATGAAAAGAAGATCTTTAATATTTCCAATGTTTAGTAAATCATCCAATATATAAATTTTGTCAACATAATTATCTACAACACTTTTAAAGACACTTGGCATAGCCCATACTGTATTTCTGTTACATTGAAAAAATTCAGTTACAACATTTATATTATTAGAAACAGACGAACCACTGCCATTAATGACTAGGTTACAGCAAGTCTATCACACAGTGAAATATCACTCAGTTTCTTTGTTGTTTCTTTCCAATCAGAGATGGTCCACAGTGTGTCCATAAAGATTCCTTGGCATCATGAATCTGCTGATCTGTAAAGTAGCCTATAACAGCAAGTTTTACTTTATCAACAGTTCCACTCTGTAGAGAGAAAAGCATATAAGCTAATAATGGCTGTAACAACATCTCTGAAGACTTGTCAGATGGCAGTGACACCTCCTGACCCTTACTTGGGTTCACAGATTGGCTAGAAAAAGTTCCATTAAATCCATTTGTTGTTTCTTTCAGTAAGCTTTCACTGACATTAGCCCCGTCAAGTTCCCTCCTGGCTCTTTCACAATGGGAACATAAATCAAGCTCAGCATACCTAAAGAAAACATCTTTTCCTTTTGCCTGTGTTGGGCAAGGGCTATTTGACAATCCAGCACATTATGGCATTGTACCAGTTCACTTCCTTAATTGGCTATTTTATGACATCACACCAGTGAACCGTGACAGGTTTATTGTTGAATATTTTGAATTTCTTTTCTCCCAAAATGTTTCTTAAAGTATCCATCACTGTAAAGATCTAATATTATCCATAATACTATAATCCTATGCTCCAGTCTTTTATCTTTCTATCCATACCAAATTTTCACAGTTATGTTCAGTAAATCCAGTAGAGAAAATACAATTTTCAGAGCTCTGAAAAAGTGTGTCCTTCCCAATTACTTCCCCTATCCCCTAATGATAGGAGACAATATATATGACAATAAAGTTTTCAAGCTATAAATCAAGTATTCGATTGCTTAGTAATTTTTAATTGTGTAAAATCACCCATACAAGTATATGTTCTTTATTTTGCTTTCTAGTGGAGCAAAACACAATTCTGAGATTAGAAACCCTGCCATTGTGAACACATATCTATACTATATTTATAAAATTTAAAAAATCCAATATCTATAATTTACTTTCAAAGATTGCTTATGTTATGCATAACTTCATCTTTTCTGCAAACTTAAACAAAAATCTAAACTCTTTGGATTACATTCTATTAAATATGTTTTAGAAAAAGTTGCTCCATTCAAAAGGTTGAGAGGCGGTGTAAAGTTTGTTGATGCCATACCAAAGTCACCAAGTGGCAAAGTACTGAGAAGAATAATGAAACAACAGGCTACACATCCTGATATCTAGAATGTGGAATATGTCCTCTGCATGTGGTGAAACTGAAGGAAAAACAGAAACTGCTTGATGACAATAAAAACTTATACACAAAAATGCTTGTAGGCCATATGTTAGGAGTTTATACAAATAAATATTCAATGCATAGACTCTTTACCCTTGTTTAAAATTCAGTAAATAGTTTTAAACAGGAATTCAGTTCGACTGTAGTGTGTCACCATCTTAGTTAGTGATTGGTAAATGAATAAGATTTAAAACATCAGGCTTAAATCTGGACTAAGATAATAAGTCAGTGGACTAGCAACATTTTTTGCCTTAAAATACAGAAAAAATAGGTACAAAAAGCAAAAAAGTAAAGGCTAGGCTGTGAAAGTTAAAAGTTAGTACACCAATCTTTTGTTCAAAACAGACATTTACAAGTAAGAATTGGTAGTTGGTGCTTGGAAAAATAAATTATACCAAAGGAAAAAGGAGGGAAGATGTTGGTAAAAGTAAATAGGACAATAGTTGAGAAAACATAATAAAAGAAGATAATAAAAACAACAGCTACTGTTTACTGCATTTAGGTAACATAATTTTGGATAGACTGGTTTTCAGATCATCTAACAAAGTAAGAAAATTACAGAAATGAGTGTTCTTTATATTCCCAAGCAGGCTTAACCTAGTCTTAAATTAGAAATTAGAGAAGGATAGTGTGACGATCGTGGATCGTTCCAGCTATTTACTTCTGTAGCGGGGGGGCCCCGTTTATTGTATATTATTTGCCTGGTTGTTTGTCCACTAATTAGCGGTATTTCCGTCTAAACTCCCCCTTTATTTTATTGATTTGTCTGGTTCTTTGTCCACTAATTAGCGGTATTTCCGTCTAAACTCCCTGTTTATTTTATTTGTCTTGGGTGTCTGTCCACTAATTAGTAGTATTTCCTTCTAAATTTCCTGTTTTAAATTACTTTTTCCTGTTAATTCTCGGCTGAAATTGCCGACTTTTCTGGTCTCTTTTGTACTATTTTGTGATATAATTAGGTGTGAAATGCAAATATTCCCAGTAATCCTCAGTTTGATCTAAGTGGGCCCACATATGTTTTCCTCCAGGATGTAAATCAAAATGAGGTAATCCAGGCCTTGTATTAAAATAGATGTAGCGCCAAATAGATAAGCATGTGGATGCAGCATGCATCTCCCCTATCCAATCTCCTCCCTCAGATTATGGGGTGACCTTTGCCTGAGGCATCCTGGCCAATCACAGCCCTAGATAAGGAAGCTGGACATGTGCTGCTGGCTTGGGTTTGGCTTGGGATCAGTCTCTTTTTGTTCTGGACATCAGTGCAGGAGGATGTGTTTTTGTGTGTGTGGAATACGTTGTGGGAAAAACTTAGTTTAAAGGTATGGTTTGATCTTATTTTAATTTATTATCATGTTTGCTGGGGTTGGGGGGACCCAGGGGGGTATTTTTACCAAATTTGATGTATTTATTACTCCTAATTTTTGACCTCCTTTTTATTTTGAACTGTAAGCAGAGATTTGGGTGATATTTTTATATAGTGGCCACTGTAAATTATATTTCTCAAAGTCCATTAATCTTTCCCATCAATAGTTTCATTCATATCATTTTGGGGTGGTACTTTGAGAGTTGAGCCAGACACTCAATTCTCCTAGTATGAGTTGGCAGTCATTGAGGGGGCCCCAGGTACCTGAGTACAGGGTGGGGTAGTACCATTCCAAGTAAATTGGGTCTTTAACAACCGAGGAGTAAATGCATCTTATTAGAAGCAGATGTCATTCATTGGGAATCAGGTATAGTTGATACCAGAAGAACTCCCTGGCGGGTGAATGCACCTACCCAAATGTTAATCATGGGTCATCAATCATCAGGGAAGAGAGCAGGGCCCTTTGGTATGGGTACAGAAATGACAGAGAGCAGGGCCCTTTGGTATGGGTAAAAATATTGGGTTTATGGGTCAGTTTTGTGGTTGGGATTTTATGGATAAAACTGGGGGTTAACCTGTTTATATTTTTGTGTGCATTTAGTTTAATGGCTGATATATGCCTGTTTTGTAATGTTTAAAGATAAAGTAAAGTAATTCACCAAGTTGATGAAGTAATTCACCAAGTTGAAAAGAGTAATTTAAACTTTCTTTAAACTGTGGGTAT
This sequence comes from Sabellastarte sp. h YS-2021, assembly GCA_964017235.1. NCBI lineage: Eukaryota > Metazoa > Annelida > Polychaeta > Sabellida > Sabellidae > Sabellastarte > Sabellastarte sp. h YS-2021. The sequence continues at coordinate 4,674,126 of OZ024930.1, read as the reverse complement.
AATTAATTTATCACTGGTAAATCAATATCTTAGATTTTAAAGTGTACCTATATTTTAATCTGGTAACTATTGCTAATACTGAACCCTTTTTGATTTAAAGATATTTCATAGCATAAATTTAATTATTTTCTGTTTAAAGATTGGTTTGAAAGAGTTCCAAATTACTGGTACTTAAGTTGTGTGTCAAGTGTTTTTCAGCCATTAAAACTGGATTTGGTAAAACTTCTGTAATTAAGCTTTGCGTGCCATTTATTAATTAATGCTTTTTCCAAATTCCAATGCTTGGTTGACTGCTTTTTCTGTTGTGTGTATTTTGATAATTTCTTCTGTGAAACTCGCCCTTTTTATTTCAACTCCTGCACAACTAGCTGTCAAACTGTTGTTTTCCTCCCTCTTTTTATTCTGGAACAACATTAGCCTTCCAGGTGGCCCTCCTTGGTCCTGCAGTAAATTTTATTAAACAAACTAATTTAGATTTTCCAGCTTTATTTTTTTTGTCCAAATTATTATTGTTATTAACTAATGCTCAATATTACTAGCCTTGCACTGGGCTTTACATTTAAATATCTTATCTTTATGTTGAAGTTAATACTTTGGTTTATCCATTCAAAATATTCTTTTTATTATTTTACTTCATGTGTTTATTCTGGTATGATATTAACATAAATTATTACCCTTCCAGAATTATAGCCCAAACATCCCTTATAAAGTATTTCCTTGAGTTAACATGACAGCTAGATGGTGCTCCAAATTAGCCTGGCGGCGCACTTGTATTAAATTCTACTTTTATTTAATGTTCACCTGTAATTTCTTTTTCTGTTAAAAATTATTAGCCTTCCTTCTTTTTCTTTGGCTCTGTGTAATTATTTCTACATTATATTTTACACCCTCAATGGTTCATTTATGCTTTTATCTTATGCTTGATGCCTTTATTTTTTTTGTGGTGTTGCATAAGCTTGCTGTCGTGTGCACTGATTTATCCATGTTAAATGTCATGTTGCCCAATGTCATGTTATATAAATGTCATGTGTGTTGTCATTTTAGGTTGGGTTTACAGGTATTGGAGTTCCATTTTTTTTAAAATTTATTACCCTTTTTTACAAAATGTTAATTGTAAATACTCCTTAAATTTTGGTGTTTGATATAATAGCCTTGCTTAAGTCTCTTATAAAATTAATTATTCAGGTTCTGGATCTTAACTAAATTTAGCCTTCCTGCAGTCTCTTCTTTTTAATTTTAATTATTGGCTTTCTGGTTTGTAATTAAATTAAGCCTTTCTTTAGTCTTTAATTATATAACTTCTCAAATAATCTTTAACTCCATACTTGTTTCATTTGATTGTTTTACTTTCATAAAATTTAATACATCTACACTTTCTCAAAATTACATAATTTGTTGATTATAGTCTTTCCCTTGTCAATATTCTGTTTTTACACACATTCTTTTTACCTTGTTACTATTTCTTTTTGTTGTCAATATATATTATGAATTTCAATACTTGTGTTTTCACTTTGTTTATTTTAAGAAGACCTGTATTAGGGTCTGAACCTTGACTTCACTTTCTGAAACTTGGTCTAGTTGATCTTGTCCCAGGAGACCTTTGCAGAGTTTTAGCAGGAACTTGACTAGTAACTTACCTGGACTGGACCGCACACCTCATGGTTATATGGTGCCTGATTGATGATAAATGGTCATATCATGACAATGAATGACGACGGCAACTGCAAAATGGTCATATTGGGATCAGTTATAAGCACCTGATTTAGAGTATCAGACTTCGTGACACTGTAGTCCATCTTCACCTGATTAAGACACCTTTGAGTTTTGTTTTGGTCATCTTAGTTAAATGATTCTTATTACTTTGAAGTTGGAATGAGTAACATCTTTAAATTCTTGGTCCTAGAGCACTCAGATCACAATAAGTCATCTTATCCACGTTCTCCTACTCTACAGTTTAGGTCACAATACCAAAAGTTGAAAATAATAACAGGTTGGTCAACCTCAATAATGACCTGGTGGCAGCATAAGTAAATTGGGTTCATGGTTGGAGTTTACAATTTTGGAGTTAAGTTAATTGGCAAAACAAGGCAATTTTGATAGGTTACCAGGGTTTTTCAGGGTCCAGGGAAAAACCAGGACACGTCCACTCCCCTGCTCAGGATTAAGTTGATTGGATTTGGGTCCCATGTGAACAATCTGAGTGGTCACGGGTTCAAATCTGCACAGTTGTTGGGTGAGCATGGAGGCGGCCTTCGCAATATATAAGCGGAGTCGCACCTTTGGGTCGCTTGAGAGCGGGCGCCTCCGGTCTGTAGAGTGCCGGGGTGCCGTCAGCCTCTTTGCCTGACAGGGGCTGTACCCTCTGGTTGTGGGACGTGTCACCCAAGTGGTTCCGGGGCGGGTGGTAGGTGGTAAAACTCACCCCTCTATGTAGGTTTATGGTGGCAAGGGTGGTTTCCGGTCCATAATGCACCCATATAGGATGGATCCCTGTCCACAAGGCACCAGTGCAGGGCGGATCTATGGGTCCATGGGAATACGGTGATGGGGCCGGGGGCTCGACCCTCCATTGGGTTTACACAGGGGTGGGGGCCCGTCCCGCCACAATAGGCTACTGAGTTCAACGTAGTCCAGATAATATCTAAAGGATTCACACAAATTGGTTGATGCCTATGGGTGCTAAGCAGTGTAGTCTGAATATCCAACTCAACTCAAGCCTTCTTCGCCTAGCTGTATTTGTTGATTCAAACTTTGGTGTGCACTACTCAAGCAATGAGAAAACCATGTATTTGTGGTTATGTCCCTCACTTTAAAGTGTCAGGATACTGGGGTGATTTGTCCATCTTTTTGTGCAGAGGCTTTGTGCTCATACATTCTTTTTCTTAATGTCCTACTCCTTTCACCAACATAGTGTTTGTGGCATTTTTTACATGAGATTAGATAAATGACAATAGATGATGTCAGTCCCTGAAGTCTGGTGCTAACAGATTTCAGAGTATCCGTGGTCTCAACAGAGAATCTAAAGGTTGGGATGGGTGTGTCAAAATCGCTATTAGGCTCACTGGTGACATTGACACGCGATATTGCATCACAGAGGTCAGTCTGGCTAACAGAAATGGCATTCATCCTGACCTAGATCAACATTGAAGAACACCAAACTACTGGCAGACCCCATCTTGTATAAACATAAAATCCTCATCTGAATAATGTTGGCTTTTGAATGTTGATATCGGCAGTAACAAAAACTTACAATCCAGAACCAAACTGAATAATGTTTGAGGAAGACTAAGGCATGAGTTGAGGCCATTTTGTGTGAAATTATGACCTCAAAGTAATGTATAGTTTATGAGTTACACTCCCAGGTATATAGACCAACAGGCATGGGTATGGTGCTACTATCTAATCTAATCTAATCTATGTTTGCAGGTGCAATATCTCCCCCACAGTAGGGAACTCAGGGCACTAAGTAAGTTGATCAAAAGGATAGTCGAGGGGCGGTCAAGGTCAATAATCCAGATTTATGGGTGTAACCAAAAGGAAGACTATATTATATGCCGTGGGTAAGAGGATAAATTAAAATGGTGGTCCTCTGTCATTGAGTGGTAGGCTAAAGAAACTCGGGAATGTTGATAAATGTTCATCCCTGAGACTCTTTCAATTTGGGGAATGTCAGTCACTAGAAATCTTGAACTTTTTTTTCATTTTTAACCTTTTTCATTTAATCATTTGACACATGTTTACAACAGCTGCATCTCATAGGGTACACACAAACATGAACACCCCATTATGGCATTAATACCACAAAAGTAACATCACTCCACAAAAAAAACTCAAACAAAAAAAAGCTAAATTACCCTATGCATCAGCACATATTATGTCTGATTTCATCGACACTGTTATACACTGTAAACATTTTTAACAATGACATGTTTTACCTGTGTGTTTAACAATTCTTGGCACTGGAAAACTTCAGATTAGAAAAGTTTCCTATTAAATATAAAAGGTTAATAGTACTGTAACACAGGTTTTCAAAAGAACGTTTACACCATATGGAATAAATATGTCCATTTGATATCTATATTAATTATAACAGTGTCTGTGAGGCACATGCTTTCTCAGTTACAATCTGTCACCTGGTGTTCTATTTGATTTTATGAACAGGTTTCCCAGTTTGGGAACTTCCCCACTGTATTTTTTACACTAAACAATCTGTACTATTCTGTGACTCTTGTTTTACCTGGTCACAAGCATTGTCAGATTATTGTGGTTCTATTGTCTTAGTATGTTTGAAGTTTTAAACTAAATCAGTCCATCTAGATGCAACTTACTTGACGAAAGAAATTATAACACAATTTAGAGATACTTACAAATTTATATTTTTAGTAGATATCATTAACTGAGCGTTATAAATTGAGTGAACTGAGGAAAATGTACCACAGTTGTGGTTTATCATTGAATATTTTAAGTAAACTAATTACAGTCATTTTGAGAGAATTGTAACAATGATATAATGATGCAGTAAAAGGTTATAACTGTATAAGTAAAAATTTTCACCAGACATTTTGGCGAATGAGTGCAGATGGAAAAAATAAATCCTGGTAACTGGTAATTTTGCATATACCTCGTTTAAAGTAGAAACTTTTTACCCTTTCACACTACAGGAGGTATCACCTGCGGTGACCCTAGTTTGGTGAAACGTCCCTGTCCTTGGATCACAGTCTGATATCCGTTTGCAAACTTGTAAGTCAGTGGTGAATTGTCTATTACTTTGTGTATCCTACAGAAGTTTTAAACTGATTTTGGTACCGTAGCATGCACACACAAGTTTCTTGCTAGGGTAACTGAGGGTGTGGTCCTCGGTGTATATAGGGTTGTGTATATGGGTTTGTGTAATATGGCGACATGAGGTGAGTAGAGGTACATGGACGTTTTGCCACTGTGACACAAGGTTGCATAAAAATCTTTTTTCTATTTATACATTTTTATTTGTTTTTAGTTAACATATATACATAACATATACACATGTACACATGGAAGAGAACAGAATACATGGAATTTAATGATCCATATCTAAAAAAAAATTTCATAATGTCTTTTACTCTATGTTTGCCAGCTGTGTATACACTAGATTTTTTATTTTATACCTCTTTATTCAATTTCAAAGGTACCATAATGTCTGTTTTGATAAACACTATCTTAAGCGTCCATATATATTTAGAATAAATTTTGTCATTTAAATTACATGTTTTTTTTGCTCTATGTTAGCCAGCTGTGTATGCACTAGATCTTTAAACAGAGTCCATTTCCTCAAGAATGTGGGCAATTGCAAATTTATAGTGGCTAAAAACTCTTTCTCTTTATATACCTGGTGTAATTTATGGGAAAAGGCCGTAATGTTCAAGGATTATCCTTTTAGTGTTACTTTGAAAATATAGTTCTTTATTAAAAGTAGTAATATATTTAGGGCATCAGAATGATTGCCAACTTGGATTATTTACAGCAAGACCTCCTGAATGGTGAACCAACATGTAAAACCTGTTAGGGGCTCAATCAATCTATCGAGATTAAACAAACATTGTTTAACTTTGTCACAATGGAAGAAAAGGTGTCCAATAGTTTCCTCAGATAACCCATAGTTTCTACAAAGGTTAGTTTTTGTTTTAGACATTTTATTGAATAAGCTTCTAGTGCCAAGGATTTTATGGATTATTCGATATTGTAGCCAAACAGGTGCCTTATAAAGCTCGGAGCTCCGGAGGTGCGGTCGGAGGGGTGCGGGGGGTGCTGTAAAAATATTTGTACAATAAGATATTGCTGGATCATATCTTTGTAAAATATTGTTAGAAACCCCATCGTAGCCTCACATTTTCATCACTCTGTGGGTGTACAACTACCAGCATTTGATATTTTATTTTAAATATTGCGAGAAGATACAGTGAGGTGCGGTGACAGTAAAATATTGCTGGATTATATATTTGTAAAATATTGTTAGAAACCCCATTGTAGCCTCACTTTTTCATCACTCTGTGGGTGTACAACTACCAGCATTTGATATTTTGTTTTAAATATTGCGAGAAGACAGAGTGAGGTGCGGTGATAGTAAAATATTGCTGGATTATATATTTGTATAATTTGTAAAATATTGTTAGAAACCCCCAGAAACTACAGCATTGGAGGTGCAGTGGGGGGGGGGGGGGGGGGGGGGGTGCGGTAAAAATATTTGTACAATAAAATATAACAATATTTTACAAATATATAATCCAGCAATATTTTACTGTCACTGCACCTAATACTGCCTTCTCGCAATATTTAAAACAAATAAAATATTAAATGCTGGTAGATCTACTTGTACACCCACTAGATCTATATTAGGTGCGGTGGCAGTATCAAGACACACAGCCAATCAGAGGAGGGGTGCGGTAAAACGGTGCGGTAGAGGTGCGGCTCCGAGTAAAGCTCCAACTCCACCTCCAGCTCCGAGTTTTATAACGAGCCAGCCAAACATGGTCATTATCTTTAATTAAATTGAAGCAAATGGTGAATATTTTTTTCCATTCCGCATCGGAAGGTTCTTTTGATAGTGCTTTTGACCATTTCCTCTGGTAGTCTTTATATTTGCCCTCTCTACTAATAATTTGTAAAATAATTTGGTCCCTTTTCCAATCTTACTCAATAGTCCTGGCAGAGTAGGTTGGATTGGCTTAAAAACTGGTCCAGCAATCTTAAATTTTTTTAGGTAATTTGTCAAGCCTGTCTTTAATCTGTAGTAATCCAAGAAGCTACAATGGTGATGAAAAAACTCTACCAGAACATCACAGGATAAAATTTGACCATACATATTACAAACATTTGATATAAATATACAACCATTTATGTACATATTTTTCTGAAAAAAATTGGACTTTGAGATGTGTGGGTTGTACCACAACGCCATATTAATTGGTTTGTTGATAGTATTTACTTCTAATATTTGTTTCCAACTGGTTAGAAGATCATAATAAAATTTATTGCTTACATTTTTCTTCAAATTCTGGTGCCATAGTGAGGCCATGTCAAAAAATTTTCTTTTGCTACCTATATTATATTCAGTTAAGGTTGACCATTGTCAACCACTATCAGCAAAATATCGTTTTACCCAGGTCAGTTGCAAGGCTTCTATGAATGTTCCCAAATCTATCATTTTTAGACCTCCCTGCTGTTAGGGTTTATAGTAGTATATATCGAGTCAATATCGAGTCGAGTTTCCCATCAATCATGTCACTTTTTGACAGCTGTGCAGCTGCCTGGGGCAGAGGGTAGATGGATGGCTAGGTAGGGTAGGGGTCGATACTATCTCTATACAGGTTATTGGGCTCTAATATAGGTTCTTGAGACTAGCTCAATGGGGATCTTTGTTGTTTGATAGTTTATAGCTATTACTCTGATGAATCATCACACAGCTGTACTTTTTAATGGGCCAGCTGTGTTTGTCTGATTTTATGGCTAGCACAGCTGTGTTTAATGGGGCTTTGTCTGCTAGCCCAAGCTTTGTTTTAATGGGGCTTTGTCTGCTAGATCTGGTGAAATCATCACACAGCTGTGTTTAATGGGGGGGCTATGTCTGCTTAATGGCGCCAGCTGTGTTTAATGGGGCTTTGTCTGCTTGCCCAAGCTTTGTTTTAATGGGGCTTTGTCTGCTAGATCTCTTGGCATGTTCTTGAGACTGACTCAATGGGGATCTTTGTTGTTTGATAGTTTATAGCTATTACTCAGCTGTGCTTTTTAATGGGCAAGCTCTTTGTCTGATTTTATGGCTAGCACAGCTGTGTTTAATGGGGCTTTGTCTGCTAGCCCAGGCTTTGTTTTAATGAGGTTTTTTCTGCTAGATCTCGTGGCATTGTCAAATCATCACGCAGATGTGTTTAATGGGGGGGGGGGGGGGCTATGTCTGCTTAATGGCACCTGTTTTAATGGGGTTAGAACTGTTTTAATGGAACCTTTGTCTGCAACAAATGTTTAAAGGGGCTTTGTCTGCTAGCCAAAGCTTTTAATGGGGCTTTTGTCTGCTGGTCATGCTTTGTTTAATGGCTAGCACAGCTGTTTTTAATGGGGCTTTGTCTGCTAGCCAATCTTTTAAATGGGGCTTTGTCTGCTACCCATACTAGATCAAATATTACCTCTGAAAAAAAAAAGAATCATCACACAGCTGTGGTTTTTTTAATGGGACTTTAATGGGGCTTTGTCTGCTGGCCATGCTTTGTTGTTTAATGGCTAGCACAGCTGTGTTTAATGGGGCTTTGTCTGCTAACCCAAGCTTTGTTTTAATGAGGCTTTGTCTGCTAGATCGTGACATTGTCAAATCATCACACAGCTTTGTTTAATGGGGGCTTTGTCTGCTAGCCCAAGCCTGTTATTGTAATGGGGCTTTGTGTTTTTAATGGGGCTTTCTTCGCTACCCTTCATGGGGCTTTTTCTGCTAACCCAAGCTTGTAGATGTTTGAGACTGATGAATCATCACAGAGCTATGTTATTTAAAAAAAAAAAAAATGGAACTTGTCTGCTACAAATGTTTAATGGGGCTTTGTCTGCTATCTCTCTTGTTTTAATGGGACTTTGTCTCCCAGCCAAATGCTTTAATGGGGCTTTGTCTCTGCTAGTCTGCTTTAATGGGGCTTTGTCTCTGCTAGTCTGCTTGTAATGGTTAGATCAATCTAACCTGTGCAAAAAATATGAAACATCCAAGATATATGTAATGGGGCTGGAACAAGTAGCAATAATTTTTAAAAATGAAATAAATCTAGGCATAGCATCAGCATTTGATATCTCACACAATGTATACAAGCGACATTGGAGGTCTAAGGAAAATCCCATTCCCAATTAAAATTAACGTGAAATTTCGAACCTCAGGGTAAGCATACGAACGCAATCTGTCACCTCATATACAGTCACAGCTTAATATCCTGTTTTCATGTACACACTTTTTCGATTAGGGTTAGGGCTTTGGGTTAGCTTATAATCACTGTATAGACGCAGTTTACTCTCCTACTTTCCTACACATTATTCATTAGGGTTAGGGCTTTGGGGTTAGCTAATAGTTCTCGCCTCATATACATTATCAATATTACTTGCCTACTACTTTGACTTTATGAAAGAAAAAGAAAACAACTACTCTCTATGGTATCTGACATTTTGTACAATGAATCTTTTAATGATATATCTATTTGGTTAAGGGACTTGTTTTTAGAGATGAAAATTTCAATAAACCAATTCTTTTAGTTTTCTTTACATCATAAAAGATCTTTAAATCAGATAATACACTAGATAAAAACAATTTAATATCAAATCAGAATCTACTCTCCTTTGTTACTTTATTTGCCTTTATGTTTCCCACCCAATCTGTTACCCTCTCACCTGTTCCCTTTTATATTTCCCACATCTGCATCTTTGTCAGAAGCCCCATTGTTCTATTAATAAAAATGCGTCACTTATTTTATCATAATTTTTACATAAATATTATAGCCCTCACAAAGACCTCTCCATCACCCCCCTCACAAAAGTACCCTTTCTTATTTCCCACCTCTATCTCATTATGTGACTGACATTAGGAGCTCATACATTAACTGACAAATACTTAAATAACACCAAGACCTATTTAATTTTTTTCCTATATTTAGACCCTCTCCTTTCACTCACATCTGACTAATAAGCCTTCTTTTATGTAACACGGGATATTTATACTGTCAATGAAATGCTGAGATTGCTTTTTTATAATTTTTTCTCTGACATAAGGATCCTGACACATTTTTCCGACACAATTATTAAAAATGCTGATAAGACTGAATCGTATCTGTAGAGATTATAACTCCCCAGTCGCTATATAAACCCCTAAGAATTTTGATTTTCTCAAATAATTAATGTTTATCAAACTTGTGGAAATAATCGGAAAATTATTTTCAGCCAAAAAAGAATTGTTAAAAATGTCCCAATCAGGAATAACTCTTAGAGATCTGTTTCTACAGGTGGGAGATATGAACCTTCAGCACCCAGATTATTTTTTAGAGATGGCTCTCAATACCTTTCAGATTAAAAATTGTACATGCCTAGGGGTGTCATTGTTTTATGTCTCATGCTTCATCTGGCATTATCCATCCTATACTCACAGGATTCTTCTCACAGCATTTAGAGGCTACAAGAACAAACTTATTAAATCCTATTTAGGATGGAGAAAGAGGATGAAAACATATTCGACTCAGGCTCAGCAAATGCGAAGAATTATGATTAATAGAATGGTTTCAGGACAGAGAATGTGTAGACAGGTTATGAGACAGATGGGAATGGAAATCAATGATTCAGACTCTGAAGACGAAGGCATTCACTCTGTCTAGAAGTCATTAATCATCTGAAATCTTCAACAAAATCAATAATAATAGCAAGACACTCCCCTATATAAACTGGAAAATCTTCAACATATTATGTTATCTCCTTATATTTTCATATCTGAATACCCTCTACCATGGAGTGTAGATGTTCTTTATGTGGCGCTAACCTTCTGAATCAGAAAAATCTACTTCATCACCAGAAGTTTTGTCACCAAGTAACAGATAAGATACAAGAGAAATGCAGGATATGTGATGGACAATTCGATGATTATCAGGCCTTGTGTTTACACCTTCAAAAATGTGGAAAATATATCTGTAGGAGCTGTAATCTTCCTTTTCTTACAACCGAGGCCCTCAACTTTCATGTGGAGACATATCATAAGAAATCTACAGCTGCTAAATCTTACAGATGTGGCATTTGTAAATGCGCTTTTGAGGGTAGGAGGGCACTGTACACCCATAGAATGAGACAACATGGAGGCAACAATGATGACCCTGTCCTACCAGCCTTTATTATAGATAATGATGACGAAAATTTACGCGACATTTACATTACAAACATAGATCATATACAGGCTGACCATCAAGAGACTGAACTTAAGAATATCTACAATTTTTCAACCAATAATCTGCATGGGGGTTACAGGGAGATTCGAACCCAGGTGAGGGAAATCTATCAAAGCCTACACAATGCCTTCAGGATTAATCTCGCCTTTGGAACCATTTTATTTAACAATGAAACAAGGGAATACAGATATTTTGTTCCACAGTATAACAGTAAGATTCTTCAATATCCTTTTCGAATTTCGAATATGAATAGTATTCGCTTTTTGATGAACAAGTTAGCAGGAATCAATATAATTACACAAGCAAGATCAGATAGACCCTCTACTACCTGGAGCCTCGCCTTCATCACTAATGTGCAATATGTAGTTTTTAAAACAGACTTTCCCTTGGGGAATGCTGAGGACCTGCCAGATTACATCAAACAGAATAGGTACCTGAAGACAATGTATATCGACAAATGGACTGGCAAACCATATACAGACAATCTGTGTTTCTTTAGATGTCTTCGACAACATTTTAAGGCTAACAAGGATTTCCTCGAATATTTTCGTGTATGGATAAATTTTAAAAAATCAGAAAAATTAGGAAATTGTACTGGACAATTTACTGGTGTGACTATGGACGAGATGATGGATCTAGAAAGATGTTTTAATGTTAAAATTTTGATATATTCTCTGTCTCCAGATGGAGTTGTCTCTAATCTGTATAAATCTGTAAATAATTATGATAGTAAGATGTATCTTAATGTACATGAAAACCACCTTAGTTATATTGTAGATATAAATAAATTTGCCAAAAAATTTCAATGTGAGAAATGTCTCAAGTTGTTTACAAGAGAGTGGAACATGCGAAGACACTACAAAGTATGCTATGATAGAACTATCTACCAGTTTCCAGGTGGCTTCCATAAGTCACCCTTAACCATATTCGAAAAACTCGAATCTCTAGGAATACATACCTCTGAGCAATCTAGATATTATAAACTCTTTGCAGTATGGGATATGGAAGCCATGCTTCAAAAAACAAACCACAGCACCACAGCTAAATTAACCTGGATATCCAAACATGTTCCCATTAGCGTGAGTGTAGCCTCCAACATAACCAATTTTGAATCGCCGAGGTGTTTTATCAATCCGGATCCGACAATTCTGATTCAAAATATGATGGAATATCTCAGACTGATTAGCATAGCTGCTCGTAAACAAATCTCCAGCAAGTATTTTCATGTTTTATATGAGCTGGATGAGCTCATTCAGAAATATAAAGAGGAAGGGGAGCAGGTGGATTCGGATTTCGAATCAGAGGACTGGGAAGAGGAGGTTCACTCGGACGAATCAGAATCAGAATCCGATATTGTCTTTACTCCAAGTAAAAAGATTCTGTCACATTTCATTTCCAATATTCAACAAGTTAAGAAAGAGTTTCTTACTTATATTACCCAACTGCCTGTTATAGGATTTAATTCAGGTAGATACGATCTTAATTTAATTAAGACTGATATACTCAAGTATATAAGTTTAAATTACACAGAAAATGAAATCTTCACCATCAAAAAAGAAAACAGTTATCTCACAATAGGTACACCACACATGAAATTTTTAGATATTTCTAATTATTTAGCAGCTGGATGTTCCTATGAGAAGTTCCTTAAAGCCTATGGTTGTGACATTCCAAAAGGTGTTTTTCCTTATGAATGGTTTGATTCTCTTGAAAAATTAGACTACACCTCCTTACCGGAAATGAAAGATTTCTATTCTTCAATGAAGATGTCTAACCCATTAGAATCTGAATCTGAATTTGAAGAGCTTAGAAATCTTTGGAATGAGAATGGTATGAGGACTTTTAGGGATTATCTAATACATTACAATAATCTAGATACTGGACCCTTCTGTAAAGCCCTCACTACTTTCATAGATCTTTATGTATCGGAAGGGATAGACATTTTTAAAGATTACATCACCTTACCTGGCGTAGCTAGAAAAATGATCTATACCTCCTCAGAGAGTAATTTTGCACTCTTCAATTCAGATAACGCAGACCTATACTATACATTTAAACAAAATATTGTGGGAGGTCCTAGCATTATTTTTACTAGATACCAAGAAAAAGGGGTAACAAAAATTAAAAATGTAGAAAATAACTTATGTGAGAGCGTGGTGGGTTATGACTGTAATGGGCTTTATTCCTATGCCATCAAGCAACTAATGCCAAGCGGTGTGTATGTGAGAAGATTCCCTGAAAACCATTTTAGACCAGAGGTTAGCGAAAGATATATAGATTCAAACGTTTGGTTAGATTATCTCAGCTGTAAAGAGGGAATAAAAATTCGACATAAATTAAATAATCAGAAAGAGGTGAGAATAGGGAACTTTAGGGTAGATGGTTTTTGTTATCAAAATAAAACAGTTTACGAATTTAACGGATGTTATTACCACGGTTGTAAATTTAACTGCTTTATAGTTAAAAACTTAAAAAATAAAACCTGGTCAGAAAGATTGAAAAAAATTCAACAGAGGGATAAGGCAAGAAAGGACTACATAATTTCACAGGGTTATAAATTTGTCGCTATCCAGCAATGTCAATTTATTTCAAAAATTAAACCCAAATGCCTCCGATTTTATGAACATTACCTTCCATCTTACTACAGAAAAAATAAGATGTTTTAAAAGATGTTCAAAATGGAAAATTATTTGGCGCATTAGAGGTGGATATCCAGGTGGAGGAGGGGCATGAAGATTTCTTTGAAGAATATCCCCCCTTTTTTGCTACCTGTGAGGTGCCGATGGAAGCAATTGGCTCACATATGCTCTCCTATTGTAACGCCAATGACATTCAATTTAAAAGTAAAAGACTTCTGATCAGCGGGCTTAAGGCTCGCAAAATTTTACTTGCCACCCCCCTTTTGCAGTGGTATTTGAAAAATAACTGTCAAGTCTCAAAAATTTATCAGATAATTGAATTTCAGCCTAAACCCTCATTCACTTCATTCATAGATAAGGTGACCCATCACAGGATTCAGGGTGAATTAGAGGCAGATAAAGCAATTATAGGGGACACCTTCAAATTGATTAGTAATTCCAGTTATGGTTCCTTTCTCATGAATAAAGCTAAGCATTCTAATGTCAGATATCTACTGGATAAGAATAAAGTCCGAAAAATAATAAACTCAAGCAATTTTAAAGATATGCAGGATATTAATGGTGTTTATGAGGTAGAGACTTATAAGTCTAGAATTGTGATGGACAACCCTATACAAATTGTTTTTTTTATTTTACAATATGCCAAATTAAGAATGCTGGAATTTTATTATGACTGCTTACTGAAATACCTTAGACCTCACTCATTTGAATTAACGGAAACTGACACCGATAGTCTGTATATGGCTATAAATCAATCTGATCTAGATCTTTGTGTCAGGGGTAGATACCGACAGAAATATCATAAGGAAATTTTTGATTCCTGTTCTGATGAGGTGAATGCACTCTGGTTTCCAAGACGCTGCTGCCCCCACCATATCACCATAGACAAGAAAATCCCAGGGATTTTTAAGAAAGAATTCTCTAGATTTCGAATGTTATCACTCTGTTCAAAATCCTATATCATAGAGGATCAGGATGGTAAACAAAAAATATCTTCTAAAGGTATTTCTAAAAAAAATTTAACTGATGCTATGGCTAAATTTTCTCACACTCTAAGCACTGGGGAGACGAGTTTCTCCACCAATTTAGGATTTAGAATGAGGGATGCTAATATCTTTACCTATTCACAAACTAAAATAGGATTCAATTATTTTTATTGTAAGAGAGAGGTCCAAGACGATGGAATCACAACCAGACCTTTAAATATAACCCTCTCACCATGGGAAAGAGAATCCCTAGTAGTATCAGAGGTACAGGATCCATTATCTAATCTGTACTATTCTCACATGAGAGTAGACGCCTTATCTTATCATTCAATTGAACAAATGTTTTATTACCTTCTGGCTAAACATTACAAAAATATTACACTTTGTCACAAGATTTTGATGGAAACAGATCCCCTTAATGTATACAATCATCTTGACAAAACATTTATCTCAAAAACTAGAAATGAAGAAATTAAGAAGGATATTATGAACCTATGTGTCTCTGAAAAGTTTAGGCATTGTCAAAATTTTCGAGATTGACTAGAATCTGTTAATGGTAAGGTTATTTTTTATAAGCAGGCTAATTACAGTAGAGAGGATGAGACCTATTGGGGTGTCAGTAACCCCAGTAAACTTATTTCTGTGCTTCCCCCTAATTCTCTAGCCGGGAATAACATCATGGGTGAATTACTTATGGATTGCTGTCGAAGATTATCTACTGAAATCTCCATTCCCAATTAAAATTAACAGGATTTTTCGAACCCGAAGGTAAGCACCCGAACGCATTGCCTCTGAAATCCTGTCACTTGTTGCTGCGACAGTACAGACTGAGGAACTCTGTTGAAAATCTCCATTCCCAATTAAAAATAACAGGAAATTTCGAACCCGAAGGTAAGCACCCGAATGCATTGGCTCTGAATACTTGTCACCGTATTGTGACAGTACTGACTGAGGAACTCTGTTGAGCAGGTCACAGATGATTCAAGTATGCAAATATTTTTTGAAGAAATAACAGAGAAAATATATTTTAATGTAATACCTTTATTTCCTATAGTGAATCGTTACTTTACAAAGTTATTATTAAAAAAATTTGAAAAGTTATTTGAAATTTGAAAGTTGAAAGTTATTTGAAAGTTGAATGATCAGACCATTTTTCCGATCAGAATCGTTTGGTACCAGACTTAGATAAGAGGCTACATAATCTTTTTCATTGAAATTGGGTTTAAAGGGTCTATTTGGTACAGGCTGTCCATCCACACTCAATTCCATATAATTGAGATCCATATTTTGAAAGTTAAACGGATTTTTAGTGTAATCTCCAGAATAGGCTGCATTTGAAACTAAGCCAACCACAATCTTGCTGGGAACTTTACCATGGAAAATATTATCAGTCATAAATGTGTGAGAACCTTTTGCAATACTGAAGCTTTTAATATCACTTCTCCAGAAGGGATAGAGTGCAGGACTTGTTTTCAAAGCCTCATTATGAGCGACTAACATATCTGGATTCAAAGAGATATAACAAACTTTTAAAATAGCCTCTGTGATTTTTAACCTCAACTTTTCTTTCCCATCTCTCATTAATCTGAACTCATTGAAGGATTGAAAAAACTTCAAGGTAACCGCCACCCCATTTATTATAGCCCTGGGTTGATCTATTCCAAAGTCTGTATAGAGTAAACCCTCCACACTAGCCGTTCCTCCACTTCTAGTTGGTCTGCCTCTCTCTGTAAAGCCTGGATTACCCCCTGTGTAGGTGATAGCCTCCATAGCCCCTGGTTGATCTTTATGAAACAATGCTGCCTCACCCTCTGATTGAACCATGTTGTTGTTGGTTGATAGAAGAAAATCAATCATTGCCTTATACGGATAATTAGCACCCACATTTGAGGATACGACTTTTTGATTTAATGCAATATCAACCTGTCTAAAAATTGAATGGAGGGTCAAGTTTATAGGCGCCACCTGGTGAATAGGGGTTGCAGGTTGACCACCTGATGGTGGCTTATTATGAATAGGAACCCCCTTCGCATCTGTAATAATATATTTTACATGTAACCTGGTTTTAGCTAAATTGATGTAATCTACTGAAGTCCCTGGGATATTAAATTCTATGACACTGCTATCTGTGATAGCAGCAATTGGATTGAACTCCACCCAATACTCTTTCTGAATCGTCTTATCTATGGGAGGTGGCTGGAAGATGGTTAAAGGAGTTTGAATTACATCCATAATGAGTGCGAATTAGTTTTTTTCTTCTTAGTCTTTACTTTCCCCCCCTTCTGGCCAGCTGATGGTGCTCTCCTAGTGCTCTTACCTTTTGAAATTTTATTTTTATTCTTGCTAGAAATTTTTCTTGAGGATTTCTTTGTGATCTTACTCTTTCTAGTCTTTCCACCACTCTGTCCTTTGTGGGTTCCAGCCATGCTATTTATAGCTTTTTTCAATTTTATCTCACTCTTAGCCTGCTCCACTGTCGCCTCTGTAGGTGTAACTAATGTAACCTCCACGGATTTGTCATTGACTCTATCTGTTTCTGAATTTTTAGGATTTAATTCATAAAATTTTGGGTTATATCCGACTTTTCCCTCAATACATTTCTTGCAAAAGTTTAAATATTTATCCATTTTCTTTTTTAAGGTGTAATGTGAGCTGTAGTTCCCCCTTTAATGTTACAGCATTGTTAAAACAGCTATCTTTTATATAGATTTTGATTCGTCCTAGATTCGACTGCCTCACCCCCAAATAAAACCTGTCTGAAAAAATTTGGCTTCTTTTATTATTTGGCATTACCATTCTTAAAATTGGTTCTAACGAATCTCTAACAAAACTATAGTCGCAGATATCTGAACAGACCATCAGCGTGTCTGATATTTTTTCATTAAAAAAAATATCACAGAGCGCCACTTTCCAATTTCCTCTCAATTCCACTCTCTCAGGAAGTTCCACAGTGAAGTTATAACCCTTGTTATCAGGATGAAACCTTAAGGAATCCTTCGAACTTAAGAAAATATAAAAATCTCCCTCTGTCATCGTCCCTCTTTTCATACAATTATGATTGCCTTTATGCAAACAGAGGGTAGCATTGAACTATTTATAGTTCCTCCATATCACTCTCTGCTATCCAGGAATTAAATTTGCTAGGCCATCCTTTCCATTTCACCAGCACCTCTGATATACCCTTTCTTTTCCTTTTTTTAAGAATTTTTTCTATTTTGTAGATCATATTTTCATCCAAGAATGCTATTTGTAATTCAGGCTCGTAAAAAATGATGTTATAACTTCATTTTGGTTATCCTTTAGTTGATACATTGGAATATCTTGGTTTAATTTTTTATCAATGATGGTGAAAATCTCACCAGACCATTTTTGAGCATATTCTCGATCGAAACTGTTCTTTAGATAACTTATTTTAACCCTATCACCCACCTTATACTTAAATTTCACCCTTTTAGGGTTAGATCTAGTCTTCCTCATTGTCATTTTTTCCTTCTTAATACCCTTAGATTTAAGGCCATATTGATAAGACCATACGTCATACTGGCTTGAAGTCTGAGCTTTTGTGGGACTCATCTTAATAGATCTATGCCTGGTGTTGTTGTAACTAACCATAAAATTTTGTAAATTATCCACCCATCTGAAGGATTCATTAGCTGTTAAAAATTTGAATATTTTGAGTTTAATCATTTTTATTACTCTCTCTGCATAATTGGCTTTAGTTTCATAATAAGTAAATATCTGATCCACCTTTGAGGTTCTCAAAAATTTGGTCACCTCCGAATTTTTATATTCACTACCTTGATCACTTCTTATTTTCTGTGGTTTCACCCCTGATTCCTCAAAAATATTAGACATCATAGACTTCATTTCCTTTCCTGTGAGAGTATACATTGGTCTGGTATAGAGATAACGAGTAAATATATCGATGAAAACCACAAAATAGGCATAATTATCATTCAATTTCCTGTATTTCACCATATTAGCAGTATCTGTATCCCATTGATAATTTTTATAGAAGGAAAGGAGCTTAGGTCTCTTAAACCTTCTCCGGACAGGATGATGTGATGTATAGGCCTCCTGTTTAGCTAGCCACTGTTTAATAGTTCTCCTTGAAATCTTGTATTGACCATTTTTTTTCAAAAATTGGTACAATTTTTCAAACACACTGAAGGAGGCGGGACTACTGGGGTTATAATATGCCTCTTTAAGCACTATCTCCACATCAGGAGAGATTTTTATTCCAGAATTTAATCCATGCTGGTTTGCACTCTCTGATAGACTCCCTGTCTCCTCCCCTCTGTTTTCTAGTCGATCCTCCTTGCTGTTTAACCCTTCCTCCATTGGGATTATTTGGGGTTTTTTGACCGCCAGTCAATCGCTTATCTATACTACTCTCAGGCAATCCTGGTGGGGGTGACATATATAGGCTCTCATTGCTTCCAGTCTCAGCCTTGGACGATGTTACAGCATTATTCAATTGCTCAGATTCCTCATCAGCTGTATTGCTTTTATACGAGCCTTGTTTTTCAATTTCGAGATATTTTTTAAATTTCAAAAATTGTTCATGAGGTACCATTACAAATTTATTCATTGTAAAATTTGGTTGATATATTTCCTTATGCTATATAATAATTCTGAAAAAATTGTGTGATGCTTCTTCAGTAATTGAAGCCGCCCTCTAACCCTTCTTAGAAATCGTTTAATCAACCCAGAATATTTTTCAAATTTTGCCTTGATCTTTTTACTGAGTGGCAGACGAAAAATATTGAAAAAAATCTCTGCAATGGCTTTTATTTGTGACTGATTAGCCTCTGAAAAGATATACTTGTTTAAATTTTTATTGTTATCCAATATAACCTTTAGAAAATGCTTTGCTCTCAGGAGATTAGAAGACATACTGATCAGTAGTCTTTAATCTAGCAAGTATTTATAGCTATTTATATACGGTTAGGTACTCATCAGGAAAAATATGGGTACGTAACCAGGAGGTCTTATCTCTGGTAGGAGATAGATCTATGAGCAAGTAACTGAAAGATTCTGTAGTGGCGTCTTCATAGGCCAGACAGACCTTATCACACATTCCTAACTGATTTCCTAAGATTTTTATTTGATTGATATCCCTAGGATTTTTAAATAAAATAAAATAATGTGTATTCAGGATAATGTCTCTACTATATTTTCCCGAATGGTAGAGATTTTGTAAAATCAAAAAGACGCTCAGATTTCTGTGATGTGATTCTCTACTAAATAGATTGGTAATAGAGGGGCTATTCACTGCTGACATTTGTAAATCATCAATAATAATCAGATTATGCTTAGAGTCGGCAATTTGCTTTATTCGAGCCTCATCTGGAACTCCTTGAATAAATTCTAAATTTTCAATTATTTTGTTGTCAAAGGATTTCTGCCATACCCCATAAAAGTAGTACACCTTCTCCACAGGAACCTCAAACATAGCATTTAAATTCTCCAATACCTTAAACACAAAGTTTGTCTTTCCAGAGCCCGTAGGACCTGCAATCATTGCAGTAGTGGGTGAAAAAAATCTGAACATTGTTATCTCTATCTTATCTCGTGAGTCACATAGTAAACAATCAGAAAGCTGGTTAGTCTCCTCTCTATTTATATTATTTTCACTTGCCAAGATTACAATCGCCTGCTTGCCAGTTACCTCAATACCTGCCAGATATCCTACACAAAATATTTTGTTTTGTATTATTTTCAGGTATTGTTGTGGCATAGAGTACATACAAATCAGAAAATGCAGGCTCAAATATTTATACTCTTAGGCTTTTTACCCGGATTAATATATTCTAAAGCTTGTTTCCAGAGAATGTGTAACTGTGAGAATGATATGGCTGTTTGTATAGATGTTGTATGGGTGGAATTTACCTATAATCCAAAAATCCGTATTTTATATCTGAAACAGTTGGAATATCTAGATATCCATCTAGTCTTGAAAAATTTTCCCTCTTTAAAATATTGGGTAATGATGGATATGATGTACTTCAACTGCAGTTGGATTAAAGAAATTCCATTGCAAATTAAAGTATCCACTAATATGTGCACAGACAATGTCCAGAAAGGTGAGTTTATTAACCTATGCAGATAAAAATGTAATCTAATAGTCAGAGAAAAAATGCCTTTGGGGTGCTTAGACTCGGGTTCGAAATTTCCTGCTATTTTTTAATAGGGAATGGAGATTTTTAACAGATTTCCTCAGTCTGTACATTCACAGCTTACTCTCATCGCCTCCAAAGAAGCACAGAGGATAGCAATGCCTCATTAATATGTTTATGAGGTGCTTACCTACGGGTTCGAAATTTCCTGTTAATTTTAATTGGGAATGGAGATTTTCAACAGAGTTCCTCACTCTGCACCTTCACAGCCTACTGTCATTGCGTCCACAGAGACATACAAAGCATTACCTCATTAATATGTCTATCTGGTCTATCTTCGGTTTCGAAATTTCATGTTAATTTTAATTGTGGATGTAGATTTTCAACAGACCTCTACAGCAATTTTTTCCCTTTTTTATTAGCTACAACAGAGAGTGAGATATGGGAGGATACCCAGTCCCTATTACCATCAACAGGTCTCTGGGATTCCACTACCTCTGCCCAGTATTCGTCAAATAATTCTATCCATAATGTGACAAAAATTAGAGATTACAGAGGCAGTCATAGCCAAAGGTACTACTGGATTTTCTTCTCGGGCACAATCTCGTGCATTATGGCTGTATTCCTATTTGCATGGATTTTGAGAAGAAAATTAGTATGCCATAGGGTTCAAAGAAATTCGAATAATGAAGCAAATGCCATGGAAATGTCAGATGAGAAACATACTGGGGATGAGGAGGCTGAGACCTACCCATAAAGGTAAGAAATTTCTTATGAAATTGTATAATGATAATTTTTATGCGCTTAAATTAGGGATTGTGATGTCACATTGCAGGGATATCAACGTCATAAAATTATGACGCATCTCTTACGCAAATAATAACCTATGACCCTATTTCATCTTGAGTTTTGTTTATCTCTCAGCGTTCATTTCATTCATTAGGATTATGGCTTCGTTAATTTATCTTTTGTTAATAGTACTAGTGTCAGATATTGTTACCAGTTATCACATCGAATGTAACTACGATGAAAAGAGTCAGGTTTTATCCATTGTCGGGATCAAGTCTATCCAGGATTTTCAAGATTATGGAATAAAATGTGGTGACTATATGGCTAAGACACTTGAATATCTAGAATGTTATCTTGGAGAAATAAGGCTACCCCTGAAAAAATTACAGGTGAATTATCCCAGTTTGAGGGAGATATACTGGAGATGCGCTGGTTACTGTATAATGGAGGGATCAGGGATAGATGTCTTTGGATGTGAAAACGGTAAGACATTTGGGTATTATATTTGTCTCAGATAATATGATCTGTCTTATTCTAATTATGATTTCCAAAAGATTTGTGCTACACTTGCTGTAGGCTAAGCCTCTGTTCTATCCAGAGATAATATAAAAATATGCAATTTTAATCGCAAAGATTGTGATTGCGTTCTAGGTCTTTCCCTGACGTTCGAAATTTCACGTTAATTCTAATTGGGAATGGAATTTTCAACAGAGTCTCTTCTATTAAATAGACCCATTACATAGGGTAGGTGTGATATTCATTTTTTTCCTAGCTAAAGGATATCCTGATCTTATAAATTTTACACTAATTCCTGTTTATTTTACTTTATTTTCATTTAGACCAGACTGGACAGACCCAGCACAGGTGTCAGGATGGGAGCTGTCAGGATGAAGACGAGGCTGACAAAGATGGTAAAGATGATGATGATGATGATGATCTCTATGCTCTTTTTGTCATACCTATTTTAGCTATTATTGGTGGAGTTCTGACTTATCTATTTAAAAGATACAGGAATGTGATATTGATGAGGGTTCTTAATACAGTGATGGATTGGATTGATGGTGATGAGAGAAGAGTTTCAATGGAGAGTGAGACTGATCCCAGCACCTCGGAAAGTACATTGGTGAAAGAAAGACTGAGGGTAAATCAGAATTCAGACATTTCTACTTCCAGTTTATCAAGTCATATGTGGAATAATAGGTTGTCAACTGATGCTCAAAAATATACTTAAATATCATGGAGGATATGACAGATGAGAGTGATCAATCCTCAGGAACAGCTGTAGAGATGAGGGATATTGGAATCCAGATTAGTTTGTCCTCCGAAACAGAGGAACAGTTTGAACCTTTAGACATGTCGATGAGTTCTGATCAAGAGTTTCCAGAGATTGCGGTAACAAGTTTTTTGGAAACCAGATCTGGACAAAAGTATCAAAAAGATTTTATTATTAAAAAGTAGACTCCCATTTCTATGTAACCAAGATGTTTATCCTAGATTTTTACAGACCTTTTTTATTGTAATTGTATATGTAATTTGTATCTTACTGGGACTCTTTTTTCTGTGGGTTTTATTTATTCATTCATTTTTAATCAGTCAGAGATTGTTATCATTATTGTCAATGGTTATCCTGTATAGATATTTTTTCATGTAATTTACTATGTGGAAACTTGTGGTTTACTAATATTGTCAATGATTATCCTATATAGATATTATTTCATGTAATTTAATATGTGGAGATTTGTGATCTAAAAATAACAAGAATATCTTATACATTTCAGAATTTTATTAAGCAATCCACTGCAAATCCCTTTTACATCATACATAGGAGTTTATATAGTAACAACAAGAACATAGACGAGCTACAGATTCTTTGATTCATAATGAGACATCTTTGACTCAATTTTTATATTAATAACAATAAATAAATAAAACAGTCATAGAAAGGGTATATTTTGTAACACATAGAGATACATAAGATTTATGTATTCATTAAGAATGCCATTGAATTATTTCTTTGTATTACCTCCTTTTACGTAAACAGTTGAGAGGTGATAAATCAGCTACATTATGTAAAATTACATTGAGAGATAGAGAGAGGGATAGCTATGTGATATACAAAGAGGAGAAAAAAATTTAATGAGCTCTCAGACAGAGTAACCATGTAAATCACCTTCATGATAGAGTAACTATTACATAAAGATCGTAGCAAGTATAAATATTTACATAGGCATATGAAATATGAGGTTAGATATTAACTATATACATATGACTTTCCAATTTCTTTGTTAAAAAATATATTAACCATATGCATATGAAGTCAAAGTTCTGTGTCAATAGATCTACCTTTTCCGGAATTTATTTAGAGTCCTTCATATGTTCCATCATTCTGTTGAAAACCTGATCTTGATATCCTAGTCTGTCTACAGGAATGCTGATGCTCTGTATGAAGAGTAATTGTCAATTTTTCCAGATGTGGTAGGAGATTAGGGAGGGGGCCTGAGAGTGGAGTCCATACTTCAGAGCGAATTTTTTTTTTTTAAATTTTTTCACTGTTAACCCTAGGTGTCTCTGGGATTGTTAAAAATTTAGAAAAAAAAATTTAAAAAAAATTTTGACTAGTGTTAAACCCTAGTTGCCTGTGGGACGCAAAATGCTGCAACCACTAGGGTCAGGATGCCATTGAGTGTTACACTCTAAACAGTGACTCGCCCTATGGGTTAAATTTCCTGAAATCAATGCTGCGCATGAGGTACAGTAAAAATGATAACAGGAGCTCATAAAAGCTCTTGTCAATGGTAAATCTATTTTGCAACATGCATAAGTGGGTAACACGCTGTTCATAATAGGTGGTCCAATCAGGGGCTATCATTGTCTCCACTTCATCTGGTTTTTTGCCTAAAAAAAGGCGCAACCAAAGGCCATTTCGAGGTCTCTATTTGTTAGAGCCTCAATGAGCAGTTGTTCGTAATTTGTGTTCATATACATGGATGTGGGCACCCATGTAAAGAGTGATGTACTGCTCATATTGGAGCTCCTGATGGAATAGGCTTTGGTAAATTTGTGTTCTAAAAGTATGGTCCTACATATGGGACACCTCAGTTCAGGCTCAGCCCCATCCTGCCACATCCTTGATAACTGACAAGAACACTCCACACAGAGCAAGTGTCCACATGGGTTGGTCAGTATGATGTCTGCCTGATCTAAGGCGTCTTTACAGATAGCACATTCAGCTTTTTCTAGGAATTGGGTCACAAATTGAACGAAATCTGGATATTTCCGCCTGAAAAATATAAAAATTAGAGAAATTTTAGTTATTTGACTAAATAGCAGAGATTAGTCAATACAAAATTGGGTTGAGAAAAGGAAATTGTGTTCCTGTGCATACCTGGGAGTTCGAATTTCACGTTATTGCTTATTGTGATTGGAGATTATCAACAGTCCTCACCCTAGGGAAATGCCTCCGATTGTTTGTCAGAATACTGCAGTATTGCAGAGCTATGATTCTCTGTTGAAAATCTCCATTCCCAATTAAAATTAACAGGAAATTTTGAACCCGAAGGTAAGCACCCTGACATACATATTAATGAGCTTAAGTCTTCTCAACCTCTCTGGATGTTGTGAGCAACTATACTCAAGTACGAGGAATACTGTTGAAAATCTCCATTCCCAATTAAAATTAACGGGAAATTTCGAACCCGAAGGTAAGCACCTTGACATACATATTAATGAGCTTATGCCTTCTCAATCTCTGTGGATGCTGTGAGAGCAAGTATATCAGAGGAATGCTATTGAAAATCTCCATTCTCAGTTAAAATTAACATTGACAATTTGCATATTGAGGGTAGAGAAACCCTTTTCGAATATTATCTCTCACTGACAAATTACACATGTTTTACCCAAAAAGCTTCATTAAGATAAAAAATACAAATTAATTGAGATAGTTTAGCGAATAAGGAAATACATCAAATTTAGGAGATTTATCTAACTAGACCCTAAATTTCACCCACTTGGTTTTTTATTAGAGCTGTCATGAGAGAAGATAATTTATTGACATTTATTAACATTTCATTAAAATTCTTACTTCAATGAATGGTGTTACGCTCAGGAGGGGGTCTATACAAAGCTAGTTCTACAATAGCCTCACAGCTCCACCTCGTTACATTGGAATAAGTCCTCTCTAAAATTTTATGTAAAAAATTAAATTAAATAAATATTTGGTACTTACACAATAAAGGCCGGTAGAATGTCGTTGAGCAGGATGTAACAAACCATCGCCTGCTGGTAGTGTCCATTGTCAATCAGCATCAGTAGTTCACAAATGGTTATCATATTGGAAATCAGATGATTGGGTCGAAAGAGATCAATTCTTCTTCCAATTTGTACAAAGTTATCCATTTTGAGATTGATTGAACAGCCTATTTTGATTCAGTAAAATTCTGGGGCCCAGAATGGGTTTGATGCGGGGTTTTATAGTGAAATTTTGGGTTGAAAGCTGTTGCCATTATCTGATAATTAAAAATAAAAAAAAGTGATTTAATGTCAATTTGTCCCTGAATAATTAAAGGGGTATTTCCATGTCTACCTCCCCTTTGGCTGATTCATCTAAATGCGAACATTCCTCACATGTCAATTTTGCATGGTTAGGTTGATCAGGTTGAATTAAACATGGAACATATGCATATATTTCCATACGTTCGCTATACATCTGGTTACATACTTTCAAAAATTCTTCCCATTCTTTGGGTTTGCAGGATAGCTCTTCAGTGGTGGGAAACAAGTCTCCCTTGGCATTGGTCTTCCATTTCCTGATACCTACAGATTTATAGGGACTATTACAGGCTACATAGTAGGAGCCACCTATATGTACTTTCTTCTCTATTCCTTTGTCTCCTTTAAGAATAGCCTGCAGTGCATGGTTAATTAGTTCAGAAAAATGAACTAATACAACCAATTTTGAGATATTGATCTTGATCCCTGGGTTGGTGACAATCTGACCATCCCATTCCTTTAAATGAATAGACTGCACTTGACCAGTTTCACCATGAAACACCACATACTTCTTGGAGCCTAGATGAAAGGTTCTTCTATAGGTGACAGATAGAGATGCCTCTGAATAGTTCATTGCCGACATCGCCCCATGGCTTTGAGGTTCTATAAGATGATCTTTCTTCTTATTTTTAATCCGTAGAGATAGATCTTTCTTATTCTTCTTCAGAGCAGGTTTCCCTAAAACTTGAGCCTCTGCCATATTCACTGAATGATTTCGTCCTATTTTTTAATTCCTAGATTACAGCTTCAGATGATGTGAAAGGGTTAGAGCGAGAGGGTGGCTTTTTATAGACTTTGAGGTGTGGGGGAGAATATATCAGGATTCAGCATATAGGATCACTTAGTCAGCAAAAGCTTTGTGTAGGAAAAAATACTTACTCAGCAAAGGCTTTGTGTGAGGAGACTTAAAACAGACTAGTATAACTGATCATTAAAGGAACACAGAAACTACAATAGTGATTAAAAACAGATTTTATTGATAATTAAATGCAGATAATAGAGACAAGTTTATTACTTAATAATTGTAAAGTTAAAGTGACAAAAAGGTTAGTATATCAGACAGACATCTGCCCGTCCTTTACATCTGTGTCTAATTAGAATTTATAAATAAGTTTTCATCTACTTGGATTTTAGAACATAATGAACATTTATCATTGGTAGAGTACTGTTCTAAAGTCACAGGTGTCTGTCTTCCATCTGTCTTAGGTAGAGTATTTTTGTAAAATTCACAGCTGACTGTCTTCCATATGTCTTATGTAGAGTATTTTTCTAAAATTCACAGGTGTCTTTCTTCCATCTGTGTAAGGTAACATCTCGTAACTATTCAATTCATTCAATAATTTTAATGTCTCTTTATCTTCAAGAGGTAGGAGAGAAAAAACTATTTTTGGGCATTATCATTTTCACAAATTCACAGGTAGGTGCATGCCTTTTATGTTCGTCCATTGGTATATCATAGGTCTCCCATTCAATAAGAGATATTTTACACCAGGGGCAGGTAACCTTGTCCCCCTCCCCTGTATAGAGGAAACCAGCACGAGTTAGGGCATCTGGGCGAATGGGGTGAGACTTCGGCCATGTTCTAAATGTAGCATATCTCTCATCATATCCAGAATAATCAGGAACCTTAAATATCCATCTTCCCACGTAGGGTGTGGGTTTATGACATAAATGTAACCCAGCAGAGCTACCACAGGGTGGTTGAATTCTTGGATTGGAGTTATATCTAACTGAAGAATTCAGTGAAAAACCTCCAACCGAGGCGGCAGAATGAGTAGAGGCAGACTGAAGATAAGATGACCTAGCATCAGTCTGGTCTTCCACTGGTTTACTTGCTGGATGAACTATCTCACTATCCTTATCAGTTATGTTGGATGCAGTATTAGAAAACATGTTGCTAGAAGATGCTGTTAGCTTGATAGTTGGAAAACCAATTAAGTTTATAAACTGAATTTTAGCGTTTATATAGACTGTTAAAATTCTAGTATTCAGCAGTTTTCCAAAGAAAAAGACAGGATTCACTGATTATTAGTTAACCCCAAAGCCCTAACCCTAATCAAAAATGTATATGAAAGTACGAGATTAAACTGTGACTGTATATGAGGCGAGATATTGCGTTCGTGTGCTTACTCTGAGGTTCGAAATTTCCCGTTAATTTTAATTGGGAATGGGATTTTCAACAGACCTCTAATGTAACTAGCATACATTGTGTGATAAATCAAATATAGCTTTGATGATTCATTTTTCACAAGTGATATTGTTCCAGTAGGGTAGCATACAAAACCCCCATTATATGGCTAGCAGACAGAGCCCCATTACAAGAGTTCTAGCAGACAAAGACCCATTAAACAACACAGCTGTGCGATGATTCAGTTTTCAGTAGAAATATGATGCAGTAGGCTAGAAGACAAAGCCCCATTAAAAAAATGGGTAGCAGACAAAGCCCCATTAAACATTTGTAGCAGACAAAGGTCCCATTAAAACAGTTCTACCCCCATTAAAAAAGTCCCATTAGGCAGACAAAGCCCCCCATTAAAACAGGCTTGGGCTAGCAGACAAAGCCCCCATCAGCAGAAAAAGGGCTATTAAACAAGACAGCTGTGCGATGATTCAGTTTTCAGTAGTAATATGATGCAGTAGGCTAGAGGACAAAGCCCCATTAAAAACTTGGCTAAAAAAGCCCCATTAAAACAAAGCTTGGGCTAGCAGACAAAGTCCCATTAAAAACAGCTGTAGCAGTCATTAAACAACAAAGCATGGCCAGCAGACAAAGCCCATTAAAGTTCCCATTAAAAAACCACAGCTGTGTGATGATTGATTTTTTTTTTCAGAAGTAATATTTGATCTAGTATGGCTAGCAGACAAAGCCCCATTTAAAAGATTGGCTAGCAGACAAAGCCCCATTAAACACAGCTGTGCTAGCCATTAAAAAAAAGCATGGCCAGCAGACAAAGCTCCATTAAAAACTTGGCTAGCAGACAAAGCCCCATTAAACATTTGTAGCAGACAAAGGTTCCATTAAAACAGTTCTAACCCCATTAAAATAAGCGCCATTAAGCAGTTAAAACAAAGCTTGGGCTAGCAGACAAAGCCCCATTAAACACAGCTGTGCTAGCCATAAAATCAGACAAACACAGCTAGCCCATTAAAAAGTACAGCTGTGTGATGATTCATCAGAGTAATAGCTATAAACTATCAAACAACAAAGATCCCCATTGAGCTAGTCTCAAGAACCTATATTAGAGCCCAATAACCTGTATAGAGATAGTATCGACCCCTACCCTACCTAGCCATCTGTCTACCCTCTGCCCCAGGCAGCTGCACAGCTGTCAAAAAGTGACATGATTGATGGGAAACTCGACTCGATATTGACTCGATATATACTACTGTTTATTAATTATTGTACGTTTTATTTTATCCGGTATATTGTTACAAATAAATTTATAGAACATAGAATTGATTTTCCAGTGCCCAGGGAACCAGACAATAAATAAAAGACAGCATGGGTTTAAATATCTATTCAATCTACCAATCTTTTTGTTATGCACATGTGTATTATTTACATTTGTAATATTTTTTAACACATAGTTAATTTTAACTGAACTTGCTGAAGCCACTGGTTGGAGGGGCTTTACGAAAACGTCAAAATAAAGGTGGTATTTCATCAACAATCACACTGTAGTTCAAATTTGGAATAGCTACTAGTTCTGTAGAAAAATTTACCCCCAATAAATTAAATGTGGTTGAGCCCCACCTTAAATTTTTGTCAATATTTAGTTTGGTTTTTGAACCTCGCTTTTTCCCAATCCATAACTTGAGTTTTATCAGTATTAACAATCAAGCCAGAGTAATTATCAAATATTTTTAACATGTTTAGTGCTGACTGGAGGGGGCCACATTCACCATTTAGTATCAATGTAGTGTCGTCGGCAAACTGAGTCACTTTAATCTCCTTACCATTGACATTTATACCCTTAATATCCTGGTTGGATTCAATCATTATATACAAAACCTGGGCACATATCAAAAGAGGTATACAGACAAGGGATCTCTTGTCTACAATCCCATTCAATTTTAAGTTTTTCTGAAAAGTGACCATATTGGCAAACTGACGCAGTGATGCCTGTATTAAAAATGTTGACCCATTTATGTATGTTTGGACAAAAGTTGAATTCAATAAGAACCTCTGTTAAAAATGCCATGCAACTGAATCAAAAGCTTTTTGAAAATCTATTAAAACTAACATACCAGGGATATTTTCATTCTGCGTAAAATGGAGTAGATCATGGATTAATCGTGTATTTTCTCCTATAAATCGACCTGGAAGAAACCCTGTTTGAGCAGAGGAGATGAGTTGATTCAGTACAGACGTTATACGTGAGGCTATAACACTTGATAACATTTTATAAACTACAGATAGAAGAGATATTGGGCACCAATTTTTTAGCATTGTTCTGTCCTTGTCACCGTTTGGAGATCAATGAACTTGTGCAGTTACGATGGGTGATGTAGCACTTTGAGCCATACAGTAAAAGGTGATATTGAACTGAGTATAAAATACATCCAAGTGAATGTTTTCCTCTTTTCTTTCTAGGGGGGGGGGGGGGGGGGGGGGGGGGGCAAGGGCATTGTTGCCTCAGACAGGATGCAAAGCAACATGATGCACACCATAGAGTAACCTTTTTTTCTGTTTACAATCTTCTTAAGTAATCCAATAAATTGCGACTGGCCAGGAGAGTATTTTCCTTTTTTCACTTGTTTTACTGTTTCAAAAATTAAAATATAAAGCCTTTGTATTTCTTTTAGTTCTGGGACGGTATTCAGGAAAGGTCTTAGCAAAGTCTTATTATTGGCTGTATTTATGTACAAAAGTTAAGCCTAAGACTTGGCTGAGACCTTTGGTGAATACAGCTCCTGGTATTTACTGCAAATGTAGTCTGATTCTAAAAATTGGAATATGACTGAAATATTATCCAATAAAACAATAAGTACTTGAGTCAGTGAAAAGTAGGTCAAAACTTTAAATCTCTGCCTTGATGTACAATAGCATAGTACCAATATTCTATTGTTTACATGGCTGATGAGGGGTGTTTTACTTGTATTGTCCACAATATATCAATGAATAATTATAAAAGTAATTACAAAAAATTAGGTTGCAAAAAAGAAAGCATATATAGGTGACTACAAGAGTATTAATTTCTAACTTTCTCTGCTTCTTCATGGATATTAATGCAACAAAATGAGTAGAAGCCTGGCAAATTACCTTTATATTTATGTATATAATATATGTTTAGGTTACATGGTTTCAGAAATATTAGCGAAAAATTGTCATTTGTTAACAAATTCGTTATGCTAATTATGCATACTAACAGGTGCCTAAGAGTACAAAAATATGTATATCTCTGTCTGGAATCATGGGTGAATTGGCCATTGACCACATAGACCCCTGTCAAACTATTCTACAAGAAAATGTATGCCTGTCAGGTTTTATGTGGATGTTTTTCCGTTATTGCCCCCATTGTTTGTGCATAATTACTAAAATAAGTCTGTATTTAAAGAAATAATGTAAAAGCCTGTAATAGTAAGGGCACTAGTGATTATAAAGTTTTAATTTTCAACTTGCGATTCTCTGCATATAATATATTTGTAGGTTACATAATTTCAGAAATATAAATGGAATTTATTACCCTAATTATGCATAATAATTTTACTGCATCTTCCAGGTTTATAACTTTCTTCACAGTGGCCATCACAGCTCTTTTGTTTCCATTTTCGATTTGTTGTGGAAGATATGACACAAGATACAACTGTCCAGACAAAAGATTTCTGGATATGCATCAATTCTACCCATCTATACATAAATCCAAAAGACAACACTTCGGCTAAAGCTTTGCTTTTGATGTTCCCACAATTTGGAATGATTTACCTGATCAGTTTGCTCCAACTCTTGCCTGTTTCAGGAAAAAAGCTAAATCTTACCAAGGCTTTCCCAGCGTAGCCCATAAGCCATGGAAGAATAATTATTGAATTGATTTCTGGTGCTGCAACTTAAAGTCTGCCTTATTGGAAATCAAGTGCTGTAAAAGTACAGAACAGAAGAAGTGGTGACAGGAATATAACAAATATTTATTTCTGTGATCAAAGGTAAATCAGCCCCTGTCTAATCGGCCCACAAGAAAATATATCCCAGTCAAATCAACATCCAGAAATAAATTATTGTATTCAAAATTGGCCCCAGAAAATGACTGTGCTAAACAAAGGACAAAGATGTGGTAGTGGTCGTGTGTAGTGGTATGTGGTAGTGAACGGAAGCCATGGATTTAAGCTAATGTTTAATAAAAACTTTTCATAGCACTTGATCTCTATCAGACCAATGACATTTTTAATAATTCTAACATAAACAAGTGAGTAAAGGACAGGGGATGGGCAGTATTCACTACGACATCCAAAAATCTTTCATGTATGTTAATTGCACTTTTATCACCATTGACATCATGCCCTGATAAAGATTTATTCCAAAATTGTTTTACATGAAGTGCACTCTAATTGTACTTTTAATTTTTGTGACATAAAGAAAAATATCTGGTCATAAGATCTAGATATATTTGATATGTTAATCACATATTGGCAAATATCACATTAGAAGCTCTCTGTCTTGTGTAACAAACGTAGCATTATCATAAAGAATCATCCCCCATTATTTGTCATAAAAAGTCACAAGTTACAAATTAAAGGATGCCAACCTAATAATCCTTTTGTGATGTACTATTCATAAATAAATGTCTCTCAGTCTTATGTCTGTCATATGATGAAGAATAAGCACTATGAACATACTCTTGTTGCATTACAATTCATTGTTTGTTTTCAACTGGGTGCCGAATTTGCAGGGGCCAAACTTTAGAGACCTGCTTGCTAATGACAAATTTGTCCAACTCCCCTTGTCTATATATCCCCATATTTAGGCTGAATATGCCACTTGGTGGAAACTAGATATTTAAAAAATGTATTCCGGATTTACCAAATGTATTATTATGTAAATGTCTGCTTGATTGTGAAATACCCACAAAGTTATCAAATTACATTTAAAAAAAAATGAAAGTCTTATTTGCACTGAACTTAGAGCCTTAAGCCCAAAGTAAAGAAAAGTCAGAGTACTTAAATCACAAATGCTCTGTTGAATATGATAATAAAGCAGACATCCTAACACATACAAATGGCAAGTGTCACATAGTTAATGTGCTTAGACAAGTGTTCACACTGCTATGGCTATAAAAGGATTATATAGGACATGGACCGGATGGGGGATAAAGAATATGTATTTTATCAGGCAATCAATCTTTGCAACTCATAAACATATTGTTTAGCTTGTTTACTTCATGTTTCATGTCATGCCTAGGTCCTTTTTATCAATTAAATAGTTACAAGTAGTTGGAAGGGTGGAGGAAACTATAAAATACAGTTGGTCAAGTTTCTGTACTGCGAACCAGTGACCAAAGGCAAGCAACTACCAGTTTTCCCAGTTTAGGTTGAGCCGAGATTTGAATTCCAATCTTAGAAGTGGGAGGCGAGTGTGTTACCACTGCACCACCATGACCTCTCAGACTGTTTTACACACTCACAAAATCAATAGCTAATCAGAAGTTACCATATCAGTTTTTCAGAATAATATGACACAAAGATAGAGCAAGGGCTGGTTGGTCAATGTCTGTTTATGGAAAAACAAATGTGGACATCTCTCTAGCAGGGCCCTATTCAGTCATCGAAATGATGATAGCACTTTATTTAAGTAAATTTTCTTTAGGGAGTTTCAAAGTTGGATCTAAATTCATATCAGTTGCCACTTTTGTGAAAGGGCTTAAACCCCATCTCAGATTTAAACTTTGAGGGTTTTTGCTCCAATATTGAACACTATCTAGTTAAGCCCAAAAGACAAACCCTCAGGAGATTTCAAAAGTGAGTCATCTTTAGATTTCGCTGATTCATGGGTTTCACTTGTACCTATGAATGATATTGCTCCAATTCAGGGTCTCAAGAATCTTTTCTGTCAATCACTCATGAGCTAATTTATAATTGCAAACCAGATATATCCCAAAGAACAAATGTGTTGAAAACTAACTAAGTGGACAGAATTTATGTAACCTTTAGTCAAAATGTTTTGTTCAGACTGGTCTCAGTTGGGTCAGTCCAAAAATTCTCTAAGACCAAAAGCTGGGATTTAAGTCAGTGGACCAGCCACTGAAATGGAATGGCACAGGGTCAGGTGCTCATTGATTCTCATATTTTTGCAATCAGGTGGATTTAAACCAGCGTTTACCCAGGTGGGAATCAAGTGATAAAAGGTCAAACTTATTAAAGACTCATTGTGTGAATTCAAATGGCCTTTCAGCCATATACCCTTAATACCATTATTATACACAAAAGGCATGAAAAAAGCTAAATTAACATAAATATAAAGAATAATAAACATCTTGACACCTACTAGACCTTACAGGTATAAACTCCTTACTCAGCCCACATAGAGGTTATTTGTGCAGAAACACTTTATTTATTGCTAAAAAGTGTTATTTTACATTTATTATCCAAAACTTTGTTCGAAGTTTGCGTTTATAGGTTACATAGTTTCAGAAATATTTACAAGACAAGGCCGAAAAGTCTTTCGGTCTAGTTGCATGAGCTTCAAAGCCATCTGAAATATAAGTAGTGCACCAGGGTTTATAAAATTCTGGCAACAAAACAAAGTCTGTGTCAGATACAAACCATACCTTGCCTAGAAATCTGTCTGTGTTACATTTAATGAATAAATGAATGTAAAAAATCATATATGGTATCCAAATTTTTAATAATACCAAACATATAATCAACAAAACTACTAAGGTCAGTACATCTGAGATTCATGCAATTAATAACAGATAACATTACATCAAATAAAGTTTTAAAAAATATTTTTATATTTAAATCTTAAGTCTGGAATTTTTTGTCAATGCAAGTACTATCATAGGCCATTGCTGCTTAACTTTAGTGATAAGATGGGTACTCATCATGCTACACCATAATGTATGAAAATCTGGTGCGAAAAAATCCCCCAAAAGTTATCTCTAGAAGCACAATCTTCACTACAGCTTGCATTTAAAAATCAGCAGTCCCCAACTCCAACAAAGAACAACAGAGGATATAAAATTTTATTATACATAATATAAAATTTTCAATAATGTTACATAATCTAACTTCTAGTATATATATACACTTCAGAACAAATACACACCATAAACATTAATAGACATAAAAGTTACCGTTACATTAAAAGTTATAAAATTTAACAGACTAGATTAACATGCTATAGTGACCTTTCAAAGGTCACCCAATTAACAACCCTGCCTGAACTTGACCCCTGAAGGTCAAATTATGACATACCTGTCAACTCTAAAGGAAACATGATAACCTGGCACATGATCAGCCACTGACCTTGATAGCCAAACTGAAGGTCAAATTATTGATTCGCAGGTCATATTCCTGCCAGTGACCTTGCTAGCCAAACTCAAAGGTCAAGGTCTTTGAATCGCAGGTGATATTCATGTCAGTTTGTGTTGACCCTATTCTAGGTCATCTCCTGACCTAGACAGCCAAACTCGAAGGTCAAGGGACAGTTTGGATGCAATGAAGTTAAAAATGACAGAAATACTACCACTTTAACTGACAAGTTGTTCTATAATCCTGCCCATTACATTATAAAAAAACCCTCACATTAAAAACCCTACCATGAGTTAAGCACCCTGAAGCCATCAGAGTACAAGAGGAAATATAGTTGAAGTAAAATGTTAAAGTGTTTTGAAGGTAACCTGGAGGCCAAGGGAAGGAAGCCTGTAGCCTAACAAGGTCTCAAACCCGTGAACGCCATTGTTGACCAGCCCTGGCGCACGCAGCTGAGCCTCACCCCCCCTGCGCAAAAGGGGTGTGAAGTTAGAGAGACACACCCCCTTCCAACGACACTCCAGGTTAGGGAGGGAGGGTGGGAACAAAAAGTCCTTGTTCACTCTTCAGATTCTTGGCATATAATGAATTGTCCCTAGAATTTTTGGAGGAAAATGCCATGAACTATTGGCAACAGCCAATGAATTTGAAAAACACCCTGGTAGTGAAATAATAAACCCCTGATGACCCCTTTCCATGTTATGTAATTCAGACTGGTACCCTACCCCCTGACAATTAAGGTTGGAGCAAAGGACTGACTGGGCCAATGCCTAGACACTGCCCCCGACACTCATTTACGCAAAATTAGCATAATGTATCTATAAAACTGGAGAAGTAGGAACAGGGGGTTCCTGAGCCTTGGATATTTGCGTGACACCATTGTAAGAACCTAGAAAAGTACAAAACTAGATTATGTCTTTGAAGAATGATGTGTTCACAGAAAAACAACCTTCTTTGGTAAGTTTTATAACAGCTGAAAGATCCAATTGATGAAGACATGTTCAGGGCACACACTGGTGTAAGTAGTTCAGATGTCCCAGAAGCCTTTGGACAGACATGAGTGGAGCATAAGCACGTGATGCCCATTGTTGGCACAGATGTTGGATCTTAAACAGCTTTTCTGTGGAACAGATAGAACTCCTTTTAACTTTGATTCCTAGGCACGTGGAACAGAGAGAACTCCTGTTAACTTTGATTCCTAGGCACGTCATTTATTCTGCAGGAGCAGCCACTTTGTCTGTGTAGATGGAAAGACACAGGGATTTGATCAATTTTTCCAAAGATATAAATGCACTGTTTGCCTGATGAGGGGATGCATCCCAGACGATGTTGTCTAAGTAAGAGCAGGTCAAGTAAAAAGTGGACAACATGAGATGCATCGGGCAATCTGTAACCATATGGCAGGCAGAAATCTAACTTTTTGGTCCAAAAGGGATGCTCACATCAACGTAACATCACCCCATCCACTGCAGTCCAAGTACAGTAGAGGGGTGACAGGCGAGGTTATTGCAAATAGGTAAGTTTTGAGCTTTTTCCTGAAGCAGGCAACTGATGTTGTGCATTAGAGAGTTTATTCCAGACCTTAGGAGCACCAAAGGCCAACTATGGCCAAAATGTTTTACTGACTTAAAGACTGATGAGTGGAATGGAGGAACTGGAACGTATTGATGATCAGGGTGACTATGCCTGGTACTTCAGGAACAACTGCTGAGATTTAAGAATGGTTCAAAATAGGAAGGAGAACCACGATGTGAAAATTTATAAACCAGTGTTGCAATTTTGAACATACAACAGTACTTAACAGGTAACCAGTGGAATTTCTTTAGGACGGGTGTAACATGAGCATACTTTCTGTGATTTGTGACAATATGAGCAAGGGTATTCTGAATACTCCGCAATTTGTGCTGATTGAGACATGAAAAACCTCTAAACAGAGAGTTACAATAGTTCAAACGACTACCAACCAAGGCATTTGCAGCAAGGACTGCCACTTCAGAAGTAAGATACTGTCTTATTCTACACAGGTCACACATCTGGAGAAAGCACGCTTTGCAAGTGTACTTGACATGTTCAGAGAAGGAAAATTCTGCATCAAACCACAACCTAGGTTTTGACCAAGTCAACCGGATGAAGAAGGCTTCCAAGAATACTGACATTAAAGTGAGCGGACATTTTCTGATGTTGACCTTAGAGCCAAAAACGATAAATTCAGTTTGATCAGGGCTGAGTTTCAATTTACTGAGAGCATCCATAGTTGCACACCCTGAAGGCCGGCATTTAGCTTGGCAAGAGCAGCAGAGGCTTTCTTATGGGAAGAAAAATGCTTCCAAGAATACTGACAGGAAAGTGAGAGGAAATTTTTTATTGACAATAAAGCACTTTCAGTGGAGTAACCTGGTTTATACGCTGACTGATGAGGATTGTCTAGTTTGTTGTTATTGATGTGTGATATTAATTGCTTGGCAACAACTCGCTCAGCCACCTTTGACAGGAAGCAAAGATTAGACACATGACGGTAATTCTTCAGATCATTTCTTGGTAGGGAAGCCTTTTTTATGAGGGATGTGACTACTATTACTCTTGAAAGCATTAGAGAAAGAGCCTTCAATGAGAGAATAATTTATCAACTTGGTAAAAGATGGTAGTAGGATAAATAGACAATCTTTAAGGAGGAATGTTGGTATAGGTTCCAATAAGCATGATTTAGTGGGGGATTCATTGGGGAGATAGATAGATGGGGAAATAGATAGATGTTGAGATAGATAGATATTTATTTCAACAGAGTATTTACATTGTACAGTTATATATAAACAATACATCAAACAATATCAATATTAATAATAAGTAACATGCACTTAGTTGTACAACAAATAACTGTAGAAAAGGGATTACAAGAAGTATAACACTTATCTAGTTTAACCCCCTTCTGCCAAACAAAACATTACTTAACAATAGGATTTATAACTTCCGGTAACACAATTAATAAGGTGACAAAGAAATGAATATATGTCTTATCAAGTTATCAACACTTAAATGTAGTTCTATGAAACTGAATAAAATTAAATTAGCTATTAACTATTAGTTAATTAACTTAGAAATTAAATAAATACTTATCAAGCCATATACTTACAATTTGGTTGTTACTTTATCTCATTTTGTACTCACTAAAAATAAATTTTTTATACAATTTTTTAAAATGACATAAAGACTTGGTACTCACAATGCTACATTCAAGGCTATTCCAAATTTTTACTCCAATTACTGAAACACACATTGATTTTGTTTTTATTCTTGCATGTTTTACTAGGAATTTGTTACCTCCCCTGAGATTATAAACAAGCTTTTCTTTGCTATCAAATAATTCTTGTATATTTATAGGTAATAATTTGTTTCTGGGTTTATACACCACTATAGCAGTTTTAAATTTAACTAGGTCTAAAAATTTTATTATCTTACATTCAAAAAATAGGTCATTTGTGTGATCATTAAACCCTACTTTATTTATTAAACGAACCACCTTCTTTTGCAATATACTGATTGGTTATACATTTGTTATATATGTGTTACCTCAAACTTCTGAACAATAATTGAGGTATGGTAGAAACATAGAACAGTACAGTGTGTACAGTGAGTCTTTGCTTAGAAAAGTTTTACTTCTTGCTATTACTGATATTGTTTTACATAGTTTATTTCTTACCATGTCTATATGTTGTTTCCAGTTTAACTTTTCATCTATGAATACACCGAGAAACTTTGTAACAGATACTCTATCAATAATATGATTATGAATAGTAATGTGGAAATTACATGACATTTTACTATTACTGAAACACATGTAATTAGTTTTAGTAACATTCAGTGACAACTTATTGATATCAAACCATAATTTAAGCTTATTTAACTCCATACTTACTGTATTAGCCAAATCTAACAAATTGTCACCTGAACAAAAGGCATTGGTATCATCTGCAAAAATAATCAATTTAAGTACTTTAGACACTTGAATTATATCATGTATATATAAGATGAATAATTTAGGTCCTAAAAGGGATCCCTGTGGCACACCACATAGAACATCTAATAAACTTCATTCAATATTATCTAACAGTACAAATTGCTGCCTATTACTTAAGTAACTACACAACCAATTATTAACAAGTCCCCTAATGCCATAGAATTCCAATTTTTTTAACGTAATATTATGGTCTATAGTATCAAACACTTTTTTCAAGTCAATAAATATCCCAATATTATTTTTCTTTGATCCAGCATACTATATATGTTTTCTATTAAATCAATAATAGCTAATGAAGTAGATCTGTTAGACCTGAAGCCATATTGGCTTTCACAAAGTATATTACTTTTACTAATAAATTTGTCTAATCTTAAGCAAAATAATTTTTCTAACAGCTTAGAGAACTGAGGTTATCGTGATACTGGACGATAATTTGTAAATACACCTTTTGCACCTGACTTAAACAAGGGAATCATCATTGATAAACTTGCGGACCTTATCTTCAGTAACAGACACAAAGGCATTGAAATCAGGAGATGCCAGATTAGGCACATCATCGAAAGAGCCAGAAGTAGTGAATGCGTCCCTGATTTTGCTTATTTTTTTGTAGAAAAAAGAATCAGACAACTACTCCTCAGACTCCATTTTTGCCATAGTGAGATGACAGGAGCATGCTTATTAAGTACATAGGTTAGACCATCCACATATTGATCATATAATTCTGCAACAGCTTCTTCAGGGGACAAAACAAAAGGTATATTATTAAGGTCATTGTGGAACTGGTTGATATCAATCTTGTGATACCGACGATAAGAGACTAATTTATGAATACTGGTTGATGGGTGGAAGAAATCAAGTTGGCATGTTATAGCAGCATGGTCAGATATGAAGTCTCCAACACTAACATTCCAAACAAAGTCAGAGTCACAAGGAGATATCAAAATGTCCAGAGTATGACCCAATATATGAATCGGGCCACTAACACCTTGAACCCAACTGCAACACTGAAGGATGTCATTAAACCTGGACTTTTCACCACACTCAACATCCAGATGAACATTTATGTCCCCGCAAATGATGAAATTGGAACCAATTGAAGACAGAAATCCTGAAAGAGCTAGAAAATCTTCCAGAATATGAGTAGCACATGAACCTGGGGGATGATACAAACAAACAGCCACAAAGCTATTGTGCTAGGACTTTAAAGATAGTATGATGATTTCAAATAATCTAAAAACCGATGAAGAGACAATACTGGGAGAAAAGCTTTTTCTACACAGAAAGCCAACACCACCACCCAATTCAGTACACCGTGGATTTGGATAAAGTTGTAATTGGCTGCTGTAAGAGAGTTAAGGAGACCTTCAGTACCAGTTGGTGTAATATGAGTCTCAGCCAGACCCAGGATGTCCAAGTCCCTACATTGCATGAGGTCGTGCAGTAGAAGGCCTTTATTGCAAATGGATCTGCAATTAACAAATCCAAAATTGATCGGGCCAGTGTTTAAAGCAACAGTGTCTCAAATGTGGAGGAACCTGTTTTGTATTGCCAAGGTAACAATATATACGTACCAGAACAGGAAGTCAAAAAATAGATGGAATACTCATGTCAATCTTTTCACAATTCTGACTAGAACGGATTTTAAAACTAATATGACCAAAGACACACTACCATATCCTACACTTTCCTGTGAAAAAAATTAAAAAAGAGCATGAACTGCGTTAAATGAACTGACACAAGAAAAAATAAAAAAACTGCCAAAAGATCACAAAAGTTACTGATGATACAAAAGCCAGAGTTAAATACACCATAAGTAGGTACTTAAAAATGCCATAAAAACCATAAAATAATGACTAGGAAATACCAGGTGATAATAGGGGATGTGAATTAAACATGTTGGCTGGGATCAAACTATTAATGCTATTCCCTTGAGGCCAAGATAGGTCTACTATCAATCTGTATGAACCATCAGGTTTAGGCCGTGTCATTATTGCTGATACATGAAGTTTATGAAAAGGCAGAACTTCTAAGAGACCCACAATGACATTAAAATTTATCTCTGTGTTGAGGTATTTCTCAACAGCTTCAGGAAACGCTAAGGTGTGGTTTGTCATTTGTGGTCAGTGGAAATGTTCATAGTCCAGTGACAGAGGGAATACAATTTCCATCAAGTCACATACCCGGTTGAACTTATAAGTTGTAAGGAGGTACCTCCACTGCCTTACGTTGACCCTACCCCCCATGTAATTGGGCACTTGATATTTATTGGCCTTTTCATAAGTGGACTTCAGTCATTGAGGCATATCTGTGTGGTCTATTGACTGACTTCGAGAAGCAATAACTGCTGGGTGAAAGCCTCATTGTCTGTGAAGGTCGTCTATTG
Source organism: Sabellastarte sp. h YS-2021 (assembly GCA_964017235.1). NCBI lineage: Eukaryota > Metazoa > Annelida > Polychaeta > Sabellida > Sabellidae > Sabellastarte > Sabellastarte sp. h YS-2021. Next base: position 4,632,254 of record OZ024930.1, on the reverse strand, counting down.
TTGGTTTGCTTTTGACACTCTAATTGATCTAAACTTGAGGTTTTCCCCTTAGTTTGAGCAATGGTGTAATTACAGTTCCCTGTGTCCTTCATATGGGAGTTGTGTAATAATTTAGTAGAAAAAAATAGACTCATTGCTCTTGCTGCCGGAATGTTCATTATAAGCAGTATCCAAGATTGTCACATGAGGTGGACTGTGGTTGAGTGTATGGACGTCAAGCAATAATGTGCGGAAGTTGGGGTCAGAGGACAAAAGTGAGAGCTGGGCTTGTGTCATGTAATTCAAAGTTAAGTCCCCAGCTGACATGTCCCTTGTGCACTGTGACTGAACTCCGGTATATTACTGAGTGGTGTTTCCCATTCTTCTTCACTACTAAAAGAAAGACTAAATCTCATATCTACTGTGTCATAGCTGATGTCATTGACTGGTGGCCTCCCTGAAAGCCCAGGTGTACAAAGATCTTTAATATTAACATGACATATATCCTTGCCACGGAATCCTGTGTGTTACATTACAAAGCGTTGCTTGACTTATTACTTTTTCTGGCTCATTTGATACTTCTTCTGTGACCTTTTTTTGGTCACGCTTGCACCAATTGTATACACATGGCCTTGCGTGTCTCCTTTGGAAAATAAACTGTCTTTTAAACACCAAATACAAAGGCAATGTCCAAGATGCTTGGAAAACAATGATCTTAAGAACAATGTTCTTAAGGTTGACAGAGGCGAAGCAAACTACCAGGTTGTCAAATGCGCACTTTGTCTAATGATTTGCTTGGCTGACACTTTGCCTTGCTGCACTTCACTGCAAGTGAGGGTGGTGCCTCTTGACTGCTTTATAAAATGTGTAACATGCATGTTTGAAGGTGACTTTCCCGTCTGTATGATCCTTGGCTTGGTTACAGTTGTCTTTGTTGTAGCTGTTGTAGATTTCAATTTGCTCATCATTCATCGCACCACTCTGTATTTTGACAGCCATCTGGGTAAATCTTTGACATATAATGTCTTCACCAATTTGATCAGCTGATGTGGCCCTTCTCTATCTTCGTAAGCACCACTCCATGTGCCCTCTTAGCTGTGATCCATGATAATTCTTTTGCATCCTGCATTAGATTCCCTTGGTATTGGAGCATGAATGTTCTTTTTTGTTGCTCAGGTTCTTCCAGTATGCTTAATGTCCTCATACATTGGCATTTTCAAGTTTTCACCAACTGAGCAAAATTAGTGGGGTCATTGGACTGGACACTTTACCCTCTGGTCTCCCAGCCTATAACGCCCCCATTTGAATTTGTGTAACATACCTTATTATCTTCATAGTGTCTCAGCCTCCTGTCCACTTCTGCCTGCACAGCACTATCGTTTTTGAGGTAGTCCAATAAAGGAAGCTCCTTTGGGAGGGTATGATGTCCATCACAACAGGTCCGACGCATTTTGAGAGATTTTGACTTGACTAGATTAAGATGTTACAGAACGTCACTAGTAGATGGTTGCTTCCACTTAGCTGGCTTGTGCCCAGTGTTAACGGAAAGCCCTGGGGCAAGAGTTGATACAGCCATTTCGTTACTTGCTGACATGTAGCAAGCTTGCGTGTAGCCTCTGAGCTGCTCAGGGTCAGGCTAACTGCAGGACCTGTGCTTGTCTGAGTAATGGACTTCTTTTGAGTTCTGATGTCTTTGGCCCACATACAAGAAACTCCCATAGAGGGTTTGCGTCTCCGCTTACATTTCACACAAGCTACTTCTCTGGTGTTATATCCACTAGCTGACATGGTGTTATAATATCCATTAACACTCCAAAATTGTAAGTAGATTAATTTCTGTAAAACACTTGTTGTCACGCCAAGATTTAAATGAAAAGTAACTTAGGATGGCGGCTAACTTGAAGATAGGTGGCCCCCTAGTGGGGGGGGGGGGGGGGGGGCAATAACCATAGACGCTTAAGGTAGAGGTAAATAATTACTACTAGCTGACAGACTGAGGATTGTTGCTACTGTCGTACTCACCATACAAAACTCTTGCTCCATGTTGTAAAAAACCCTGATGCACCTTTCTTGGAAAAATCCCATACAACCATACAGTTTCATACAATAAGATTTCCACAACTTGTATAGTATTTCTGTAACAGCATAAGAAAAAGAAGCCTTAATTCTATCAATATTAGATACAAATTTATTTATAAACTTAGATAGATTGTCTCTTCCCATGTTAACTCCAGTATTATTGCCCAAGTGACAAGCACTATTTTCACACTGAGTAAAATATGCCCTTGATTGCTACAAACTTGTTTTAAATATAATTTCTATTTCGAAATTTTGTTAACTTAGTTTTACCCACATTAAACATAACATCACCTGTCACCAAATGGTTTAACAACATAAAGCATTAATTTTATAAAAGTTAATGTAGGACCAAGCAAAGTGACATTATCTGCATATACTAATGCCCCAACAAAGTACGGCCCTATGTAACTACCAAATAAAGAGGCTTGTAGTTGCAATAACAGTTCATTACATAAAAAGCAAACAATAGTGTAGACAACACTCCCCCCTTGTTTACCCCTATTTTTAACAGAAAATTCACAAGATTTTGTTTTCCCCATTTTATTCTTAATTTTTGTCAAGTATATAAACACAAAAGAAAGTGAGCTTTTAAATAACAACTTAAACAACTTAATATAATGAACTCTATCAAAAGCTTGCGATGTGTCCAGCAGCAAGCAATACAAGTTCCAATTCCAATTCAACTTTTATAGCGCTTAATCTCTGCCGAAGTGACAGACTCTAAGGCGCATCATCATAAGCATAGTTACAAAAATCATTGTCCTTGTCCATAGCTATGGTCGACATCACGGAGAACGCCATATGAGGTGGAAAATACTAAGGAGGATAAGCTTGGCAGAATAGGTATGCCTTAAGTTTTTTTCTGAAGGAAGCAATGGAAGTGGCAGATCATACATTATCAGGGAGTTCATTCCATATTTTGGGAGCATCATATGCAAAGCTTAGACCAAACTGCTTTGTGGATTTGTAAATAGATGGTTGGTATTGAGGAACATGTAGAATTATACCATCAGATTGACTCAACCGAGTATTATAGGCACATTGTCTAACTTTGAGAAATGGGCTGAAATATTTTGGACAGTTAGTATGTAGGTATTTATTTACCAACAAGGCAGTCTTGAAGATGCAACGGTGCCTTATGGGTAGCCAATGAAGGGCTTTTCTTAGTGGAGTGGTGTGAGAAAGACATGTGGTTCTGCAAACAATTCTGGCCAGACTGTTTTGAATGCATTGTAGCTTGCGTAGGTTCGCAACAGATAGACCCCTAAACAAGGAGTTACAGTAGTCAAGCCTACTGCCCACAAGTGCGTTTGCAGCCGTAAGAGCAGCATCATGAGTCAAATACTGTCGAATTTGTCTAAGATCCCTCATCTGGATGAAACATAGTTTACATACATTTTTAACATGTTTGGTGAAGGAAAAGTCTGAGTCAAACCAGACACCCAAATTCTTAACGGCATCTGAAGGTATCAGTGATTCACCCAATATATTTACTGGAAAGAATGGGTTAAACTTTTCTTGTTGAGACTTGGCACCAAATATAATAAAGTCGGTCTTATCAGCATTCAGCTTTAGTTTATTTGCACACAGCCATAGTTTGACATCTTCGAGGCACTTTCCTAGCCGATCGAAGGCAAATTTTGCATTTTTGTGTTTGAGGTGAATAAACAGCTGTGTGTCATCTGCATAAAAGTGAAATTTGACATCTGGATGTTTAGAGATTACTTTGCTCAAAGGTGTGATATACAACGAAAAAAGAATAGGACCAAGAACTGAACCTTGTGGTACACCAAACTTAAGCTTTCTAGCTTCAAACAGAACAGAACCAATCTTGATGCATTGGGTACGATCAGAAAGGTATGATTTGAACCAGTCAAGGCATCTACCCCCGACACCGAACCATTTTCTTAAACAATCAAGGAGTTTGTCATGATCAATGGTGTCAAACGCTGCAGATTGATCAAGCAGCACCACAACTGTGGCCTCACCTCTGGCTAGAGATAGGTGAATCTGATTCTTTATAGACAAAAGAGCTGTTTCAGTTGAATGGCCACGTCTATAGGCAGATTGATACTCGTTTTCCAACCCATGGAGAGAGACATGTCTACTGAGTTGTGAGGCAACTACACGTTCCACGAGTTTTGAGATAAAGCTCAACCCAGACACAGGGCGATAGTTTTTTAGTTCATCCTTTGATAAAGAAGATTTCTTTATCAGTGGAGTGACAACAGCACTTTTGAAGCCATCTGGGACAGCACCTTCCAACAAAGAACAATTCACAAGTTTTGTAATAGAAGGAAGCAGTATATCAAGGCAATCCTTAACTAGGAAAGTGGACCAAGGATCCAGGAGACAGGATTTTGTAGGTGAATTTTTGATTACCTTCGCAATATCGTCAGGTGAGGCATCATCAAATTTGACAAGTCCTGGCGGATTCACTGGAGATGGCAAGGAAAAAGATGAAAAACTGGAAAAAGACTCTCGGATTTTAGCAATCTTATTGGTGAAAAAAGCGGCAAACTGTTCAGCCAATTTTTTTGTGAACTATTTGATGGAAGAACCTTGTCAGGGATGCGGTGCAAGGCAGAACGCAGAACTTGCCATAGTTTTTTAGGGTCATCACCGTTTTCATTAACAAGAGCTCTGTAATATGTGGCTTTGTCTTTATTGGCAAGTGAATTACACCTGGCAATTTGTTTGCACAGCTTTGCACGGTTAAGAGGAGTTTTCTTTTTACGCCAGATGCGTTCAAACTGTCGTCGAATAGATTTGGCATTTTTGTAGGTATCTGATATCCACTTTGCTGGCTCCTTGGCAAGACAGCGAGTAACCTCTGGAGCATGTTTGTCCAGAAGGTTGGAAAGATCATTAGTGTATTGATCATACAGTTTTTTCGCAGTGTCACCCGGACAAGCAACAAAGGAGCAATTGCTCAAGTCATTGCGTAGAGTGTCCATGTTTATTTTATGATATCTCCTGTAAGTCACTCTGTTAGCTTGTGATTTAGCAGTTGTTGGAGTTTCAACTTGACATTTGATCATTGCATGGTCGGAGATGTAGTCACTGACAACCACATTTGAAACCAGAGAACTATCAGAAGTAAGGATGAGATCTAGGGTATGGCCATGAAGATGGGTAGCAGAGTGAACATGTTGAGTAATATTGCAGGAGTCAAGAGTATTAAGGAAATTAACACTATCTCTTGATGTTGTGTCAATATGAATATTAAAGTCGCCACAAATGATGAAGGAGGAATTCATAGATGAGAGGAACTCAACCAACGTGTGAAACTCAGCATAAAAAGGATTGGAACATGAACCTGGAGGACGATAAACACAAGCAACCAGTGTAGAATGAGCATTCGATCCAATACTGACTACCAGACATTCAAAGTAGGTGAAAGTGGGATGATCCACAATTCTATGAGACAGGCTGCTATTTATGAGAAAGCCAACTCCGCCACCTGAGCCATGTGCACGAGGTCTTTGACACAATTTATAAGATGGTGGTGTGCTGGATTGAAGCAGACAATCGGTATCAGTCGGGCGAATATGAGTTTCGACCAGTGATAATATGTCCAGTGAGTGATTGAACACAACGTCAGAAATCATTGGAGCCTTGTTTCTTACAGACCGACAGTTAGCAACCCCCATCACAATAGGTCCAGGATTTAGGGATTTAAGTTATTGTCTCTGTTATTATAGTATTGTGCAGTTTCTCTCAAAATAAAAGTACACCAGTGGTTGAATGTTTGGGTTTAAAACAAAACTGCAAATCCAATGATTTACATATATGTCTATTTCATAGCGTTTCTTTTTTGAAGAATACTACTAAGTGTGATAACTATAATATGAAGATTCATTAACTGACTTGAGTCTATTCATTACAGCAGGTGTTATAGTTCCTAACAACATTTCATCTCATAAAACTCCATGGGTCAGCATGCTATTAAAAAGCAGTGAAATAAACACAAAACTTGTATGTGGTGTGTTGATAATTATTTGACAACTGGTTATGGTTACCATCACTCTTTTTAGGCTTTTTGTGGCTTGTAATACATTTTTAATAGTAATATTGTGACTAATATAACACAGACACTTTACACAGTTATACAGCATACTTTTCTCTATACTGCCATTCAAATGGAACTGAAGTATACAGGCAATTTGATCAAAATGATTGACCTTACATGGAGCGCACCCAATCTCTGAGACTCATAAAGATAAATTGCAACAATGAGCATCTTATAAAGCTTTGGAAAAAAGCCATTGGTCTTTTTAAACAGAAGAGTGTGCAAGTTTAGTGGCAGCTGCCACAAGATAAGTTGTAACTCCCTGGAGATAAGTTCTAGTGGAATTAAGTCCAGTCATAAGTGACTCATGACCTAGATAATTGGCCAAAGCAACTCGAAACAGAAATGCTCGCAGCCAAAAGTTTTTACACATACTGAAAGTGACTGAAGTTTATGGTCCTCGAGACAGTCCAACTGGGGTACTATAATTACTTAGAACTTAAAGGGGGAATTTTTTGTCTCTGGACAAAAATCTTAGTAAAAGTTCACACTTGGAATATTTATAGGTTTATCTACAAGAATAAATCAACCCACTGGCTGATCGAGGTATTGCACATACTTTTTGCGACATTGAAATCCTCTATAAACCCTTATATTTGCAGTGTGGGACAACTTTGATATGTAGAGAATATATCAAATTCGACTTGCAAATGAGTGATTTTAAAAGCTCTCTGACCTCTCCACTTTTGGCTTTAAGTTAGCATTGTGTCATGTGTAAAAGACATTCAATATCTGCACCAGTGTCAATGCACTGTTTAGAACAGGAGATTTGACGAGAAACTAAGTTTTCTTTTAAAACAATAAGTCCAAGCTTAAGGCGGAAAGGATTAATTTAACGATTTTTCAGCTTTGAAGATCAGGGCATGCCTTAAATTAAAAGGAAGAACATAAGTTTCATATCAATTGGAGATCTGAAATCAGCAATTAACAAATATAAAACTATTGTTAAGGTTATACTTAACTTAGGTTTACTGATACACAAGTTTTGTATTGATTTTTTAAATACATGCATTATAAAAGTATATAAATGCAAGAAAAGTAACACAAACTAGTCTTTTCATTATATTTACACAGACAGTTTTTAGAAGTAGGTTATGATTACTCTACATTCTGTTCATGTATTTGGGAAGAAACTTGAGTTTTTAAAAGTATCTGTGACACCAGTATCAGTTAAAATAAAAACTCTGCACCCTTTTCTTTACAAGAATAAGAGTGTTTATTAGCTAGTGTTTATTATCTTTGTGACTTGAGCATCAATAACACATCTAGTATTTCATATGCATAACTAAAAAAAGAATTGCAAGATATATTATAGTCTATCCTGCATAAAACTGGCGTTTCTTTTTTATGTAAGTACATATTTGTAATATTAATAGTTCAAATAATCTTTGTGTTTTCTGTTTATCATTGCAGAATGTAACATATAAAGACATAGTTAAGAATTTGTGCTAAATTGAAATGTACTTTTACATCAACACTCTTCTAATAGGGAGGAAGGGCTAATTTATTAAAACTAAACATTTGTTCACAGGTTTGAAAAGATCTTTGCTAGAAACCAGACACTTACACCCTTGTTTCATATATACGGTTTACCTTAAACCACCCCAAAAAATGGTAAGGAACCAAATCATGTCAACTGTGTACAATTTCTTTTCACTTGTGCAGGTCAGGCCCTGAACTGTGGCAATTGTAGAAATAGGTTAAATTTTTCAAACATGTTAAAAACCCTTTGCAAGTGAGGTGACTACTTGGGCACAATCTCTGTAGTCACTAGTAACCATTGAGTACCGCCATACAACCTATTCTGGTGATACAAAAGAATCTTAGTATCTTGGGTTAAATCTCTTCAGTGGTTGTTTATTCACTGGTTACTTGGACCAATTAAGTGATCTTATCTTACAGAACGACAAGTCTTACAAGTCCAGTGATGATGCCACTTTTCTTTATAACCATATGACACATCTCATCCACTTTTTAAACCTCTAATCTTTCTGTAAAAGTGAAGTCAGTTAAATTATCTTTTTTCATGAGATGACAAGTCTTACAAGACTGGCAACCAATGTTTTCTGCTTTCCATGAATGTGTGACGATCACAGATCGTGGCAACTATTTACTTCTGTAGGGATCCGTTTATTCTATTTGTGTTAGTTGTGTGTCCACTGATTAGCAGTATTTCTGCCAAAATTTCCATTTTAATGAGTATTTCTTGTTTATTCTGGGTAGAAATTGCCGACTTTCCCCGTTTATTTTGTACTATTTTGCGGTATTTTTGGGTGTGAAATGCAGTATATATTCAGTATTTCCCTTCTAAGTTCCAGTATTCATCCATGTGCTTCCTCTGGGATATAAACTAAGTGACATTAGCATTTATACCTTAAAGTAGAATTAGCGCCAAATAGATAAGCATGGGGATACAGCACACTTCTCCCAATCTTCTCACTCAGTTTGTGGGGTGATCATTGCCTAAGGCATCCTGGCAGACCTATCACAGAGAAGGAAACTTGGGCAGTGCTGTTAGCTTGGGTGGATCTTCTGTCACTGGATAGCCAAGTGATAAGACCTGTTTTTTATGTGTGTGGCTTATTAGTGGTTAATTTGGGGAGCTTACACGATAAAGGTATGGTTTTGTTTTAATTTATTTTATCAACAAATTTAATTGGGTAGGGGGACCCAGGGGCATATTTATCAAATTTTATGTTAATTTACTACTCCTAATTTTGACCAGTCTTTAGCTGTACTTTTGAACTGATAAGAGGGGATTCTGTAATTAGGGTTGATCACCTTGTTTGCAGTTTTTACTTGTTAAATCCATTCATCTTCCTGGGCAATAGTTTTTCAATTCATTTAACTTTGGAGAGGGGAAAGGGCAGGTACTGTTACAAATTTGGGGTGTATCTGGCTACATGGGTTTCATTTTTTTATTACTGTTTAATACTGTGCCTAGTTCATCAATTGTGACAGGTTCACCTAGTAATGGATTATCAACCTTTTGTGTGACATGACTATTTAGCATTTCAAAAATATTCTCATCATTCTCTACCTCTTTGTCATTAAATAGTTCAGAATAAAAATTTCTAATATGATGCAGCACTTGTTTTTGTTCGGTAACAAAGGACCCATCTGGTAATTGTTTAGATTTAGATTTATTTGTTGTTTTACGTCGCGTTCAACAGCCAGGGTCATATTGTGACGGGTAGTTTACGGGTGGAGGAAACCAGTGCACACTGCACTGTAAACCACCGGCATCGGCAAGTAACTACCAACTTTCCAACATGAAGCGCCCGGCCCGAGATTCGAACCGGCGGCCACAGAGGTTGGAGGCGAGAACTCTAACCACTACACCACCGAGCCCCCCTCATCTGGTAATTGTACCTTCTTAATAGTTTTGTCGATGTAATTCCTGTTCTCCAAACTACAAAAATATTTGGATGGTCTTTCTCCCTCATTTAGCCACTGGAGTCTAGAATGCACTAGTTTTCCTTTCACTTTTATTTCTCTAAGATTTTCCAGTTCTATATTTCTATCTTTAAGTGTCTTTTCATTGGACTTTAATAAATTTGGACTCATTTCAATATACTCAATATCCTTTTCCAACTCCCTCTCTCTTTCATTGTTTCGTTGTTTTAATGCGGATGCAAATTTTATTGTCTCCCCTCTTATTCTAAGAAAAAGCATTTCTAACATAAGATCATCATCAATAGTAAAAGCCAAAGCTTCAGGGTGTTTTCTATAAAATCAAAACTATATATAGGTATTGCATATTTTAAGATCTCATCAGAAATTGCTTTATTTATCAGTTCGAGATAGTCCGGGTTTTTTAATAGGCTATTGTTAAATTTCCAGACACTTTTCCCGAGTAAATTTATTAAGCTGAATGTTCAGCTCAATCATAGAATGGTCTGATCTATAGCCTGGCCATATATCGCAATCATTATTAGATCCAGTAGGCTATTAGAAGTTAAATAGTAGTCTAATCTAGCTTGCTTTAATGGATTTCATTTTTCTAAGTAAAGTTATTTTTATCTGGATGCATACACCTGTATATGTCAACTAGATTCAAATCTTTCATTAAATTTAATACAGATAGTCTTGCTTTTGGATTGTTTATATGCTTATAGTTGTACGTATCCTTGGTCGGATCTAAAACAAGATTAAAATCTCCGCATATAATTGTGTATGCAGTATTATTTTGTAGTAATGATTTGACTTTACTGTAGAATAAAGGGTCCTCTTTATTTGGTCCATATATAGTAACAATGTTAAAGAACTCATTGTCTATTTTTAACTGTACGTATAGATAATTTCCTTCATCATCATAATTTGATTCAACAACTTCATACTCAAAGTTTTTATTTAGCAGAATTGCTACACCACGTGCATTTGATTTTATTCCGTTTAAAAAGATATCATATCCCCAAAGTTTCTTTACATTTTGTTTATCATTGACGGTCCATTGACAGTCCTGAAGAGAGATAATATTAGGATTTTTTGTCTTGAAGTATGACAATATACATGTTCTTTTTGATAGATTTTGTAACCCTCGACAATTTGCAGACAACACCTGTAAAGTATTACCTATCATTGACATTCTGATAAGATTTGAATATTATCAACAGTATGACTCTTTTCTTCTTGAATATTTGACATAGAGTGACAAAGGTATATGCGTGTATGACTTCAGAGGCAAGCTGATACACAGTTCCCAAGAAGTAAAGAGGCAACATGGGATATATAACATTTATTTTTCTACTTTACTACCCGATTTTTATCAGGCACAATATAAACATTAAAACTTCAAGACAGTTAGAATTAAATAATGTATTTGCCCCTAGCTGGCCAAAGAACCTGCCTTGCAAGTGGCTGATACATTATAAAAAAATTATACTTGTGTCTGTATAGGAAATACAAAAAACAAAAATATATATACAAACAAGAACTAAATAAGGACATGAAACTATTTTAATAGAAAGAACATAGAGATAAATTGCTAAAAGTGGAACACTTGTTGTTTCTAACCTACTTAACGTTTTTATTTTTACTAGCCATATTCTTATGATTATGTGTGTCCAGTCCAGTTAGGACTCAAGGTAATTAATGTTTCTCACATAAACTAAAAACAAACTTAAAACTAAGTTAAAACTTAAAAACATGTAACAGTACTCAAAACCAGAAATATAATCAGTACTTTAACATAGTAGTCAGAGCGGGTTGAATGATTCTACGATGTTAAAAATAAAAAAAAAATTTAGTACATGAGTACATTATGGATTCAACTCTGTTTTTAATGTAAAGAAATGTCTTAAAAGGTGAATCTTAGAATTCTACATCTTTAAACAAGAAATCATCTATTGATTAATAAAGTATTCAAAATAACTCCTGCAATTCTTGTTCAAGAGATTAACATTTAAGACAAATCAGATCACATATTTTTCTCTTCAGGAATATAAGCATGTAACAATTGAGAAATGGTGGAGGTACATATTTTGTGTTTGACACACATATTACATATCTTATACCAGGACATATTGGTAATAAGGGTTATATGTACAAATGTACAACATACACAATTTTTGACTGTTCAAAACATTTCATATTATATCCCAACAATCACTCATGAAAAGAGTACAGGGGTTTTACATAGTTTTACACACCATGTGTATCCAAGCCTGACATCAAGCATTCACCAGCACAAAACACGTACGTTTTTCACAAGTATATACATCATGTGGTTGTACAAGTCTTCTATTGATTATATCCGTCAAGTGGCTGTTCAGACACTGAATGCATGTTTCCAATGGCCACAAATAATTTTTTCTCGTGTCTTATTGTGAAAGTATGAAAGTGTTAGAGAGTATCTGTATGTTATTACTATTTAATGATATGAGAGAAATAAGACATCTACTTTGCTATCAACATCGAAGCAAAAGTTTGGGTCCACGGCGGCACAGTGATAGCACACCCGCCTATCACCTCTGAGGTTGGCATTCAAACCCTAGACATTATGTTGGCAAGTTGGTAGTTCCTTACTGTTGGTTGGCAGTTTACAGCACAAAACCTTGAACAACTGTATGTACTAGTTTCTTTAAGACTACCTGTCATGATATAACCTGTACAGTGTTTAACGTGACGTAAAACCCTAAATAACAAAGCAAAAGTTTGTGGTTGTGTTATTGTACAATTTCGAATAGTGTATGGGTTTGTTTTTTCAAAATTTATTGTGTATAAGGAGAGGAAGGTTATGTCCCAAGTGGATATTTCCAAAGCAAGGGTCAATCATGCTTCATCACAATGATCAACAGTGATTGTATATATATCACAGATTGCACAAGGAATGTTTCTTTTATAACTGAGTATGGCTAATGTACATGACGATTTCAGAAGAAGGCATCTCTCTCCCCTTCATTGAAAAAAATGACCAAACACATTATAAATATCTGTAAGTAAATAATACACAACAAAAGTAATCAGCGAGTGCATACCTGTGCCAAGACCAAATACCTCCGAGTGCAATGGTAAAAAATCACTTCAAATCCTTGCTCAGAATTGTTGATCAATCCTAAAACTAAATCAAATCTATCTTAGACCCAGACCCTAGTAGAATAAAAAATTGGTGTAAACAAAGTAACAAACAAACAAACAGAATCCAACAATCATATATCAAATCATATATCAATATAAAATGCAGGTACACACATATTTTACTATCTACTATCTAGGTCTATTTGCTTTGTATCACAAACTTAATATTTTCTACAATGTGTTATATGGGTTTCTTTGGAGCTTAATTAATGTTAATCTTCATTTTAGAACCGACAGCAAGATAGGTCTTGACATTACAAGCATTTATTCTAAACTCTCAGATTTCATATAAAACACTCTTATATATACTGTATGTACAATATCCAATAGTTGGTACATTACAAATAGTGGACCACACACATATATCACATACAATAAGTTTATAAAGACAGTTATAGTTTAAACAGATAAATTTAATGCTTTTGTTATGCAAATGTACAAGATGACATCTGGTGACTCATAATAGTAGCATCGCTCATCAGTCAGAAGCCAGCCTTTGGGAAACATGGATTAAGTGGGTTGGAAGTAAATTTACCCTTTGTTAGATACTGTACATAAAACTTTATAAGTATAAATTCAGCACGAAAAATGTATATAGGTCATAGATATGCTGTTTACAGGAATATTTTAGTAGACAAAGAGTTGGAAGTATCATTATTATTGTTATTTATGCATTAATGAGTAGCTAGTTTTACAAGTTGTGTTATTTGAAAAATTAAAGTTATTTTGTTCAAAGAATTCTTTGTATATACAGGTATATATATTGGAGAGTAGTGGACTGATATAGTTTAAATACTTATTGATAAAATTAATTGTAATCTTAATATAGAGCTTCGCTTAGTAATGCTAGTGTCACACTAATCTGATAAAATGGGTCTGATCTTTGGAACATCAATAGTTATACTAGGAACACCAAACAAGAAATGAATGTGTGCGAGTGTGCCCATATTTTGAAAGTTTCAAGTTGCGATATAACACTGCTAATTGGGATTATACTGGTCCCAACACCATTCAGACTTTGATTCTTCTGTCCGGTAACACGTCATAAGTGACCTAGTTACAATGGTAAGGTAAAACCAAATTAATTAATTTTTCCCAAATTTATTCCTTTATTTATAAAAATAATTCTTACAATATGTATGTCTTATCATAAAGTATGTATATAAATTATTTTTTTGGAATTTCGTGGTTTCTGTGTCACAAACAAAGTTTGTTTTCACTTCCAAAGGAAAGGTTCCGGATTTGCCGGACAAAAGAATAGATGTAAATAGCTTGAAATATCTGGTGCATACTTTGTCATGGACCTGAAAGCAAACTGTTCCCATACTTCAACTTTAGATTACACAGTTTTGGAAACCTTGTTACAAAAGGGAATGCATTTGGTTGCCTATTCTGGAAATTGTGAATGGGGATTAATGCTTATCAGCAATGGGGATTAACTTACCAGCACCAGAAATACAACTTAATGTGTGGTTATGGGGCTGTTCCATTTCTGCGATATGCTGTAAGCCTTTGCCCCTTTGAAAATCCACAATTCAGGGTATAGTTTATGATATGTTTAAGATGGGTTTACAATGTGTTCCCAATATTCAAGATATTTTCTCAATATCTACCTGATTGGCCTTACCATTGCGGCAAGGACTCTTGTGATAGGTTTGCGATAATTTCCTGATCCATCGAGCTTGTTTAGATGAAACAGGTAGGTTTACAATCACTATAATATGGAAAGATGACATAAAATGTATGACTGTTATAATGGTTTGATGGCCTGATTGGGATCAGATATTTGGGGATATAAATGTACTCAGAGACACAAAGGTTACAACAACATGCTTTATTTATGTTCCGGTCCGGTGCACACTAAAATGTAGCACGCATCATATCACTACAACTCTGACATAGGTCAGCATCACTGTAAAATTAAAAATATGACAATATGACTGGTTTACTATTTTATCAATCTAATAAGGATCAGGAGAAGTTTCAAAACAGTGAAATTCTCGTAAACTGGTCCTGGACCCCTCAGTGATGTAATCGTAAACCTGTTGGGTAGTTCTGTATTCTCCATAGGTGATCTCTGTATAATGGCCATTTTTATTGAAAAGATTTATCTCCCAATGGCAGTATGTTGGGGATGGGGAGCAAGGTTTACGATATATCACAGAATGGGAGCATCCCTCTTAAAGCTTTAACTGATAACATCACTGCCTACTGGTTGTGTGCCTGCTAAAGTCTAAACTAATCAAAATCTATGAAAAACTGGATTGTGCCTATTTCAATAGTTGATTTCAATCACTTACATTATTAAAAGCTTCATAATAGGGAGTCTTTTTATGTTTTAAAATCTACTTTGTAGCTGGGATTGTGTTGATGGATAAATTTCTCCAAAGAACACCTGACTGATATACATCAAGCCAACAATAAACTGAGCTCATGCCATCATGTTTATGTCACCTGAGAGCCTATTGAGATATCAACCTTAGGGCCATAGTTACGATAGGTCTCAGCTAAGTTTTAGGATTAGCTTACACTTAAAAATATGGCCAGCTTAAGCTGAACATTTAGACCTTTCACAAATAGGACACTGTGTGTAGATGAAAGCCATGTGACTGCTTTACAAAAATCAGAAAAAATAAAACAGCTTACTTTGTGTTTCAGGAGAGTTGAACTAGCAGGTTGGGTACTGTAGAAGTACGTAGAAGAGTGGATTGTAAGTTACATCAAAATGGATCTGTCTGAAGACAACATTCTGAGTGGTCCTGTTCAGAACACAGGTGATCCTAAATGTGACCTCTGGACGTATATACAGAAGGTCTTTGTAAATAACAAGGATGCTGAAGCTTTGGTAAGTTGATGAAGTTTTTATGTAACATTAAACACATATGACAGTTTAATCATCATATGTTAAGTGACAGGGTGGAGCAAGGCAGTGCATACTAGTTGGTGATAAGTTCCTGCTCTCAAAATGGTGACAACTTTTTGTCAAAATTGAAACTTCTTGTAATTTGTCATACAGGTTTGAAAATCAACCTAACTACTGGCTGGGACTATATCATATCATATCATACCATAGAGATTTCCTTTCACACACAATAACTTATTATGATCTAAAGGGGTTCCACTTTACCAGTGTGAGCAACAGAGACATCAGAGAAGCAAGAAGTGCTACCAAAGCGGTCACCCACAACAATACTAAAGTAACCCATTGCTGCTTAACTTATGTGAACAGACACTCATCAAGTTCCGAAACCTCGCTAGACCTCGTGTATTTTTGGTAGACCTTTCAATTTTGGTATATGGATTTTTATGGGTAAGACCTCTGGCCTATTGTTTGTGGCCCCGGCCTTCCACTAGAAGAGCGATGCCAGACTTCTCGCACAAATGTCAATTATCTCAAAAACTGTAGAGATAGAAACATTTTGAGCAAAATTTTGTATCCTTGAGGGTATAGATCAATTTTCCTATAGACCAGTTGTAATGACCCCAAATTGTTAAAAATTTTGTAAATGTTATCTGCCATCTTAAAGAAGAAATTTTTAAAATGTCTATTATCTAGAAACACTGTCAGATTTGGAGCAAAATTTCGATACTCTGGGAACTTGTACATCCTGGATGTAATGCCTCAGAAAAAGTCAGAAAACTAAAAAAATTTTTTTTTTGTTAGAGATAGAAATAGCCCTTACATTGCATCTTTCAGGAAAAACTATAAAACCCACCTCTTCAGCTCCACTTAGCCAACTTAGTTTCCTTCCCTCTGGGTCACACTCACAATTCCGGACCAATGACCATGAGCATCCCATGAGTCTCCTGATGATAAATGATTTTTGGTTAAATAGTGCACTGAGTTTCCGTTTATGTGGAAGATATTCTTCCTGCAAAGCAGTAGCTTATATTAGATTAGAAATAGAGTGATTTCGAACCAATTTTGGACCCTCTGGGGTGCCAGAGACCCTGGATGCAATACATTGGGAGATGTTGCAGCAGCCATCTTGAATTTTGTATAAATTGAAAATCTTTATTATCTTGGAAGTCAAATAGGAATAAAAGACATATTCAAGTACTTTATGATGGTTTTAAACTATTGATCAGCTAAATATAAAAGCCACGAAGCCAGAAGGACCCCGATCAATAGTTTAAAACCATCAAAAAGCACTAGAATTTGTCAAAACAAATCCAACTCATGTTAGCTGTTCCATCAACAAAACATACATAGCGATATCTAAGGTAAAAAAATAAGTATTTTGTCACTCTATTTTCATAGAATTTGTTATGAAATATTAAGAGACTGTCATTGTAGATGTTTTCAATTTGTTGTAAACTTTAACACGATATGCTATTTG
Organism: Sabellastarte sp. h YS-2021; assembly: GCA_964017235.1. Lineage (NCBI taxonomy): Eukaryota > Metazoa > Annelida > Polychaeta > Sabellida > Sabellidae > Sabellastarte > Sabellastarte sp. h YS-2021. The sequence continues at coordinate 4,615,205 of OZ024930.1, read as the reverse complement.
ATAAAATCAAGCAAGAAATGACAATTTTATGAATATTTTAAACATTTGCATGCATAATTCAACAGTGTTCTTTTATTTACCGTTGTATATTCGCAATTCCAGCATTGCGCAAAAAAACATGTCTAAGTTCACTGCGCAGCATAACATTTTAGGATATGAGAGACAGCAATACTGAAAAATTTTGGACCCTGTTGGCACTAAAGGCCCGAGGTAAAATGTCTTTGAAGATATTTAATTTTTTAAATTTAGGTCACCACCCTGAATTTTTGTGGAAATTTGGTGAAAAATCTCACATTTCAGAATGGCTAAATTCTCTGTATGTTAGATTATACCATGTACCATCTTGGGATGCACTGAGTTAAACTGATACAGTTCCAGTTACCATTAAATTTTCAATATTTAATTTCCCCAAAAAATCTTGTTTAAAAGACTGAAAATTAACTTTATATAAAGCAATTTTCTTCTGGTGGAAAAATGCAGTGTAGGCACTTAAGTGTTTAAATAATAATGAATCTTAGGGAACAAAAATGAAAAGGAAAATGTTTCCAAATACAATATTTTTAACATAGAAAAAATTAATATAAAATTGAAGTATTTTTAATTCAGTTGTGCCCAGAGTGTTATTCAATTGTTTCTTTCAAAGTCATTCAAAATAGTACTGTTGTAAAGCTTGTTTCTGTATTATTTTATCAATTTCATTTATAATCAAAGGTTTACAGCTTTAGGACCCAGTCAAATGGAACTTTCTTGTTATTTCATTATTAAAACATTACACAGAGTGTGATGACACAGAAGCACCGTTATAACACACTCTCTGAGATTGTACTTGGCTTGATCCAAGTGGGAAAGCTGGTAGTTTCTAGCCATTGGTTGGCAGTTCAGAACCTTGACTGACTGTACATAATGGTTTCTTCTGCCGTTCCAATTAACTGTTACAATATAACCAATACAAAAGTACTTGGCACAATATAAACCACTAGAAAAAAATTAAAATAAAGAGGAAACTTCTTAAAGATTCTGTTGGGAACATTCATTTACCTGACAGTTAAGTCATTTGTGATTTAACATGATAATTAAATGTGTGTTAACATCATTCAGCTCCCAAGGGGTTAAACTGCCGACCTTGCAATCCTTAGAACAAATATTTGATATATGAAGCATAATAATACAGTCATACAGGTCTTTTTGATAGTATACAATTTTTCTCTGTAGAACAGGTCCACCATGATCTGCCAATATGGACAAATAGCATTGGTAGTTGCACTAATCAATAGTACAGAGAAAGATAATATAACATAATTATCCTGTTTTATTGTAACATATTATCAGATGATCATTTAAGTATATATCCATTATTTTTACATATATATTATTTTTAGCATAATTGGTGGTATAAATCTAATTATCCATCATATAGCTACATACATCATATGGATATGGCTACAGTTTAGTTCAGATGGACTTGGGTGAAGTTGCCATAAGTGAATGGTGAATGTGGAATGGTGACCGATTTAATTAACTGCTGCTGTAGTATAATATTCTTGTGTTTGTTAGTGTTAAAAGTACCTTCATTTTCCGAAAATTCGTTTCCATCCCAGTCACAATAGGTTTTGAGTTTGTGGTCTTTTTCTGAGCATGATGGATGAATGAATCCCATACTTATCCATAACCTTGACCTGGGGTCACAACTGCAGATGATGGAGGTGTCTGATTTTTGTTTTTAATTATATTTATGAATAAAAAGAGAACATAACTAAATCCCAGTCAATGCACATTGTTTATCTAAAACAGCCTAAGGGTCATAAGTGGGCTAGAAGGTTAGCTGATTCGGAATCTAATCACAGGCTTTCTGCTCAGTGGGTTTCAATTACAACAAGGCGCAATACTGAGGACCTGTCCCAATATGATCCTGGCTGTTGAATGGAACATAAAACCCTAACTTTGAGTTTAGCTACACAAGCTTCCTTTTTACTGTGTTTGGCAAATACTCTTACCTTTGTGATCAAGTTTTAATTTATGACAGCCTGTAAGTAATGCTGTCTTATCATAACATGACCCTTGTTATCAAAATTGATACATATGAAGACGTTCAAAAAACCTTTCTCTTTTGACTATTGATGGGCAAAATTAAGAAAACTAAAATATTTTTCTTGCTTGTTAATTCAGTGTGATAGGGTTGATACAACAAAAGGTTGTTTTATAATGAGTATATCTCTCCATTTAATGCTTTCTGTAAACACATTGACATATAATTATTTATTAGTGCACATACGTTTATGTAGCTTGAGCCACTAAGAAATATCTCATTGACATTTGGAGAGCTCAATGATAAGGTGGAATGTATTGCCACAAATCTACTGGAGCTGGGATATAACCAAGAGCATCCTCTGGTGATTTACATGCACAACTGTGTGGAGTTCATCATGATTATGCTGGCTGTGTGGAAACTAGGAGGGTGTGTGGCTGTCATCAATCATTTACTGACACTTGGTAAGTATCTTACTATGTGTATACTCTCATGTTTGATATGTTATGTCTGATAACATATCACACTAAAGCCCAAACCTGATATACCCTTATGCTCCAGTCACACTTCAGGTATGTCCTGCAGTTCCTTCTGAGATTCGGTGTCTCCATCACACTACAGGCTGTATAATTCACAGTTATAGGTGTTGGGTGAAATTCCCCTGTTTTTCAACTACCATCCAAGGTTCATTTGCGACCTTGTGACACAGTGGCAACCATTTACCTCTACTTACCTCACATAGTGGTCTAGACCTTCAGTTAATATAGCAAGAAATTAATCTGCACATGTTTGCATTCATCTGCTCATGGTGAGGTAGACAGAGGCAGCAATTGTTAACATTTTAAAACTTCCAAAGGATGATGAATGTAATGGACATTTTGCCAATGTCTTGCAAGGTCTCATATGAATCTCAGACGGTGGTTGAAACATGGGGTATTTCACATAATGCCTATAACCAAGTCACATGCTAACTGTAGTGTAACTGTAGTATGAGTTTAAAATATAGCAAACTTTTTCATATACAGGTAATACAGAAATCACCTACAAACATGTGATACATATGATCAATACATTTCAGTTTCTATTTAACAGATGAAATAAGCATATACATGAAGCTCCTGGATGCTGACTTCATGGTTTGCAGCCAAGCTACAGCTGCTAATTCTTGCAAAGTGATTGAAAGAACAAGTGTGAAGGTGTTCTATTTAAATATATACGTCTAATGCCTGTATGGTATAAGCATTTTACATTTGACTCAATTACTGACATCTTTCCTGGGCTTGTAATACACAAAAATAGTACAAAAAATGTACAAATCTACCTAATTTCCATTAGGTATCTTCTTCTTCCAATTCAGTAGTTTGTTGTAAAGTTGAAGAGCTTCCCTCCCACGTATTACACTGCGAGTTCCAGTTTTTGGTAGTAATTATAAGTTTGAACCTAGTGGCTCTGTAGATGTTTAATCATGTTTCCTGCAGAGTTTTGAACAACTAGGCTGCACCATTTATATGGGTAGCTTTGTATATGCAGACGATATTGTATTGTTAGCACCAACACTGTATTCATTAAAACAGATGATGACATTGTGTGATGATTTTGGTAAAGAATATCATGTAACATTTAATCCTGACAAATATCAATTTATCCACATTCAACCTGATAATGACAGTAAAATAGAAGGAATAAGTCACAATGGTTGTTTCATAAAGACTGTCAACAAAGCAACACATCTGTGTCATGCTATTAGTGTGTACAATAATGATGTAGAATTAAATGAGGGTATAAACACTTTCATTGTTGCTGTAAATGGTATTATCCATACATTTCATAATTGTGATGTTTATGTAAAGTATAAACTGTTTAAAAGTTTCTGTATGTGCCTTTATGGCTCTGTATTGTGGAGCCATGAAATCCATGAAAAAGTTTTATGTTGAATGGAGAAAAGCAGTTAGAAGATTATTGAATTTACCCTATGACACACATTCTGATTATCTGCATTTAATAGTTAGTGATAACCCTGTAAATATTCAAATATTCAAGAGATTCAATAAATTTATGCATAAAGTATCAACAAGTGACAACTACTTTATAAATATTGCTGGTATACTTGCTTTTAATGGAAGTGATTCTAATGTTTGTAAAAAAATCAACTGTATCTCTCAAATGTTAAACTGTGACAGGATTCGTGTTTTATCTTCTCTAAGTCAGTTTGCTAGATTTGTTAAAGAATATTTAATCAAAGATGAGAAAGAGCACATTAAGGTAATCACTGGTAATATAATGGATTTATTAACACTTAGAGATGCAAAAACACCAGATGCAGTAAGGAAGAAATAAACTTTATGTTATCATGTATATGCAGTGAGTAATAATTACACGTCCGTAAATATGTAAATTATGTTGTTTTTTTTGTGTTTCCATCTGTAAATGTGAAATTGTAGTTTCAACTGTACCATGAGTACAAAATAAATATTTATTGTCATCTACTGCCACCTTGCCACTACTGTCCATGCTAGTTAATGAAATCCATTTAACTTCATGAAGTATTTACATTTATCTTTTTAAAATTTTCTGTCAATGTTTCTTGAACTTTTATAAACAAGAGTAAATTCTCTATCTTTTTTAAAAATAAGAAATATTTAGTCATGTATTCAATTCAAAAACAGGATTTTTCAATATATAAGCCCATGAAAGTAAATTGAACTTTATTTATTTTTGTAGAAGTTAATCTGCACAAGCAACCACCTTGAATGTCTGTTATTCTCCAAATTGTGTGAAACACCAAAAGTCATCAGAAGGTTTCCTGAATACATCAATCCTAAAAGCACAGCTGTGATGGCATTTTCAAGTGGGACGACTGGTACACCAAAATGTGTGGAGCTATCCCATCAAGGATTTACAGAAGTTATCACTGCTTTAATTCAATATATTGGGATGTATGATTTTTACTATTTATTCAATATTGTATTTTTGTCCCTTTTGTAATGAAACAATGTGATAATAGCATATATTCTATTTGATATATGGGGTTAACAAAGCCAATATTTTTAACTTTAGAAAGTTCAAAACACTCTACTGTTTACAGACCGGATGATATGAGTCATGTCACACCCTACCTTAAAAAATTCCACTGGCTTCTCAGTTTAATTTGGTTTTCTCTTCAAATATAACCTCATATTTCCAAAGGCATAAACTTTTCCCAACCTCCATATCTGTCACCTTTTATCAAGTCTAGCAGTGTCTTCAATCCATTCCAAAAAGGTGATTGGTATGCATGGTTTTGACACTGGTGCACCAGTGAAACGATCACTGCAGACTGTCTTGGGTTTCAGGAATAAACTCATGCTCTACATATTCAAACTGGCAGACTAACCTCCATACTCACTCTTACCTGTTGGGCACTTGCCAAGTAATGACCTCTGCTTGCTTTAGTACTGCCTTTTCGACTTAAGCATATTAGAGGATATTTGTAATATGACCATAGTGAGGGACATTAACTCATTACTTTAGCTGTAGAACAATTACAGATTTTTTGAAGTCCATCAATTTAAAGCCTCATAAATTTCTGCAACAATCTGAATCTTTATTTGATTCTATCTAGACCCTAGAGATAATGTTGTCAGTTATCTGCAGAGGAATTAAGGCAGTGTGTTTAAGAAGCACACATCTCTTCTAAGTTGTGTGTCAAAATGTCAGTTTATACTTTAAGGCAGTCATTGCTTACTGACACTCACTAATTCTTGATTCTTGACTAGTTGTCTGGACTAATAGTTTCCTCAGACCCATTAATAATCCATCAAATTTGGTTTTATCTTTTGAAAGTAATGTTTACACAAAACTGTCCTTTATGTTGTTAATATTTTGTTGCATTGTAAAATGAACATTGTACATAGAGAGAAACGGAAATCTGATTTTAACACACATAATCAATACTCTTTGATCTGTTTAAGGAATCAAATGTCCAGTGGAGGAATAATCTATCAACCAATGTCACATGCATATGGCTTTCTTTTACTGTTGTTGTTTTACCGATGTGGTCAAAAGGTAGTTATAATGCCGCAGTTCAATTTGGAAGAATATGTTCATTATATCCAGATGTACAAGGTAATATTATTACAAAAATAAACATTAGCAAAAAAATTACATGAAATACGCACTTGTGCCAAAGTATCTGAAACTAGTATGCAAATTTTCAATAATTAACTAGTGCAATAACTAGCACAATTTGTCTGAGTTTGTCTGACAGGAACAATATGAGGATTTACCATTTTTATGCTGTTATGGAGCAGATGGTATTTTTGAACAGTCTTCGCCAAGTCTTAAGCTAAACATTTATATATTAATATAGCCAACTTAAGCCTAAGATTTGGTCTTTTATGCATACAGCCCAGGAGGCTAATCACAAAGCTTTCACAACATCCATGTATATTTTACACTTACACTGAGTATTAAAATTTACTTCACAGATTGAGATACTTTTCCTTGTGCCACCTGTTGCAGTCCTCCTTTGTAAAACTCCACTTGTACAGAGGTATGATCTAAGCAGTCTCAAACTCATTATCTGTGGATCAGCTCCTCTTGGTAAAGAAACTGAAGAGGAGTTACAGCAAACACTAAAAGTCAGAGTTATCCAAGGTATTGTTATCGATACAACTTTCAAACTTGATGTCAAATTAACTATAACTTATTGTGGAGTATATCACAATATCTGTAGTGAATAGTAAAGTCACAAAAGTATGTAAACTTATTACCAAGAGATTTTATGACAAGAAAAATCATGAGCCTTGTAAAAAGATTATTTGTGAATAGTAAAAGATATTTCATGAGAATATAGATCATGAGTTTTGTTAACCTGATACAATTATTTCAAGTTCAGGCCAAGAGATTTTACAATGTTGTACATTATGAGTTCTGTAAAAAACCTGACGTTTCATATTTCCAACAGACAAGTGGTGCAATGCAATGCACATTGTTTCCCCTTCTTGTTTGTTCATATCCTGGCCTATGCCTAACATTAGAAAGTTGGTAGCTTTCATATATTCTGAACTTCTAGGAACAGGGACTTGGCCAAGTGTACACTGCTGTTCCTTCATTAAGAAATGACCTCTTGAAATTGACATTTATAAAGAAATCTGTACAAAGAGACATTAAAATTCAGCAAAGTTACATAAGCTTAGGGCTTTCACTCTCTACAAATGTTATTATGTGTAGAGGTCCCTTCTTCAAAGTGACCCCAGATATTAGCATCTATTTTGTGTCACTTTTGAACTAACTCTAATGGTTAATATATATGTTAAATGCACATTAAACATGTACAAATGACTTTTGATCTTTTCCATAGGCTATGGTCTGACTGAAACCCATGCAGGTGTCTGTGTTGTACAACACTGGGACACTACAACACCTACTGGTTCTGTGGGAGTTTTGTATCCAAATACCAAGGCAAAGGTAAATGCTTATTTTGGCAAATAAATATGACCATGATACTCAATCACTCATTGGCAAAGATTTCTAAATTATAAGGAATTTGTTAGACACTAGTACTTCACTAGCTGAGTGACTATTTAATTACTCTTTCCTCTTTAATAGTTGATATCAACAACAGATTCACTTAGTGATTGTGCTAACATGACCTTAGATCTTAAAAGGGTTGTTAAACCCCAACTTTAAATTTTATAAAATTAAAAATATATGCAGAAAATGTTTGTTATGTACTTCTGCTGACAGGAATTACAAGATTGAAAAAGTGCAAGAAGTAGTTGTTTCAGGAGAGAGTGAGTTGTAGGAGAGAGTTTGTATGAGTTGCATGTTGATGTTATCTGGAAAAGTATTTTTGTTTTTAAGATATTTCTGTGAAGTATATATACAAGAAAGTGGTACCCCCAGTCTCACAAGGATAAGAAATTTAAGCAACTGTCTCCAGTTATTGATATTTAGAAAAGTTAATTTGAAATATACTAAAATTGAATTGTTTTAATGCCCTCATAAATTCTGAATATTATATACCTGTGTATATACATATATTAATTACCATTTATGTTTTAGGTTGTTGATATTGACACTGGTAGGAACTTAGGACCCAGACATTTGGGTGAATTGTGTTTTAAGGCAAATTATAACATGAATGGATATTTCAAAAACCCAAAGGCCACTGCAGATATGTTAAAAGATGGGTGGTTACACACTGGAGACATTGGGTATTATGATGAGAAAGGCTATTTCTTTATTGTAGACAGACTAAAAGAGCTGATTAAATACAAGGGATATCAGGTATTAATCAATTAGCATGTTTGGATGATATGTGTATCATGTACCTATGAATGCAGGATAAATTTTGAAGTAAATTTTCAGTATCAAAGATATCTTCCTCAAGCCTTGCATTAATCTTCCAATAAATGGCAATATTTGTGGTGCAAGAAGCTACGAGTTGTTTTAAACATATTTACCATTAGTTCATACAATTAACAGTACATCATATCTTGCTAATGTTTGTAATATTTAGGATCTATATAATCTTAGAAATACTTTAGATCTTCTTTATTGAGAGAATGCAGACCTTTACTAAGGCAGTTTATTGCAAAATCTTACCTTTCCTTTTCTAAAGTAAAATGTCTCAAAAGTAAGTAAATAAAAAAATCTGGATCTTTTGATATTTTTGTGTCCAGGCGGTGGTCTGGATTACTAGAAGAATCTAAGATGTAATTTGGACACAGATCTATCTTATGATTTTTGATGATAATCCAACCAGTAGTATTTGTGTAATCCTGCTGACAAACAAAGAGATAAATACAATAACAATAAAGACCTGGAGTGTGTATTGAAACATTTTTAGCTTGATATGGTGAGTCAGTATTATGTTATTGGTGTGTACAAATGTAAAATGTATTTTACAGTTCTGTGATGCTTTATTAAATGCTTTATTCTATAGATAGTTTCCTCTCTTTCTCATTGTCTATTGACTATATATTTTTCATTCATATTTATTCATATATGAATAAATATAAATCACTGTAACAAAAGCTCACAACCCCTATAATATTTAAATAAAATTAACATATTTTATCTAAAGCACATATGGTTCAGATGATTGAAATGTTAACACCCAGTTAATTAATTCAGGTTTTATGTTTATAGGTGGCACCATCAGAATTAGAGTCCTTGCTATTGACACATCCATTAATAGCAGATGCTGGTGTGACTTCAGTACCAGACAGGGAGGCAGGGGAACTTCCCCAGGCTTGGCTTGTACTAAAACCTGGCAAAACATGTTCAGAAGCAAATATACATGCTTTTATTTCAGATAGAGAGATTAGCTCAATTGGTCATATCTGGTTTGTTTAAGTTAATGTTGCTTGCTACACACAAGCTGATTTTTAGATATATTTAAAATGACTCATTTTTAAACTCCTTCCAAAAACTGAGATTGATAAAAACAACTGAATAAACAAAGTTAAAAAATTAATTAGCTTCCATGGGCAGTATATAATAAAATGTCTTGTGTATTAGGTTGTGTGGGCATCAGTGCATGCATGCATACGTATGTCAAGTGGAATGCTGTGGGGTCTTATGCTTTAATTATATTCAGTTTCTCATGCCGTCCATTTTGTGACTGATTTTGCAGATATAGGTCATCCAATATAGCTTAATTAGTTAGTAATTGTCTGATGCATTCATGATTTTGCATGTGACTGCAGGGTTATTGAAATTAAACTATTTCAGTGAGATATGTTGAGTACTTCTCATTATTATGTAGTCCTGGCCAATAGACAAGACCATAACCCCCTGATATACTTCTTGTTGATGTTTTGTGTTATGGCATTTCTTAGAGTTATAGCTTCTTATCTAAATGTGTGGCAAATGTAGTTGCTCTGTCTTTCAGTCAATGAGTAAATCACTTAAAACTCTTCAAATCAAGCGTGATTAATACAACATTTGATCTTTTGACAAATATCAGAGTAGTAGTTTTTCTTATTAGCAGAGGTAGTCACACCGTAATTTTAGTCACCAAGAAGTGAGAAATCCATTGTAACTTCAACAATTTTGTAACATTAACAATATTGAAATATGAGGGTTTTTTGAGTATTTTCTGATCCATTGTATGTAACTGCAGGACGAAGTTTTTGAAGTTAAATAACTACAGTGAGTTATGCTATTGGCATACCTCTTGATGTTTGTGTGTCTTCTCTAATTAATTAGTAATTATCTGATGCATTCATGATGTTGCATTTACTGCAGGGCTATTGAAGTTAAATTATTTCAGTGTGATGTGTTTTTGAAGTACTTTTTGATCTTAGCTATCTTGGCTGTGTTATCTGTTATGGCATTTTTCAGAGATATAGCTACATTTCTAATTATAGGCCAAATGCCATGTGTTTCAATCATGAGTAAATCTTTTGAAACTTTATGAAATCAAGCGTGTTTATACAAGATTTGATCTTATGACAAATGTTCTGTGTTATGGTTTGTTTCAGAGACAGGTGAACAGATATAGTTTTATATTTAAAGGTGTTCTAAATGTTGTTGCCCAATACTTCTGTCAATGAGTACATCATTTGAAATTTTATGAAATCATGCGTGATTTATCCAACATTTGATCTTATGACAAATTTCAGTGCTGTAGTTTCTTATCGGAAAGGGTAGTTGTTCTGTTTAGTGAAATATGTGATAAGAGTACTTCTTAATTTTATCACGTCTTGGCCAATAGAAGGACTATAGCCCCCCCAGCTAACTTAAAAATACTACTTGTTGAAGTTCTGTGTTATGGCATTTTTCCAGAGATATAACTACATATCTAAATAGGGGCTAAATGCCCTATGTTTTAATCATGAGTTAATCTTTTGAAACTCTATGAAATCAAGTGTGATTTATTCAACATTTGATCTTAAGACAAATTTCAGTGCTGTAGCTTCTTATCGGAAGGGTAGTTGTTCTGTAATTTTAGTCACCGAGAAGTGAGAAATTCATTGTAGCTTCAACAATACAGAAATATGAGGGTTACCCTTTTTTCATCAACATTGAAGTACACCTATCATGGTTTTCATGTGCTCCGATTTGCACCCATTAACTGACATTCAGTTAATAAGAAATCACATTAATTGTCATTTTAACAAGATTGAAATGAGAAGATTATTTATTCAATGGGCGACACCTTCCTAATATTATAGTGCAGCCGCGTAACTTTGTCAGTCATCATTGAAGTGAGTTTAAAATCTGCGTACTTCTGAATAGTTTGCTATAGTATTGTCATTTCTGGTTTCTAAACTAAATGTAACTGTATGATTACTGTGTCATCCAACGTTCGTCAGTAAACTGCATGATCTATCATTAACTTTACAGTTTCCGATAGCACTTTTTTAGAGGTTCAATTGCTACAAGTCAGAGGAAAAACCATTAAATATGCTTCAAATTTGAAAAGACAGTCTTGTGAAAAAGAACAAAATCTAAAAAACAAAATTGAAAACATGGAGAAAAACTTTGAACAAATTGACCGATGCAAATTAGATGCGAAAAAAAGGAGTTTGAGAATTTTTGTAATGAAAAAATTAAGGGTGTTATGATTCGATCTAGAGCCCAATGGCTAAATGATGGGGAAAACCATCTAAATACCTCAGTTATTTGGAGAAACACTACTACACTGAGAAAACAAGCAAGAATTAAAGAAATTAGAAGGAATTCTAACTTTAGATGAAATTAGGGCGGCATTAAAAACTATGAAAAATCATAAATGCCCAGGTATAAACGGCTTTCCAGCCAAATTCTTTAAGGTATTTTGGAGAAAGTTAAAATATTTTGTTTTGAGGACCTTAAACTGTAGCTTTGAATCCTCAGTTATTTGGAGAAACAGTTATTTGGAGAAACACTACTACACTGAGAAAACAAGCAAGAATTAAAGAAATTAGAAGGAATTCTAACTTTAGATGAAATTAGGGCGGCATTAAAAACTATGAAAAATCATAAATGCCCAGGTATAAACGGCTTTCCAGCCAAATTCTTTAAGGTATTTTGGAGAAAGTTAAAATATTTTGTTTTGAGGACCTTAAACTGTAGCTTTGAATCCTCAGTTATTTGGAGAAACAGTTATTTGGAGAAACACTACTACACTGAGAAAACAAGCAAGAATTAAAGAAATTAGAAGGAATTCTAACTTTAGATGAAATTAGGGCGGCATTAAAAACTATGAAAAATCATAAATGCCCAGGTATAAACGGCTTTCCAGCCAAATTCTTTAAGGTATTTTGGAGAAAGTTAAAATATTTTGTTTTGAGGACCTTAAACTGTAGCTTTGAATCCGGTGAATTGTCTATGTCCCTAAGACAATGTGTAATAACATGTTTACCTAAAGGTGATAGGGGGCCACGGTGGCAGAGTGGTAACACTCTCGCCTCCCACCTCTGAGGCCGGGGTTTGAGTCCCGTCATGGCCTCAAGTGGGACAGCTGGTAGTTGCTTGCTGTTGGTCGGCAGTTTACAGTACAGAACTCTATGTACTGGTTTCCTCTGCCCTTCCAACTACCTGTCGTGATATGATCTGAACAGTGTTGAAAGCGATGTAAAACCCCAAATAAATAAATATATAAACCTAAAGGCGATAAGGAAAGACAATTTTTGAAGAATTGGAGACCAATCTCTTTGCTATCTATCATTTATAAAATTGCCTCATTATCTTTAGCATTGAGATTACGACCAGTTTTAAATAAACTAATATCAAACACTCAGTCCGGTTTCATGACTGGCAGGTGCATTGGCGAAAATACTCGATTGATATATGATTTAATGCATTATACATACACAAACAAAATACCAGGCTTATTAATGTTTATTGATTTTCAAAAGGCTTTTGACTCTGTCTCCTGGACATTTCTTCAAGCCACACTTAATTTTTTTGGCTTTAAAGACAATTTTTGTAACTGGATAAAGGTCCTTAATTCAAATGTTAAGGTTGCCGTGCTCCAATGTGGAAGACATTCAGATTTCTTTACAATTGGGTCGTGGTTGCAGGCAAGGGGATCCAATTGCCCCTTATCTATTCTTACTCTGTGCTGAAATAATGTATTTATTGATAAAAAATGATGCATCAGTAAAAGGTATTTTTATCAATAAAACAGAATATAAATTTTCCCAATATGCGGATGACACAACCCTAATCTTAAACGGAAGTAAGGAATCCCTCCCGGCTGCTCTAAATGTCTTAGAAACATTTGGCTCAATGCCTGGATTGCAGATAAACACTGACAAAACTAAGCTGATATGGATTGGTAAAAAACGCAACTCAAAAGACGAAATTGATGTTGGTAAACCATTAACATGGGGGAAAAAAACCACCTTCAATCTGTTAGGGGTTAACTTCTCAGTCAACCTGAATGAAATGATACATATTAATTTTTGGCCAATTATGAACAAGCTAGAACACCTATTTCATGTCTGGAAGCAAAGGCATGTGACTCCATTAGGAAGAATAACTATAATAAAAACTTTTGCCTTATCAAAATTAAACCATTTATTTTTTTCTCTACCTTCTCCCGGAATTGCTATCTGAAAAAACATTGAAAATATGTTTTTTAAATTCATCTGGAATGGTAAACCATACAAAATAAAGCGCCAGACCTTGATAAGAAACTACTTAGACGGTGGACTGAATATGCTCAACTTACATAATTTTGTCCCGGCTCCAAAAATAACTTGATTACGTCATCTTTACCGTAATCCATATGCTACATGGGCTAAGCTGGCAAGAACTTTCATTGGCCCTTATGACAAGGTAATTCTACTTGGATCAAATAACTCAAAAACAATAGCTAGAAAAATAGATAATAAGTTTTGGAAAGAAATTTTGGATAGTTGGAGTACTCTTATAGAGGGACTAGGCAATCATGGAAAAGACCTTTCTTTACCCATTTGGTATAACACTGAATTATCAAATCATTATCTCTACTGCCCCAGATGGTATAAAGCTGGTATTATCTCAATAGCTGATTTACTCACAAGTAATGGACATATCTTGACCGAAACAGACTTGAACACTGTTTATAATGTTAAAACTAACTTCCTTGAATACCACAGGGTTATAAGGTGTATTAAAACTTTCTGTAGTAATATAAATGGTAGAAATCATATGAAACTAATTTATCACAGTCAGACTGAAATATTGCTGAGGTCTCAAAGGGATCAAAAGACTTTTATAACAGATTAAATAATACAAATGTAAAAAACAGACTTCATATTACTCCCATTGGGAGCAAGCTTTAAAGACAAAAATAGCAGAGAAAGAGTGGAAATCTATCTATCGTAATTGCTTTAAAACTGTTGAGGACAATGCTCTGGTGTGGTTTCAGTTTAGACTTTTAAATAGAATCCTTGGGACAAACGAGTACCTTGTAAAGATAAAACAAAAAGTAAATGCAAATTACAATTTAAGCAAAAAAGAAACTGAAAACATTACTCATCTTTTCATTGAGTGCAATTTTGTTAAAAGTTTCTGGACAGATCTGAAAAGAAATCTTGAATTTAATTTATGAGTAGATTTGAATATAAACCCATTTAATATTATTTTAGTTCCAATAGCCAAAAAAATTAATCAATCTTATATTTCTAGCTGCAGAATCTTTTATTTTCAAAGCTTCAAGATCAAATGGACAATTATCACAACAGACTTTTGAGAGCTATGTAAAGGAAATTTATTTAAGCCAGGAATATGCCTCAAAATTGAAACTGGGGAAGCATTCAGTCTTTTTTTACATGAATTGAATCTGTAGATCCTTTCTTGGTGCAGTGAAAAGAATTTATGTACTTCATGTTGTTTTTGTGTATATGTGTTTGTGTATTTGTGTTTCCTTGGATGTATTGGCTTGTTCTTTATCAGTAACACTCTATATACTATATGCTTTTTCTGAAAGGGAGTTGTTCCATGTTCCATCATTTGATCCATTTAAAAAAGTCATTAGTTATCTGGCCAATGAGGCTAGTAATTGCTTTGAGTACATTGTTTATAACTCTGAAACCATTGCCTTTAGAGGATATTGCAAAAACATGTTGTTCAGCTGCTTTCTCTCTACCTATAAGATAGTACTCGTTTTAGAGACCTACCTCAATAGAGTAATAGCTAGTTTCTGCTTTTTACAGTGACAAAAACGAGTAAATAGCTTATTCTGTGTAACAGCTATGGTGTGCTTTGATTACAGATATTATTTATACAGTTTTCAGAGCTGTAACTCCATTGCAAACTGAGGGATAACTATTTTAATATTTTGCAAATGAGTAAATCACTTGTATCTTTAACACTTTTAAATTTGGGGTGTTTTGATTTTTGCAGGTTATTTTGTCTTAATTTCTTTTGTCCATAATTTTATTGCCTTTCAGACCTGAGTGAGTAGCTAAGTGAATAATGGGCCTAGTAGGAACTATGAGTAAATTGCTTATAATTCCTAAATGAATGCATTTACGCCATTTTGTCAAAATAGACTGTTCAGCTAATTTTTCTTTTTCAGTTACTTTAGGTATTTTAGTAGTTAACATTTGAAAAACAAATATGCACGACCTTTTTCTTTGTAACTGTTCGCTGTGTAATAGTTATAGTGTTTTGGTTAAATATATTGTTCATTTAGTTTTTGATGTTCAGTGTCCTGGCATATTTTCAGAGCTCTAGCTCCATAGCTAACTGATAAATATGTACTTTGACATTTTGCCAATGAATGTAATTCAATATTATCGGATTTAGAGTATTTTTGTGAATAGGTTGTTTAGATACTTTCTGATATCCTGTGCCATGGAAAATTTTCAGAGCTGTAGCTCCATAGCTAACTGAGTAATAGCTACTTTGACATTTTGCCAATGAGTAAATACTTGTAATTTCAATAATGTTGAATTTACAATGTTTTTGTGAAGTATGTTGTTCATCTACTTTTTGGTGACTGTAAGAGATAGAGCCATTTCATATAACTTTTTGACAAAACTGAGTAGTGAGGACATAGCCTCTAAAATGTTGAGAATTTTTCCAAATTTGGAGACCATCTTGAAATTAAATGTAAATGGAAAATGTTATTTATGTCGATAACTAAAAGAGATTTTGGATCGTCAGTGAAATAGGGATTACTTCTTTAATGTAGAAAGAAGAAGAGAAAAATACAAGTTGTATGTGGTCACAGATGCTTGCCTTGGTTTAGTTGATATTCTGAGTCATGGCATATTTTCATAGCTGTAGCATCACATTTGTATGTCATTTAGTGTTTTATCGTTTGTGAGAGATTACCACCGCAGCTTCTTCATCAAGAATAACATTTATAAGTTTACAACTACTTTCAAATTTAAGCTATTGTGTTTAATATATTTGGAAACAGCATTGCAATACAGTTTTGCTACATGGGACTACATTTGAAATTGTACATACTGTGGGTAAACTATATGTTACTTCAAAGGTTTAATTAAAAACTTTACTGGAAAATGATGTCAGTATTTAGTATAAAAGTATTTAATATTTATATTACAGTATATCCAATTGCTATTAATATATTAATATAGTATTAATATATGATAATGACTAACCTGTCTTGCACAAGTGGCTGAAGATTCCTTTCATTTGTGCTATGCTATGTATAATAGGTGTTCTGAAGAGTTAAGCATTTTAAAGAATGTACATGGTAAGATATAAGTAAAATCAGAATATTTTCTTAGTTTAATAATCTGAGAGAATGAAAACCATGTTCCTTCTTGCCCAGTCTCTGTCATAATATATTTTTTTTCAGGAAGTGTTATCAGAAATGTAAGTAACTGTAGTGGATGACTGTGTTGTGTTAACTCTATTTTTAGAAAGAGTTGCTCCATTTAAAAGGCTGAGAGGTGGTGTGAAGTTTGTGGATGCCATACCAAAGTCTCCCAGTGGCAAAATTATGAGACGGATAATGAAACAACAGGCTGCACACTCAAAACTCTAAGTTTCTCAATGTGCCATTTATATGTGGTGGAACTGTAAGCCAGAAGAAGTTGCTTTTTGTATTTAACATTGATTAAACTTGGAGCTTTTTCAATAGTAGGGGTAGTCCACTGGAGTTGCCCTCCCAGACCAGGAGTGGTTTGCTTTATTTACAGTGTCACCCTCAGTCAGGGGTTCCCAGCTTTACTTATTGGGTCTATTAAATATCAAATTTGTTTGCCATTTCACTGACTCACCACATCTCTTCATCTCAGCTATGGTTCTGCGCAATGAAATTTTGTTGTCCTTGTCACTTTCCATTTATCCGGCATGTATTTAAGACAAAGGAAATGAATCATGGTAATGATGCAAATAATGATGTAAGTAATCAGAATCCTGAAACTGACAAGGTCGACAGGTATGCTGTAAATATTAAGAAACCTGAAAAAAGTGGTTCTTTTTGTCACATAATAATTAAATTCTCAGCTTATTTTAACATGGCAAATTCTGGGGAAAAAAGAGAAATTAGTGTTAACCAATAAGAAAACAGAAACAGGATCACCTGATAAAACTTTAATCAGTCCTGTCATGGTGAGTCTGGACACTACTTCAGTCTTATCAGGTTGTCACTGTGGCTTATTGTGGTCAGTTGCATGTCTATTTCATTCCATGGATTATCCTAACATTTTCATCTTTGATCCTGTTGGAAAGAGTATGACTGTAATACATGTCAAGAGGCGGATCCAGACAAGCTTGGATGTACTAGGTTCTGTCACGAAGGCCCAATTGATTCTATTTTCCTGTGCTACAATTCCTCGCTAATGTAATTTTAATTCTAATTGAGCATTTTAAGGATAATAATATAAGTCATGCATACAAAATCTAAGGTTAAAAATTTCTCTATAATGTATTGAATTCCTCACAACATCTTTCTTAAATATAAGTCTTTAGTATACACAGATCAATATATTTCCTCAGTAGAGCTACAGTGATAGTACAGTGTTTTGATTCCTACTCTGCAAAAAGTGAATTTTTCACAAAATGACTGGACCTTGGTAGCAATATCAGCTTTTTGAACCATTGATTCACAAGTTCAAGAAAAGCAAATTCAGACCTTAAAAACCTGACAAGACTTTTCCCACATTGTTCAACAATATTCATGGTTTACACCTCGCCCATGTTAAATGGCTATCTCTTAAATATCCTGGCAGAGATATTCAGTATCATCAAATTATCTTATAGTGTACAGTATTCATGTTTTAGCTTATTTTTGCAAAAGGTGCAATGCAAATGTATATATTTATTTTCTGTTTACATTCACCTCTTTATATAACCAAATATATTGTACACTTGACATTCATCTTTAAATTATTCTCTTTATTCTAAACTTCTTTTGTCAAGGGGAAATAAAAACATTTTGCATAATGTACAGGATATTATATGAAAATACTGCAAAGACAGAGTGTTATTTATAAGTAGAAAATCTCCTACAACCATATGTTTCGCACATTACATGAATTTGATTTTAATTACATCCATATTAAAACTGACATGATGATCCAGTGACGTTATGTTGAGTCCACAACAAACAGGTTCCATGAAAAGTTTGTGTCATGTTTCTTTTAATTCTATTCTGATTTTATTTGTCTAAACTTCCAGTTATATTCAGTTAGTGTCTTTTGTGAAGAAAAAACCTGTGCATTGTTTTTTTTTTGTGAAAAAAAACACATTAAGTTCAGTGTAAAAGTTAGTTATCCAATCTGTATGTCATAAAGGCACATAAAACAGTTCTTTGCACCTTGTGCCAATAAAGGCATGGCTTTGTTCAGATACTGCTTGTTACATGTATTCAACAAAACCATCTTAAAGTTATAGAAATTTCTGTCATGAGAATGTTAGTGTGTGTTTTGTTTATTTCAGACCAGCCTTTTTGACTGTGTTACCTTTCAGTGTAGGCCTCAATAAATATCTTCATTGCTGCATGAAGGACACAATTATAGAAAAACTATAGTAAATCTATTGCCAAATTTTTACTTAAACATATTACAAAAATACTGATCGATAGCAACTGACAATTACAATAATGATGCCTAACTTGAGTTTTCCTTAACAATGTGTACAGTTCCCCATATTCTTTTACCATTATAGGGGCATTGCTTTCAAGTTGTTTTTAGTTGTAATATCTTATTTTGTTTAGTGCATAGATACGCAGGCCCATGTCCCGCATGCATTACCTTGCTAAAACTTTGTAAACAATTAATGAAGACTGTACACAATTAGCAATCTGTCAATAAACCTTTGGCGCGATAGAAGGCTCATGTGATCTGGCATGGAGATCTTTCACCACTCTTGACTGCTTCTGCATTGATTCAAATAGCACATGTAATGATACAAATGAAATTCACATAAAACAGCAACCAACTATTGAGTTAATGTCAGTGCTTAAAAGGCTCAACGGGCAATGTTAAACTGAAATCAATAGCTAATAATACACAAAAATTCATCAAACCACTAACAGTGCTTCAGTTTTGCTTCTTGGTATGTATGGTATGCAATGGTATGGTTTTGACGTTTGAAACAAAAAATAATTCGTAAATTGAAAGCATGTGGGATCCTACAAATTTTAAAAGAATAAATATGCAAAAGAAGTTGTTGCTTTATGGTGGCTACAGAATTGCTTTAATTGACAAAATACCCCAGCTCATATTCCAACGTTGGGCCAGCGTTGGCACATCCGTCGCTCTGACCTTGTTTTATAGCATCAGCCAATCAGATTTCAGCATGGTGTTATGTGCCCATTGTTTAACTGAAGGCAAGTGATAGACAGATTGTGGGAAGATCTTAGTTAAGGGAATCCATGATAAGTCACATGACAAAACATTAACAATGGTGGAACAGTGTCATAAGGTGAGAGTCCATATTACAGTAATAAAATTATTATATTCACAATCAACTGTTTCAGTGGGAATATATAATGAGAATATTATCTTTATGTCTAAATTGTTAAATAGTTAGTTAAAATTTGTGGGCTCACTGAAATATGATTTTTAGACATACCATAATAAATAATTTTTTTCACAAAATCCCCTATTATTGCTCACCACCGTCTTGAATAAAAATCCACTGTTGGCCCAACGTTGGCAAAGTATAGAGATATCTAACCTGAGTTGTGTTTGGCAAGCCACTGTTTAGTGAACGTTGGTCCAACATACACAAAATCTGCTGACGATGTGACCAATAGCCAATGTTGGCCCAACGTTGGCAAAATCTTCAGACCATGTGACCAACAGTCAATGTCAAATGGTAAAGATTTCTCTAGTTTTTAAAAGTTGGTTGATCCTTATCCTGTGTGAAGGAAAACCTAGGGTTTTTTAAAAACCTATTTTAGCCTCTTATGGTTTACTAAATGTTTTAAAGTAAACGTTTACACTGCTATTTTAAAAACATTTTATATACATTTTCTGTAAAAATCTCTCTGCTGAAAACATTATTAAACATTTATAAAATAAATGAATAAATGAAGGCCATGGTGGAATGTTTTTCAAACATTCTTCATGAATCTTGGATAAACAGGGCAAATATAATCACCTTCAATCTCTTACTGGTTCAAATCTTGACCTGGACACTTCATGTTGGAATGTTTGTGGTTACTTGCCGATGCCTGGTGGTTTACAATGTAGTTTTTAACCATTTTATTAATACACCTTACCAAGTGGACAAATACATTAGTCCGGCATGTGGATAGTCTCGCATAATGTTAGATAAAAACGTCTGAAGCTGGGCTTTTACAGGGAGCGGTAGTACATTGTTCATTTGCCAGATGGCATGTCGTCCCCCACTCATCTGCTGGACGTGCATGTGCATGTGTACTCCCTCCTTTTTTGGCATGAAGATGAGTAGATTGTCTGTATTTTAGGAGATATATTTATTTGAAATACATTCTGTTTACAGAGTGTGTTTGGTGATTTTTTGTTTTAGAACATTAATCTTATTACTATTGCATCTGAAGGTCAATGTCGTGGATTGTGTTGCTATATAATGGTTGGCTTTGGCATGCATGATACACGCCTGTATAGCGTGAGGCGTGTTCTGCTAAATAAATATGTGACGGGTTTAATGATATCCAATGAAAAATGCTTGCTACACCACAGATATGCAAGGTCAAGAAGGCTAAGATGTTGGGTTTCCCCAAAGATGTGACAGTGTTGTTTCCAGTGATTTCGACTCTACAGCAAGATGCGAGCAGCACTCTGCATGCACAGACCCTCCACTAGGGTAGCCTAGTGACCTAGTTTCTGATACAGCTGAATATGTATCCAAGAAGGGCATTAATAACCTTAGTTAGATGAGAGATTTACATGCTTTGATAACATATTTGCTATCCCCAAAGTACCGGTAAATGTCATCAACCCACTGGTTTCTGAACAGCCACTCATTGATCCAAATGCCTCTGCCTGAGTCACTGGTCCAGTGTGGCCTCTGGTAGAACAGGCTTTTGAAGAATCTGGCTTATCGAAAAGTAAAGATTCAAAGAAGAAGCACAAGTCTTCTCATCACAAGTCTTCAAATCAAAATCAGTACTGGTTGAAAGCCTTCCCAATCCGGGACAGGAAGCCACTACTGACACATTCCCTCAAATGGACCCGTTTCCTGTTATGTTGAACCCTTTACCAGTCCATCCAGTCGATCTGGAAGAACAGTTTGCACCGTCCAGGGGATCTGGTGAAGAAACTACTAATTCTGCCGGTGTCTCAGCTGTTAAAACCGGGTTTAAACACATTCCACCAGATACTGACAATGACCTCACTCTCTCACCCAACGAGCGTTTGAGTCTTACATGCATTTTACCTGAGGAGTTAATTAGTGAAGAAGGGGAACTGTCAGGGACTGAAACTGATAAACCAAAAAAGAATGAGGAGATGAGGTACCGTGAAACAGTATGTTACATCAGGGCCTTTATCAGCCGGAACTATATTCCGGACTTTGAATTAGAATACAGTGACCCAGATAAATCTAGCAGCCTATGGAGGAGTAAGAACCCAGGACCCTCTAAGATATATGTGGAGATGACTGGCTGAGCCAGAAGTTAGAAAGACTTGATTTTACAGTTGCAGAGGGCTATCTCTCTAGAGGTCAAGAAGGTGGCGAGTTACATACTGATCAGTTCATCTGCACACCTAAGCCCCAGGATAAGTGGTACCACATGCACAATTCGAAGCCAGATGGTCCCACCAACCAGGCACATAGTTATTCAACTATGGATGGATCTGAGGCAAAATTGAATGCTGGAAGGTCCCATCTCTAGATCAGTGTCGCAGAAAGTATTATGTAGATGAGAGAAGTGTGCAATCGAAGGCATCTACATAGTAAACCATGTGGCTGATTTTAGCCAATGTGCTAGTGAGATATGAAAATGGACACTTGAAATGAACTCAGAAACGAATCATTATTCAGGTATGGTGTTTTTCCTGATGCTGCTCTAAATGCTACTAAACAGGTCATCAATAAGTTTGAGGCTCAGAATGTGTCAGTATCTTCTGAGGTTGGACCACAACATTCACACAACTCAAAATATCGCTACAACCCCTTGACAGTAAGGACTCTAAGCCTAATGTTCAGATTTCTGCTCAGCCTGATCAACCTTTGAGGCAGTTTGCGTCAAGAGGTCGTGGCCATGGTTATGGTTCAAATAGCCACCGTTTTGCAAAGTAGGCCTGGGGTGGCAAGAATTTTAAATGACAATTATTGCAACAAAGACACACAGATTCAGGTAGATTTAATTGTGTTGGGTCAAAATCGAAGTTGTCAAGTTAAAGTTCCAAGGACAGTGTACTTAAAAGAAAAGACAAAAAGTCCCACTCCTTGTCTGATGGAAATAAAACATGTACAAAGTGTTTCTTTTGTCTCTGCTTGTCCTTCTGTTCCTCCTATTCTCAGTATCCCCCAGTGTTGTAGAAAATGTACCTGTGAAGTGTAGGTTTCAAAGATTTTTGGAAGCATGGATCAACCTGTGTTTGAATCCTCGGGTGATCTCCATCTTGCAGGAGGGTTACAATCTAACATTCATAATGTGACCCCCATTGACGAGGTCACCTCTAACAGTCAGTAGATCCACCAGTCATCTCAAGAACAGCTACATGAATTATGCTTTTTGGTCCCTGATCACCAAGCAGGCGGTAGAAAAGGTTGTAGTTTGGTCCTCTCTAGCCTTTTACAACCAGTTCTTCCTGGTTTCCAAGCAAAACAACAAATGGCTTGCCATCTTAGATCTGAGCAAGCTAAACCTCTTCAACAACACCAATGGAAATGCAGAAATGATCAGGCTCTCCCTTCAGTCAGGGAACTGGGTAACATCCTTGTATTTCATCGATGCTTACTTCTCATTGATGCTTATTTCCCATCAATGCTTACATTCCCATCAATCCAAGGTCAAGAAAGTACCTCAGGTTTCACAGTTTGGCCTAGTGACGGCTCCGTTGAAGCTTACAAAGGTTGTGAAGGAGGTAAAACAGATGGTTCAGGCCAGGGGTATAAGGATCCACCAGTACCTAGATGACTGGTTGACCCCTTGTAGAGGTATTTGTTTTCAACATCCTAGGCCCTAATGGCCCTTTGCCAGAACCTAGGGTGGGTAGTCAATCTAAAGAAGTCATAACTAGTGCCTCAACAGTACTTCAATTTTGTTGGCCATTGCTTTGACCTCTCTCAGGATCTAATGAAGCCCAGATTACTGACACCTCAGGTAAAGGTTGGGGCGCACACTTTGGCAACCGAACAGCACAGGGCATGTGGTCAGAACCGGAAACCTGTTTGCACATCAATTGGCTAGGGAGGGCCCTGCTTCAGTTGTTCTTGTGATTATCCCAGCCCTAGCTCCTACTCTGGATAAGAACTCTCTGTCCAGTGCGGGCCTTGCGCTATTATCTGGACAAAACCAAAGACATCTGCCATTGCACGACAGACCCTAGGTTTCTATGTCCTGCTTAAGGTTTAGTGAACTCCAATAGATAGTTTTAATATTTGACAATATCTTACTCTTTAGATTTATTTTATCTGTCAACCGGAAGGTGATAAGCCTATTTTAATGTTGCTGCTTTTTGCAGAACGTAAAACTATGCAGTTTGTATTTGCAATTGTCTTATTTACTTATTTATAGAAACTCTATAATTATATGTTCTTGTAAATTAACAGTGTGATTGTATTTTATTATCACATAATATGTATCTCGCAGGGGCGGATCCAGTCTTTAAGTATGGTGGGGGTTCACATCAGAGTAAGGTAGGGGTTCACATTAGACATACCATAACTAAGGGGGTCGGAGGGCATGCCCCCCTGGGAAAAAATAAGTTTTGGTAAAAATATAGTGCATTTCCTGTAAATTTAATACCACTCTCAAGAAATAACTTTGTACTTTGGGTTGAACACCTTTACATTATTTTTCAAGGGGGAGATTCGAACCCCCTGAATCCCCCTCCCCCCTCCCGATCCACTAGTGTCTTGGCACATTCCAGATATTTGCCAGTTACAATGGGCAGCAAACAAGAAAAAAAATTAATTTCAATTTATTATAGCCTGTTTTCTTAATGACAAAAATATTCAACTGATACAGTATTTACTGCTCTTGAATCTGTGAAACCCATAGGTTTTGCCACTGCATATTTACAAGGTGTCCTAGTTTATATTTATTATCACAGTATGTAAGCCAAAACTAATATGGCTAATGAGATTAATTTATTCCCGTTACAACTTTTTTTGTTAGTGATGAAAACATTTAAATATAATTTACATAGTTTTTACATTCCCTTTAATCATTAAAAACATTATAGTTTATGCTGTTACATATTTATAAGTTTTTTTGAGTACGAATGAACTGTCACAGCACAGTACAAAAATCTTTTACAAGTAACATATAAACTCGATCTACTTTCATGATGGTATAAAAAATGAAGCACAGATTAACAGTTACATAAACCTCATCTACTATCAATATGTCAGCTTCTTGGTAAAACTACACAAAAACGATAACAGTAAAAAGGAACAAATCTTATTTTCAACTTTTTCAGTTAAACTCTAGAGATTCAACAAGATAAGAAATAAAAAATGAGACTTTTACAAAGATATAAGAACTATTGTAATTGACAATATATTAGTTGTATACAAGTACTGTCCATTAATGTGTTTCCCTGGGTTACATGTTTGTATCATTATCAGCATTTGTGTTATTGTGCAGTGTCCTTTATTACTTATTTCATGACTGTTTATCTGTTTGTCCATTCGTCTGTTTGTTAGCAGGAATATGCAAATACTACTGATTGGAACATCATAAAATCAAATTCAGAAGATGGGTCTTGGTCCAACTTCGATCCCATAAAACTTTCATACTTTTTTGGATCACCACCTGGATAAAAAAGAAAAGTTTTTCCCACTTAGTTATAATTTTTTGCTTTGGTTGAGGTCTGTACTATATGAGTGCTCTTGCTTTAATTTTGTATTTTTTGTTATTTTGTGTATGAATTATATAAAGAAATAATAAAGGAGACCAAAAAACAGATGTTCAATAACCCAAGTATTTCATACAGTTTATGCAGATGCAGAGATTAATCTAAGTGTATATTACATTGATTAAAATAACAGATTAATCACTGCACATATTTCAACATCAGAATTCAAGAGCCAGACAATAAGTTGCAGATGAAACATAGCTTGATAACAACAGTTCAATTAACAAACATAAATAATTGCATGGTCACCGGTGATATGATTAAATTTTGTGGTATTTCCTATTTCACTGCATAGTTTGTACAGATTATTATCTAAATTACTATAGACTGACATATATTGTGTGACAAGGAGACATGGCATCAATCCTGAGGAACATCATTGTTTTTCTATAAATGACCATCCCTGAGTCACTGTTTTTCATTAAGGGGAATATCAGTCGTAAGACAGCTTGAACTGTATTTGTGAATTCAGGCTGGGTTGCTACAGTGTAAGGGGCAAGCATGGTAGCAGTTGCCAGTTGCTTTCAAGTTGCAACAGTAAAAGGCAGAAATTTATTTAACAAGTAAAATAATAATAACTGAGATACTCTTAATAGTGCATACACCAGTTCAATAATGAACTATTCTGACCTGACCACAATCCTGTCCATGTTAAATAAGTTTGTCACCTATAATGTATATAGCAAGCAGATTGTTTCCATTTGACACACAAATAAGTACGTCCACAGTATTAAGGCTTCAAATACCTCTGCTCATATATTACGCCAACTTAAAACTGAACTGTGGCCAGGTTTTCAAACCTTTATACTGGTGACCCTAGAAAGTTCTAGAAAGAAATGTAAAAAATATTCAGCACATTTCCAAGAAAAATGGGTGGTTTACACCATCTGTAAATTGATTATTCCATAAGTAGTGATTCATAAGTGGTTCACTTATTATTTCAGGAACTGATTCCAAGGAATTAAAAGTTGGTCAATCTTCTCTGAGCTCATGAGCTATTGTTCAAGGAACCATAAAGCTCTTTCTTCCCACCCCCGCTGTTTTCTTTATACATCAGTCCTTTTTGACAATGTTATTGGAAGGCACCCTAATATAAGATTCCATTTTTATGCCAACACCCAGTTGCTGTTCATACGCCTTAGAAAAATGTAGCCTAGTCATTGAATGCATGTAGTCAGGGTGTTCAAGAATGGAATACCATCAAGTATGCTCGAGTTCAACATCTCTATATTCTCACCTGTCTGGCAGGATATTTGGTAATTTTATGCATCGGGCAGTTATTGTAAAGAACCTGGCTGGTTTGATGCTAATTTTGCCTTTATTGATATTTCTGCAATATTTGCAAGACTTGCTTTATTCAAATGCGTGATCTCAAGCTGGTCAGACAGGATCTGAGAGATGAGGCTGCAATCCTGATGGTAAATGCCCTGGTGAGTAGTCGTCTGGACTACTGCAATTATCTTTTCAAAAGTATGTCCAGTTTCAAGATGTGCAAACTTCAATGTATTCGAAACACAATGGGTAGGATTGTTACAAATTGAAGTAAATACTCGAGATATCAAAATGAATGTCCTTAATTAAGAAAAATAATGAACCCCATTTCCTTAAGATATATCTCAATCCGTGTAGAACTCCTCCAACTAGGTTAATTTCAGAGGGGTCAGGGTCAAGAGGTCAAATATGAGCAAACGTGAAAACAGTATTCTAGAGGTGGGAGGTGGGTCCAAAAATTTTCACTTTCCAACTGTTGGTAATATGTTTCCTAACTTTAAAGTGAAGCCAAAAGCTTTAAATAATGCAAGTGTGTTATGATCTAGATGCTGATTGACCAAATACCCATAGATGAGAAAGAGGCAGATAAAATGAGGATTTATTGTTAAGGTTATTTTTTCTCTGATACATAAACTTTGTATTTTATTTTGAAATACATGCAGTATAAAAGTATAAATACAAGAAAATAACGCAAGTTGGTGTTACCAAAATGTTTACACATGCAGTTCTTAGAACTAGGTTATGATTAATCGACATTTTGTTCACGGTTTGGGAAAGAAAGAGGACACTTTTCAAAATTAATGTGACTTTCTGTTTATCATTGTAGAATGTATTTGTGATACCAGTATCAGTACAAATCCATTTACTTTACAAGAGAGAACATAAGTGTTTATCAGCTATTGGACATTATCTTTGTGACTAATTTTTATATATCTAATATATCAGTTACTTAGCCAAAAATGTAAGACGTACTATAATTTATTCTTTGTAAACTGAGATTTCGATTTGAGTAAATATATATTTGTAATATTAGTAGTTCAATGGTTCAATAACTGATGTGACTTTCTTTTTATCATTGTAGAATGTAACATTTAAAGTTACAGTTGAGAAAGTATGCTAAATGCAAAAGTCCATTTATATTAATAGGGAGAAGGGCTACTAAATCTTTGTTCACATATTTGAAAAGATCTTTACTAGAAACCAAACACTTGCACCCCTCTTTCATCTGTCCAGTTTACCTTAAACCACCCCGAAAATATGGTAAGGAACAAAATCATGCCAGCTGTGTACATGTTTGTTCACTTATGTAGGTAAGGAACTGTGGCAACTGTAGAAATCAGTTATATTTTTAAAGCATGTTTAAAAGCCATTGCAAGTGAGGTGACTGCTTGAGCCCAATATTTTCACTAACAAAAACCATTGGGCACTGCCATACAACCTTTTCTGGTGCTACAAATGAATCTTTTGTTACTCTGGTTAAATCTGTTCAGTGATTATTTAATTACTGTTTATTAGGTCCAATAAAGTGAATTTGTCCTACAAGATGAGAAGTCTTACAAGCCCAGCAATAATAAATTTCGTGCTTCCCAATAAGGATTGTGATGTAATATTTCCTCATGATACCACTTATCCTTATAGCCATATAACCCATCTCATCCACATTTTTAACTTCTAAACTTTCTGTAAAATTTATGTCAGTTTAATGATCACATCCTTGACATAACAAGTCTTGCAATTGTGGCTATTCTTCTCTGTTTTTCATGAATGATTGTTACTATGTTCAGAGTATTCATTGTCAATCATAACAGTGGGGTTATATCATACTACTCAGCTTTCAGTTGTATAACTTATCTTCTTTGTTATAATACAAAAACATTTTGTTTGGCTACTCACAGGTTTTCTTACTATTTTTCCTGAAGATGGGTCAATGCATAGCACCCTACAGTGCAGTGTAACTCCATGTTATAGTATATCACACACTCCCACCTCCCACCGCTGAGGTTGAAAGTTGAACTACAGACCTGGCCCTATGTTGTAAAGTTGGTGGTTGCTTACCCATGTCCTGAAGTTTACAGTGTAGAATCTTGACCAAGTAGTATATACAGGTTTCCTCTGCCCTTAAAACTAATCATCTTAACATAACCTATATAATAGGTTGAAAGCGACATCCACCAATCACTCACGAAAGTGGAAGAGTGATAACACCAGGCTATCTGTACCCAGGCCAGGCATCCTGCATTCATCAACACAAAACATAGTCATATAAGTTTTCTCACAAGAATATTTTTTACGTGGTTGTTCGAGTTTAGTTTGGACTCTGTTTGTCAAGTGGATGTTCAGACACTTAATGCCTGTTTTCAGTTGCTAGTCTTGTGACACATGGTTTTTTCTCCAGTGTTCTTGTGAAAATGTTAGAGAGTGTCTGTATCTTGTTAATATTAACTGATATGAAGGAAATAAAATATTTATTTTACCATCAACATGATCACCACAGCTTTGCTATTGGTAATCCCACATTTTCAATGATTTATCTAATATTGTTCATTCTGTCCCAGACCTTGTCTGTTTCAGAAAAAAAGGCTAGAATCGTATTTGTCTTTTCTGTGGTACTGGACTTGGAACGGCTATGGAATGAGAAGTTTTTAATTGGATTTTGGTGTTGTGCCTTAGAGTCTGCGTGGCAGAAATGAGGCGCCATAAAAGTACAGAATATAATACAATATAAAATATTGGTAAAATTCGATGTTACTTTACAATCGCAAATCATGCCATGTCTCTGTTTTTTTTATATTGTAAAGAAAGAAAGGTTATATCCCAAGTGGGTATTTACACAGCTAAAACAGTCATGTTCCATCACAATGATCAACACTTATACTTTCACTGATTGCATCAGAAATCTTGCTTAGAACTGACTGTAGCAAAGGTACATGCAGATCTAAGTTGACATGTCTTCCCTTCATTCAAAGCAAAAAAGAATTAATATCACCTGTCGGCAAGTACACAACAAGATCACTCAGATAGTGCATGCTTATACCAAGGTGCAACACTATTGGCTATGTGCATTGGTAAAACACCCTTTAAAAAGTTCAGAATTGGTTGTAGACCACTCCCTAGATTAAGAAAATTCTGTGTTAAACCCAAACCCTAATACAGTTAAAAAATGATGTAAATCTGTGTGATTGATTTTTTGTGATCTTGTTAACATGCAAACAATAACAACATCAACAACAAAAAAACAAAAACAAACAAAAAAAAAACAAAAAAAAAACAAAACAAGCTGAATCTAACAATTATGTAGTCTCCTTGTTGGAGGTAAAATCAAATGAGATACACACATATCCACAGGCCCATTTGTTTGGTGTACTTTGTATGCTCTTTGTGAGGGCAAGTGAAATTATTTTAAAGGTTAGCTATGATTTAAAATTATAAATATTAATGTTTATGTTATGTAAATGTACAAGATACTATCTGTTGAGTCGAGACAGTAGCATCACCCATCAGTAGGAAGTCAGCCTTTTGGAAACACAGCTTAAGTTGGCTAAATGTAATGTTACATTTTTTTAAGATACTGCAAAACTTTAGAAATGTAATTTCACATGCAAAAGTATATAAGTCGTAGGTGTTTATAGGAGTATGCTAACAGACATAGAGTTGGAAGACTAATTGTTATATTTATACATAAAGGAGCAGTAAGTTCTTACTAGTTTGTTTATTGGAAAAGTTTTGTCCAAAGAAATGTTTGTACATAGAAGTATTTGTATATCGGAGAAAGTACTGGTTCAGATATATTTTCAATCCTTGTGATATAATTAATTGTAATCTCAATATAATGCTTTACGTAGTAATGCTACTTTCACACTTATCCAGTAAAATAGCTGAGAATGAGAATGTGCCCATATATTTAAAGTTTTAAGTTGTGATGCTACAGTAGTAATGGAGGCTGTTATAGCTCTTACATTTAAAATGTTTTCCTAACACAGGTCCGACTAGGATAGTTTTAAGCTCAATATATCTAGCACAACTTTTGTAACAGACTTGAAAGGAGACTGTTCCCACACTAAGTAACTTTAGGTGACACAATGTTAAACTTAAAGACCTAGTTACAAAAGGGAATGCATCAGGCCAACTCTTTCTGGAAAGTTTGAATGGATATTAATTCTGTAAACCAGCAAAAAGTAAAGTATATATAATAGCTGTGAATTTTAACTCATCAACATCACTTATAAAATTTGGGTTTCTTGTGTGATTAATAAAAGTTTAGACTAAAATCTAAACTATTCTAAATCTTTCAAACAAACAGGACTGATTTTGTACCCATTAAAAGAGTAGATTTCAAGCACTAATTGTTATTACAACTCGTCAGAAACATTATAAAAGCTTCATCACTGGGTATCTTTCAGCTGTTTAAAATCTATGTAGTGACTGGGATTGTGTTGATGTATAATCCACACTGATAAAGACCAACAATACTCCATGACTGAGTGGTGAAGAAGTTTGGTATTTTGAAACATGGCCTCTCACCGCTGAGGAAGTGGGTTTGAACCAAGCTCAGGCCAACATGTTTATGACACAAAGGGCTTTTTGAGTTTCAACCCCTAGGGCCATATTTACATAAGGTCTTAGTCAAATTTTAGGTAGGCTTAATTGTTGTTTAGAAATATAGCTAGCCTGAGCTTAGCATTATTCTAATATCTTTTGTTAATATGACACTGGGTGTTGAAGAGTAGATGTAATCAATGGGTATGCTTTATATAAAACAGAGAAAAAAGAAAAAAAACTTATTTTGTGTTTCAGGTGAGTTGAACTAGCAGGTTAGGTACTGTAGAAATACAGAGGAGAGTTGATTCAAAAATTACACCAAAATGGAGCTCTCTGAAGACTACATTCTGAGTGGTCCTGTTGAGGATACAGGTGATCCTAAGTGTGACCTCTGGACTTACATAAAGGAGGTCTTTGTGAAGAACAAGGATGATGATGCGCTGGTAAGTTTTTATGCAACATTAAACACATATCGCAATCAATCATCGTACATTGAGTGACAGGATGGAGGAAAGCAGTAATACAAGTTGGTGAAGACTGAGGTAAGTTCATGCTCCCAAAATGGTGGCAATAGTTTTATCAAAACCACAACTTGTAATTGGTCATATCAATTTGAATGTACAATAACATGGAACAAATAGTGACTTTGAATCTTTCACAGTTGTCAGATTTCTTCAAGAAATAAACCAAACTACTGGACTGTATCATAGGTGTGAAGATTTTTCTTGCATATGTAAGCTTTGTGATAGTTATTTGAATGGTTAATGAAAGACTGGAGAGCACAGACAACAACAACAAAAAACCTTTGAGTGTGCATGTATTTTAACCAAGCAGTTGAGTTAGAGCAATGATGGACAGACAAAACATAATGTAATAAACAAAGGTAATGTAATAAATGATATTTTCTTGCAAAGAAATGTATTTGTTAATGCAACCAGGTTATAATAGAAATACTATCCTTGGGTTTGTACTTTATGTGTTCTACAAAGAAAGGCACTTCTAGTGAATAATGGACTAGCAGCAGGTCTAGTTTGGCTTTTATTGCTACAATAGTCCGTAGATATCAGTTGTAAATTGTAAATCTGAAACATTGGTGTTATGTTGTTTGGGTTTGAACCAGTCACAAGGACCAGTACATTATCTGCAGAGTTGCAATAAGTATATTTAGAAAACATGTTGATAATTTCAATTAGTTATCGTTTGAGACAGTAAGTCAAACAAAAAGGACAGAAGCTTTAAAGAAATATTAATGATTATTTGGACCAACAATAGTCTTTTGCATTGTCTTCTGGATTGTCTCAAAAAGCAGACTGACCTATGTGGAATCCTTTTTTTAGTGTAATATCAGTTCATTCCTTTATTGTATCCCCGAGGAAGTAGGGGATGCTTTGGTGTTAGCATGGTCACACCATTCAAGAAATTTACTTTCATACACAATAACATTAAAAATATTTAAGGTAGACCTTTCTGGGTCTATATTCACAAAGATTCTAAGATTTTTACCTTTTTACCTTACCGTAAGTCTGAGAAAAATTCTAAGCTAAGAATTTTCTTAATCTTTGAATAAAATCCGATCCCCAAAACGATTCTTAGCTAAGAATAATTCTAAAAATAGAAGTAAAAAGAAATGTGTGCAAGTCTTAGAAATGTCCTTAGACTAAGTGTAGATTCTAAGATTCTTTGAGAATACAGATCTTGGCATATATGAACAGAAAGTTAGAAATTTTTGAAGTCATATAAAAAGGTTCATTTCAGTACAGTAAACACAATGGATAACTTAATATTAAACACTTAGTTCTGAATGTCGATTTGCAATCAGTTGCTGCAATACAGTCACCAAAGCAACTATTTTACTTGAGTTGAGCATGTTATGTGCCAATCTGAGATTTAAATCAAATGCTTAGAATATTCTTAGAATAACAGTGTTTTGAATAGCAAATTCTTATTCCTAGAAAAATTCTAAAAATAAAACCATTTTTAGAAAAATTCTAAGAAAAAGTGTGATTCTAAGAATAAGAATCTCTGTGAATAGAGATTTGGTATGTGGTTTTATATGGGTAAGACCTCGGGCCTGTTGTTTTGTGGTTCTAGCCTTCTACTAGAAGACGGATGGCAATCATCAGGCACAAGTGTAGATTATCTCGAAAACCAGTTAAGACTTGAACTGATGACCTTGTGGTCATCACAACGAATATTTGATTGATAAAGCATAACAATACAGGCATACAGGCTGGTTAAACATTTAACTGTGTAGAAAAGGTTCCAGCATGGTTTGCAAGTGTGGATAAATAGCAATTGTAGTTACACTAAGCAATAGTACAGACAAAGGTAATCTAATATAATTTTGCTCAATAGCGCAGACTGCACGATTTGATGTCCTTTTGTATTTTAAAATGTTATCAGATGACCATTTAGGTATATGTGCATCAGTTTAAAGGTTTACAATCCTTGATTATTCCCCATAAGTTTTTACTCTTAAATTATTTGCCAAACCATAGTTTGTTTTTGTTTTAATACCAATCATTGATGATATAAGTCTAATTATCCATCATAAATTTTGCATAAAGCTTTCATAAATAAGTGGAATTAATTATCAAAATCCTAGCAAAATTTCCTGATTCACAACAGTTCAGTTCAGATGGACTCTGTGGAAGTTGTCATAAGTGATACTTATCCCTTTCTTTGTGTATAACAACGGTAATAGTACCTTGAATGTCTAAAAGTTCCCCTTCATCCCAGCATTTATAGTCTTGGAGTTTGGGGTCTTTTCTGTGCAGGATGGACCTGAATGAATCCTATATTTATCCACAACCTCGACTTGGGATCACAACTGCAGATGATGGAGGTGTCTGATGTTTGTCTTAAATTATGTTTATAAATAAGAAGAGAAAATCATTAAGTCCTAGCCAATGCACATGGATTATCTAATACAGCCTAAGGCTTTAAGTGGCCTAGTAGGTTTGCAGATTTGGAATCAAATCACAGGCTGTAACCTCTGTGTCAGTTGTGACTACCACAAGTGCCATTGCTGAGGATCTTTTCCACTAAGATACTGGCTGTTGAATGGGGCATAAAACCCTCACTTTGACCTTTCATATACAAAAGCTTTTTGGTTTTATGTTTGGCAAATATTATTACCGTTTTGATCAAGTTTTAGCTTATGACAGTATGTTAGAAAGGCTTGAAAAAAGTATGAACACATGCAAGAACGTTTCTCTTTTGACTATTGATGACAAGGATAAAGAAAATTAAAATGTTTTTCTTACTTATTCATATAGTGTGGCAGGGTTGGCAATACAAAATACATTTTTAAATTAATATTTTCTGTAAGCAGGTTGAAATATAATTGTATTATGAGCACAGAAATAAATTTAATCAATGCATACTTTTTCATTCCTTAGTGCACATTCTTTTATTTAGCTTGAACCACTCAGAAATATCTCAATCACATTTGGAGAGCTCAATGCCAAGGTGGAATGCATAGCCATAAATCTACTGGAGCTGGGATATAGCAGAGACCATTCTCTGGTGATATACATGCACAACTGTGTAGAGTTCATCATGACCATGCTGGCTGTGTGGAAACTAGGAGGGTGTGTGGCTGTCATCAATCATTTGCTGACTCTTGGTAAGTATCTCAATGTGTATTAAGTATTATGGTTGATGCATTATGTCTGATGACATATTGCACCAAAGCACAATGCTGATATACCATTGAAAGGGTCATCATACTAGGCTTTAATTGTGACTCATCTCATTATGACAAAATACATTTTAAAGTAATTGCCAGTTTGACAATGGATGAATGGACTAATGGATGAATGGTTTATAGTTTTAAAATGTGATGTCTAAAGTATTTCTTGATAGTAGATGCGTTTAGAAGAGTAACACTTTTGAAAAATGGTACATAAAATATACTATATTAGTAATAAAGTGTACCCTGAGTGTGTGGGGTACGGAAATGTACCAATTACTCAAATAAATTGGTTAATGCCAATTGGATGGATTGCCCCAATATTCCACATCCACCATTTCTCTCTCAGCTTTCTGTGTTTAGAATCTGGTCTGTGGTATTTTAGGGAACACCATTCCAGCACTGAGAATTTCATGTCTTTGACAGAATGGCCCTTTTCTGTAAAGTGCCTAGAAACAGGGGTGATTCTGTTTTCCCTTGGCTGGCTTACTGAATGTCTATGTTCATACATTCTATTCCTAAATGGTCTACTAGTTTCCCCCACATAATATTTATTGCACTTTTTGCAAGTTATTAGATAAATTATGTCACTTAATTCACAAGTGGTGAAGTGCAGAAGGGATCTACTAAAAATTCCCCAGAAGCCAGGCACCTCTTCAGATTAAAATGGAACACTGCAGTCTGTTTTTAATAATCATATCCAATCAGCTAACCATGGAAAAAGACACATATAGTCATTTTATAATTTATTTATTGACATTATCATACATTGTAATATAGTGTACAAATTATACATATATTAGTAATTGTGATAATTTGATAATAATTAACATGATTTATTACTCGGAGCATCACACTTTTCAATAAATATATGTGGTGTAATAATACAATATTAAAATATACATCTGTGTTTAAATTTGTCTTAAAGCTAAAATAAATATACTTTTATGGCTTTAAACAATCTCAAATAATAAAACCTTGTAAAGGTTCATGTCATGATTTAATGAATCATTACCGGACAAAAAAATCTAAAATGGCCTGGATTCGTTATACAATCTGACAAACAAGTGCTAACTAGAATAAATAGACATCTGAATTCTTAGAGCTATTTCCCCACCACACCAATGGGCAGTAGTAGTAATATTCCCATACTATCATATTACTAAGATATATCAGGTTAAACTATCAAAATCAAGCATCCAACTACAGGTCAATTGAGAGTGTAAATAACACTATGACCATCCACTTCATATTTGGATCAATGTATGATTTTAGCACCCCTGCAACTGGAAGTGAACAGAAATTCCTATGATACCTAACCGTCCTAAGTCATTAGGAGGCAATGGGTCTGAATGTTATATGAATCACAGATAGGAAAGCCTCACCCCAATGTACTGGACACACTAGTAACCACTACACACCTGAAATACTTATCACACAGCACTTACACTGCACAACAGCACCAAGTGCCCAAAGTGAAGTGCACTGCACCGGTGCAATTTACCGGTGCATTTGCACTTCTAAAATAGTACTTCAGGGGGGTAGTTGCCACCACACTTCAGCCTCTGATGAGAAATTTCACCCATAATTTCGAAATACAGTTGGACATATAAAAGTCAAACAGTATCAGGCATTAACACACATTAGCTTGTAGTGAATGTACACACTGTCATTATATACTGTAATGGTGAAGAATTTAGATGAAAATGCTTAATTATTAACAATCTTTAAATTCCATAAAACACAGGCAAAGTGCCTCAGTAAATTAACTCTCTTTGGATTTAACAGTAGAAATCAATAGTCACATAGCACACCGCCTCTAATAATAGCCTCAGCCAATCCCCGCTTCTGTGAGATAGCCCTCTCAGAAATAAACCCAGTAATTGGTAACAGATAATATGTGTTAGTGTACAGTGACTAGTATAAGAACTTCAGCCTTGAGCTGAGGACATCGAGAGAGATCAGGACAATAACAGTGAATGAACATGAAATAGTATGCAGAGGGGGAGAGCCTAGTTTGCTCTCCCACTCGTGAGAATGTGTTGAAGTATATTTGGGACTCGTGTTTATTGAACTAGAATAAAGTGTGGAAGAGTTATCAAGTGTTTCACTTCTGTCCTTGTGGCGATCCTAAACCTCTCAATAGTTGCTGCCAAGCGAGTACAGACAGAAGTGGACATAGTGGAGATCTGGTAATCCACAGCTGCCCAAGGCACTGCTGGAGTCCACCTTAAACCTCCCCCAAAACATAACATTTGGACATGGTGAGATGCCAAAGTGCTAGACAATACAACTGGATATTAGTTATAAATAAACAGTTACACAAATGAACTATAGAAGTGTTTTTGAAGTGTTTTTCTAACCAATGGCTCAACAAGATGGAAGCACGACCACTACCCGAGGACAACCAGTACCACAGACTGAAGATCTTGAGGACGATGAAGTTAATTTATTCAATCTGGACATTAACAACAGTGGTGAAATTGTGACCAGTACTGCTACTCTTGACAGTGATGTTATAAACAATAGTAATGTTATGAACAATACAGCAGCCGATTTCCTACCTCAACAATACATCCCACCACAGCACCGGCATGACAGACCAGCACCGGACAGGCGAGTTCAACAATCACAGTCACAGGCAGTAGATGTTCAGCGCAACTCTATCCAAAATTACCTGAGAACTCCCACCCTCCCACCCAAAAACCTCCACAACCATGTAGATCCCAAAATAAATTTTAGGGCACAAAATTCACAAGACAATGAATTTCCTCAAAGATCTGACTATAATCTATTCACTCAGGCAGATTTTCCACCATTGCCTTCTAGGTTTCAACCGGTCACACAACAAAATCTTGAGCTAAACAACTTGCCTTTTAAATTAGACTCATTCAGTGGCAACCCAGATCAAGATGCAGAAGAATTTCTTAACAATTTCAAACTCACAGCTGCAGTCCTGGACTGGAATTTTGACAAACAGCCAGGTATTTTTCACATGTGTTTACAAGGTACAGCTAAAATATGGTTCCAACAACTTGACACACCTACTAGCACAGATATTGAAAAAAATATTTTCTGCTTTTCTTTTCAAATTTAAACCTTTAGGTCCAGATTGGCGCAGAGAAGCTTGTTTTTTATCTCTTAGACAGCTGCCCCAGGAAAACACCCAACAATTTGCCAACAGAGTATTAGAACAAGGCACAAAATTAGGTAAATCGGACAGAGATCTTTTGACCCAGTTTATTAGGGGCCTGCCCACACCCACTAGAATTCATACCATCGCACAAGACACAGACAACTTCGACGGCGCCACCAGAATTGCTACGTTGTTTGAAACCGCACAGACATTTGGTCAGGATGACAGTGCAGTTACTCTACAACAACAAGGGACAAGTGTGAAAGAACAGAACATTAACATTATAGACTCTAGAATTCAGTGTGCTTACTGCAGGAAGGACGGCCACCACATTTCTGAGTGTCACCACAGACAGTACAACAACCACAGGAGACAGCACCCCTACAGTGCACAGTGGAACAGGACACAGCACAGCCCACCACAGAAAGGAACCACTAACAGACGAACTAACAAACTCAGGTCTGTGTACTATGATATTATGTGTTTCAATTGTAATGGCACAGGTCACATTGCCCGTGATTGTCATATGGGCAAAATACAAAAACCTAATTTGCAGGGCACTAATTATCATAGACCCAATTTCAAGAAACAGGGCCACCCGTTCCGGCAAGAAAATTATTACAAACCCTGTCAATATCAACAAAATAGGGAGAATGTTTATCAGGGCTATAGACAATCAACTTTCCAAAAAAGGGACCTTTCCGATACCCACAGTGACAGATGCAGGCAAACTTACAAGAATAGTCATTTAAACTAGCAAAGCCCAGAGCACAAATACATAAAACCCCTTTTGGCACACAACCAGTTCCACAGTACTCTGGGCGATTTTCTCAAATATCTCATCCCCATAAAGCTTCTTTAATACCAGCATTACTCAGACCTTAGACTTAAAGTAAACCGTATTTTATGGCTATGGCATATGTCAAATACAAAATATGTACAAGTACTTACCTTCTTACCAGCACTGTTCTGTTCTCATATCTTTATTCTATTGCCAGGGCAAAGATAGCATTCCTCTCTTCATCTTCTTATTCTGCAGTTGTACATGCTCCTTATCAGCATGATTACAATGTCTGTAAGAATTGTATCGTGAGTTCACTCTCCTTTTATCAAATAAATATTACTTACCAGAAACACCTAATACAGCCGCTATGTAGCACGACTTTTACTTACTACATAGTAATTTCATTTACTTACCTTTCTAATTTACAGTTGACCAAATTTTATACTTTAAATACATCAAACAAATATTACTTACCTTTCTAATTTACAGTCAAACAACTTTTTCGTGCTGAAGGCATGTTAGCTACTCACAATTCTACATTCTTCTTTCATTGGTAGATATTGATACCTTACGTTATGTGCATAACATTTTGCTTAAGATAATTGCTACATGCACGGGCTGAATAAATGAATAATAATTATAAGAGTACTGAAGAAATAATAATAATTAGCAATTTAATAAGGCGTATGATAAATAAAGAATAATTATAACAATAATGTAGTATCCAGTACTAACTATCAAATTAAATAAAGAAGAGAATAATAATAGTAATACTTATGTCAGAACTACAGGAGCCTAGGCTTTGTATGATCCACACTTTTTCTGTCTGGGACAAAGTTCCCTATTAGCACTGGATCATTAAGAGTGATGTCACTTTCAGTATCCAATTATTACTTTTTATGTCTTGATGTGCTTTACTTGTGTTATCCTTTTGCTTTGGTCAACACCATTTTCCCGTACACATCACATAGCCCGTTTGGCATTAAAAAACATGCTAATTGTTCAGATACACCATGATACTGCTTGGCTGGGGGAGGACCTGATCACTCCTCTCATAGCTGACTTATGTATCTTTCCATTTAACTGTGATTTTGGTTGGCATTGGATTGAAATTGGCCATTCCTTCTAATGCTAATACCATCATTTCACAAATAGTGTTATTCTTTGGCTATACCACTAATGCACTAAAATTTCGAAACCAAACCACTTCACATTTAAATTGTTTATGTAGATGTGACAATTTCTGTATTCCATATTAAGTTTTCCTTGTTTTGTATCACATTTAATCCTGTATATGTACCTCTTACTTGTACCATTTTCCCTGTTAACTTTAAATTCTTTAAACTTGAGTATATTAACAAAATGTTGCCTTTATTGGCCACAGTTCAGTATGTTTGCCTAAATGTGTCATTACAAGAGTTCTTACCTTAATTGGTTGGTTCTCTCAATCAAGCGTTCTTACCTTAATTGGTCGGTTCTTTGCTAACTATCATCTTATTGTTCATGTAATAGTCATGTGTACCTTACTCTTACTTGTACGTTTTCCATTACCTGTTCTTTTCAAGTGTGACCAGTTCACTATACTTGTGTCTTTGTTATATATATACTAGTTCAATATTTACATTCCAAGTGTCAGATGGTAACAGTTGTACCAGTACAATGTATATTCAGTAATGAGGTCTATCAATTACTTCCCCAATGTGTAATGGTGAATAATGTTGAGTTAAATTGGTAAAGTTAAATCTAAAACAAGATTATTTTATTTCCGAAATATAATAGTCCATACATCCCAAGATTATCCAATTTATTTGTAATAAGTTGGTGGTAACTATATTTGTAACCTTTGTCATTTGTTCAAACAGAAAACCATAGTGTCAGATTGTAAACAAGTATTAAGAAAACATGTGTAATATGTTTAATTCCATAATGTTCTCTACTAGTACAGTTGCTTAAAGTATTTGTTTCAAGTTATTCTAAATTTACTTGTACATCATATTGTTTGTTCACTAAGTAATTGATTTAAGATGAACACTACAAACATTCATATACAATGATGTAACTTATTGTCTTTTAGGATTAATATGTAATAAGGTTTCCAAGTTAAAAAATTAAGTATTTAAACATTTAGAGTTTATACCATTGTTATATGTAGCAAATTAAAGTTCATTTTGTGGCAGCGTGGACGTGCCATCTCTTAGCCCCGGTGTGTAATGGTGAAGAATTTAGATGAAAATGCTTAATTATTAACAATCTTTAAATTCCATAAAACACAGGCAAAGTGCCTCAGTAAATTAACTCTCTTTGGATTTAACAGTAGAAATCAATAGTCACATAGCACACCGCCTCTAATAATAGCCTCAGCCAATCCCCGCTTCTGTGAGATAGCCCTCTCAGAAATAAACCCAGTAATTGGTAACAGATAATATGTGTTAGTGTACAGTGACTAGTATAAGAACTTCAGCCTTGAGCTGAGGACATCGAGAGAGATCAGGACAATAACAGTGAATGAACATGAAATAGTATGCAGAGGGGGAGAGCCTAGTTTGCTCTCCCACTCGTGAGAATGTGTTGAAGTATATTTGGGACTCATGTTTATTGAACTAGAATAAAGTGTGGAAGAGTTATCAAGTGTTTCACTTCTGTCCTTGTGGCGATCCTAAACCTCTCAATAGTTGCTGCCAAGCGAGTACAGACAGAAGTGGACATAGTGGAGATCTGGTAATCCACAGCTGCCCAAGGCACTGCTGGAGTCCACCTTAAACTTCCCCCAAAACATAACATTTGGACATATACACTTCTAATTTATTAATCTGTTTTACATAAAATATACTACTTGGTAGAAAATTGCTATTTTGAAGTTGAGACCGAAGTAATCTATCACCTAATTTCCAAATGATTTTACCAAAGATAAACATTGGCATATATACAAGACAATGCAGGCACAAATTTACAAATATGCATACACGTATAGTTGTATTGAGGCATGTGTGCCACATTGAGTAGTTGAATTGTTAATTGGAACTGCTGAATTGTATAGACTTCAAATTTTAATAGATTGTGTTTGCTGATGAGTTCAAATTGAAGCAAACGTGTTATATGCAGGTAATAGAGAACCCATCTAAAACAATAAGATACATATGATCAATACATTTGAGTTTCTATTTAACAGATGAAATATGCAAATATATGAAGCTCCTTGATGCAGACTTCATGGTTTGCAGCCAAGCTACAGCAGTTAATTCTTGCAAAGTGATTGAAAGAACAAGTGTGAAGGTGTTATATTTAAATTTATATCGCCCATGCATACCCTTATATTATATAACATTTTAGATTTGCCTCAGTTCCTGACATCAGTCCTGGGCTCTGTCTCATTAAATGAATTTGTAATTCTAAGAGCACAATTGTTCAAATCAACCGTAGTTTTATAAATTATCATCTCCTTCCAATTAAGTAGTGTGTTATAGAGTTGAAAAACGTCCCTCTACCTATTAAACTAAGAGTTTTAATAATGTGTTCCAAATGATAAGTTTGAAGCTAAGTGGCTCTGCAGATGTTTAATGGTTTCCAGTGCAGAATCGTGAACAACTAGTAGGCACCATTTAATATATCCATCAAGAAGGTATTATCATGATCGCTTAGTTGTCTGTTGATTTGTTTATTAGCAGAATTGTGAAAATTCTACTGGTTAGAACTTCATGAAAAAAATTAGAAAATGAGTTTTGGTCTAAATTATGCCCCTGTTCCACCAAAGGACTAAGTCCCGATCCTGTCCACGACCCTTAATCGTGGACAGTCGGTGAAAAAACAGGTAAACAGGGCGGGAATACTGGATCGGTATTGAAGTCTGGGATTAAGGTCAGATCGGCCTCAGGAAGCCCCAGGTGGCCCCACACAGTCCCCGACTGGTCTGGGACTAAGAACTGACTAAGATACCATATAATTTTGAGATTGGACTTGACCATAGTCCGGATAAAAATATAATCCCAATATAACCCAACAATACATATTAAGTGCATTTAATCAAGCTCCAGATAAAAACTCTTAACTTATTTTGCCCAGAGAGATTTTCCATCCTAATACACCTTATAATCAAAACCAAAGAAGTACTGATTTCTTTAATAATATTGAATTAGTCATGTTCTGCAATTTTGTTTTGTGATTACCTAATTACATTTTAAATCACAAATTAATTATTTAATAATCCCTATTGTTCATGTAAGTTTATAAAATCCATTCAATTCCATGAAGTGTTTACATTAATCTTATTTTTAAATTTTCTGTCAATGTTTTTGAACTGGTAAAGTCATTATAAAATCTCTGTCTTTGTTGGAATAATAAATATCTAATCATATATTCAATTTGAGCACAGGATATATAAATATAATCACATGACAAGTAAATTGGACTGTATATATTTTTGAAGGTAATCTGCACAAGCAGCCACCCTGAATGTCTGTTATTCTCCAAATTATGTGAAACACCAAAAGTTACAGGAAAATTTCCTGAATACATTAATCCTAAAAGTACAGCTGTTATGGTACTTTCAAGCGGGACGACTGGTACACCAAAATGTGTGGAGTTATCACATCAAGGATTTACCCAAGTTGCCACTGGCTTCATTAAAAGTGTTGGCATGTATGATTTTTACTATTTAATCAATATTGTTTTTCGTCCCTGTTGTAATGAAACAATGTGATAACAGCATGTAAGTTTTTTGGCAAAATATATGGGGTCAATAAAGCCAGTATTGATAAACTTCAGAAAGTTCAAAACACTGTTGTTTACAGACTGGATGAAAAGGGTCATTTCACACTCTACCTTGAAACACTCTTCTCATTTCATGTCATATTCCCTTCAAATATAACCTCACATTTTGAAGACCATCAATTTTTCATAAAGGTCATCTTTCATGAAGTCAAGCAGTGTGACTCGTGCAAAGAGGTTATCAGTCTCCTCAATCTGTTCCAAAAAGGTATAATAGGGGGTGCACCAGGGTAGGGGGTGCCATGAGAGGGCATAACCTCATACATATATGTTGATGCCAGCTGCGTGGAGTTTAGGGAATGCCAAGATATAATATAGTTCCTGGTATTTGCACCTTGAGGAAGAATCTGTGTTTGTTGGATCCCCCATCCAATGCAATATGCTAAACTCCATGTATTTGACAGAATTATTATTCTGTGTGAAGTATCTTGAGACTGGAGTGGATTTTTCAGGTTTAAATTTCTAAATACTGCTATAATGTTATGAATATGACCTAGGTCTTTTTGTTTGCTCAGTGTATTGGACACCACATTTGTTGCAATTAATTGTGTTAATTAAATTACTTAATTCGCATGTAAGTTTATGTTTGGGTGGAAGTGAGCGACACTTGAAAACTTTCTTAGTGTGGAAACTGGTGATTTGTTCCATTTTTAAGCCTTGGGCCATACGTGCATTTGTCCACTCTAATGTAGACTGGGATAAAAGGCTTAGGATTCTGAGAAAGGAAAGGTGTAGGTGGGAAGGTAATATTACTGCTTGTAAGTAGGTCCTTAAGATATGGTAATCTTGTGTAACCCACTAATGGTTTTGGTCTCAATATTTGGGTCAGTTCCTCAGTATTTTGCATAATGTTCCAGTTTCCTTTGATAAGATAACAAATTGGTGGGTTTCTCGGATAAAATTGGGTTACCATAACTGGTATGTAAGTGGTGGGTTTGGGGCTAGTGTCCAACAGATAATCCTGCTTAAATTTTGTTGCTCTGTTGTACTTTTAGGAGTAGATAGTGGGTAACCTCTTTTAAGGTAATGGGTAGTGAACTTTTTGGAATTGTGCTCAAAGTCAGTGTCCTAGGTTCAAATTTTCCTGATTCTGAGATATTGCCCATATGGTAATTCGGTGAGGATACTGGTGGAATGGGTAGAACTATCTGCCAGATACAAATAAGTATCTATGGGTTCACTATTATGTGTAGTGCTCAGTTTCCTATTGTGACTGGATTTGACAATAGAGTCAAGGAAGTAAAA
This sequence comes from Sabellastarte sp. h YS-2021, assembly GCA_964017235.1. Taxonomy (NCBI): domain Eukaryota; kingdom Metazoa; phylum Annelida; class Polychaeta; order Sabellida; family Sabellidae; genus Sabellastarte; species Sabellastarte sp. h YS-2021. The sequence goes on along the minus strand of OZ024930.1, from coordinate 4,570,340 downwards.
TTGGCTGTAGCTCATTTCATGGGTAAATTTAATGGTTTCATGTAAGGAATTAAGGTAATCAAAGAAGTTGTTCAGTGATTTCTCTCCATGGGTCCATATCATCAATATATCATCCATGAACCTTTTCCATACTGGCATTGTAGATAGTATCCCTCAAAGGTTTCGATTGCAAACATATCCATGAAAATGTTGGCATAGTCGGGGGCTAGTGCAGTGCCCATTGCTGCGCCACCTGTTTGTAGGTAATAATCTCCTTTGAATGTAAAATTCATGCTTTGAAGTACTAGTTTTAGTAAATCCAACATGAAATTGGTTATTGGGGTTTTGATTGGGTCACATCTCAAATTATCAGAAAATGTTAAAATGCCTTCATGATTTGAAATATTGGTATATTATGATGACACATCTAGAATACAAAGGATGGCTTCTTCAGGGAAGGGTTCAAGTTCCCATATCTAGTTGATAAAGTCTTGGGTGTCCCTGATGTAGGATTTGGTTTTGGGAACATAGTTCTTGACGTGTTACTTGACGTATTTACTTAGCTACAAATAGGTCTCCCTCGTACACTTTTTGTGGCTTTTTGGTAACATGTAAAACCTAGCTAACAGTTTTGTGGGGCTAGGTGGTCAAGGTCCTTATGTGAAACAAGACCCTTGTGTTTCAGTTTGGAGAATTGTTACTCACGTTACTCTCTCAATGATTTGTTCAGTTGGGTCATCTTGTAATTTAGTGTAATATTTTGAGTCACCCAAATGTCTGTAATTCTCTCTGACGTAATCTGTGGTGTTCATTACCATTACAGCTTATCCTTTATCTGCCTTTTTAATAACAATATCTGAATTATGTTTGAAGGATCTTTAGAATATCTCAAGAGATTGGTGTACTATATTTGATTTCCAAGTGCCTTTGTCAACAAACCTATTATGTATTTGTATTTTGTATGGGTTTGTCTGGGTCTAATTTATTTTTTTTAAAATGCAAAAAAGGTGATTTGGATGCATGGTTTTGACACAAATGCACAGTGGAATCAAACAGGAATGTTTGATCACAGAAGACTGTCTTCAGGAGCCAACTCAAGATCTACATGTTCAAACTGGCAAACTAACATCCATACTCACCCTTACCTCTTGGGCGCTTGCTGAGTATTGACCTCCACTGTCTTTAGTACTCTATTTTCAGACTTGAACACACTAAGGGATATTCATATCAATTTTATGCTATAAAAATATATTTTATTGCAGTTCATCAAAGCTTGCACTGTATTGACTTTGAAGGTTCATTAATTTCTGTAATGACCTGGATTTTTATTTGATTTGATCTAAATCTTACAAACAATTGTTATTGGTTATCTGAAGAGGAACCAAGGTAGCATGTTTTAGTAGCAAACTTCTCTTCCAAGTTACATTGTATGTCAAAATGTCAGTTCATACTTTGAACTAGTAAGTTGCTTATCAACAGCCAGTAATTCTTGATTCTCGACCAGCTGTCAAGACTAACTGTTTCCTCAAACCTATTAATAATCAGTTGAATGTGGTATAATGTTTTGAAAGTGATGTTTAGATGAAATAAGTTGACCTTTGTTTTTGTTGTTGATATTTTGTTACATTGTAAAATGAACATTGTACCCAGAGTAAAATTGGCCATTGAATTCTGATTTTAACACACATAATGAAAACTTTTTGTTCTGTTTAAGGAATCAAATGTCCAATGCCGGAATCATCTATCAACCAATGTCACATGTCAGTGGCATTATTTTTCTGTTGTTGTTTTACCGATGTGGTCAAAAGATAATTATGATGCCACAGTTCAATTTGGAGGAATATATCCATTATATTCAGATGTACAAGGTAATACTAATACATAAATAACCATTAAGGATAAAATTACAGGAAACGGCACTTGTGTAAAAGTAGCTAGAAGCAGTTTGCACAATTTTAAATAAGAAACTAACACAATAAGTAGCACAATTTTTTGACAGCAACAAGATGAGAATTTGTTGCTTTTATGCTGTTGTGGAGCAGGTGCAGCATTATCAAATGGACTAAGCAAAGTCTTAACCATAATATTCATTTATTAATATCACCAACTAAAACCTAAGATTTGGCCTTTGTTGCATAGGGCCTAGAGGCTAATCATAAAGCTTACAATTTGCCATTCACTGTCAACATTGCTTATTCAGTGAAATGATGAAAAATTCCACATTATTTCTTTACAATTTAATCTTTTGTACACTGCTTCAGTTTTATTGCCATCCATAATGAATAAAACAATAAAACAGGTCATAACAACATTCATGTCTATTTTACATTTACACTGAGTATTAAACTTTACTTCACAGATTGAGATACTTTTCCTTGTGCCTCCTGTTGCAGTTGTCCTCTGTAAAACTCCACTTGTACAGAGGTATGATCTGAGCAGTCTTAAACGTATTGCCTGTGGAGCAGCTCCTCTTGGTAAAGAAACTGTAGAGGAGTTACAGCAAACATTAAAAGTCAAAGTTATCCAAGGTATTGTTGTCCAAACAATAATCAAACTTGATGTAAAACTAACTTATTGTGAAGAATATCACAAGATCTGTGGTGAGCGGTAAACTGACAAAAATATGTTGACTTATTTTCAAGAGATTTTATGATAATAAAATCATAAATTTTGTAAACAGATTATTGGTGAACAGTAAAAATTTCATGACAATACAGATTATAGGTTTTTGTTCATATCCTGTCCCCATACCTAAAATTAGAAAGTTGGTAGCTTGGTAAATTCGAGGTACAGAATCTTGGCCTAGTGTACACTGCTTTTCCCTCATCATGAATTGACCTTGTCATTTAAAAAGAAATCTTTTCAAAGAGACATTAAAAATTAATGAACTAATGTAGAGGTTCTTTCGTCAAAGTAACTGCAGACATTGCAACCTATTTGATATCACTTTTTAACTAACTCTAATTGTTAATACATACATGTGAAGTACACATTAAGCATGTGCAAATGAATTCATGCTTTGTATCATTTCCATAGGCTATGGTCTGACTGAAACACATGCAGGTGGATGCTGTATACAACACTGGGACACTTCAACACCTACTGGCTCTGTAGGAGTTTTGTTTCCAAATACCAAGGCAAAGGTAAATTCTTATTTTAGCAAATATAAATATAACAATGATACTCAATCACTCATAGGCAAAGATTTTTTTAATTGTGAAGATTTCATGAAAGACACTAGTGCTTTGCTGGCTGAGTGACTATTTCGTCACCTTACCCTTTAAGGTCACTAAAATCATTCAAGACTCTCCCACTAAATCATGTTCCCTTGACCCTTGGCCCACTTTTCTTGTTCTTGAATTCCTGGATATTCTTTTTACCCCCATCACCTCATTAATCAACGCCTCTCTAGCACAAGGTACGTGTCCTAATTTCTTTAAGCAGGCCCATGTAACCCCAATTCTCAAAAAATCATCCTTAGACAAGGACGTTTTCAAAAATTACAGGCCTGTTTCCAATCTAAACTTTATTTCAAAGATACTTGAAAGGGTAGTAGCTGCCCAACTACAATCTCACCTTGATGAAGCCGGCCTGATGACTGCCTTCCAGTCGGCTTATAGAAACACCATTCTACTGAAAGTGCCCTCCTTAACATTCATAATGATATTCTTCTCAATATGGCCAAAGGGTCTGTTACAGCCCTCACCCTTCTAGATCTCTCCGCCGCTTTCGATACCATTGATCACACTATACTCCTGGACAGATTTAATGGTTACTATGGAATCAGTGAACTGGCACTCGGCTGGTTCAAATCATACCTGTCGGGAAGGACACACTCGGTCAAGGTAGGCAGCACACTCTCAAATCTTGTTGCCCTTCAGCATGGGGTCCCCCAGGGCTCCATCCTTGGTCCAATTCTTTTTTCCCTTTACACCAACCCAATCAGCTCCATCATTCAATCTCACAGTAGCATCAACTACCATTTCTACGCCGATGACACTCAGCTATACATTTCACTCTCTCCAGGAAATTTTTCTCACTCTGTACAAAAACTAAAAAATTGCCTAAATGACATCCAAAACTTCATGTTTACAAATAAATTAAAACTCAACTCTGAAAAAACGGAGTTCATTTTGATAGGTTTGAAAAACAACCGTAAACAACTTCTTCCTCACTTTCCAATCAATATTCTTGGTAATCAGGTCTCACCAGCACAAAGTGTCAAGAACCTCGGAGTGGTGTTTGATTCCAATTTCACTTTCTCCGACCATGTGTCACAGGTCATAAAGTCCACTAGAGCTCATACAAGAGACCTCTACAGAATACGCCCCCTTCTAGACCTTAAAACATCAGTTCTTTTAGCCAATGCCTTGGTCAGCAGCAGACTGAACTACTGCAATTCCCTCTTTCTATCACTCACAGACTTTGAGCTAAGAAGATTGCAACTAGTGCAAAAAAAACTCTGCAGGGTTGTCACCCGTTCCTCAAAATTTTCTCACATCACCCCTCAACTGAAAAAACTCCATTGGATTCCAGTTAGGTATAGGGTACAATTCAAAATAGGCCTCATTACATACAAAATCCTCAACCAAGGTCAGCCTGTTTACCTAAGAGAACTAATCCACCCCTACACTTCCTTTAGAAATACTAGACGAAGTACCCCTAAACTCAAGTTCCTTCATACCCCCACTTTTGACCGTAGAGTTCATAAATCAATTAAACACTTCTCAAATTCTTTTAGTCACTATGCCCCAGTTCTTTGGAACTCTCTCCCCTTCCAAATAAGAAACAGTCCCTCTGTCGCATCTTTCAGGAAACACCTCAAAACCCACCTTTTCAACTCTAGCTTCCCAACTTAGTCTCCTTCCCTCTCGGTCCCACCCACAAACCTGGTACACTGACCTCTGACCTTGAACGCCCCTCGACTCTTCTTATAAGAAATGATTTTTGTTAACTAGCGCACTGAGTTCCCCTTAGTGGGGAAGATATTGCGCCTGCAAAGCAGTAGATTAGATTAGATTAGATTTAATCTTTAAAAATTGGCTTAAAGTCATTTGATGAAAGTAATAGATTAACTCTGTGATTATGCTGAAATGTCCCTAGATCTTGAAAAGTTTGTTTAACACTATCTCTGACATCTAACCCACAGGATACTGACAATATAAATATTTAGTATTTTAATTTTAAGGAAAATATTTGTCCTTTTCTTTGCTTAGAAAAACAAGGAATTATCAAGCTGAAAAAAGTGGAAAAATAGTTGTTTCAGGATGGAGAGTTGTATGATAGAGTTTGTATGACGTGTATGTTGACATTATTTGAAAATCTATTTGTGTTCAAGATTATTCTATGAGGTGCATATTCATGTAAGTGGTAACCCCTAGTATAAGTATAAGAAATGTGAGCAACCCTTAAAAATTCTGAATAGCTTATACCTACATGTGCATATAAATAAATTCATTACCATGTGTGGTTTTAGGTTGTTGATATTGACACCAGTATGAACTTAGGACCTGGAAATTTGGGTGAAATATGTTTTAAATCAAATTATATTATGAATGGATATTTCAATAACCCAAAGGCCACTGCAGAAATGATGAAAGATGGGTGGTTACACACAGGAGACATTGGGTATTATGATGAAAAAGGCTATTTCTTTATTGTAGACAGACTAAAAGAGCTGATAAAATACAAGGGATATCAGGTATTAATCATTTGTGTATTTAGATGATATGCACATCATGTACCCATTAATACAGAATAGATTTTGAAGGAAAGTTTTCAGTAGTAAAGATATATTCATCAAGCCTTGCAACATTCCTTGTGCAAGAAGCTACCATTTGTTTACAAGTTGTTTAGTTCATAAAGGGAAAGTACATCATATCTCACTCATGTTGGAAATATTTAGGATCTGTATAACATTAGATGTTAGAACATTAGATATGTTAGATGTTCTTAATTTAACCAAGAACACTCAGAGAGTGCAAACCTTTATTAAGGCCATTTATATCAGAATTTTAGCTTGCTTTTCTGAAGCAAAATGGCTCAATAGACAGTTAATAGAAAAAAGTGGGACCTTTGATGTTTTTCTATCCAGACAGAGATCTGGATTACTGTCAACATTTAATGTGATCTCAGTTGGCCAAAGACCCTTCTTCTGATTTTTTCATGATAATCCAACCTGTAGTGTTTGTGTAATCATGTTAACAAACATACAAATACACAATTGTGAATATAATACATTGTTTAATGTTATGTGTTGTAATGCATTGTTTAATATCATTCTCTTTGTCTATTGACTGTATTTATATTTCATTGGTATTAATTCATATATGACTACATAAATATCACTGTAATGTAGGAAAAAGATCAAATTCTTATAATATTCCAATTAAATAAACATTTTTAAGTGATGCACATATGGTTAAGATGATTGAAATGTTGACATCCCATATGTTAATTTAGTTTTCATGTTTATAGGTGGCACCATCAGAATTAGAATCCTTGTTACTGACACATCCATCAATAGCAGATGCTGGAGTGACTTCAGTACCAGACAGGGAGGCAGGGGAACTTCCCCAGGCTTGGATTGTACTAAAACCTGATCAAACATGTTCAGAAGCAAAGATACATGCTTTCATTTCAGGTAAAGAGGCTAGTACAAGCAGTCATATATGGTTTGTTTAAGCTACTACACTTGCTACAAACAAGCTTACTGTAAGATATATTTGAAAGTATAATTTCATATTTTTGCTCCTTCAAAAACTGAGATTGCTAAAAGCAACTGAATAATCAAATTTAATAATGTAGAATTAATAATCATAATTACTTATATCCTGCCAACCTGCCAGCCGGGAGATTATAAAATGCCTCTTGGGTGTGATTGTGTGCCTGGGTTAGTGTGTGCGTTCATACCTGTGTCACACATTTTCTTTAAAGTGGAGGGCTGTGGGTTCTTATGCTTTAATAATATTAGTTCAGCTTCTGATACCCTCCATTTTTGCTGCTTTTGCAGATGTAAGTCAATACCTAAGTGAGCACTGGCTCTAGTAGATACTTTGAGTAAATTGTGTATAACTCCCAAACCACTGCATTTAGAGCATTTCTCAAAAATATGTTGTTCAGCCACTTTGTCTGTAACCACAAGATGTTAGCTGTTTTAGAAGTGTACCTCAATAGCTGTTTAGCCCCTTCTACATGTTCTACTTAATGGCACATTTTTAGCACTGTATAACCATAGCTAACTGAATGATAGCTACTTTAACATTTTGCTAATGAGTAAATCGCTTTTAACTTTTATATTTAGAGTTTTCTTGACTCTGGTAAATTATTTTGGGTAAGTTTTTTTGTGCCTCCATATTTTTATGGCTTTTGCATATCTACCTCCATAGCAAATTGAGTAATGGGGCTGGCAGTTACTTGAGGTAAATTGCATATAACTGCTAGATGACTGCATTTAGAGCATTTTACCGAAATATGCTGTTCAGCTACTTTCTCTATTTTAAGCTGTCTTCATCTATTTTATGTATTTAACGTTGAGTAACATAAATGAATGACTTTTCTTTTGAATATTAGATGTGTAATTTTTACAGTGTTTTGTTAAAATATGTTGTGGACCTAGTTTTTGATGTTCAGTATCCTGGCATAGTTTTGGAGCTCTAGCTACTTTGACAATTTACCAATGCGTAAATCACTTGTAATTTCCATACTATTGAATTTACTTTTTTGTGGAATATTTTGTTCACCTACTTTTGATGACCTTATTAGAAAGACCCAAATAGCAAGACCCTAGTGGGTCACCTTTGGCTATGGGTGGTCAAATATAGCTAGTGGGCCACCACTGAGCCGCTGCTTGCCCACACACTGCATTTTTTCAAAATTTTTAAAGCATTATAAACAACTTCAAACACAATCTCAAATACTGGTGTAAAATTCTGGGAAAAATTAGATAAAATGTGCATTTTCTTTCACTTAACATAAGTTAGTGTCATTTATATAAGAAACTTATTCTGTACTCCTTCACTTTGCTCAGTCAGTCTTTCTTCCACTTTATTACTTTGTATATTACTTGCTTATATATTTGCCACAGGTAGTCCATCAATGGTCCATCCACTACATAAGTAGTACAGGACCCGTGATTGGCACCCAATGGCCACTAGTGGCAAATATTTTGGTGATGGTTACAGAAAAATATCTTCATATTTTCCATGTCATATCATTTTGTGTTTTGATGAAACCTAAAATTATCCCAGAATTTTTTTTATCAGACACATACAACTATTATTTGTAAGAGCTATATTTAGTTGGTGGACCAGCATTTAAACAGCACTGAACAGCATTTGTTTTGACAGATCTTGAAAAGAGACTATCTTTGCTTAAATTCATTTGTTTTAAGTGAATTACTTTCCAAAAGTAGTTGTTCTGAATTTTATTACACAAAACAATTGTAAGATTTGCGACTGGTGGTCCATAAGTGGTCCACTTTCTGTCGGAATACACACACTGTTGGTCCAACGGTGGCCCACTGATGGCAAAGTAATTAGATACTTTATGTATCTGTGTGGCGACTGTTGACTATGAATAGCAAAATATAGTTAGTGGGCCACCACTGAGCCACTGCTAGACCACTGGCTGCATTTTCTATAAAATTTTTAAAGCATTGTAAACTACTTCCTAGCAACGTCAAATATTGTATTCTGACATATTATTTAACAATATTCAATGTTAAAAACATATTGTATCAAACAATAAAAATATGTAAAAATATAGATATTTGCCACATTGGTCCATCAATGGTCCACCCACTACATAAATGGGCCACTGGTGGCATATATTTTATTTTAGTGAATATTAAAGAAAGATATCTGCATTTTTTCCATTTTTATATAATTTTGTGTTTTAATGAAACCTTAAATTATCCCCCATTTTTTTTATCTGACACATACAGCTATGATCTGTAAGAGCTATACTTAGTTGGTGCGCCATTGTCTGCTGAACAGCATTTGTTTTGACAGACCTTGAAAAAATAGTGCCTTTGTTTAAACTCATTTGGTTTATGTGAATGTGAGTTGCTGTTTTAAATTTTATTACAGAAAAAATTGTAAGATTTGCCACTGGTGGTCCATCAGTGGTCCACCTTCTGCCTGAATGGTACACATACTGTTGGTCCACCGGTGACCCACAGACGGCAAAGTAATTGGATACTTTATGTATGTGTGTGTATATCACTGAGACACCAACATTTTTAAATAACAGATGTTACATCTGTGCATTAATATATATTTCTTTTTTCTCACTCTTGTGCCACAAATTTCTTCCAAGGTTTACCACTGGCAGCCCGCCAGCTATATCAGTGGTATATAAGCTATGATCGATGGGCCACTGATGGGAATTTTCACCCGGATTTTAGATCAAATCAATGAAATCATCTGAGAATTACATAGAAAAGTTAACAGAAGTGAAAGTTTCCCCTGTAAACAAACCATAAAACATGTACAGAGAAAAACATGTTATTAAATCAAAACCCTATTAATTGGGGTTGAGGTGTAGCCACCATTGGATTACCCTTGGTCCCTGGCTGCTATATGTATGTGTCAGATAAAATATAAAGTTTCTTAAATTGAAATGAATAGTTACACTTCAAAAATATTCTAATTAGTGGCTGAATTGCCCTTGAAATATATTCCCGTCAGGGGCTGAATTATCCATGCCATCGTTGGCCCAAGGAAGGCTTGCCAACCAAAACTCAGGCTGCCAAGGTTGGGCCAACGGTGGGACAATGGTGGCTTTTTATTCAAGATGGCGGCGAGCAATAAAGAGGACTTTGAGACACTTAGTAAAATAAGATTTATTATGGTATGTCTAAAAAGCATATTTCAGTGAACCCACAATTTTTAACTAACTATTTGACAATTTTAGACATAAATAGAACATTTTCATTATAAATTCACAGTAAGAAAAGTTATTTCTGAACATTATAATTTTATTATTTGAACATATCATCCTAAGATACAGTTCCACCATTGTTTATGTGTGGTCATGTGACTTATCAGGGATTCCCTTAACTAAAATCGACTCACAATCTGTCAATTATTGGCTTTCTGTTAAACAATGGCCGCATAACTTCATGCTGCAATCTGATTGGCTGATGCTATATTCTAGTAGTAGTAAAATTTTACCAGTGGCTTGCCAATGTCAGACCGATATAGAATCCACTGGCCAAAAAGCCACTGGGCCAACAGTGGCTGCCAACATCAAACCAACGGATATGCCAATGTTGGGCCAATGTCTGCATGCTATCTGGGTTGTTGGCTGATGAAGGTGATCCACTGGTGGACCAATAGAAAAGCTTATCATTGGCTGCCAACACTGGGCCACTGATGGACCACCAGTAAACCTTATTGTTGGCTGCCAACAGGGGACCAATGTCTATTAGCTTGTCATGCCACCAGACAACCACCATAAAAAGTTGATGGCACCCAAAAATGGGCCACTAGTGGGCCACCAGTCAACCTTATTGTTGCCTACTGTAGGTGGGCCACTGGTGGACCAATAAAAAATCATTGGCTGCTGACAGTGGGCCACTGAAGCACCACCAGAAAACCTTATTGTCAGCTACCAACGGTGGACCCCTGTCTATCAGCTGGTCACGCCAATGGCTGGCCACCAGCTACAGCCAATATTGGACGAACTGCTTTCCCACTGGTGGAACAGTGGTGCCCTACAGAGTCTTGCTATCTGGGGAGTGATTTTGTCGAAAATTTGGACCGAACTGAGCAATAAGTAGAACTCTGTTATGGCCCAATTTTGAAGCTGCTATTTTTATTATTTCATTTGACAGAGATAATCATACACCCCCTTAAAATCAATCAAACTGAAAAAATTCAGCTTATTGACTAAGAAACAGCACTTCAAACTTTAGCAGATAAAAGTAATAAACACTGGGGAATTCTGATTTCAAACACACATCTGGTGAGATAAGGATGACAAAAAGATTGGGGAAAAGTGTACACCCAAAAGTTAAATCCATATAGATGAATAAATTTGGGACAGTTAGACATGTATAGTCTGCATTTAAATTTGACACTGATTTAGACAAATATTACTTCATGGATTTAAATAGAAGTTAGGTAACTTAATTTAATCTGTTTATTGTAATATATTGTAATTGTTTTAATTAACTAGATGGAATATTCAAGATAAATAGGTTAGCCATAACTTCCTTGTTCAACACTGAAAAATTATAAAAGACAAAGTCAAACATCAGAAAAATGTACACCCAAAACTTAAATCCATATAGATGAATGTATTGGGAACACTTAGACATGTATAGTCTACATTTAAATTTGACATTGACTTAGTCAAATATTACTTCATGGATTTAAATAGAAGTTAGGTAACTTAATTTAATCTGTTTATTGCAATATATTGTAATTGTTTTAATTAACTAGAAGGAATATCCAAGATAAATAGGTAGCCATAACTTCCTTATTCAACACTGAAAAGCTATAAAGACAAAGTCACACATCAGAAAGAAGGACACTGGTTAAAAAACAATTAGGGGTACAATAAATGGGGGACGTGTACAAAAAACAAGAAGAATTAACAGCAGTAGATAACAGATTTAGTTTTTGAAAACATATGGTCATAACTTTTTTTGTCTTGCGATATGGTTTGTTATCACACAAAAAGAAAATTTATTGCATAGAATACCAATAATTCAAAAATTGAATGACTGATAAATTTTCACGAAGTACAATAATGCTTCTTTTTGTAAGAAGAAGCCTGACACTGAGAAGTATGACCTTGAAGTGAACTACCTGGATATATTTGAAGATGTCCTTTGAAATTTTGACACTTTTTAACTTCTAATCTTTGATTTGAATCTTCAATAAAAATGTAATTCAATCAGACAAGTATATGTTTAAATTCTTATGCATTTATTATATAAACTTGACCAAATAAGTTGTTAGAAAGTGGTTCTTCAAATAATAGGGGTACTAAGTTTAGACTTTTAAATATGAAAGGTGAGATGCATTTAACATCAGGTAACAGGTATCCATGTGCTTAATCTTTGAACTCGGGGATTCAAAGCCACACCGTCCAAATCGTAGTACATAATCAGAAGTTGTAAAACATAGTGGGATTGTCACCATGGGATCATCAGTGTTCGGCAGTAAGAAAAACCTAGGGAGAGAAAGACTTCTTACAGAGATAATTTTTAAGTCGCCTTTTGAAACAAGATAGTATAGGAGCAGTTTTAATTTCCCATTTCCACTTTGGCAAATCATTTCAGATTTTTGGAGCATCATATGAGAAACACAAATGAAGATTTATGAACTGAATAGCTATAGAAGGGGACTTTGAGAATCATCTTTTCTGGATTACTACTTCTTGTTTTAACAGCAGAAGTATATAAAGACAAACATGGGGCAAAGTATGAATACCAGGGTTTTGAAAATGATTCGTTGTTTAACAGGAAGCCAATGGAGAGGCTTTTACTTTGGAGTGACATGAGATAAAGCATGCCAAATAATTTAGGATATTTTGAAGCCTTGTGATATTCTTGGTGTAATCACGGTTCATGTTTTTCACAAGTATCCCTCCTCTATGTAAGAGTGGCTTAAGTTGCTGCTTACACTAAATGTGTGCAGTAGTACTGCATCCCAGCTGAAACAAATAAACTTTGGTCTGTCATCATTCTAGTGTAGGTAATCTCTCCATACACTCTTTTCTCTGATTTTATAAAATGAATACAAGTAACTGCTTTATGCACATTAGCTATGGAATAATACTGCATATTACAGAAACCTTTTGTTGATTTCTTTTTTTGTCAGCATTTAAAGTTACGTTTTTATGCTTAAACCACACTTGTAGTATCAGACAATAGAAAAAGTGTGAATTCTTTTCACGAATCCACACTTTTCAGCTTCAGAATCCACACTTTTAAGCTTCAGAATTCACACTTTTTAGGTTAAGAATCCACAATTTTTTAATTAGAAATTCACACTTTTTAAATTGTTTTAATGGCCCTGATGACAATGTAATCAGGTAAACATAGTTTGACAATTTCAATGTTGATCTTTTTAAGAAGTGTGTCTTATGTCATCATTTGAACAATTTACACAGATAAACCACAGTAGTACAAAAATATATGAAAACTATATTCATTCCACAAAAAAAGTTTGAAACTTGACACTGGCTTTGAAACAATCTTAATATTTGGAACAAAAATTGCTTTTAAGATTTATGAGTAATTTTACAATCCTGGAGTGTATTAAGCGATGTGCTGCAAGTGATTAAGTTGTAGGACTATCCTGTGAAAAAAATATCCAAATGTAAGATGGAGCATCACAAAGCTTCATTAGTGAATATGCTTCTTGGGGTGTCCTGTATGACTGAAGTAAAATTTTTCTTGATCCAACAATCCAAAACATTTTGTAAATAGACAGCATGTGACCACATTCATTTTAAATCATTTCCATATTGCTGCATCTGAATTGAGATATCATGTAAATCATCATCAGGAAAATCCTCCATCCAAAGTGAAGCAGCAAATGAAATCCATTTTCTTTAAAGCAATAAACCCAGACTCAGTACATAGACTTAAATTGAGATCCTGACCTTTCATTGGTCTCTGGTTTGTTGTACCCCACAAGTTCTCAAATAGCTTTGCTACCCAACCAGCAAGACTGAAAACAATTTTAGTTAATACAATGAAACCTTATTTAATATTTAATGATGATGTATTTTCTGAGAAATTAGTACAGAATTATGTTTTGTCATTTGATAGTGCAGTCAATAATTTGTATGTTAACATTTATATTAACATTTTGACATATAATTTAAAGTTAATAAAATGTACAAAGAATACAATAAAATGCAATGAAAATATCAAAAAGTGAAATACATTACCTTTTCACACCCCTGTGCACAGTCCATTTCTGTTTTGTATACTTTTCCAAATCCTTTCAACCTGTAATCACTGATATTTTCATATTTATTTTGAATTATAAACAGGAACAGGCTTTGTCATATACTCTCACTGAACATGGTTGCAAAGCTGCAAGTTAGACACCATATATGCTAAAGACAAATGCACCAGTAGAATACGAAAGATTTAATTAAATCAATTGAACATTTTCAGAATCAACACTTATTTTCAATGTTCAGGTCACCATATTCAATAGAATTAAAGATTTAGGCCACATATATGTAAACATTAGTTTTTACATGGCCTCTTTTTTTGGTTTAAGACAGAGAAACCACTCGAAAGTGTGAATTCATGAATCAGAAAATTACTCGGCCTTTGGCCTCATATTTTCTGATTCATGAATCCACACTTTCTCATGATTTCTCCTACATATAGTATGTTGTGGATACAATTTTGAAGCTTTTTGAATTTTTTGTATTACCAAACTAGAAAATAAAAAACGTGTTCCTGTTTTGCAATTGAGACCCCCATCTATTAGGCTACAGTCTTACACAATCATCAAACAGTATTGTTGGGAGGAAATATTTCCATTTTTCATTTTTCTTTTCATGATCTTACTGGTCAGGAAGGGCCTGGGACTGGCTGTCAAACTTGGAAGCATTCAAAAGAGAATAGCATGTGTTCCCGATGAACATAAACTGTCTGAATTTTAAGCAAACTTTGTGTGATCTTCAACTACCCTTATAAGATGTACCATTCAGGAACTCAATCTGAAAGCCAGCTTAATGTCCTTAAAGCATATTTTTGGATCCATTTTAAGTCAATCCTTATGATCATCTATTGACCTTTGTAAGGTTTGTAGCCAAGTCGGAACATTTTGAGAACCAATCAGAAATGTTTTTCAGGAATTAATGAGGTTGTAATTACAAATATTAACATTCTCAGAAAGCTATCATTTTTTTCACCTCTTCTTCGTCTATGGATCTCAACCTATCTCGATATTTTTGCAATTGGAGATTTTAACATGATTCACTGTAAGAACAATACAATTAGACTAGCCTTGCCACAGGCGTTTATGTGTATAATATAGACACAACTGTTTACATTATCAAGTATTTTTCATAATGTTCTCATACATTTACTTAGCCTAGCTTGCTAAGGAGAACGCCCTGTAATATTTGCATTGCCCCTTATCCCTCCTCACTATTTAGCCCCTCCTATTTCCATCCTTTCACAACAGGATCCAAAGTTTTACTGTGTTTGTAAAGATGCGTGCCCAGTTGATAAAAAGCTGCTACATATGTCCCTCTATTGTTTTTGTTTCCTAATCTTTCCTTTTCTGCTGAGGGTACTAAAACATCTTGATTTAGAAGTTTGAATTTACTGTCTTAATTGTGGTGTGTTTTATCATAGCTTTCTCTGTTCTTTCCTTGTTTATCAGTAATTCAGTATACTGGAGTAGAAAGTTTTTTGTCTTTCACCATAAAGACATGGCCATTAATTGAAATCGTGTTATCTTTGCCACTTTACTCCATTAACCGTTAATCCTGTATAAATTTTTACTGCAATCACAGTTTTATTATCTTTGCCAGCTGGGGTATGTTATCATTGGGGTTTGTCCGCCTGTCTGTCTGTTAGGGAACAGTGTAACCAAAAAAGTAATGAATGGATTTTCTTCAAATTTTCAATTTTGGAGGCATCAATGTTACGGCCACCAGTGTTAGGGCCACCTTAAATTGGAAAAATGACGTTTTATCCCATAACTCGCGCTGTGGCTCATTTTGGTCTATCATACCTCGTTTATATGCCACAGTATCAGAAATATGTAATCCGACTTTATGGTGACCTTAATTAAATGTTAAATAAATGTCAATAATTTCTCTAGCAAACTTGGTGTATGTGTATGCAGGTCAGCCTGGGGCAACATTTCTATTATCTTCCTGCATTTAATTTTCAACATTTAAGATGTTAAGGTCACCTTAAACTAAAAAAATGGGTATTCCTCAGCAACTTATGAATGAATGTTGTTGAAATAGTACTTTTTCCTTCACTAAAATGAACTGGCTTTATAATTTAATTTAATCTAATTAGGACTTTTGTAGGCTTAATCTCCATCTGAAACACTGTAAGGTGTAACATACAGTGAGTGTATGGTTCAAATGCTTGTGGACAAAATGTCCATGACACAGTGATTTCCTCTTCTGTATATTTCTGGCAGAATTATGGTTATGTAGCAAATATTATACATTTTATTACCTCCACCAAGGAGGTTATGTTTTCGCCTGGGTGTGTTTGTGGGTTTGTGCATTTGTGAACAAGACAACTCCAAAGCTTATGGACAGATTTTGATGAAATTTTCTGAATATGTCTGAAAAGGTAAAAGGAAGAAATGAGTCAATTTTTGGGAGTGATCCGGATCACTATCTGAATCTTCTGAATCCATGTAATGTAATTCTTAAAGACAGATAACTAAAAAAGTTATGGATGGATTTTGATGACATTTTCAGGAAATGTCCTAAATGGGACAAAGAACAAGTGATTAGATTTTGGGAGTGATCTGGATCACTCTGCAGATCATCTGGATCCATGCTTATTGGAGGTCTGCGCTCTCCAAGTGCTCTTGTTTTATTTATTGAATTTGTAAATAATGCTTTTACTTTTAATATTATAAAAATTAAGAAGTTTCAACTTCTCCAGTATTGGTTATACATCTTGCTTGTGGCAAATCATAGTCAATTGTTCAGTAATATACCACTGGTGTTATCTTGTAATTTTTCCCTAATGAGAAAGAGCTTTAAAATGTGTATGAAATCTACCTATTCAGAAAACCTATTTAAATTTTCAAATTTTTGGTATGAAATATCTTAAGCTACAAAATGTCTGTGAACAGACTGTCCTGTTACAAAATGTCTGACCCCAGATTTTTAGCCCATCCAGCATATCTAAGATGCAAGAATGTTTTAGGAAATAAATTATAATTAAAAATAAATGAAGCAAAGGTTATGCTTTTTCCATTACCATCTGGAGCAAATCAAAAACAATCTTCACCAGATCCATAAGTAAAGTAGAACCTCTGTCGTCCGACCATCCATTATCTGAATTTTCAGTTATTCAAACTCAAATGCACTTACTCAACTCCATTTGAACTTATTACTTTAGCCCTTTTATTATCCTACCCTTAAATTATCTGAAGTAATTGTTACTCCTACAAGTGGGTTGGATAAGAGGGGTTAAACTGTTTTTATATAATGCTGCCTTGAATGTCTGTTTTTCTAAATTCACTTTTTAAGATACTGAAACTAACCTTGACAAATTAATTTGTAAGGGATAAAAAGTTTAGAGAAAGTATAAAGTATATTGTAAACATCAAGTTTGATCCACGGGTAACTACAAATAAAACTACAGTCAAGTTAACTGGAATCACTGAATAAAAGGGAGATTTTATGTGTCCAAGTACTGAATATACTTGTGTAGTCCATCAGCACAGCATCCACACACAGCATGATCTACTCCACTCTGGCCAGATAGTGAGCTGTCAATCAACCCCCAACATTCCCGTCCTCAGTGAGGAGAGAGACACAAAAGTAGCTCTTTCTCTGCAAACATTTCCAGGCTGTCTCACAGACTAGAAAGGCCTCTGATACAGTGTGCATTATGGCAAAAAAATTTCACGTTTGCATTTTTGTTGAGACAGCCTGGAAGGCCAGGCTACAATTAGACTTATTGGTGGTGAGATCTGAATGGAGTGGGTCCTAAACGTTACAGTTTGATTTAGTGACATCAACATAAGTCATGCTCTAAATCCTGACTTTCGAGGTCTCGAAGCAAGACGCCAATTTTTCCAAAAAAATATCTAACATCCATCCATAAAATTACTTCCTGACGTATATGACCAGATAAAGTTTGGTGCAAAATTTTGCCGAGTAGAACCAAAGTTGGTAATATGGAAACACCACTTAATATAACACTGGATATTATAGGAGCATGTTGAGTTTGCATTGACAGTTAAGGCCTGGTTCCATATGCATGGACTGCCCAGATAGTGACTCAAACTTTAAAATCAGCAACTCATGGTTGAAAAATGCTAAACTTTACTAAAACAGGCCAGAAAATTTAAATGCATCACTACCCTGGGGATCAAATTAGCAAATACAGGATTTTTCAGGCTTAAAAATTGGCAAGTTGGGTGAAAAATCCCAAAATTTATCGAAAAAACTAGAAAAAAAATTCCTATGCATCCTAACCCTGGAACTACATATTTAGCTTAAAACCAAATGTCCAGGACTTTTGACCAATCTACGCAATTTTAATATGATTAGGCATAGTTATATGATTCGGCACTTTTAGATCTTCGATCCTTCTAATATGTTGGCAACGAAATAAAGTCAAGATCTATATGATTTTAATATGACTGGTCTTACCAACAATACGATTTGTCATATGGACGGTAGGATCTGAATGAAGTGCATTTGAAACATTATAATTTTTTTTATGATAGTAATATGTGTCTGGCTCTAATTCCCGACTTTGATAGTCACACAGCAAAATCTCGGAGTTTTTCTTCTGACTTTTGTCAATTTTCCAGATTTTATTTACTCAAAAATACAATTGCTGAAATTCTGGTCCTGACTTCAAAATCAGCATTAAGGAACCAACACATAAGACAGCCTTCCCACATACTGTATTTTAACTGTCTCTCTGTGCTTTTTTTTCCTTCTGTTTTTTAGGCAGGTTACGTCTAACCAACCCGCCTATTAGATTGATGTATCCATCGTCCATTTGTCAGTCTGTCTGTCGGTCCACATTTTCATTTCTGGACTCTAACTCAAAAACACTTTGTTCAATCGAATTTAAACTTGACAGGGAGATAGATTACCATCATAGCTAGGTTCCCTTCAAAATTGGCGTAATTCCGTTTATTCGTTTGTCCATTTTTGTCCGTTTGTCTGTCTGTTAACATTTCTGTTTCCAGGCTCTAACTTGAAAATGCTTTGTCCAATCGAAATCAAACTTGACAGGGAGATTAAATCACCATCATAGCATTTGAAATTGGTGTAATTCTGTCTGTTGTTTGTCCGTTTATAGCATAGATACAATTATGTAACCTAGATTACAAGTTTTACATTTAGTAGCATGTCTAACACATTTACCTTGACTGGGTGACCTAACATTTCTTTCCTTGTTTCTAAATGCAATTACAGCAGTCGCTAACCTTATTGCTACCTGCGCAACCTGCCTTTTTGGGTATTTCTGCCTCTTGTTCAAAGTAAAAATTGACAACTTTATCATGGGTGCAATAATGTATCTTAAGGAATATATTTTATATATACATGTATAACTATTTTTGAAACATTAACATAACACATTTAAATGCAAAATTTATCTGATATTATTACCCAGGTAGTTTGAAGCACATAGAGGGAAACAAATTAAAATGATAGGAATTCTAATGCTTCACTTCAAATACTTACAAACTCCCCACTGCTTTGGGCTGTACAGAAGTTCTCTTTATCACGTATGAGGATTTCGTCCCCCTATGTTTGTTTCTTATAACCTTTCTGTGCTTTGTGTCCTCTCCTAGAGCCACATGTTTTTCAACTTATATCCTGTCCCAGTCTTTTAGATTTTTAAGTTAAGGTTGAGAAAACCAAATTTGTGGTGTGGTTGAAAGGCAAGAATTTCAGGGGTCACTTGTAAGTAGGACTGCATAAGAGAAAGTGTTGGATACAATGCACATTCTCAAAGGTTAGCAAAACTAGATTTGATGACAGACTTTACATGATTGGTGAAACTAAATTTAAACAGTACACCCAGATTTTGAACAACATCCGTTGGAGAGAGGCAGTTTCCCAAAATGTTCACAGGGAAGGAATCTTTGAGCCATTTATGCTTATCCATAGAACCCAAGGCTGTAAGCTCTGTTTTACCAGGATTCTATTTAAGCTTATTTTCAAACATGCAGGTATGAATGTCACTCAAACATGCTATGAGCTGATGAAATGAGTTTGCACATTTACCAGGAGATAGATAAACATCACAAGCTGGAAAACACAAGATCCTACAGAAGTAACTCAGTGGGATATCACACACTTCATTGTCTTGGTGGTATTTCCATAACAGCGATACTTATCTGTTGCTGTTATCTGTTAATCTTATTGCAGTCTAAATATTTCTTTGCACTCAATCATGGCTAATGTCAATGGATGATTGCTAACACTATTCCTATTTTTTTCTCTGTATGGTAAAATTCAGCTAACATAGCATTTGCTCAGTAATCCCAAGCAATAATAATCATATCTACCAGTATATATTTCACTATATATAGACATGTTTGTATTGTGAAGAATGAATGAAAGAAATAAGAAGATGTGTATGAAAAACAAACTCTACCCTAGAAAGCAATCGGAGAGCGCTGATCTCAAATGGGGTGCAATTCTAATTATTTAGTTTTTTTGTAGGGGTCCAGAATATGACAGTGATCTTTTCCAAACTTTGATCAATTATTTTCTTGACCAGGCCCTACCCTCATTAAAATCCTAAATCTCTTCATCTCTTTTCTAGTAATTGCGAACTCAGACAAACAAGTGCATGCCAAAATATAACCTGTGATAACTTAAAGATATCATATATCATTGAATCACAGGGGTCAGTATCCATCTACAGTTATCGGCATTAAGGAAACACAGCTTTATTCTAGCAATATAAAAGAGCAAAATAGTGAATAATAACTGTGGTTGATAGCCTGGGGCCGATTACACAGAGGGACTTAGACTTGACCAAGTTTTTGGCTAAGTCAGGGACTTAAATCTAAGACTTTGGTCTTAGCCAGGTCTGGGACTTAAATGGATTTCACAAAGGGTGACTTAACTAAGTCCATGCTTATCAAATAACCACAGTGGTTTTCTGTGTCCTATGACCTTTTATATCCGTCATTTGATGCATTTTATCTAAGGATAAGTGCTATTTTGAAATAAAAAACCTTGTTACATCATATAAACATCCCAAAGACTACTTCGGTAAAGTGTTCATAAAAATTATATTTTATTTAGAGCCATTTTAAATTTTGAAGTGGAGAAAAGTTTATGGCGGCCATATTTAATTCCTCTTTAAGTCCTTTGTGTACAAACACATGCACATTTACTTTATCTTAAAATAACATATTAAGTGAGTCAAAATAGGTTGTTAAAAATTGGGGAGTACAACTTTAATACTTAAGTATCATTTAGTATTTTATCTCGGGTGGGAGATCTAACCACTGTGGTTATCTGGCTTCCTTATCAAGTGTAACATTTGCCCGTTTACAACTACTTTTACATTTAAGTTATCATGTTTAATATATTTGGAAACACCATTGCAATACAGCTTTGATACTATGTTTCAAATTGTACATCATGTGGGTTAAGGATATATTATTTAAAAGGTACAAATGAAAAAATTTCCTGGAAAATGATGTCAGAATTATTTATTATTTATATTACAAATATATATTCATTTGCTATTGACAGATTAATATATGATACCAATATGACTAACCTGTATTGCTTAAGTGGTTGAAGATTGTTTTCTTTTGTGCTATACTATGAATAATATGTTCAGTGAAGAGTTTCATAAATCATTATAAAAATCAGTATATCTTCTTAGTTATGAAACTAAACAAAAGTCGGGGATATATTAGTTTCACATCCATCGTGCCACTTTATGTTTTTGACATGTGTGTTCCATAACCCCAAAAAAGCTTTCATGGATTTCATTCAAACTTGGCACACATATGTATATGGCTTAGAAGAGTAACCCTATTTTGAGGTGCCGTTAAACTCTGTAAAACGTTATGGCCACCTTAAGGTCAGAAATTTGACTTTTGGCCAATCAATGTCCTGTAGGTCATTAATACATCACTATATTCTCCTTACATATGCCAAAAATCAAGATTTTTTGTTAAGGTTAAAATTGTCTTTGAGGCCCATGAAGACAATACTCAGACATTTTTCACATATTTCGCCCTACAGCTTAAAATTGGTAAGTCTGGTAGGTCCCTAACCGTAGTAGATATAACCTCTACATATAATTTTTTTGTTTGAAAAATTATAAGTATGTAACTATAACTTTAAGGCTACCTTAAGGTGTCTAAAGTGCCCACAGAGATACAGTTTTTTTTACTTGCCACCCTTTTAAAGCCCTATAGCTGTCAAACGATGTGAGTGTTACAATTGAAATCTCATATGTATATGCTTATTTTTATTTTACATGTGAGGAAAATGTAAGCCTTAAATAGACATTTAACTTGTGTATGAGGGCCATAAACACCAACCTTCGTGACCCTTTTTCAACATTTTTCATTTATATTTGGTCCTGTAACCTGGAAATGGTAAGTCTAACAAGTCTCTAACTGCAGTAGATATAACTTCCACATGTTATCTTTGTCTTTGGAATATTTTAAGTCTGTAACTTTAATGTTAAGGTTACTCTAAGGTCTCTAATATGCCCACAGTGATTTAATTTATGGAGTTTTTGCCTTGTTAAATCCCTATAGCTGTCAAACAATGTGATTGCTACAGCCAAAATCTAATCAGGGAATATATGCTCCTGTTCTGTTTACAAGTGAGAAAAATCAAGATTTTAAATAGACATTTAACCTGTGTATGAGGGCCATAAACGCCCACCCTAGTGACATTTTTTCAACATTTTCCACATATTTGGTTCTGCACCTGGAAATCTTAAGTCTTGCAAGTCTCTAATTGTAGTAGATATACCTTCTACATGTAATCTTTGCTGAAAAAATTTTAAGTCGGAAACTTTAATTTTAAAGTCACCTTAAGGTTTCTAAAATGACCCAAAACACCCAATTTATTGACGTTTTACCACTGTAAAGCCCCATAACTGTCATACTATGCGACTGATGTTAATGTTTTTTTCCATGTACCAAAAATCAAGGCTTTAAGTAGACATTAAACCTATAAGGCCCGTGAACACTCTACCCAGAGGACTTTCTAAAATTGACCAAAAAGTTAAAAAAAATGGTTTGACAAAAATATTTTGATATGATGGTGTCAAAGTCTGCCCAATCCAGTTCAATAACCTGATAGGATGAAAACCAGAATCCATCTTGCACTGTAATCACTTTTGTTCATTTTTTCTTTCAGGAAGGGTAATCAGAAATGTAAATAACTGTAGCGGATGACCTTGTATTTATTCTGTTTTAGATAAAGTTGCTCCATTTAAAAGGCTGAGAGGTGGTGTGAAGTTTGTGGATGCCATACCAAAGTCTCCCAGTGGTAAAATCATGAGACGAATAATGAAGCAAAAGGCTACACACTCAAAACTCTAAGTTTCTGAATATGCCTTTTATATGTGGTGGAAGTGAAAAGTGGAAGTAGATGCTTGTTGACACTAAAACATCCAAAATTGCCTATACTTTGAGCCTTTTGAATAACTGTGGTGTTCCACTGGAGTCGAGCCTACCTGACTAGGGTTGGTTTGCTTTATTTAGAGTTCCGGTTAGAGCCGGGCATGGGTTTCTGGCTTTGCTTGGTGATACTCTTAAATATAAAATGTGTACATTATTTCATCAAGCCATCACATCTCTTCATCTTGACTCTCTCTCTGCATAATGAAGCCTTCTTGTCCCTGCCACTTTACATCTTATCCTACTTATTTTACATCTTGTCCTTTTCACTACATACATATATATACATTTATATAGCGCTAATTTCAGAGAACCTGTTCATTAGCGCTTTGGCAGTGATTTTAACAGAACTGATTTTTATCTATGTACAAAGAATGTGATAAAGTTCCTAGTTGACAGATTGTATTGAGTAAGCTTGTTTGAAGAGATAAGTCTTTAGTTGTTTCTTGAATGAGCTGACTGATGAACTGGTACGGATATAAATTGGTAGGTGATTCCAGAGTTCAGGTGCTGCCTTTTCGAATGCTTTATCACCGTAGTTTTTTAGTCGCGTCCTTGGAACACGCAGCAAGAAGCTGTCAGCTGATCTGAGAGCACGTGTTGAGGTATAAGGAGTGAGCAGTTCAGAGAGGTATTCTGGACCTTGTCCATTTATGCATTTGAAGGTAATCAGTAGAATTTTGAATTCTATCCTTTGTTGGATTGGGAGCCAATGAAGCTTTTTTAAGAGTGGTGTGACAGAGTCGAATTTCCTTTTGTGAAAGATGAGCTTGGCAGCGCAGTTGAGAACTCTTTGGAGCTTATTTTTGAGACCCGAGGGACAATTGTAGAGCAGGCAGTTATAAAGGTCAAGGCGAGAGGTGACAAAGGCATGTACCAAAGTGACACATGCACTTTTGGTGAGAAATTTCCTGATCTTGAACAAGTTTCTGAGATGAAACCAGGCTGTTGATGTTATTTGATTGACATGCTGTTTCATTGTCAGTTCTGAGTCGATGTATACACCAATGTTTTTGACACAGTCTTTTACTTCAATATTTGTGTTGCCAACAAGTATGGTATGGATGTTCGATTTATGTAACTGTGATTTGGTTCCAACCATTAAAACTTCTGTCTTGTCATCATTTAATTTTAAATAGTTGGTGGTCATCCATGATTTGATTTCTTTGCAGCAGTCTTCAATTTTATGAATAGCAGATTGAACTGAGTTTTGGTCCTTTGGATTGCAATGGACATACAATTGTGAATCATCTGCATAAAAATGAGGAGATACTGATTTCGACCTAATCACTCGACCCACTGGCTCGGTGAAATCGGAGTATTCACTAGGGCCCAAAATGGAACCCTGCGGGACATTCAGTGTTAGTCTAACTTCATTTGAGACAAAGTGTTCTACCATGACCTTTTGACACCTGTTGTGGAGATAGGACTTGATCCATTTGTGTGCCTTTCCAACTATTCCAAACTGGTTTTGAAGCCTTTCAAGGAGAATTTGATGGTTTACAGTGTCGAATGCTGCTGAGAGATCTAGCAGGACTAGAATACTGCATTCCCCTCTGTCAGCAGCCATGAGCAAATCGTTCATGATCTTCAGAGTGGCAGTTTCTGTGCTATGATTCCGTCTGTATGCAGATTGGAACTTTTCTCTCAAAAAGTTTGAATCTTTATAATTGTTCAGTCTGTGTGCAACCACCCGTTCTAGAAGTTTTGAGGCAAAGGACAAATTCGATACTGGGCGGTAGTTTTTAAGTATTTCTGGATTCAAAGAGTTCTTTTTCAATAGTGGAGTGACAATAGATTTTTTGAAACTGGAAGGCACTATTCCTGAGTGTAGTGATGCATTGATTATCTTGGTGAAGATAGGAGCAAAGGTTTTGCTGTATTGTTTTACTATTGCAGTTGGGACTGGGTCGAGGCTGCATTGCTTGTTAGGACATCCGAGAATCAGCTTCTGGATTTCTTCTTCATTTGTGGAACAGAGTGTCTCTAATCTAGAAGTAGCAGGGACATCAAACTCATGTGGATCTGCACCTGTTTGTTCTGCGTGTAGACCTTCCAGAATTTTGTCAATTTTCTGGATGAAGAAATCATTGAATATCTGGGGGAGTGAGGATTTGTCGCCACTTGGTAAGAAAGTTATTTTTTTCTTTTGCAGGAGAGAATTTAAAATACCAAAAAGCTTCTTTTGGTCACCTTTACACTCATCAATGCTCTTTGTGTAAAACAAAGTCTTTGCACGTTTGATCGCTTCAGTCACATCAGTTTTTGGCACCCTTCCATGCTATAAGATTTGAAGGGGTTTTGTGAAGTTTCCACCGTCTTTCTAATCTGCGTCTCTTTCTTCGGAGATCTCCTATGGAGTTGCTGTACCAAGGTACAGTTTGTCTATCTGATACACTATATACATTATCCTGCAATTAAACTGTCTTGTCCTTGTCATCTTACATCTTATTCTGCTAACCTCCAGTTGCATGGTAATTAAGACATATGAAATTATGTTAATGAGGAGAGGAACAGTTTAAGTAATCATAATCCTTAAGTTAACAGGTATACAAGGTCAACAGGTATTCTGTAAATACTTTTTAACACATAACAATGACATAAACACTTTTTGCCTCATAATAAGTAAATTCTCAGACTATGCGAACAGAGCAAGTTCTGGGAAAAAAGAGGAATCAGCGACAAGCAATCAAAAAAGAGAAACAGGAATACTTGATAAAACTGACAAGACAATCAACATAAGATATGGATTCCATCACTTGATCTTCTTGGCATTTTTAACTGTTACATCCAGAATTGGTTATTTCTCAGATGCTAGGATTTACTTAGTAAAAATAATTAGAGAACTTGCCCACCAGGATGAAAATTACAAGGCTGGAATTTACAAGGTCAGAACTTCAAAAACTTTAATATCACATGAGATTTTGTCAGAAGCCCACAACTCTTCAATTGCTCCTGGAAACTGGACTGGCAAGCTGGTCTGCAACAATTAATCAGTCTTGTCATGGTGAGCCTGGACACTGCTCCAGTCCTATCAGGTTGTCACTGTGGCCTATCATAAGACATGTCAGGAGGTGGATGTAGCCAAGCTGGGTTGTACTACATTCTGTAATGAAAATCCAACCGACTCTATTTTCTGGTGCTACAATTTCTCCAGCTCATAACTTGCCTTTCAGACCCTGCAGTTGGTCAGAGTCAGTTAGGTTTGACTCCATTGGAACACCCCCCCAATAATACTATCCTACCAATAAGTGCTTGTAGTTGTGTGTTGAGTGAAATATAATGTTGTAGAATTTCTTGGGAGAAATGTCATCTGAGACTTTGTAAAAGCTTCTGACCAATATTATTTCATTTATTAGACTGCCAGTGTTAAACTGAATGATAACAAACAGACACAAGTTCCATCTTAAAAAATTAAAACTTCAGTGTTTTTGTAGTAGGTTTATCAAATATCCACAACAGTGTGAGGGAGATTAAACACCATAAAATTATATTAAGAGTATATAATAAGGTACGTACAGTATTCATGTTTTAGCTTTGTTTTGAGAGGTGCAATGTATATGTATATATTTCTTTTTCTACATTCGCCTCTTTGCATAATAAAATAGTTTGTCCACTTAACATTCGTCTGTTATACTCATAATTCTCAGTTTGGGTTGTAATAATACCTAAAAATATATATTTTTTGCATAATGTACTGGATTTTATCACAATCTTGCAAAGACAAAGTGCTATTCAAAAGTAGTATATCTTCATCAACCGTCTCTTCCTACATTACATGCATTTTATTTTAATAACACTCACCATGTCTTAATGAAAACCCTGATATTAAACCAGGGACATTTTGTTAAGTCTACACACCCAGCCAAACACTGTTATAACAAACATGAAATAAAACAATATGCCATTGTTCTATCAATTGAATTAGGTTTTTATATGTCTAAGCTTCCAGTTATTTTCACCTAGCGATTTTTCTTTGAAGAAAACACTGGTACATTTTTTTTGCGTGAGAGAAAAACACATTTAGGGAATAGTAAAAGTTTATTATCCTATTTTTATGATGGATTAAAATAGTGCCCTTTATAGAAATTGAATATATATTATTATTGTTACAATGAAAGCACTTCTTAGTGCCATAAAAATTAGCAGGTTTGGCGTCTAACAGCAGCCTGCCTTCTCAGTGTGTGTTCTACTCCCAAGTGTCAAAAGCTGAGGACCTGTCCCAATATGACCCTGGCTGTTGAACAGGACGTAAAACCCCAACTTTGAACTTTGACCTTGTGAGAATGCTTGTTTCCTTTCAGTATAAGCCGTTCTTAGAATGATCTCTCATGATGGAACCTAAACACTGCATTGTCAAATTTCTATTGGCATGTAATGCAATTGTAATGCAATATTGATGCCTCACTTGAGTTTTCGTCAACAATATTTACATTTGTACACATTCTTTTACCACAACAAGGGGGCATTGCTTTCAATTCTAATTTTTTGTTGTAAATGTCTTCTTTTCTTGTAGTGCACAGACACTGGGTTTTAGTGTTCGGCAGGGTAGGACCTTCATTTTATTTTATAAAAGATTGGTGTAAAATATTTTGCTTTTGCATAACTTCTCTGTATCTGTTTTTATTGTCATTTTCTATAAATTTCAACTGAGAAAACATCACTGTCTGCTATAAAGATGCCAGAATTGCCAGAGTCTCTTCCAGGAATTATGGCTCACCCGACAATTCCCAAGGATTTCACACAAATATTTTGACACATTGCATCAATTCAACTAAATAATAGTCGATACACTAGAATTACACCTCTTATCATTCCAGATAAAGTTCTTGACATGTTCAATTTTACACACTAATCTTGCACCAATCTTTCGCTGTTCTTAGGCTATCTAAACTATCTATGGTTTGCTGTATAGACAGGTTAGTACACAGGAAAGGTAAGGTTCACCTTTTTTATTTTTTGGGCTTACTTTTGGACATGCATTACACTTTCTGATTCTGTCTTTACTTTCTGCTGTTTTCTCAGGCAACCAATACTACCACTGATAACTCTTCTACATTGCAACTACCTGTTGACTCAAATTTGCATTCCACTTTCCTTGCCTTTGCTACCATAAAATTTGAGTCTGGCATTCACCCATGTTTCAACAAGGTCAACTACGCCTTCTTGGCAATACAGATCTTGGACATAATTGTAGGGTATCACACTCCTTCAAACATGTTATTGAATGGGTATCCATGTTGTTGATACTCTCGTGGGATGTCAGTGTATATCCTGGTCCCAAGACTAGCCTTTTAACTGGAAGTACGATAAATATCAGATCCACCAGAAATAACTCTGTTGTCCTTGAAGACTTTACTAATAGCAACAAGTGCGATGTCATTACAGTCACTGAGACCTGGCTTCCACTAGATGACCCTGACATATCTGTTCACCTGTCTATGGGCAAAGCTCAGGATATTATTTTTCACACTGTGTATAGGCCTACTAATGTTTCCAAAGCCAATTTCATGGAAGATTACAGTTACCTTGTTGAGAGTACTGCTTTATCATATTGTGAAAACATAATATGGGTGATTTAAATTTACATCTGGATAAACATGACGGTTGGTCATAGAAATTCAATGACTCCCTCTGTCAATATAATTTTACCCAAATTATTGATTCCCCAACCCATATCTACGGCCATATATTAGATGTCGTAACTGTGAGGGACACCTTCTCACAGATGCTTTGCCCAAGGTTACAGGGGAGCTAATAATATTGGGTGACTTAAATCTGCATCTGGACCAAAAGGATAGTCAGTCATAGAAATTCAATAACTCCCTGTGTCAATACAGTTTCACCCAAATCATTGATTCCCCAAGTCATATCCACGGCCATATATTGGATGTGGTATGTGTGACAGACACCTTCTCACTGGCCTTTTGTCTGAAGGTTACAGGGGGCTATCTGACTATCTTGCAATCATATTTTCTGCTAATATACCCAAGGCACCCTGCAAATTAAGAAAAGTTAATTCACGGAAAATTCACAAGATATATATTACTGGCTTCAGAGAGTACATCCTGAATTCTCAGTCTCCAGTATTTTGATACCCCTGTACAACATTTGTGATAAGCATTCTCTAATCAGAAGGACAGAAGCACCATTGCACCCTGACAAAGGTTTTGTAAATACAGACATCCTCTGAGAAAAGTGTCTTAAGAGGAAATATGAGTGACTATGGTGCAGTAGCAATTCCACAATCAACCGGAGTAGATATCAGGCTGCTGTCAATAACCACAATTTTCTACTGGAACAATCAAGACATAGGCACCACTCCACAGTCATTGCGGAAAATAATGGTAACTCCAAGGCTCTGTGGATCACTTTCAAAAAATTCCTCAGCCATCATCCTACCTGATCACATCAGTCCCACTTATTGATGCAAAAATTTCCACCCAACTTCTTCGAAATTCTACCTCCGCTACTGTACAGCGAAGAACCTAGAACTCAATGATTAGTAGGCGAGCTGACTTCTGTAACTCCCTATCCTATGGCATAAGTAAATCTAATGTTGGTAAACTCCAAAACACTCAAAATGCCCTTTGCAAAATTGGTTTTGGACTTGATAGGACAAGCTAAGTTTCTCCCTTTCATCAAAAACTGCACTGGCTCCCCATCTGCATCTTGTTTGGATATAATTTAATTACATTCAAGGCCATCACATTCTTCCAACCTACGTAGTTATCACCCTTGATTAAAAGCAGTAGCCTCACCAATAATGGGTTAATGGGGGTTCTTAAAAGGCTCATCTGGAAATGTTTAACTGCAATTGATAGCCGAAAATACACAGAAACTCAACCAATCAAGTGCATATGATTTTCAATCTGTGTTGTCCACTTTTAAAACTCATTGAAAGATATTCAGAAGAAGGTGACATGCAAGTAGCCAGCCAAAAACAATGCAGGCTGCAACAACGGTCAGGTGAGACAGTGCAGAATTTTAGTGAGAGGATTCTTGCATCTGATGCATACGGTGCAAATTTGCAACAGCACTCTTATACAGACTATGTTAGTTGATATTTTAATAGATGAATAAAAGATGACTGCAAAGCTAGAAGGCTGATAGGTGCCAACCCAAATAATCTGGATCTGACATTAAAGATTGCAGAAGCAAACCACCTCCCATAACTTTTGAATGTGGCACAAAAATGATGCGCCTATGGATGTAGATTCTGTCAGTCCTCCAGCAGAATCTGTAGAAAATAGACTGGGCAAGTTAGGGAGTAATTTTCAGAAGTTGTGGAACAAGTGCACCAGCTCTTAGATGTGGCTAAAGGTTTAATACAACAAAGACAAAATCGTTTCCCAACCTGTTTTAATTGGAAAGGAGCACTTTGTCATGTTACCGGAGTGAATATTTACTTCTGGCCTAAGACAGTTGATAATCTGACAGATCACTGTAAATAAGCTGTAGTAGTATAGTTTGGTGCTAGATTTTGTCATTTTAGTTGACAAGTTATCATTATTTGTTGTAGGAATATGTGTAATTGGTGTGGGAAGTGGCCTTGGTTACGATGAGTTCCAGTTGAGATGCCTCAGTTGGGTTTATTTTTGAGCCTAAATATCTAATGGATCCAGTATATAATTCGTGGCTGCTAACAGTATCAGTGAATCTTTAACCTTATGTTGGCCACCTAGGATCACTCCGTGGAGAAAGGAAAGATTTTAGAAGTGTCATAGTCTTTTTCAAGCGACAATAAAAAAGTTAAAAGGCAAAGACAATTCCAAAACAGATGTTACTGACTTACTGCAACAAGAGTACACTGACTTTCAGGAAGAATATTTTCCTTGACAGAAATGTTTGATGAACTGATAAAAGTAGTTGATGATCCTTCTGTTCCTTCTGTTAAGCCATCCCACCAAAAGCGTGCCTTATGGCTGTTTGTTATCTCTGTGTTGTCAGACCTTTTTGGCACAGCAAAACATGATAATTTGGGAAAACTGAAATACTTGATTGAAAAATTGCAAGATTCTGAAACAGATTTAATTCATATGGTCCGAGACAAGTGTACTACTATTAAATAAAACTCATGAACATGTAGAAGAGAACTGACAAGTAATCAATCAATTAATGAACACTAGAGATATATTTCGATCTGAACTACTGGCAAAAATAAAGGTGCTTAAATGATGAAACTCGGGAGTTGTCCATTCTCCACATAATTTATAAAGATCACGAAATAACTTATATAGTGAGTTCAGCATATTTCAAAACTAGACACTCTTTGACGAGTCTTATTCAGCAGGTGAATCTCTTTCCTTACCTTATCTAATCCTCTAAAATGATTAAGATATTATAACAAATCAAGCAACAAGTACCAAATGATATACGTCTAAAATTCCAATGATAAGATCTTAGGTTACATCATATTATAAACACATTCAAACTTTAGTCATGCCTGATCAAGGCCAATTCCATATTGTTTTTGCTGTTCCTGTTGTCCTGAAAGCTTGAGTTTAAATGTATTTCATGCTATTGTTGTACCTGTGTCACAAAACAACGGTTCCATTAGTGCAAATTATAAATAAGAGACTTCTTTTCTAGCAGTATCAAATGATGTATATCTGTACACCTAATTTGAAAAGGAAGAAGTAATTACACATGTCAGTACCCTGTATTGTAAATTAAGGCTTCCTTTGTATAAAACTACAAAGTATCTCACGGTCATTACAGCAGGGAGACCATATGGTGGGACAGCTATCATTTGAAAAGATTCTCTTTTAATGACAATGACTCCAATCAAAACAGTTAGTAAAAAAGATTAAGTGTTGTTAAAGCAAGAATAGATGATGTTTCAATTGTATTTTTCAATGTTTCTATGTCTGTTGATAATGTCACTAATACCAATATATAAGGTGAGATCCTTGATGAGATTTCCTCTGTACTTTCAAATGGTACAGATGAATATATTATTATTGCTGGGGATCTTAATGTAGACCTAGGTAGAAAGTTACTGAAGTCATTTATATCATACCACAAATTAGAAATATTGACTAATTCCAAAAACTGTAACATTCACTATAGTTTTGAAAGTAAGGCTAATGGTTCACATCTTTAATTGATCATTTTATAGTTAGTAAAAATGTGTCGAGTAATATAAAAACAACAATGTGTTACATAGTGTTGATAATTTATCTGATCATTTACCCATACAAGTTGTTCTTAATAACATGAATAAACCATATGAAATATTTTAATCTGGAAATGCAAGTGAGGGGTTAAATTGGCACAATGCACCAGAGGTCAATCTTTAACAATATGTGTGTAAAATAGATGATATGTTTTTAAATCTGTCACTCCCGTGGAAAGAATAAAAGTGTCAAGATAGTAATTATAGTAATTGTAATGAGTAAACTTGTAATCTGTATAATATACTAATAGATATATTATTACAAGCTGGTCAACACAGTATACTTCCTTTAAGTCAAACTGTAACAAGTAATAGAAGACCTATACCTAGATGGTCTAACCATGTGGAAAAATACAGACAACAATCTATTTTGGCATAAATTATGGATTGACAATGGAAGGCCAAAACAGGGTGTTGTGTTTCAAATGCAGTGTCAGTCTAGACATGAATATCATTATGCAGTAAAATGGTTAAAACATAAAGATGAGAAAAACAATCTGTCTGAACTTTTATTAAATGATAACTTAAACAAATTTTGGAGAGTTATCAGACTGGAGAAGAATAAAAAGGACAAAGTATCAAATATTGTAGATAATGACGTTGGATCACATGACATATGTAATCTATTAAAAAAGTATAAATCTCTTTATTCATCTGTACCATATGATGAGAAGGCAATGAAGCATGTGTAGGCAGTTATTGAAAACAAAGTGAAAGAATTGCACCATAATAGGTCAAATATTGGATCCACACTATTACGTGTCAATGAAATAATAAGTGCTAAGGAGACTTCTCAAAAAGTCCAAAGGGGATGATAATATCTCATCAATGTCTGATTATATCATTAATATATCTCACAGATTTTAAATTATTCTAACTTTCGTGTTATTCCTAAAATAAAAGAAAATTCCTCAATGACCCATCAAACTATAGAAGTATAACCCTAAGTAGTATTGTAATGTCATTTTGATAAAACACCAAGAATCATGTAAGTCCTTGGATTATAATTTTGGGTTCAAGCATTGGGGGGTGGCGCGTATAAGAAAGCGCACCTTGTCAGTCTGGGGGAATGGGATTGATGGCCATATTCATATGCATTACGGTAAGGGAAAAAGTGTACTTGTCAAATGTTTTCATATTAAAGTCCAATGAACTGGGTCGGGGCTATTGTATGTGGGAGTAATTCTGTCATATTCTGAGTTCACCTCTCATGAATATTCATGAAGTGACCAGACCTAATGGTCAGCTGATGTCTGAAAAGTGTCTTTAAATAGGGTGAGCTCCACGTGTTCTGTGCATTGGGGGCTAGAGGTGAATGTGCCATACATAGTGTTATATCAAGAATCTAGCAGTTTCTGTCGAAGTAGTTCTGTTTATTGCTATTAACGAAGACTTTGACAGAATATACTGTTTTCTTGTTACATTATGGGCAGGAAAAAAGTAAAAACAGCAGAGATGGCGAGCAAAATTATAACTCAGCCGGATGCTGTAGAAAATAAGAATTCAGATGAAAAAATGACAGTATTGGAAGGAAAATTAGACAAGCTGGTACAAACTGTTGGATTGCTTCAGGAGAATATGCAGAAGCAGAATGACAGGATGCAGATACGGGATATTTCACCAGTACCCTCAGCCCACAGTTCAATGAAGGAAGCTTCAGAGAGCGCACAGCATCTGCCATCCTTTGAAGAATTACGGTCAGATGGGAAGATACAAGCTGAACTACAGAAAAGACTTCACCATTATGACAATATGTCAAGAACAGAAGTTAAAGGTAGGCAGTTTGATGCTCAGTTAAAATCAGGTCGTTATAGAACAGGGGTACACAAAGTTAGGAAAGTAGTTAATTGGCCACAAGACTATTGCACTGTCCCTGGGGCTCAGAAACAACCTACGTATGATGAATTATCAGTATACCAGTGGTCCCAAGGTTTTGTTCAATGTATACTAGAAGAGCAGAGTTCTAAAGTTAAGGAAAACATGATGAAGTATTTTGTTAGTATAATGCAGGACGCTATAGAGCTCTCGTTTGCTACAGCAAAAAGGGCCCATGGGATAGTATTGCAGGAAATGGAAAAAGGGTCAGTAGATTGGCAAAAATTAGGCAAAATTGAGCTTATTCGTAGTAGAAATACTCAAAGGTTGGTTCCAAGTACTGTCAATGGTCGTGCAAGTGCTGATTCCAGTGAAAAGGTTGTACCATGTAAATTATATAACAAGGGCACCTGTCGCTATGAGAAACAGACTGAGCACACTGACAAAGGAACCACATATGGCCACTACTGTAGTCACTGTATAGTAGTTACGGGAAAGAAGTATGAGCACCCTAGAAATCAATGTTTAAGGCTAAAAAATGAGAAAAAAGAGGGTGGTACTAGTCAACGGGTTTAACAATCAAAGTGTTAAACTCACTAGTAACAAAATGATTGTAAATGCTAGTGAAAAAGATAATAGTACTTGTATATGTGACAGTAAGCATGTACGTATAAGTATTGTTCAAAGTTTCAATGTTTCAACTTCCTATGATAATGACGGCCAAAAAAGAAACCAAATAAAAACTGAATGTATACATACAGAAAACCAGAACATCAACAAAAATGGTATCAGAATAATTGGTCGTACATCTAGTGAGTTTAGTGAACATAGTGACAACTTGAATATACGGGCTGACATTGTCAAGTATACTGCTGTTAAAGAATATAATAAAAATAATAATAGTGATAGGTCAAGATGCACCCACGATACTTGGGAAAAAAATTGGGGGTATGTACTGAATACTACTGATAGTGACACTGTGGTGAAACCCTGTCAGAGCCAAGTTCATTATGTGGGTAGTGAGGACATAAGTCAAGAAGTGGATATAACCAATTGTACCAACCATTTTGACCTTGGCTCTAGAAATTGGTCCCCAAACGTTACAAAAAATTTGGTCAACAAATGTATTATAGCCTATTCAAGGATTGAAGGGGCGGAACGCCTCAGCAATCTCAATACCTACACAGACTGGTCGCAGCTTGAGTACGAGGCCGTGAGCCATCAAGGGTGGCCAGTCAGTAATAATACTTTCATCTGTGGTGGTGAAGGGTGGAGGCATAGTGTTACAAGTAATATAGCTGATGACAACAGCAACATTCAGACACATGTCAGCCTTGACCTTAATAATGAACTTAGTGAGTTACAAAAAGGTTTTAATGTGACAAATAGTTCAGATATTAACTCAGATGATAGTGTTAACTCATCAACAGGTAATGCTTTAATACACGGTGGTGACCTGAATATGATAAATGTTATTGAATTATACGAGGGGGTCAATATTGGTAAACATACTATGCAGAATAAAAGCAGTGGCCAAGATGTACAGTTAAGGGTCAATGCAATCAGTAACAGTGATACTGATGCTGTCTATCCTTCACCTATAGCCCCTAATGCTCCTATCATTTGTACAGAGTTAAGTTTTTTATACAGTTTAAGTCAAGATAGACAGATTTTAGTTAATCAAAATCAGGCTGATAGCTTGTATTCTTTTAATGTAAGACAGCAGTATCTAGTTAATGTTAGTGGTCATAGGTTACATGATACTATAACTATACAATACCATGGTAGTTTTGGGAAATGGAAAGGTATCCAAACCCCTGCTAATACTGTATGCAGTGACATGCATATCAGAGGCCTGTCCTCAGTTAACATTGACAAGTACGTTAGAAGTTTTGGGTTCATGTTACTTGAAAAGGTAGAATTTCCTCAATATGTAGGTACAAAACAGTTGCAGGCAGATGATCTGATACAATGGGTCAAAAAAGCCAATATAATAGTTGAAAAATCTGGTAAATTTAATTACCAAGAAGCAAGGATAGCAGTTCCTTCAGGTCTAAATATTCGTAATTGGCGTAAATATTTGCGTGGTTATGATATTTCTATATTATGTGAATATTTGGAATTCGGATTTCCTCTTAACATCGACTATAAAATATTTCGTTTTAATACAGCAGTAAAGAATCATGAGTCTGCACTTCGAAATATATCTGGGGTTGATAAATACTTTGCAGAAGAAGTAGCTTTGGGAGCCATGGTGGGACCTTTAGATAAGTCACCATTCATTAAAACACATTATTCCCCTTTGATGGCCAGAAGCAAACCAGATGGCGGTACTAGGGTGATTGTGGACCTGTCGTGGCCTACCAATGCCAGTGTAAATAGTTGTGTCCCTTCAGATCATTTTGACTTCATAAAATTTCAATTAAAATACCCTACCATAGACAATCTTGTCCACAAAATTAGAATTTTGGGTCCCTCTACTTTGTTATACAAAGTGGATCTTCAAAGGGCTTTCAGAAATTTACGTATTGATCCATTAGATTATAAAGTACTGGCCTTGAGATGGCGTAGCAAAACGTATCTTGACGTAGCGGTACCGTTTGGATTTTCACAAGGTGCGTCGGCGTGCCAGATGGCCACCGATGCCGTTACGTTCCTGATGGCGTCACGACACTATTGGGTCATGAATTATTTGGATGATATAATTGGGGCGTCACTTCCTGACGCTGCGTCCGACGCTTTTATCACATTGACTAATTTGCTGGAAGCCCTCGGTCTTCCAGTTAACCCTAAGAAAGTTGCAGCCCCTACCCATAAAATTACATGTCTGGGCATAGATGTGGATGCTAGGGAAGGCACATTGTCGGTTCCGGACGAAAAATTACGAAAAATAAAAAAATTGTGTCTGGCTTGGCAGAGCAAGAGTCAGGCCACCCGTAAACAACTTCAGTCGCTTATTGGTCATCTCATGCATATCCATAAATGCATAAGACCAGCAAGATTGTTTACCAACAGGATGTTGGCTGTTCTCAGGGGTGCCCCTGATAAAGGATATGTCAATCTTGATTTTCACAAAGACATATTGTGGTTTTCAAAATTTTTGGAACATTTTAATGGCACTGTTAAAATACACCCAATTACTGTTGTTTCTCATCAGGTATTCGTTGATGCATCCCTCAAAGGGCTGGGGGGTTATCATGAGGGTGAGGTATATGCTATTCCAGTATTACCATACCTTGAGAATATGTTGTCAATTGTACACTTTGAAGCTGCTAATATTGTGGTAGCTCTCAGGGTTTGGGCGGGCAGCTTTCAAAATCGGCAATGTATTATATGGTGTGATAACTTTGCAGTTGTGAATGCTTTTAATAGTCATAAGATAAGAGATTCGTTCTTATCAGCATGTGTAAGGACTGTATGGTTACTCTGTGCTGAACATAACATTCAACTTATAGTAAAACATATTAGAGGTACTAATAATACTTATGCAGATATTCTATCAAGATGGTATTATTATAGCAACTTGAATACAAGCTCTGTAAAATTCTTAAAAAGTTGCAAATGGTTTTATCCGAATAATAGTCTAATGATTCCTAACTTCGAAATATAACCCTGGGTCAGGGCCGGGGTTGACCTCCCCACATCTAAGCATCAATACTGCTTTGCCTTTAATTTGTTTTAGGTACATCACAAGCCAAATGGCTGGCTGCACGTGCTATGGATCGAGTCCACCAAGGAATGCGACCCAAGACTAGGGCTTCATATGAGAGATCCTTCCACCTCTTCATTGCTTTTACAATCTACATGAAGATGAGCTGCCCCTGGAAGTTGCATACGTTGCTGGCGTTCTTCGAGTACCTTGCCTCCAATGCTTTATCAGCTGCCACACTTCAGAACTACGTATCAGTGCTAAATCACTATTTCAAGTTGTACGGATGGTCTACGGTTTCATTGGCGAGTAGACAAGTACTGTTATTCATCAAATCAGTTAAAATGAACAGTAAGATGCAGATTAAACTAAAAGGTATTTTTACACTGGCTATGTTAGAAGAATTGTTACATATTGCTAGTCAATGTCAAAATGGTATTGTATTTCAGGCCCTATTTTCGTTGGCCTTTTTTGGATTCTTCAGGTTAGCATCTTTGGTGCCCGCTTATGAAAATGGTTTTGACCCTTCAAGATTTCCTTTAGTCTTGGATGTAGTTTGGGCCCCCCCTGGAGTGCAAATGATCCTAAAACATGCAAAAAATATGCAAGGGGCTAATGAATTTAGAGTGGTGTATATACCAAGATTGAATAATGATAAAATATGTCCAGTAAAGGCTCTTCAAGTAATGATTCGAACCATGAACCTTGTTCATTCAGATCCCCTTTTCATGATACAGAAACAAGGTCACAGGAAAATTCTTACTGCTTTCAAGGTTCGTAGCGTGTTAGCAAAAATGGTGCAAAAGATGGGTTTATACCCTCAAGAATTTGGGTTTCATGCTTTTAGACGTAGTGGGGCTTCACTTGCTTTTAATGCTAATGTTCCCTTGGAGTATATAAAAGTACATGGTCATTGGAAAAGTAATGCGGTGTGGACATATCTGAAAAATGCGCCAAAGGCTGCAGCAGTAGTTGCAAGTACCTTTCAGAATCTGGTAACATGAACCGTCACTTCTTATTTTACCCCTACCTGTTTGGCTTGGCCTCTGTAGAATTAACAACTATTATAATAATTTTATACAATTTTATAAAATTTTATAAGATTATTTTATTCTTCCTACTCCTGCTTGGCCAAAACAATTGTAAAAAATTGTGTCATACATTGATATGTAAGTGCTGACAAGTTGCCCTTAAAGTCTTGGCCTTAAATAAGAAAACTTTAAGTTGCACTTTAAGTCGTAACCATAAGGTTGGCCTGTTTATAAGTAGGTATGGGTTAGAGTGGATAATGCAACAGAATTAAAATGTAATGGTTCTTAAAGCATTATTGTGTTCCCTAACAGTATAAGTCGAATTGGTAATTCTTAAAAGCTTTGCTTAAGTTGGGAACTTGTAAAAATATTAACAAATGTGTGTGTTATAAACTAGATGGACAGTAACAAATGTTAAAGACTAATGGTTTAACCGTTGAGTAGAAATAATTTTAGTTGGTGTCTTTAATATCATGTAACATATTAACACTGAATGTTTTAACAAAATAAAGCCAAATATGTTGAAGTTATATGGTCGTTTATTATTGAGTTCCATTCCCCATCCTGACTGATACACACAACCACACAATGTACATTTGTTGTTAAAGAGACTGTTGAATAAACGAACCATAACAATGTGTATGTCATGTTTTTAGATGCCTCCAAGGCTTTGATAGAGCAAATTATGTAAAGTTGTTTAAACTTCTCATTAAGAAGGGCTTGAGTGCATTAATTACACATTTTTTTACTAAAGTGTATACAAAACAAGCTTGAAAACAAGGTAGGGCACTAGTACTTCAGAAGAATTTAAATTTTGTAATGCTGTTAAACAAGGGGGTGTCCTTTCACCATTGTTATTCAGTATATATATGGACTTGATTGAAAGGCTAAAAAGAAGTGTGGTTGCTTGTTATATTGGAAATATGTTTATGGGAGCACTTTGTTATGCAGATGATTGTACCCTACTGACTGCAACATTATTTAGTATGAAGAATATGTTAGATATTGCCTCGAAATTTTGTAAAGATTTCGATATGAAGTTCAATCCTGCAAAAAGGCAGTTTATAGTGTTCGCTGATGACAAAACTCCATGTAATATTACATTTGATAATGCATCGATAACCTCAGTTGAATGTGCAAATCAGTTTGGTTGTCCAATTTCTGTAAGTAATAATGAGCACATATTACAGTCTAAACATGACTTTGTCTCCAAAGCAAGTTGTGTGAGTTTACAGTTTGGTTCTTGTACAGTCCATGTTAAGTATGAATTACTTACATTTTTTGTCAGGGCCTATTTGGGTGTGTTTTATGGAATTTATATAGTAAATCAGTAGATAAAATATTTACAGCCTGGAGAGTTATTGTGAGAAAACTGTTGAATGTTAGTTATAAAACTCACAGTTGATATTCACAATTAATTGTTGAAAACTTTTTAACTCAGTTGTACATAGCACTAATAGAGCTATACATATGTGTAAATTGTTAGTTGTGAATGGCAGTGGGTCAAGTGTATGTAAATTTTTAAACATAATACATTTGGAACTATTTTAATCTATCCAATCTTAGTCAAAATACCTGGTTCACCCCAAGAATTGGCTGCATTAAGTGACAACATTGGAATGGGATATCGGAACAATACTTTATACTTACAACAATTACATAATATCCTGATAAAACAACTATTATCAGATTTAGCTCCTTCATCACCTTCTCTATTGACATACCCATCAAGGCACCCTGCAAATTCAGGCAGGTTAACCCATGGAAAATTCACAGGATAAATATAAATGATTTCAGAGAGGACATCCTGAATTCTAAATTAAACATCCTCATAAGACAGCAAGTTTTCTCAGTCACCAGTATTTTAACACCTTCCACAACATTCTTGACAGGCACACTTCAGTAAATAGGAAAAAGATACCATTGCACCCTGACAAAGGCTTCGTGAATTCAAACATCCTGTCAGCAAGGCATCTGAAGCGGAAGTATGAGCATGTATGGGGTGGGTACAATTCGACAATTATCTACTTGTAGTGTCTAAATGCAGGCAGTAAACTACAACTCATTTCAACCAATCAGCCTACAAGAGATTGCATTCTGCAGAAACAACACTCCTTAAAATTCAAAATGACATAGCTGCTTCAATGGACTCAGGTAAGGCTGTTGCTCTTACATTGTTGGACCTCTCAGCAGCATTTGATACTATTGGCTACAACATTCTATTTAATTGCTTGAGAGATTGGTTCGGCATGGATTGCACTGTGCTGATGTGGATCAAATCTTATCTCACAAATCACAGACAGAAGATTAAATTGGGTAATAGCTTTTCAGATGCTTTCTCACTCCCTAATAGGGTCCCCAAGGTTCTGTCCTGGATCCACTGTTCTTTACTCTTTACACTACCCGCCTCAGCCATATAATTTCCAGTTTCAATGTTACCCATTATATTGAAGCTGATGACACACAAATATACTTATCACTCAACTCCAGGATCTTTGATTACAGTATTGCTGAGCTGGAAACAGTATTGCTGGAGTGTCTTGCTTTCATTCAAAAAATGGATGGATGGTGTTAGACTTAAACTTAATCCAGAGAAAACAGAATTCACCATCATTGGCAATAATCCGGCCAGGGAGTCCCTTATGCAAAAATTTCCCACCCAGTTTCTTGGAAATTCTGTCTCCCCCACAAATGAAGTTACAAATTTAGGTGTTACTTTGCATTCTGGAAACACCTTTGCCAGTCATATAACCAAGGTTTGTCATGCTTGCTATTATCATCTCAAAGATTTCAGACATATTTGTAAATTCCTCAGCAGCCCTGCTGGCAAAGTCAATGATCAGTAGAAGAATTGACTACTGCAATTTCCCACTTTATGGTGTGAATAAATATAACATAGCTAAGCTTCAAAAGATTCAAAATGCCCTTTGTAGAATTGTTTTCTGACTTGATAAAACAAGTCATGTTACCTCCTATCTGAAAAAACTACATTGGCTCCCCATCTCATAACGTATCATGTTCAAATATAATCTTTTTACATTCAAGGCTATTAAGTTCTTCCAACCCATCATCCTTAATCAAAACCAGTAGCCTTAATTGAGGAAATCGGCTTTCTCTTTCTTCAGTTCTACCCAAGAGGGCCATTGATAGTTGAGCTTTTGCAATAGCTTCTCCTACTGAATGGAACAGACTCCCACACTTGCTCTGATCACAGAAAACAATAATAGGGTTTCAAAGCCAGTTAAAAAACCTACTTGTTTAGACTTGCACACCCTCCACCATAGTATATGTCTAAATTCAGATTTTGACCCTTTGGATTGTCCCTTGACTCTCCCTTTTCTCGCCTCAAGCGCATTAGAGGGAAGTGTCATAAATCTAATGTTTTGACAATTCGACATGAGTCAGTAGAGAGTGATCACCATACTAAGGTACATGAGCTACAGCCATTCAAGGATCACCACACTAAGCCACAGGAGTTACAGATGCTCAAGAAACTCAGAAAGTGGCCGCAGGCAGGACACAATTGTACTCACACTGGCAGAGACTTTACAAATTACTAGTGCTGTATTAAAAATAATGGACACAATTATTATTTCTAAAGAACATATTGTATGACCTATTAATCTTTTGCTCATTGTTTAACGTAGCTGATTTAGTATTAATGCTAATATAAAAAATAATATAAAAGATTTTTTTCATGTGGAAGGGGAGGAATGTAACACTGAGTACTTTAGTACTTTAGTACTTTTTTACTTTTAGTATCTGGTAAGTTTTTTTCAAAATGTTTTTAAATAATTATTGTCTATTAATTACATTTTGGTTGATTAGTTAAATTTTTAGATAAATGATTTTACTTAATGTTATTTGCCGTAAAAATTCAATTGATCAAATGATATATTTTGACACATGAAAATTATTGTTTTGAAGTTTGTCAGTTAGGTGATTGAGTGTCACCCCACTTAAGACAAAATCTTACAGATATGTATATCTTACAGATAGATATATATGTATGGCCTGTCCTTTGTTGATCTGGGGGAACTTCCAGATTTGTGTGCAAAGACAAGGTAGCAGGTATGTAGTGCTCTGCTACAAAGAGTGTAGTTCTTTGCTACAAGAGGGAGAGATCCCAAAATATTATCAAGTTGTTGTTAAAAAGACCTGTGTGGCAGATATTTAGTTTCAGAAGGAAAGTTTCATACAGTGAACAACAGAATTTCATTTCAAAATTGTTAATAAACTATATTTTGAATTTGAAAGAGTGTAGCTTCAATATTGGGTTGAACCTAACTCTGTGACACCTGAACCCGGTTACACCATGCAGTGCTCGTATATCGCATGGAGTAAGGTGAGATACAAAGTTAACTCAAATAGACATGCTCGAACAACATGTACTCAAAAGTAATAAAAGCAGTGAGAGTGCTAAAAAATTTAAAGTGAGTAAGACAATGCCCTGTACTTTTTTCAATCAAGGCACTTGTACACCAAACTGTAGTGATGAGACCAAAGGAGTGCTGTACAAGTACATGCACTCCTCCTGTTTCACCAAAAATGGTAATGCTTTTAGCCATAAAGAAGGTGACTGAAGGAATTAAGCTAAGGATACGAAAAGAAAATAGATCTAAGCATAAAGCCCAATTTGCGGTATACAGCATGCGGTATACGGCTATTCAAAGTACTAGAAGCCTGATGGGTGCTGCATTAAGTATAAGTACCAGATCTGCATACCGCACATGCATATATAGAAACACCTCTTACATTTTTATTGCAAAGTTAAAATAGCCGCATATCGCATGCCATATTCCGCATGCCAGATCACACGTATATGGAAATGGGGCTTAAGTCAGCCATCACTTGGACAGAATTGGAGTAGGGTGTTTTATAATACCAAAATAAAACATTCATTGAAAAACACAAAAAGGGAATAACTGTATTTTGTATGAAACCATATTTAAATTCCCTTTAAAAACATCGTGAACTGCATGAAAAACAAACTAAAATATATGAATCAATATCTGAATTTGAACAAGATCGACCTGGCAATGAAATTAAATCCAAAGCTCAAATTGGAACAGAAACAGATTGGCTACATCTGCACAATATATGCTTTATGTTATCCAAGACAACATTTTCTATGGTTTCAATGCAGTATTCAAAGAATATTAGGCATTAATCAGAATTGTTTTAAAATTAAAGTTGCAAATACTGACCTTTGTCGAATATGCAGTGAACAGTCTTAAACTACATTTTATTTTCAGAATGTGATGATTTCTGTGACTCATAGTGCAATGTCAAAAGCTGGATTACATTCATATTAGAAATAAATTAAACTTTTACATTGTCACTTTTTTTCATTTTGGTTATAATTGCTGTAAAAGTGGTCAGTTTGGAAAGATCTGTTTCAGGAATTAAAAAAAAAACAAATCTGAGAGGTTTGTTCGTGGAATTAGTATTTATTCCAAGTAATATTGTATTTTTTGTTGATCTAAACTAATTGTGAATTGCGTATTTGTTTCATATCTTTTTGGCTCAAATATTCTTTTGATATGTGTCTGTGTACCCACTTTAAATATGTTATTGAGAGAAATAGAAACAAAAAAGTTAACAAATGTGCAGAAGCTAAAATTATATAAAGGCTGTAAAGTTTAATTTATAAACCTCATTAACACAAGTTCTGAATCAGGTCCTTCTATATTTATTATGATAATAGAATTCAGCAAAGGATTTAAATTATCTCCCCATGAAAATGAAGTAAAAAAAAACTAATTGGCTGAATAGTAAGAATAGTTAGCAAGATTTACATTTTATCATTCGTCTCGTGAACAGAAGGGCCTATATTGAAAGAAGCTTTGCTGTGAATGTGCACACGAAACCTTTACCTTACGAAATATTAAGGCAAATAGCTATACTTTACTTCAGTTGGGCTGAATTAGAGTCTATAGGGAGACTCAGTTCAAAGTGACACCAACATGGAGCACACT
Organism: Sabellastarte sp. h YS-2021; assembly: GCA_964017235.1. Taxonomy (NCBI): domain Eukaryota; kingdom Metazoa; phylum Annelida; class Polychaeta; order Sabellida; family Sabellidae; genus Sabellastarte; species Sabellastarte sp. h YS-2021. The sequence continues at coordinate 4,525,377 of OZ024930.1, read as the reverse complement.
AAAGATTATATTGTGAGTAGCCCTGTTGATGAAACTTGTGTCCCTACATGTGATCTCTGGACATTCATGCATGATGCCTTTGTGAAGAATATGCAGGCTATAGCTTTGGTAAGTTGATTATCTGTTTGTCTTATTATCTCTTTTGTCTGATTAACTCCAAACTAATGAACACATCTTCATTGATCCTTTTCTATGGGTAGGGTCTGACCCTTAGAAAGAAATTGTTAAATTTAAAGGAAACATCGAGAACATACTAAGGATGCAAAAACAAAATACTTATTTTCAAAGCTGCTTGGTTGAAATAACCATATCACGAAACTAGGCTGCCTTGGCTGAATCTTTGAATGGGACCGGCAAAACTTAAATTAAGATTCTTTGGATATTTAATTTGCATGAGGTTTTCAAAACTGTGTTCATGTCTTATCATGAAAGTATGTGGTGTGAAAAAGAACATATGTACACATTAAATTATACTATTGAAACTGAGCCTTTTTTTGCAGGAAATATAAGCAAGGTTCAATATGAACTTCTAACACACCAAAGAACTGGCATTCTGTCCTTAGCAGTATAAACTGGAACATACTACTCTGTACCTGTTAAAAACCAAACTTGCCAAATTTGTGCAGAATTTTTTTTCAGGACGAAATTCACTGTGGCTGTTTATTAAGTGCTTATATTTTGGTGTGAGAAATTTTTCCCCGAAATTTAATAAATATTTTAATATCAATGAAATGGATGTGTGTAATCAATTTTCTAGTGTGGTAAACTTGGTAATGTCAGATGTTTTTTTTCCCTCAGTTTTCATGTCGTCTTTCTCCATGGTGCCGACCCCTGCAATGTCTCTGATTTAACGATTATGATCTCTGATTTTTGGCTTTATGCGTCTTAGAGTCTGTCAATAGATAGAGATTAAGCTTTATAAAAGTACTATTACAATTAAAAACAATAAACACAATTTGGAATACATGATTTGTTTTAGAGTTAGCACTTTGTTAATCCAATTAACATATTTACTTGTTAAAATATATGTAATTTTGTTCATAAAACAGCATGGAGATCAGTTAACGTTTATCACAAATACAACAGCTGTTTTGATCAGAACATATGTTGCTTATAAGGGTAAAATGACACTATGTTGTTGTAATTCAGTCCCCAGTACCAACACAGTAAGCAATGAATTCGAGCGTAAATTGTTTATTATGTATAAAATTATTATAGTAAGTATATGCACAACTACAATATATCTACAACTCTTGAACACATATGCAAATATGTCCATACAATCAATTTAAGAATACATCACAGATATAATCATACTTTACACTGGCGATGTAAACACAAACAAAATAAAATAACAGACTACAATGTCAACAAAAAGCCCAAGAATTCCACAAGAGCTAAAAAGATTGATTCAAAAAGGAGATGCAGCCTGGGCAGGTAACCATTCGGTTCAAGGTCACTGAGTGAGGTACAGAGGTCAAAGTTGAGAAACCAGGTGGAACCTAAAGCAAAGACCTTACAGCTCATATCAAGGTCAAGGATCTAGTGAAAAGAAATTAGATGCAGGAAAACCACATATAGGGCCTTCTCGGGCATTATAAGCCAAGGAGACACCGGAGTGTCGGAAAGTGTGAAAAAAGAAATCATCTGCAGGGAGATAGACAGATTAACAGCATTAATAGATATATGTCAGACTTTTCTCACCTAACTGATATTGATGATTGATTTACTGCAGATATATGCAAGATCTTTCTCACCTTACTTTCAGTCATAACTTTGTGTGCAGATGAATTGGATGATTCAAACAATCTTTATCAGTAGGGTACAATGAATACAGAGTTATAAGGGCCTTGTATAGGCACAACATACAGTCCCCAGCTTGTAGTCATCCCTTGTCTGGGTGGTTTTAGACCATTTTAAAAGTATTTGCACACGACCAGATTAAAAAATACATCTGTCCCTGTGAAATGCCTGGATTTGTCAAATACTGAAATGGTATGAGGGAACAGGATCGAGAGCCTTAAGAAACAAAAAAAGCCATTAAACATAGCTTTATAAACATGTGCATTTTTGCAATGTGCACACAAACTAATGAGTCTCTCTGATTCTCAACTACTCATGACTTTACGCTTGGGATAGAACAGGTCTTGATATCTTATAGCTTTAATAAAGTATCTAACTTTGGATTGGAATTCTTTGCTTCTCTTACCAGGAAACGACACCTGTCTCTCTGATTCTTCAAAATGAAATCTAGTATCTGTAGTATGATTTTTAGATTCTGTCATCGAGGACAATCAATGACAGATCAACTGGCATCCATGTTAGTTTAGTGATTAAAGTCTTACTGCCTCATTGTCCAAAACGGTCAAGATGTGACACACGCTCTATGATGGGTCAAAACAATCGGATGCCTAACAAAATGTTCATCATCAAGATAAACTATATCCAGGTTCTGAAAACCTCTTTGCAATAGGAGATGGTACACAAAATTTTTCCAATCTCCTCTCAAAAAAAAGTTTTACTGAACAAATATATTTAACAATCAAATTAAAAACATCTGATCTGTTCGGTGTCCAGTAGAACAAAATATTTAGATCCAGAGGTTAAAAGCATCAGCACAACTATGCAGTTTACTCCAAAATATGAATAAAAGTCTGTCTGGTAGATCTAGATACTATATCCAGTTCACTCCAATAAGAGTTCACAACAAAATGCACATAGCAATCAGTTTATATCAACTTGACACCATATAGAAGTCCTTACAGCAAAAAAAAAAACCAAAACACTCTGCACTGTGGCTAGGTTTTAAATCCTTTATATACTGCAAAAATAGAAGGTAGAAGCGTGAATCAGTTTATGGGTCTGATTCAAGGGTTTTGGTCAATCAGAGACAGAAAAAGCAATATTTTTAATATTAATTAATTAATTTTTTATATAAATATTAAGGAATTAATATTCGACACAGTAATAAAGGGATAACACACCTATTATTTGAGGTATTAACATTGAAAATATATGAAATACTCTTTGTGTTATCCAGGTTCAAAGTAAAAAATTCACCAAAATTAGACCCATAAACTGATTCACGCTTCTACTATAAAAATGTAAACAATACAGTAACCGGAAGGTTCTAGAAAGAATCCACAATAAATTTCCACAAATATTTGCCCAAAAGAAGTTATCAAAAGCTAGACCAATTATGTAGACTGCATAGAATATCAATAATTGAATGTTCTTAGGTACTTAAAGAATTCTACACTCAGTGCACTGTCACACAAACAACATTATCCTTCTTGGAAGACACACTGTTAGAGTGCCCTTATATGTAACACAGACTCGTCAATAGGCTTGTGACCATACATGGAAACCCCATTGTCGAGTGGGAGAAATTTGTCAAGCCAACGCAGGTCATTCTAAAAGCTATGTATGAGTACAATATGAATACAAAAGTTCCAATATCTGGTTGAGACAACAACTAGTCCGCTTGACACACTTGTGTACCTAGAGCAAGGTACTTGTCCGGGTGGTACAGAAATTGTGCCAGTAATTGTAAATACCAGAATGCCTAACAAATAGCATGCATCATTGGGGCCACAAGCTGATGCATGATGTCAATGAGAGAATCAAAAGATTTTTAAGCTATGCTGGGCGTTCTGTACCCGAGACAATTGTCAGTGTAGTTGATGACATTGATATTACCCTGATGCATGGTCCATAGCTTAGTCCCAGGAGGCCTGATTGGCAGTCCGCGACTTATAACAGACCTTTGAAGTTTTATGCATGTGAAAAGGAATCGGTTTCATTAGTCCCAAGAAGCCTTAGACCATCTCAGGTGTCTTGGGACTCAAAGATCAAGGTCTGGGACTAAGCCCCGACCAAGAGAAGCCGACCCAAACCGATCCAAGCCGGCGTCCTCAGGCCACCTGGGACCACACAAATTTAGTCTGCGACTGTCTGAGGACACCCCAGGAGGAAAGAAGTGAGGAAAGGACTGAGGAGAGGACAGAGGAGGGTACAGAAGAGAGAGAGGAACATTTAGAAGTTACTGAGGAAACTAGCGAAGAAGATGAGAGGTTTGAGGAAGATTCAGAGTGCCATGCAGCAGCCAAGAGAGCCGGGGTCTGTGCTACATTCACTGACAGCCAAGAAACTGCAATTGTGGAGTTTGTGAAGGAGCATCCAGAGCTGTACGACAAGGAGCATGCCTGTTTCCACGACATACAAAAGAAGGAGGCTGAAAAGATGACCCAAAAGGAGTTTGAGGACCTCAAGGGCAGGATTTTTGGAGACATTGAAACCATTAAGAGCACCTGTAGACGTCAACCACTACCTAGAGGATCAGCCACTATCACCACGGAGTGCCAGAGGGTCAATATACTGCCAACAACCACTCAACAGGCGTCTAGTTCCACCCAAGCAGCAGCTAGCAGCAGTTACATCTACTACACACCCAGCCCCATTGGCTTTGGAAACCCTACATCAGTTCTAACAGTACAGGACGAGGGCAGTAGACACAACCTAAGTGGAATACTAAGCCAGCTACCAGATATGACATCAACACAGATCACTGAGCAGCCTCGGCCTCAGCAGCAGTAGCCGCAACTCTTCACTGTCACCACCACAGCACCACCTCAACAGCAGCAGCCTCCTCAGTAGCCATCCAGTCATGGTGGGTCTTTGACCTGCCAGGCCCTTTTCAGGGCCACCCAATATTCCCCCCAAAATTCTTCAGCTGCAAGTTATTCCAATTCCCCTCCCAAAACATAACAATCTTACTATGTTTTAGAAGGCGAACAAAAAATTTATATCCAAAACTTAATTCTTTGGAATTTAAATGTTCAGACATTGACTTTTTTAGTTTTTTTTGTGAAAATATTTGCGAAAATGAATCAAAGAGGAAGTAAGTTATTTTATACTCGAATGATAGACAATGCTCCACTACATTGCACCTTATAGGCCAAAATGAGGCTGCAATATCACAATATCGCAATATCATAATAAAAAAATTGTACTTGTTACTCTATTTACACACCGAGTGTAGTTCTGTACAAATACTTTTCTCATTCATTTCATAAGATTGACCCGCTCAGAAATACTCAAATGACATTTGGAGAGCTTTGCCATCAGATAGAATGCACAGCCGTCAACCTGCTGGAGTTGGGGTATGACAAGGACAAGCCCATGGTAATCTACATGGAGAACTGTGTGGAGTTAGTCATCACCATGTTCTCTGTCTGGAGAGTTGGTGGACGTGTAGCTGCTATTAACTATTTAGTGACAGCAGGTGAGATGTAACTGCATTACATGATTAATTTGAATTTTGTTTGATGAAAATATGCACTAACAAAGAACCATAAAACTGTACTTTCCACTAAAATGCCAACTAAATCGTTTAGGTTTTTATTGCATTTTATTGTATTTATTTATATAAATTCTGTGTGAGATTAACACCTTAAAGTGACAATGAAAAACGCTGTATTTTTGTTATCAGTTACTGACACTGAATACAGATTGATAACACAATACAAAGCTAATTAATACAGGCATTGTGAGAGAGTTGTGGTTTACTCAAAGAATATTGCAGAAAAGATAAGCCCGGACTTACCGGACACTTCAGTTTAATGCAAAGCCTCCTTAACACTATGGAAATACAGAAAGAGCCCCATCCTGCAGTTAGTGGATTTGTGATTGATCTGTGCTGCTGCCATTGCATGATTTGGTCTCCAGTTTCTAGTGCTCGCTCAGTATTGCCACCCAAATGTATTTTGTAGTGTATTTTATAATTACCATAGTGTAACAAGTAATAACTGACAAAATTGGTGATACATCTATGATTAGATATGACACATTCTATACCTTAAGAAGCATATGAAGATGAATTTCCTACAGATAGGTATATTTATTTTTTATTTGAGGTTTTACATCGCTTTCAACACTGTACAGGTCATATCACGACGGTTAGTTGGAAAGACAGAGGAAACCAGTACATACATTTCATCAGTGTTCTGTCCTGTAAACTGCTGACCAACGGCAAGCAACTACCAGCTTTCCCACTTGAGGCCATGCTGGGAACTAAACCCCGACCTCAGAGGTGGGTGGCAAGTGTGTTACCACTCTGCCATTGTGGCCCACCACAGATAGGTATAATAGTTTGAGATCTGTAGACACTCAAGAGGGCAAACACCAAAATTCACACCCTCAAAAAGGCAACCTTAGCTAGTATTTATATGGTTTTCCAAATTGTCAGGAGGCTTATAATATATGTCTTCGACAAGAGGAAATATTCTTATTTGTTTGATTGTATGCAGTAAATGAAGGTAGCAAAGCATTATCAGCACTGATAGTAAATGTCTACCATACGTTCCATTTTATGTGTCATTTACTTATTAAATTTGATTTATTTGGATTGAATGTGTATATCAACACACTGTATAGGTTGCGTCACAACTGCTCGTTTTTACATCCTTGTTGGACAAAGTTCTGGACTATAAACAAACATCAGTGAGCAACTACCATTTTCCCCATACAGGGTCAGGTCCTGGATATGAACCGCTAAACTCAGAGGTGGGAGGCTAGTATGTTACCCACATTACCAATGATCTCCCTTGTCACTTGTACATAATTCTTTTGCAATGCTAAGACCTCTTCCATAATTAAGGATTTCTGCTTTTCTGCACTAGTTTGCCTCTAGATGGAGGTTAAGTGCTGTGAAAGTACTATTAGAATTAAAACCATTTGATAATCCTGGTTTGTAATATAGCATAAGAATATTTAAAAACTTCCAGCCATATACGTCTTGAAACAAAAAAGGACTATAAGTACAGATTGTCTGAGAGGGAAAGATAGCCTCAAAGAAGATTTATTTAACAGTCAATGCACAACACTTGCCATTGCCCTGCTGATAAGCACAGTCAAACAATGACACTACCATTAGCATAGATTCCTGTAATGTAAGGATATCACACATATTTTTTTGTCTAACTATAAAAATAAGAGAGAACAATAATTCATTAGTTTTTAGTATTCAGTTATTAGTTTGAAAACTTTTTGCCAAGTATTCTATTGTTTGTCCACAGATGAATTACACAAATACTTGGAACTCATGGGTTGTGATTTCCTGGTGTGCAACCAGACGACAGCCAGCAGATCTTGTAAAGCAATCATTGGATCCAGCATAAAGGCAACTACCTTAGCTATCTACTTTTTAATTGTGCTCAACGTCACTGGTGTAGTCATGTTGTTCAGTCACCTTGCTTAAGGCTCGAATTTGCAAAAATATTTGGTATACATAAAGCATTCACACATGTTATGAGATAGAACTTTATCAGACAGAGAGCCTTGTAAACTTTGCAGAGACAGTTCAGCTTTGCAATCCCCCATTACCATGACTACCAAATGATTGACAGGCTGTCTTCCGAGGGAAGTATTCCCCAAACCCGAATTGACTGAAACCAGATGTGTGTTTTATGACATGTGCTGCAAGGCATCTGTGTACTCTATAATGCATACTGATGTGGTTAACCCCCTTTAAATGCCAATCACAGATAAAAGCTATTCCAATGATCTTGCTCTCTCAACTCACATGCATTTTCAAAAGCAAAAATGTATTTCATTATTTGAGATAATTTTGTTTTTGTAACCTGCTTAGTTTACTTTTAAAAGTTATTTCATTGTGATAAATTATTTAACCTCTTGCCTTATATATCAAGGCAATGTGTTAATCACACAATACTGAGAGGAGGCCAATTTCAAACACACATACTTAATCTAAGGGAAATCTTTACCTAAGACCAATTTATATTGACAATATCTGTAGCTGGATCTAAAAGAGATTTCGTTATAAACAACAAAATGTGTCAAAATATGAAATTTGCAACTAAATTTAGAGTTGATTCTCTCTTATCAGAATAAGAGAGAATGGGTAATTAAGAATTGCACAGGATTGTTTAATGTTACATATTTCATATTTGATAAGGACACTTATGTATATTTCCCTGCATTATCAGGTTATGTTTGCCTGTCTGTCAGTTATGGGGGTGTTCCACTGGGGCCATCTTGTTGGTAACTAAGGATTTTTCGAGGGTTAGGAGCAATGCTTACAGATTCAGTGACGGTTAGTTGTAGTTTCCTGGCTTGTCATGTTGGGTCGGCAAAATATTAAACATGTTTGATCACTTCCAGTCTTGTTCTTATCAATTCCAGTCTTTTCCTTATCACTTCAAATCTTATCCTATCATGATATCGGATTGTTTTTGACACTTGCAGTCCATTTCCAGTACATTGCGAAGTAAAAATATGACCAGAAATTATTTTAAGAATGAGAAAAAACAGTGCATGTAATTGTATTCTTAAAGTTAATAAGTAGAAAAGGTCCGCATGTATGCTGTAATATATTAAGAAACCTGAAGAATTTTTTTACTTGGTTACACAATGATACACTTATCAGCATAATTTAACTACAGCTTGTCATGACGACCTACGACTTGTCTGCTGTACCTGTCTTTTGTGGAGAAAAGTATCTGATCCCTGGGCAGGTCAGGATCTGAATCCAAACAAGCTGAGATGTATTATGTCCAGTCATGCAGGAGAAATTGACTCATATTTGTCCCACACTTTTTTCTAGATTTTTGTCCCCGATCCCCAACTCAACTAGTCAATTCTATGGAGTCATCGGGTCAGTTGTATGGATAGCTCGTGTGGAACACCCCCTTACTCTGTGTTCATAGTGACACAAAAATAATGAATAGTTCTTTCTGCATTTTATATGGATATGTAGTTATTACATTTGGGAAAGAAAAACACTATTGGTGGAGATCTGCATTCAATGAGTACTTTCTAGTTTATTTATTTTTTTATTTATCATTGGCCTTCAGATTGCTATAATACCATTTATACTTGATTATTCTTACACAATTTATGATCAATATTTGGTTGCACTGTGATGAATTAGATTTCTATCACAGTTATCAGCAGATTAAAATGAAGAGTGAAAATAATTTACAAAACAATATAAATTCTTAATTCTTTTATATAGTACAACTTTAGAAAATTTGGCTGTTGGTGTGACACAAATTTGTAGGATCTTTTTCGCCATAATATTAATAGGAATAAATGTTTATTTCATTAATATTTTCTAAAAAGAAAATATTTCAGAGTAAACATTTCACAAAGGTAACAAAAGAATTCAGAGCACAGAAAAGCAGAATCAAGTTTATAAAGAATTTATACCACAAAAAAGCAGCATCAGTTTTATTGCAATATTGTGAAGACAGGTACATTTTAGAAGGTGTTATATTACACATTTGCTGTGATCTAGGCCTGTGGAGATAAAAGGCCACATGTTGAACTCACTATGTGGCTTATCATGTTAGACCCTTGTGGATATAAAGAAAACAGAATACATGTAGTGTATCCAGTGAGAGGTGGGGCTAGGGGGTTTAATACACACAAAATTTACAAGGCTCTTTCTCTTAGCTGTATGCTGATGTAAACGTCAGTACATGTTTAAGTACATTAAAGAACCGAATTTCCATTATCTAAACTGAAAATTTTCCCTAACTGTAAAGAAACGTGATCCTTCAGCAAGGCTAGTTGTTCAGTGGGGATAATAGCAAGTTTGGCATAATAAATTCTTTAGTTATTGTACCAGTTACCTTTATATTTGTCAATTATGATTGTGTATTAGAAGCTTTTTACTACAGTTAACTTTCAAAAGTACTAAATTGAATAAAAGACTTAATATTCTTTTTTAAATTTACATTTATTCAAGGTATTAAAGTGATGTTGAACCTTGGCTAGATTTTTTTTGCAAAATCAAATTGTTTTACACATTATCACTTCTCCACTTTGGATTACTGGTTTGTAATTTAAGGCCTTTGAATAGTCAACCCCTGTTGTACACTGTTATTGGTATCAGAATATTGAATAAACAAAGCCAAAAGGTGTTTTGGCCTCCTAGTACGAGCGCAAAGCCATCAGGGAAACGAATAGTGCACTAGAATTATGAAAGTCTGGGGGATACAAAGAAATTCCAGCTAAAATTCCCATTACCGCTTAACTTCAGTGAGCAGACAAATAATCAACACGCTTTGTCACAATTCACAAAAATCTGATGCAAGAAGGACATATATATGGGAAAAATACAAAAGGACATGTGTCATTTTAGGTACTGGAGAGTAAGAGAGAAATTCAGAATGTACAGCCAGGTGTTGTCAGTATCATCAAAGTCCAGAGACAAAAGGACCTATTTTTGGGGAAAAGCTGAAAGGACATGTGTTCTTTTAGCTATTGCCCAGTAAACCTACCAAACATTTATAAACGTTTAGTAAACCTGTAAACGTTTTTAAAACAAAATATAAACCTAAATATTGACAATTATTCAATATTATGGGTTTATAAACATTTCAGCAACATTAGTTTGGTTTATAAACATTTATAAACGTTTTTAAACCTTTACAAAGGGTTAAAAATATCTTATGGGATGATGACATCAGCACAACCATTTTGAGAGAAACTTGAGAAATATTTCTGTTACTATATCTTGCTGTATCACTGTTGTTTGAAGCCATCATTATATTATAAGTGGAGATATAAAAGTATATAATATCACCAAATTATATACTTCCATATATCTACTTAGAATGTAATGATGACTTCAAACAATAGTGATATAGCAAGATATACTTACAGAAATATTTCTACAGATTTTAAACATGTGTATAAACCTTTATAAAAGTTTATGTATAAACCTTTATAAATGTTTATGCTTAAATGTTTATAAATGTTTATAGGCAAACGTTTAGGGACCCATCATTTTGAACCTAATCTAAACCACTGATAGTTAGGTTTATAAATGTTTATAAACGTTTGTAATGTTAACTGGGTTGGAGTGTTGTCACAGTCATCAAAGTACAGAGATAAAAGGGCTTATGTATGGACAAAAATCAAAAGGACATGTGTCCTTTTAGCTATTGGAGGGCAAGAGAGGCAAATTCAGAATCTGCAGGTAAATTTCATCCGGAGAAAAAAAAGATCTGTGCGAGCTCTATTGAGGCTTGCACTTAAAAATCGCCTGTATCAATTTTGATGTAATGTAACACTTCCAAAGTTATGGCAAAATGGAATTAAGGGTTAAGTAAAAGAATAAATCAGCTTGAAAATATGAGTTTCAAATTTTAGCATGCTCTTAAACATGAATGATTCATTTGGCTTGAATGATGAATATTTTTTTTAATTTTCAGGGATAAATTTAACAAATTATCTGTACAAAACTGATTTTGTAAAATTAGTTTTCAAAGAATTGTTCATGTGTTATCCACAAAAATTGTCACAAAAGTGAGTTTTGGGAGAACTATCCTAAATGGTTCAGCAACATGTATCAACTTTGTTCAAAATTCAAAAAAAATCGGAATCGGAGACAAAATCCACAAAAATGTGAGCGAAACTGATGGGTCAGTTACATTTTTTTGACAGGAAGTAGAACATACTGGCTTGTGTGGAACCAGGCCCCACCTGCCTTGGGGTCAGAATAATACTTTTCATTTCAAGATGGGAAACTACCATGACAAGCTGTAAACCCCTAATCAACAAGCTGCAGTTACTCCCGACAGCCATACTGACAAACAGATAGGACTGGAGTATTTTCCAGACTCATTCCAACTAGACTGATTAAATCCTGGAGTCGGGATCCAGAGTTGGATCAATCCAACATTATATAAAACTCTCTGGCTGACCAAAAACATCATTTGTCACTGCAAAAATACACATCTCAGAGACTTGATGCATTATTTTAAGGTGATTTTGGTTTTTATTTAATATTTTGATTTATATCTTGATGGGAAGAAAGAGATGCACCACCACTGTCCTACAACCACCACTACCAGCCTCAGCCCCAGCCTAGTCCCTGGAGAAGAAGAAAGCCACCCAACCCCTGGGTCATATCCTAGATCCTTCAAAGACAAGAAAAGGCATCCTACAGCAACCTGGCTAATCTCATATACACTGACACACCAGGATACCAGAATTGTCAGGATGCCCTCCTGCCTTATTAACCTCATTGAGGAACACAAACACCACTACATCAAGAAATCAATCACCAATTACAGGAAGTCCTTAGAAGTTAGACTAAAACTGGCCATAACGCTGAGACACCTGGCAACAGGAGAAACCTACACCTCCTTGCAGTATCAATGGCTTTTTGGTTGAACCACCATCTGCAAATTCGTCCCCCAGGTCTACCAAGCCATCCTTGCTGAATTCCAGGACGAATATTTGCACTGCCCTGATAACACTGATGAATGGAAAAGGAAGGAGAAGTTGAAAACTAGATGGAATGCCCCCCACACTGTAGATGGAATGAACGCCACACATACACGGGAAGTATATGGTAATGAAGAAGCCAAAGAAAACAGACATTTACGGTTGCAACTATAAGGGCTACTTTTTCCTGGTTCTCCTGGCCATGCAGGTTCTCCTGGTCAATGCAGAATACAGATTCCTACAGATAGAATGTGGGTTAAGTGGTTCCTGTTCTGATGCACAGTTTTTCAACAAAACGATTTGCGACCAGGCCCGTATTTTATTTAAAGATTCTTAAACACATGGCAAAACTCAGACACATAATCTCAGTTTTTGTCTCATATAAGATCATGATGAAATTGGTATTTTCAAAAGTAATCTCATGTGAGAATAAACTTAAACTAAGGTTATATGTAAGCAAGCATTTTATTGGTTGATACCACAGTAATTCTTAAGCGCACACATAAACTCATACATAAACTCAATCTTGAGTTTATGATATGTGTATTAATAAATTGGTACCCGTATGTGTGTGTCTGTCCTGGGGGTTTGGGGACTGTAGCTATGGTTATTATAGAGGATTTATACTAATTACATTGAAGGGTTTTCATGTTATACTGCAGTGCATGCACAAATTGTTTGGTGAACTTTACTTAAAATCTGACACAGTAGCTCAAATTTTCCGTTTTTTTACAGGTAGAATTTATTATTCCTCTGTAAGTATATGAGTGATACTGGAAAAAAATCCCTGGACCATGATGTTTTTTGACCATGGATATTAAAATTACATGAATTCATTTTTGGTCTTTTGTTTATGTATGTACAAAGATTTTAATTTGATGTTTTTTTGAAAACTGTGCAAATGTCTTACAAGTTCAAACATGTTCCGAGTCTTATCATAATTATTTTGTTTTAGTTAAATAAACTACAATCTTGGGGTAATGTTTATATATTGTAGTGAATCGCGGGCGGAGACGATCTCGCCGTTAGAATAGCCACTTGCAAACGCGAATATAAAAGGTGAAGGTTGTCGTGACAACGAGAGATCCAATAGCCGTATCGAGAGATATAGTTTAAAATGCCGCCATATTACAAAGACAATGTAGTTACAGAGGAATATTAAATGGACAGATAATTGTGTAGAAAAGAAACATATAAAGAGAAAGACATTTATAAAGGACGTTTGTATCATCAGTGTACCACCAAGTGTCCAGAGAAGTGGGATGCTGCAAACAGTAACTGGTGAGTTACAACACTGGTACCAGGGTGCCAGGTGATAGAATCCACATGGTATATCACAGTGTGATTTAATTTGGTCCCTTAAATACAATTATTTTGTGGTTTAAGGTTGATGGGTAGTGAATATTGCATAAACCAATGTATTTTGTGTGTATTTTGATGTTCAGATTACCGTCAGTTTGAACATTAAATTACCGTGAATGTGACAGCTTGTGACATGAAAGCTGGGTTTGCCAGTTTTAAGGCTGGTGTACAATAAAGCCAAATTACTTTTAGTGCAGTAATTAAATTGAATTTACCTCCAGAATTGTGAATTTTTGGTGGATTTCAATTTGATTGAATAAATTTGGTGTGGACCATTGGTGAACCAATTTGGTCTGAAATTTGAATTACGGTCACTGTGTTTATCAAATTCATTAGGCAAAATTGGGCAAATCCAAATAAAATTTGGGATTATTTGAAATTGTTGATATTTAATCCATAACTTAGGTTTATTTGGAAATTTATTTGCAATATTCATTGAATTTTTTCCCATTCAGTAATTTCGAATTGTCATATAATTTTAAAATTATAATTTGGTTATTACAGTTACATAAATCTTAATTTATATCTATATTGTTCAGTAAATTACTTCAATTTGACCATCAGTAAATTATTATTCAGTAAATTATTTTGAAATTAATTACAGTAATACTCAGTAAAATCTGTAAATTATCTTTTAATATCAATACAGTAATTTTCAATTTTTTCAAATTTATAAATTAATTCTTTTAAAAATATTGTTTGCATTTAATGTACATGGTATATTATATTTAAGAATTAATTGTACTAATATCATAAATTGATTTGCCTGTTATGTAATGAAATTACAATTATAAAATCAAGTTTGACTCATTTATGTTTGGGTTGAGGACGTTTAATTTGGGATATTGATTATATTGATTTGATGATTGATTGATTGGTTGATTATATTTGCTTACAAAATCAAATAGTGCATGTTTTAGTATATCAAATCAATTTTGAATCATATAATAAATATTTATTTTTGGGAAATATATTTTTGGCAGTATTGGTTTGCACAGGTTGACCAGTTTTTGTAATGAAAGTGGTACTAAGAGTGTCAAGTTTTCTGATTTGATTTCTTAGTCTGAAGTTGGGAAAAAAAAAAAAAAAAACATTGTCAAAACTTTTGCACTTTTTGACTGGTTATGTTAACTTTGTTAAATCGTAGTTAAGTAACCTTTATTTTGCAACTTTACATTTTTTGTTACATTAACTTTGATAAACCATAGTTAAGTAAGTTGTGTTGAAATTCAAGATGGCTACCAAACCATTGAACGTCAATGTTGCGTCAAAGAAGGAGTTGGAGGATCTGGTTGACATTGGATCAAAGCGTGCCGCATTGATCGTTGACATGAGGGAGGCAGTTGGGTCAATCAGTGAAAGTGTGTTCATGATGTTGGACATCCCCAAGCTTGTCAAAGAGAGGATTGTCCAGCAAGGAGAACTTGTGTTTGATCCTGTTGGAAGCCCGATGAAGTCAGAAGCCATTGACTTGAAGCAGTTTTGTCAGACGATGACCGGGGCATTTGACTCTGTCAGAGCTGAAATCCAACAACTTAGTGGGAAAGTTTCTGGTGAAATTCAATCCATTAAGGATGATGTGTCCGGTATTCACGGCCGAATAGACCAAATGGCTGATGAATTTGATGATATCAAGAAGGACGTCAGTGACTTAAGAACGAAGGTCGAGCGAAGGTCATCAGGCTCAAGTAGGTCAAGTAGTGGATCTGACAAAGAAAAACAACATGTTGTGAAGTCAAAAATAACAAGTCCTGGACAAGAACGTTTTCCAGATCAGATGAAGCAGGAAGCTAGGAAGCAAGTAGCATTGGATCAGCTTGAAGAATCCTACGAGCAAGCACGGCAGCTGAAACAGGATAGATCGAATTTTGAGCGTGAATATCTTGCAAAATCAGAAAGGTGCCGATCCGACATAGTGCAGACAGACATCGACAAACGCAACCTGATTTCGCAATACAAAAGTTATCAGGGGGAAAGTAAAGTGAGGATGTTGTCACTTAACGAAAAGACAAATGCTGTGGTACGGAAAATCAACCAAGGTGCAACTGAACTCAAGCAGAAGTTTGGTGTGACTTACCCGTTTGAGTCAGAGGTAGATGAACCAGAGTGGACGGGATTGGATTTGAGCTTGCGTCAGGCC
The DNA here is from genome assembly GCA_964017235.1 of Sabellastarte sp. h YS-2021. Classification (NCBI taxonomy): domain Eukaryota; kingdom Metazoa; phylum Annelida; class Polychaeta; order Sabellida; family Sabellidae; genus Sabellastarte; species Sabellastarte sp. h YS-2021. The sequence goes on along the minus strand of OZ024930.1, from coordinate 4,509,617 downwards.
CACAACCCTGATCGACATCTGTTAGATTCCCCTGTTCCACAGATACTTCCCAGGTATCATTACCCCCAATCTACCCCTTTCCCTTCCAAGTCTGCAGGACAAAGACCACAGTCTCCCCCTTTCCCACCTAAGTCTGTGCATTATGGACAGCCGTCGCAGCTTAGAGGTGCGCCACAAGATCAACCTTGTGACCCTCAACCTAAGTCCATGACACAGTCAAGACCTCCACAGTCATACAGCAAAAAGTCATGGGAATTGTATCATCCACCCGCCTTTCGCAACACTTCACAGCAGGAAAACAGGGATACAATTCAGCCACGACAATCAGTTGGTCATAATCAGCCTCAAGTTGTCATGCCCCAACTCAGTCCAGTTAAAGGTGACTTTGAAACCATGATGAGAGAGGTGATAAAAGAGGAACTGAAGAAGACCATGGAGCCCTTGGGGAGTGCAGATCATTCATCAAGGAGTGCCCGAAGGAGAAGAAATAGGTCTTACAAATACAGCAATTCATCAAATTCAACAAACTCAGATGATGAAAGTAGCTTTAGACCGAATACCAGAAATAACCGTTCCGTTGCAAAATTTTCCAGGATGCAAGTTCCAAAGATGTCTTTCTCTGGTGAAGGCTGGCGAGGATTCATCTCCCAGTTTGAGACCGTAGCTGACCGTTGCAGATGGTCTGAGCGAGAGAAATTGGACAACTTCTCCATGTGTTTGAAGAAAGATGCGGCAGAGTATTACAGCGTCTTGCCGGAGCGGAACGAAATGAATTTCTTGGAAATAAAAAAGAGGTTCGAGGGGTTCTTTGACAAAACTGAACCTGCATCTGCCATTCGTTGGGACATACTCAACATTGAACAGAGAGAAGACGAACCACTTGAGAAGTATTTAGCCCGACTTCAAGGAATGATCATGAGAGCATATCCAGGTTCCAGCCCAAGTGAACAAGATAACACCCTGTTCATTGAGGTCTTCCTGAAGGGATGCCGGGAGAAAGGAGCTGTACTTGCCATTTGTGACAAGAAGCCGACAAGCCTGGAGGAAGCCTACAAGTTTGTGCAATCAGCTTCACAGTACAGAAGAGCAGTGTTGGGCAAGAAAGGTCAGAACAAGAAAGTGCATTTCATCCAAACTGCTGACAAGTCGAGTAACAGCAACAGTGATGAGCTGGATACTACTATGGAGGAAAAACCTCTGGTGCGCAGTATTCAGAATAAATTGAGACCACCAACAACCAAACCACAGCAGGAGCACTCATCTGTTGAAACAGAAATGCGGGAGCTGAAAACCTTGTTTGGGAAAATGTTGAACTTGTTACAAAATCCACCAAATCAGGGTTATAGGTCGCCACCCAGAAACCAAGGTTGTTTTGAATGCGGATCTCCGAGTCATTTTGTTAAACAGTGTCCTAGACGGCGAGGATCACCAAATTCAAGCCCTAGGAGGGGTGATGACCGCAATTGGAGATCGCGAGGCGACAGTCAAGGTGCATCTAATCCAAACTGGAGGCAGAAAGATCAGGGGTCAAGGTCGCCACCATCCCAGTCCTGGAGGTCACGTGAGCAGGATTACCGGTCACCACCACCAGCGACTAGTAGGCAGAAGCTATCCCCGGAGCGTGCCAATCAGGAGTGGAAGATTGGGACACCACTGCAGGGGCAGCCTGGAGATAGTCAAGTTAAGTTTAATTTAAACTATTAGACCGGGACGGGCGAATTCCCAATGATCTGGCCCAACATAATAGTTTAGATTCATTAGTTAAGACAGTTACCAAGCATGTTCATAAATGTAGTAAAGGAGTCAGTTTTGCATGTCAACAATTGTGTCAAGAGAACCAAAATAATTTGAGTGCCTTAATTCCGTGTTCATTAAATGGAATACAGGTGAATGCCTTGTTAGATACCGGTTCAGAAGTAACTGTAGTAAACTTTGATGTGTATAACAAATTGATTCCAAAACCTTGTTTGAAAGAAAAGGTGAGGTTAAATGGTATTTGTAGAGAAGTAGATGTTGACGCTTGGTTACTTGAAGGAATTGAAATAACTTTTGGTCAAACAAAAAACTTTTGGAATGTTTATGTAGCACAGATAGCTGAACCCCTTATCATTGGGATTGATTTTTTGTGCCATTTTGGAGCAAAATTAGATTTTCGAAACTACATATTCACATTGAATGATGAGAAGAAAGGGATTCACTTGTTCAAAACAGAATCAGGAGATAGTTTTGAAGTTTGCCCTGTAACTATAGATAAGAAGACTGTTATACCTCCTAATAGCGTAGTTAGAACTTTAGTTAAGTCTTCTTTACTAAATGAAACCTATGCTATACATTCAGTCAACAGTCAGGGGTTGCTGATACCGAACACTGTGGTCACCGGTGGAGGCACACATGTTCCGGTACAACTGGTGAATGATCAGAACAGGTATGTTAGATTGAAGAAAGGTCATGTCATTGGGCATGCTATTCAATGTGATGTGGTGCTAGAGGTTACAGACACTGATTCGTCATTCAAGGTGAGGTCAATAACAGATAAGCCACCATCCCAACAAGTAGACGAATTACCAGAACATTTGTCAGGTTTGTTCAGTCGTTCTGTTAACAACTTAGACAGTTCAGAACAGAAACAGTTAAAGACACTTTTGTTAGAATTTCAACATATTTTCTCTAAAGGTAGTGGAGATTTGGGTTGTTTCTCTGAAATTAAACATAAAATTAATACCGGAGATGAAAGACCTTATTTGAAGTGAACTGTCAGGATACAGCTGATTCAGGGATGGAAGCTAATGATTCTTTAGTTTTGGAAGAAGAGTTAAAAGTAAATACAACAGATGAAGGTAACCAAGAAGTAAGCAAACCCTCAGTAACGAGAGCCGGCCGGGAAAGCAGGAGGCCCAGACACCTGGTAGATTACTATAGTTAAGGTAGTTAAGTGTCTTGTTACCAAAGTTGGCATGGCTTACCAGGTGAAGTTTACGAGTTACTAATCAACTATAGCTCTCACGTTTTGGGGACTTACACGGTTGTTTCCTTCTTGTAGATGGATCAAGGTAGGTCATCCTACCAAGGGAGGAGGTCCCGAGACAGGGATCGGGAGAGGAGGCCAGAGTACCACCCACGTAGGAGTCCCACCACCGATTTCTACAGGAGACCTGGCCATCAGGGAGGCGACCGAGACAGGAGTCGTCCAAGTTACCACCAGGGAGGAGGGTTACGTCGTTACGATGATAGACCTCGCTCTCAAAGGCCATATGACCATGACAGCTATGGCAGAAGGCATGAACGCAGAAGTCATGACACTGATTTCGCTTCACACGACCGCTACAGACGTGATCCTCAACAATGCACCACCCAGGAAGAGGATGAATCCGTCACAATTATACTGATGGATATATACAGTGAACTCAGGGTAGAGGTCATAAGGGCAAGTGTCAATCACCCTGAAAACCGCAGGAGGCCTTTTGATAAGGGGATTCTACTCCAGTGATGTTTAGAGGATTTACGCGGTCTTTCTACGTGGCGACGTACAAGCCGGCCGGGGCCATCTGCTGCGTTAGGGGCACCCCCGCAGGAACCAAGTACCAGTGAAGCCCCTACAGCACGTACTGCAAGTGTGTCTGCTCCAAAGCCCTCTACGAGCGGAACCCAAAGGATAGACAAGTCAGACACATCCTCAAGTGACAAGCAGAGATCACGGGAAAAAACCTCTGGTGAATCTCAGTCAAGTCTGCAAAGACCACGGGAAAGTACCTCTGGTGTGTCTCAATCAACTCCACCGAGACCACGGGAAAATATCCCCAGTGGTGCTCAGGAATCCAAGAAGATAGATGATAAGACGCAGAAATCATCGGGTGAGACAACTGAGCAAAAGTCATCAGTGAAAAGAAAACAAGAGTGGGTCAAAGTTACATACAAAAAGCCTGTCAAGCAAGCGAAGTATGTAACCTCATATGCTTACAGAAAAGATATAAGGAAGGGTAGACCCAGCAGGGAAAGTGAGCCTGTCGAGCCATCCAAGAAACGAAGGAGGGTAACCCCTAAGATGAAGTGTTTCATGACTGGCTGCGACTCCATGAACAAGCATATGAAAAAGCATGTGATTGGTAAACATCTGCCCACCGAGGCCTACAGTAAAACCGGGGATTTACCCCTGGGTTCTCGCATGCGAATCTTAGAAGACTTGCTGAACAAAATAGCTCACCACCTGGGTTGTGAGGATTTGAAGGCGTTACTCCAGAAGGTGTTGTCCCTGAAATTCTATCCAACCACGGATAAAACTTACGAGGTGACAGAGCCTGATATTGAAATGATGAACCAGTTCCACCATTGGTTGTATTCAGAAAACCTGCCAAGGACACCATCAATCAGTCCACCTAATCTTGTAGCCTCTCTGGTACAGTGGAGAGCCTTGGCTCATCTCATCAATTGTATAGGAGAGAGCAAGTTCAATGTCAAACGTGTAAAGATAGACAAGGTGCGTGTTACAAGGGACATTGTACCAGCCAGCGTAGACAATTCGGACGTTCAAGTAGAATTGACCAGTGACCAGACGGATCAGGCAAAATCAAAGGAGAAGTCAAGTGAAAAACAGACCCACAAGAAGTCTGTTAAACAGAATCTGGACAAAGCGAACACAGCGGAGTCTGTACCAAAATTCAGGCCACTATCTGTTGTTGTCGCCGAATCGTTAAAACAAGCTTTAGTAGGAAAGGTTCCACAGGGAAAAGCCTCATCTGAGAAGAAAGCAAAAGAAGTTGAAAGTAGTGAGTTTGTAGTTGTGGACAGTCTTTCCCCAGACAGGGGGGACGAGATGGAAATAGATCGGGAAGAAGTTATCTCAGAAAGGGAGGAAAGGCAAGAGATTACAGAGTCTGTGGGATCTGGAGAAATGGAAACAAACAAACCAGTGGAGACAAAGGAGTCAACCTCTGCTGCCACAAGGAGTTATGCCGCAGTAGTGAAATCAGGTCCAGCAGTGCCCTCACAGGTAAAGAAAGTGAAACCAATGCCACTGGGCATTCCCTATCCACAAGAAGAACGGGAATTGAGGTTAGTGCGTTTGGTGAGGAATTCACAGAGGATACCGTTTGTGGATTCTCACTTCCACCTTGATCGTGTGCAGCAGCAAAGTAGAATGGAGGATCTGGAGGAGATACTGGCCAATGGGCCAATCCCACAAACCCCCATGAAATTGGAAGCTGCAATAGCCAACTTCATTGACGGCGTTCCATCAAGGAATGTGAGGCGAGCTTTGTCCAAGGATCGACGATTGTTTTTTACCTTCGGGGTGCACCCAAAGCGTGCTCACAGAGTAACCCCTGAAGAATTGAAAGCTGTCAAAGAAGTCGTTCTGAAGGAACCAAAGTGTGTGGGAATCGGCGAGATGGGTTACGACCTGACTGATGGTTGTAGCGTACATCTAGACAAGCAGATGAAAGTGTTCAAAGAACAGCTGAGGCATTACGCCAACAAAGAGTTGTGGTCAACTGTCATGGTTATTCACTGCCGAGACAGTATGGATTCCAGGAAGGCCACAGAGTTATGTTTGGACACCATGGGTAGTCAGCTATTCTCTAAACACCGTGGTTCTTATAGAATTCATGTTCATTGCTTCAACGGGGGAATAAAAGAAAAGGACGCCTGGTTGGCTCAATATCCGACAGCCATGTTTGGGTTCACTGGACTGTTGTTAACAAGTGAGCGTCATCCTGAATTGGAAGAAGTGGTACGATCTTTAGAGCCAACCAAGATTCTTCTGGAGTCAGACTCCCCTCATTTACTCCCCCCAGCATTTAAAACCGAAAAGTTCAACACTCCTTACGGAATTGATGAAGTAGCTCGCAGGATAGCTTTTTTGCGTGGAAAAACCGTCAGGGAGATCTTGGATCTCTGCTCCTTCAACGCGAAAAGGCTCTACGGGAAAATACAGATTCTGTAGGAGGGAAAATATTCAGCAGGCGGTCTACCACTTGCTGAATATGACCTAGAAGGTGGGCTGGGAGGCGAAGACACTGCCATGAGCGTGACAAGTGCCGACAATGTGTTTGTCATGACACCAAGCTTCTCGTTGACGGAGGAGAGTGTAGTGAATCGCGGGCGGAGACGATCTCGCCGTTAGAATAGCCACTTGCAAACGCGAATATAAAAGGTGAAGGTCGTCGTGACAACGAGAGATCCAATAGCCGTATCGAGAGATATAGTTTAAAATGCCGCCATATTACAAAGACAATGTAGTTACAGAGGAATATTAAATGGACAGATAATTGTGTAGAAAAGAAACATATAAAGAGAAAGACATTTATAAAGGACGTTTGTATCATCAGTGTACCACCAAGTGTCCAGAGAAGTGGGATGCTGCAAACAGTAACTGGTGAGTTACAACAATATGTTATGTACAAGTTGAGATTTTGTACAAGTTGCAACTTATACAAACAGCTTGTACTAGTTGCAACATAAATAAATTTTGGACCTGTACAAGTTACAACTTGTAAAAATTCCATATTTTTCAGTTAAACAATGTATCATAATGAATATATACTTTAAAATTCAACATATCTGATCTTCATGAATGGCAAATTAACTGTAAATTACACTTACTTGATGAGAAAGCAAACTGTTGAATGGTATATTTTTATGATATTTTGACAACTACAAAAATTTTAATGCATAGCTTTATATTATTATTTTTTATATTGACTTTGAGTCACATTTTCAATAAAATTGTTAATTTAACCAAAATTCTTTTTAAGTCCAACTTGCACAACAGTATCGTAGAAGTTAGAATTATTTGATGGTAAAACTCTGTACAAGTTACAGGTACAGCCACTCTTGTACGAGTTGCAACTTGTACAAACTGCTTGTACATTTTTAGATGAGTTTAAGCATAATCTTAGCCTGAGAAGTTTAAAAAAGCAACAAATATGAATTTAAGGATAAACTCAAACTCAGTTTATGTCTGAGTTTTAAAGTGAGTTTAAGTTTAAGAATTTTTTACTATGTGAAAAGTTTGAGCTTAAGCATAAGTTTACAAGTGAGTTTTAACATGAATTTTAGTTTAAGAATCTTTGTAAATATGGGCCCAGTTTTAGATTACTTCTTGCTGGGTGACGACCCCTTAGCCTTGTTGGTCATGTGGCCTTTCTTGTATTGTGACTGTGATGCCCCACCTCTCCTCCAACCTCTGTTTCTCTGTCACTTCTCTCAGTTCTGGGCCTTTTTGCTATATCTCCCTCCTCTTGTGAGAGTATTTCCTCTGCTCTTGCCCCCTCTTTCCTTGACTCCTCCTCCCTCTGTTGTGGTTGTTGAGCCTCCTCCCTATCTCTGGCCTCCCTCTCCTCCCTCCCCAACTGGATATCTGCCTCTGTGTCCCCCAGCTCAAATTCAAGAACACTACCAGTGGGAACTTCTATCTTGACTCTTCTGCCTTTCTCAGGACCATTGTCAAATAATAAGTAGCAACATTTTTGCAAAAAAAACAAAATCCTAAAATATAAAGCCAGCCAACTTCAACTCAAAACTGCTCTAGATAATTGCAAAAAACCCAAAATCCTATTCTTGAACACTGCCAGATGTAATCATTCAGATGCCAAATTTGAATTGATGAGCTACAAAAGCCAACTCGCCTTATATAGTCACGGATTTCAGCAGCAGACAAGCCGTTGGTCGTATAAATGATGCCATCTTGTCCTACACAGTTCCAGGCTTGTCTGTTATGTAACTGTCTTGTCAGTTTGGTGTTTATGCCTTGTCTGTATGTATCCTGGATTGTCCTGCTGAGATGTTACCAACTCTACAGTTAAAGACTGGGAGACTTCCTGTCTTGACCAAGTCTGTTTGGTTATGTTTATGACAGGCCTGTTTGCTTCCAAGTACAGTTGGTCAGTGTAGCCGGCCTGCCTGGAGGTGGAGTCCTGGTACTGAACCAGGATGGGATGGCATGTTTTTCAAGACAAGATGGTAACAATATAGGACAAGACAGGAAGTGTAACCGACAAGCTGTAGAGATCCAGGACAGTCCAAATACACAGTCGTCGAGGGTCCAAGAAACATTAAACATGTTTGATATTCTGCTGATATCCCTCGACAAGTCAGGAAACTACAACCGATCCTATCCAACTCTGTTAACAATGCTCCCAACCCACCAAAAATACCTAGTTTCTGAAAAATCGTCTCCAGTGGAACACCCCATCAGCCAACTGTTGCATACGTGACGTGGCAAATTGTCATTTGACATTTTCATTCTGTAAAATTTCAGGCTGGATTCTTCTATGATTAAAGCATTTTAGCTTGCTTAGTTAAGGTTATTATCACTATTTTTGCATAATAAATAACAAAGGAATCGTTGGTTTTAAATACTGTTTGACATCTTGCCTTTAGACTTCAATCAATATTTCAGCCAATTAGATAAAAATTTCTTATAAGCTATCTCATTAGCTATGTTTTTACTTTAAATGTCCTCTTCCACAGGCACAGGTGTTCTATTATTTCAGTCCCCCATAACTATATTTCACAGTGCACTATTACCTGCGAAGGAGATCGTGTTTCTGTATGCATTTATTTGACAGAGGTTCAATCATAATGTGTGGATCTTATGTGGGTGTTGGCTCGCTTAATGAAGAAGTGGTATTAAAACCCCCTCGTGGTGGTTAGCACTCGACATATACTTGCTAGTTATGTTTTTAACTGATTCTGCATCCGATGATCCCAATTGTGACAAAATTATAGCAGAATTGTCTTGCAAAAGTGCAACCAGCCCAGATGTTCTAGCACAACTTTACTTGACAACAACTATCAAATTTTAGAATCTAGCAATCACATTATTTTTTATAAAAATAGTTAAAACTAATTTTGTTCTAAGATGCCAAAAATATGGTAATACACATGTAATCACATTTTCTTCGTGACACCCTATTAATAATGAACAAATGGATATAAAAAGCAAAGTCAAACCTACCTTTTTTTCTCTCTATCATCCAGTTTACTTTCAATATTTTCTATGTTCTTTAATCCATAGTTGAAATATATTATGTATTTTACATATATTTGGCAGAACATCATTTGCACAGAAGATTATCCTGCCTGTCTTTCATTTTCAAAGTTCCACAGCCAAAACGTTAGCACTGCATATCCTGAACACGTCAATCCCAAAAGCACGGCTCTGATGGTATTTTCAAGCGGAACAACCGGGGCACCAAAGTGTGTGGAGTTGTCACACCAAGGCCTTGTAGAAGTAACTGCTGGCTTTATAGAGGCAACTGGAGTGTAAGAAAGATGTCATGTTTCTTAATTATTTTTATCATCTATTTGTTTCATATAGAGAGTGTTACTTATTATAGCAAATCAGAGACTGTATACCACAATGGCATAGCGGTAACACTTCCACCTCCCACCTCTAAAGATCAGAGTGTGAATCCGAGTCTGACCTCATATGGGAAAGCTGGAAAACTTGTTTGCCGTTGGGTGGCATTTTCCAGTACAGAACCTTGACCAACTGTATGCAATACCGGCCACAGTATAAGCAATTCGGTACTAGGCATGGTGTAAAACACTTAATAAATAAATAAAACACGACAATCATGCCAACATATTTGTAGGTAGTTCTCTAATATATAATTTCCTTTAAAGTCTTCATGAATGTTGTCAGTTTTTGTTTCCCAATTTTTTTCAATGACCTTCATTTGAATAATTTAAAAAGGTTTAATATCAAGCAGATACAAAGTTAAACATTTCAAATGGTTGCCAATTTAGATAGTTCTCAATGTTTATAATCTATTTAATGTTTTCAGAGATGAATCAGTTATTCAATTTCATTTTCGCAAGATGCCTTAAATATTTATTTTGTATATTTTTGCTACAGTAAAACCTTGATTATCCAAACTCAATGAGAGACATTTAATCGGGTTGGATATTCGGGGGATTAGAATAGATGAAGGAACCCAAAATGCATTGAATGTGGGCTACCAAGTGGGCAAAATAGAAGAAAGATTGTTTTTAGGAACTAAATATAGACATTGGTGGTCATTTATGAGGGTATTTAATACACTTGTGTAATATAACTGACCTTCCAATAGTGACTTATTTGACATTTGGATATTATATAATTTTTATTTAAAATATTACAGTGACTTAAGCTGGGAGTGTTTGGTTGGTACACGCATTTGATGTTTAATTTTAGATAAACTTTATCTTGCATTTTATCACTTGAAAAATTAAGATTGTTTATAAGATTGTATAATCCCAATTAAACACATTTTTATTTATTGCATATGTTTGGTTGGTAAAGCATTTTTAGCATTAGTCTTTTGATACACGTTGTCACTCTGTGAATTAACCTCTTCTGGGAGTTTATAAATAGCAAAACCAATCGAATAGGCATTCAGTGCTTGTAGCATCATCAAGAAGTTGTGTTGTGGGGTCGTGTATATTAATTAATCCCTCAAGATTTTAGATTGGCTAATCCAGATACCGGTATGCTGATTATCCAGGGCAGGATAATTGAGGTTCTACTGTTTTAGTTTACCACATTAACAATGCCATTAAGATTGAAGCACTATTTTAAATACATGACTGCATTTAGAGGTTATTGTCTTTTAAGAAATCATTTGTCGAATGGAGGAATAGTCTACCAACCACTGTCTCATACCTACGGTGTAATAGTTCTTCTGAGTTTTTTTCGATGGGGACAGAAAGTAATTCTGATGCCACAGTTCAGTTTGGAAAGATTTGTCCATGATATCTACAGATACAAGGTAATAATATGTTATACTCTTTGCAAGCATAAATTATACATATGCCATAACCATAAGTATGCAAATACTCTGGGTAATTCATTTGGTCAATGTTCAATAGATGCTGAGAAATATCACAAGTATGCTGTGTTATAGTTAAAATAAGAAAGGAAATGAGAGAATATTATGTATTTAAACTGAAATATTTTATTTATTTATTCATATAATCCATTGTACATACAATATGCAGATATAGACTAGTAGAGAGCATAGAATATAAACATATGCTGGAAAAATTAGAATAAACAATAAAAAAAAGAACAGTGGAACAATAATTAATAGGTACAGATAACCCTTACAATTTCTTTAATTTCTCTATGTAAAATATTTAATTGTTTACTGTTAATAAGATACATTATGTCTCTAATGACTTTAGTAAGTTTGCTACACATATATTATGAAGCATTATGTTTCATCATTTTGGCACTCTATAAAAATAGAAATACAATGATAATAATAGTCGTAAAATTCCTGTATTGATTGTATCTCAGAAACCATTAGGTATTACAAGTTCATATTTGGTAGGGATATTGTTTGGGAGGTGTAGTGTGACCATGATTTGACCTTGCCATAGTGACCCTGACCTTTAAAAAAATTGTTCAGGCTATATTTCGGAAGCCATAAGGTTTAGAAAGTTGATGCCTGATATGCATATTAGTTGTAGGTGGGGAATATCATGGTGTAACCTTGGTGGACCTTTGACCTGGTTGAAGTGACTCTGCTTCCCTTGTCAGGGATATATCCCAGAACAAATATTGTAGAGGAAGTTAACATTTGGTGTGGAGGTTAGTTTGGGATATTAGTATTCAACATCACAGTGTGACCCTGACCTTGGCTCTTGCCTGAATGTTTTCTTCTGCCACGTTTGAGACATATTTCTTCTTTCTATCACAAAGCTATATGAATTGCTATAACAGATTGTTATGTGTACCTTTACCTCACTCTCCTATTTCCACTAACAGATATATATGTTACAGTAAAGTTGTGTAACCAGTAATTTCGCGAAATTACTGAATATTTTAGGAATTTCGCGAAATTCCTGATTTGGTCAGTAATTTCGCGAAATAACTGAAATATTCGAGCAGGAATTTCATGAAATTCCTAAATATTATATGCAGATTAAAAGAATACTTTTTGGATTTTTATTTCACCAAATTTTCATTTATTCATTTTGTTTACACAACAAATAACATCAATAGTATGAAAATACAATACAATAGTATCAAAGAACTTTATATTCAATATCTCAGAAAAATTTATTAAACACTCCACAGGCAACAGTACAATAATTTGGCATACAGTTCATTTATTCAATATTAAACATATAAGATCATTTATTTTTACACTTTTAACTAAATGTACAACTTTCACTGATATTTGTAAGTAAGTCACTTATTTCATCACATTACCTCATATTAGTTACATTATTGTTGCTTCACTAAAATTTATACCAGATAATTGAAAAATACACCAAATAGTCACACAGTCAGAAAGTACCAGCATGTCAGTCAAATATTCCCATTCTTTCTAAATTAAAATTGATATGCTTATGAAACAAAGCTAAGTGCTTGTGCAAATGTGTATATGTATGATAATAATATGTATAATATGTATTATAATTCATAATATATTTAAATGATAATAATTGTTAACAAATTTAAGATCAATTTCAATATCAAGACCAATTATGAAAGTAATACAACAAACCCATGTAAAGGTATCACATTCAATGTTGAATAAAACAATTATTATTACAAGCAAAAAGTATATCAGTTTCTAAATTTCTAGATGCACATTAAGGATTTATACTTTAAAATTCAATTTTAGCTCAATTATTATTACAAGCAAAAAGTATATCAGTTTCTAAATTTCTAGATGCACATTAAGGATTTATACTTTAAAATTCAATTTTAGCTCATAACATAGTTAAGTTTTTCATAATTCTTCACATAAATAACCTTAAAAATGCATTTCCAATATTTCACAAATTTACTGATTGCTCATCAGTAAAGCTGTGTAAAATATTAGCAGAGATTTCAGGAATTTCGCGAAATTACTGAAAATTTCAGTTGTTTCGCGAAATTACTGACCAAATCAGGAATTTCGCGAAATTCCTAAAATATTCAGTAATTTCGCGAAATTACTGGTTACACAACTTTACTGTAACATATATATAATAAGCATCAATTGATCATTAATTTTACAGATTCATAAGTTTTAGTTCACTATCACAAATTAAGTCGATAATCTTGCTATTAAACTGTTTTGTTTTAGGTTCTGTTTTTTTACATGCTATTTCCCTTTCTTTAGTGTATTTCTCATTCACCTTTACATACTTACAATGTTTCGAAACACTGCTTATTTATGTACTGTTTCACCTCTTCTCAAAGTCACAGTCTTCACAGTTTTTCCTTGGTTTTGGAGTACAGACATCACCTGTGCTATTTTTATATTACTTCATTATCACAACAATAATTCATGATGTATATGTCTCTGTATATAGAGCTTTTCTTTTTCAGATTGAAATCCTATTCCTTGTCCCTCCTGTAGCAGTCACTCTCTGTAAAAGCCAACTTATACAGAAGTGTCAGTTGAGAAGTGTAAAGAGGATCCTGTCAGGAGCAGCCCCTCTTGGTAAAGAAACAGAAGATGAACTTAGAAAATTACTGAACCAAGGAGCAAAAGTCTGCCAAGGTATTACCAAATAACACAAAGTTAAAGTCGGGGTTTTACATCCCGTTCAACAGCCAGGGTCATATTGGAATAGGAGCTCAGTATTACCACTTGTGGAATCAAACCAATTCAGGGGCGAGACTCTGTGATTAGATGGCAAATTAGCCACCAAGACCCTCATATAAACTACAATTAAATATTTTATCACATGATTCAGACCAATAATGTTTATCATTAAATGGACCAATTTTAGCTGTTAATATTCTTTGTATTTTGGAATGATGTGTTTTAACAGGCTATGGCTTAACTGAATTACATGGCGGAGGGTGTGTTGTGAGATACTGGGACTCTTCAGCACCTGCAGGCTCTGTAGGAAAGGTCTGGCCAAATACAATGGCAAAGGTAATATCCAGGTTCCAATGTCAACATACAGCTTCCTGATAAACCTAAGTTTGTACATATGGAGCTAAATAGTAGATGCCATGTGTCTTTTCATCTGTGACAGTCAGGAATAGAATCACAGCAATTATGGAAAACTTGCCATTTTTAAGCAGGTTTAAAACCTCTGTAAATGAACGTTTGTGTCCTGAAAATGTAATGGCTTACACCTTATGCACACGCTGCAGCAATGTACCTTCAGGGTATTACAGCTAATCTTTTGCTGGCCAATCTTGTACATTCTTCAGTGAAAATGGAGCTAGTCATACTTGACCACTGATTAACCCTGTCTACTTCCCAAGACTTATCAGTGACAAGACATAACCTTACATATGATAACAGTCAGGGGCAGTCATACAGTTTTTTCCTTAAGACCTTTTCCTTAAGGTCACTTTTTTGCATTTTTTCATCTATTGACTTTCATGAGAATTGGCGTAGTAGGATGAGTACCTGGAAGTGCTATCCTAATACTATTTTCCAAGGAACTTTAAATTCCAATTCATTAAGCATGCCAGTAAATATCCTCGGCAAAATATTTCATGTATAGATGTGCCTGAAATAATAGAAGAATAAACATATTTGAATATTAGAATTACCAAAATACAATTTACTCAGAACAAGAGTACCTACACAGAATTGATAAGACATACAATTACTTTGGTAAAAATTGAGAGTTTACTACAACCTATTTTTGAAATTGTTATTGCAGTGTTGATGTTCCTGCTGCTCCAATTCATGTTGAAAAAATTTTTTTGGAAATATCCATAAAATAGTAATCTTAGATCTGCAATAGAGTTCAACATTGATATGATGTAACTTTATTGCTTTGTTGTTACAATTTCATACTGTGTGTAAAGAATACACTTGTATATAGTTTAATGGGCGAGTTGCTATACTCTTGTCCACCTAGACTACTGAAAATTTTGTAAAATACAAAAAAACTCCTGAAATTGGTACTGGTGATATGGCAGCTAGTTACACGACAGGAAATACAATCTTCACAAGACATTTTTAATTTTCATCTCATTTTCTCTCTTTTGATTGAAATTTTCTTCACATATTTTGGTTGTATGTTAGACCTCATATACTTTGCTCTCTTTCACTTCTTCTTTGTACATTGTAACCTTTTTCTAAGACTTTCAATAAATGTTCTCATCATATAGATAATTTTTATAAAGCTGTAGCTATTTGGACCATCAATGTCACTGAGGAGTTGCTCCTACAGCACCAGGTGTAGTCGCCCTGAACCTCAGTACCTGACAGTTCATTCTTTCTACTCTATACCTTACAAGGCAGTCAAAAAGTTTGCGCATAGCTTTGCGTTTGATGCTCCTACAATATAAAATAAATATCCAGAGAATTTATGCAGCGCAACATCTATTGCCTCCTTCAGGTAAAATCTCTAAATTTACTTGTTAATATCCGTCATAACTCTCCAGTCAAACCCTGCATCTTCGTTGGTATGTCCTAGCTATGTAATTTTGGTTCATGATTGTTCAGCTTGTTTAGTTCTAGAACCTCAATTGATGGAGACCAGGTGCTGTAATGAGCTGCTCTATAGCTTGTTTTTTCAGGTTGTTGACCTGGATACCGGAAATAACTTAGGACCAGGACAAATGGGTGAAATATGTTTCAAGTGTAACTATATTATGAATGGGTACTTCATGAATCCCAAGGCCACTGCAGATATGATAAGAAATGGATGGCTTTACACTGGAGACATTGGTTATTATGATGAGAAAGGATACTTCTTTGTTGTGGACAGACTGAATGAATTAATCAATTACAAGGGACACCAGGTAACATTTGTGAACATTCTTGAATGCTTTTTATTGAAATATTAATATTAACAACTATGAAATGGGTATAAACCAACTGACTAAGTAAAATGTACTGAAGCTGTTTCTTCTTCCAAGGTAGCCCCTTCGGAATTGGAAACAGTTTTACTGACCCATCCAGCAATAGCAGATACAGGTGTCACATCAATACCAGATGAAGAGGCAGGAGAACTTCCTCAGGCATGGGTTGTACTAAAACCTGGTCAGACATGTTCAGAAGCAGATATACAGGCTTACATCACAGGTACATTACACATCATGGGATGTATTCACCAAGCCTCCTTTATGTTAAGGCTCTTTTGCTTAAGGAAGGTAAAAATCCCCTTTGGTAAGATGACCTTAAAACACTATCACTTTGGCTCGTTTGTGTTTACCAGAGGCAGACCTGGGGGCACGCTCCCCCTTCCAAAGCATGGAACCTTTCTCATGAGGGTTTTTCTCACCCTTCATAATCATCCCCATTCCACACCCTCTGTATCTCCCTCTGCTGTCTTCCCCTGGAGTGATATACATGTTTAAGGTTACAGCTATTAAACATGTGTTATTGTCAAACTGACACAATTTCATTGGGATAATACTCCTGTGTCTGTATCAAGTTGGGTCTCCTGCAAACACACTTATGATTTTATCTTGAGCTGATTTGTCATCTAGAATCAGTTCAAATAGATATATAATTCACAAAAATGTAATCATTTAATACTAATATGTTACAGACTAAAATTATATGGACGACAAGTATTTTTAAACAAAAAAGTACCACAAGAAGTGTTTTTAAACGGTTTTTGAATTACATGTTGTAGTGATAGTTATTTCTTGTTATTTTCATTTGCATATTTCGTGAAGCAAAGGATACATTTTCACTGGATTTGATAGCTCTTGTTTATGGTGTAGTGATAGCCACTTTGTACTTAGATATATGAGAAGCAAATCAAACACATTTTCATTGGATTCGATGGCTCCAGTTCATTATGGCATATAAAAAATGGTATCACATGAATTTCACTGCAAAACACATGTTGGTGTAAAATCTTAGTTTCCTTTTTTTAAAGAAAAGCCATGAAATTGTTAGGCTCCTTTGTTTAGGGGAAGTTTATTGAATACCAAAACAAAAGACAACTAAAGTAAACCCATAATCTGTAAGAGTCTCTTAGAATAAACAATATTAAGTAAACACTTCCTGGTTTTTCCGATAAAAGCTTTCAGCTCAGTACTTTTCATGCAAGTTGTAGTACTCTTCTTTTATTATTATTAAAAGTTCCCATAAGGAAAAGTTAACATCAACTATTTTCCATCAAGAAAAGTCATCATCATCTAAATTATTGGGTCGGGAAAGTTCCCATCAAATGTGTAACTTTATATTTTATTTCATATGAATAATTACTCAGAAAGAAGTCACTGTAGTTCACATTATAACTTTTCCTACCCAATAAATTAGCTGATGGGATCCTTTCCTGATGGGAACATTTCCTGATGGGAAGTTCTCAGGGATTGAAATAGTTTGACAACTGTAAACATTTAGGAGAAAAACAAACTTTAATCTAAATTTGTATTCTATAATGTTTCTTATTTTCAACTTTTCCCTTTAGAATAAGGAATTCTTTCATAATTTTCATTTTTAAAACATATAATTGAAATCAATTGATCAATAAATACTTTTTTAATGAAATGTTTGTCATTATTTAACCCTTTTCAATTTTATCTTGTAAAAGCTACTGCAGTAAATGAAAATTAGAAATCACAGATTATATATATTATTGATTGATCAAATCACCACAATATATGTAAGTGAAATATAGAGGCAGTAAAGTTAATAAAGTGATAATTAAACTGAAATTAAAACATAGAAGTACAGTAATAAATTATTAAGTGGGGTAACTGATTCCAGTTTTGTAAATTGTACATCTCTTGTTTAAAAATGCACTGGTAAACTGATAAGGTTGACAAAGCTCTCCACATGAGATGCACTTCCCAAATTTTTTTGAGTATGAGACCTAACTTGGTGCACACATAAAAGAGTCTAACCCCCTTTTCACATTGGGGTAGGTTTGACAATGAGACAGGTTTACTAGGTGTCACTTTAAACAGGCATATAACTCTACTAGGGAGAGCAGAGGCAGATCTAGGGTGGGAGATTGGGAGGATACACGGACAGTCACAAAAAGACTCATGCCAAAGGATTCAACCTCTGAAAGGGTGCAGCCTCCATGCTCATAGATCTGCATCTGAAAGTCCCAGGGGAATAAAAACCAGTGAATATATATTTGTTTAAATTCCACTTAATGTGAATAAATTGGCCATAAATTTATAAAGTACCAAGTTTATATCCATTACATCTAAAAATGTAACCTTACAAATATGTTTAAAAAATCATTGGAAAGACATTTTAAAGAGCTTTTATTTCATTTGTTACATTAGAATCCATGCACTTGGCAGATAAATCTATAGTTAATAGCTAAAATGACCTTTTTATATTCAATGGTTCCAACAATGTGTATATATTTCTAAGTTGATTATTTGCAATTTTGATACATATTGACATATTTTGCTTAATATCTAAGAAAAGTGGTGGATAAGAAATTGTAAGATAACCACTGAATTTATAAGACGTAAAGACAAAAATATATTTGCTTGGGTAATTTTTCTATTGTATCACACGAACTTACATTACAACAAAAATTAGTTTTTAATGTCAGATATTAAAATAATCTTAAATTTAAAAATGATTTATGCTCACTATGTGTTTTGTCTAAAAAAAGATTACATACATATATTTCATTTGTCGGTTTTGTATTTTTTGGTAGTACCTGCATATATGCATGCGGTATATTTTTGGCAATATCTGCATATATTTATGGCATGTTGGGGCCACAAAGAATTCTAAATAATTCTGAAGTTCTTTCTTGGATCATGTGTCACAAGTCCAAAATCCTCCAGAGTCCATACAAGAGATCTTTACAAAATTCCTCACCTCATAGACCTTAACACATCAGTCATTCTGGCAAATTCTTTGGTAAGCAGCAGATTGGACTACTACGATTCCCTGTTTGTATTGCTCACTGACTTCCAGTTAAGAGGTCTGCAGCACGTCCAAAACTCACATTGCAGGGTTGCCATTCATTTAAGTTTTCCCATATCATCAGTCAACTGAAAAAATGGCTTAAAGTTAAGTACAGGGTACAAATTCAAATAGGCCTTATCACATACACAATTCTACTACATGGCAGAAAAGAGCATACCTTGGAGAATTAATTCACCCTTACACCCATTCTAGAAATACTTGGCACAGCAGCCCATAAGTTCCTTCACATTCCCCCGTTTGACCATAGAGCTCACAATTACCACAAACATTCTTCTATATCCTTCTGTCATTATACCCCGGCTCTCTAGAACTCTTTTCCTTTTCATATAAGAAATAGCCCTTCTGTTAAAACCTTTAGGAAGCCTCTTAACACTCACCTTTTGACTCAAGTTTCCCCATTTAGTATTCTTCCCTCTAGTCATACACATAACTCTGGAGTACCAACCTAGATTGTCCCTTGACAATGCCTTTGCTAACCTAACACACTGAGATCCCCAGTTTGGGAAAGATATTGCACCTGCAAAGCAGTAGATAAAATTACATTAAATTTGATAAACAGAAAATGTTTCATCTTTAAAAGGTAAATTAAAATAAATTATACATTCCACATTTTACATTATAATGTGGCTATAAACTACATTCTCTGTTTCAGAAAAAGTTGCTCCATTTAAATGGTTGAGGGGTGGTGTTAAATTTGTGTCTGCCATACCAAGGAATTCCAGTGGTAAAATTATGAGAAGAATGATGAAGCAACAGACTAAGCATTGTAAAATATAACTTTCTATTCTTTCTCCATGCAGTACAAATACGAAAGTATTTGTTGGCAAAAGCACATTGTTGTCATATGGTCTTTCACATTGTGTTGATAATTGCTCACAACAGTCACCCACTTCTGGCTGTGACCTCTCCTAAGGAGGCTATGTTTTAGGTGTGTTGCTCCAAAACTAATGAAACCATCTTTATGAAATTTTTAATGTGAGTATCACCTGACCAAAGAAAGAAGTGTTTAAATATTGGGAAAGATCCAGATCAGATTCTTAAATCCTGAAATTTCAATAGTCCCATCATAATTTATCTGTTTGGGTAAAATTACAATATGGAGATATTTGGCGGTGGGCTGTGCTCTGGGAGTGCTTCTAGTTTAAGGTAATATTTTCTCTGTATAATAACGCTTTATTTTTCATCACTCACAAAATAGTACTGAGGTTATACCAGTACAGTTAGATTAGGTGATTTTTTTCACAAGGCTGAATCTTGGCTAGAGAATTTGGATATGTTTACTTCAATTGAACTAATGATTTTGACAAAACAAGACTGGTATCAATAATCAGACACTTCAGTAACTGCAGATAGTTACCTAAATGAAATATTAAACTGCATTTTTTTTCATAATTTAAAGGAAACTTGCACATTACTTTTTAAAATAGTAAATAAAACAAAACCATATGATAATGGTTATTGTGTTGTATATCAACATATGCAGTAAATCATATTTGAGCAGTCAAAAATGCTGATATTTAAAATAAAATGACTATACAAAGCACAAATATTATAATCGATGCCCATTAAGAACAAATGATATCAAAATATCAATTAATGAAAAAAATAGCATCAGAGAAACCCAAAGCGAACAGTGAGAATTGGTTGACACAGAATGTAGCCTTTTGACAAGTTGTCCAGTGAACCATGGCACTTGGACGTCGGAATGTATCTGGAGATATATTACAACAGATCATAATGGCTCTCACCAGGTAACCTTCACCTTTCAACGCCTACTTCACACTGCCTCCTAGTTGGGGTTTGGGGCTTTGCTTCAACCATTAATAAACTCTCTTTTTCTGTGAAATCCATAGTTTGTTTCTAAAAATGCTTTAATAGAAAGAAAATATTCATCTCTAGTATTTAAATCTACGTCATTAGCCTAAAATCATTCATATAGTAAAATTGGTTGATTTGAGGCCACCTTAAATTAAAATAATATTCAAAATATCATTTCAAACATTTTAAGGTGACCTTACGTCCTGTGCAGTAAGGCCACCCTTAAATTTAACCATTATCTTTGTTCTTCAATTTAGGTGAGAACTTAAAGTTAAGGTCACCCTTACTTATTAACTTCTTTTCAATCTTAAGGTGGCCTCAGTTCATAGTGCTGTTGTTATCATTACAAATGTAAGTAACTGTAGATGTTTTTGTATATATATTAAATATTACATCTCTAAGAGTAAAATAAAATATATATCCCCAACTGGGGTTCTTTATTCATCCACTGGACCTGCGGCAATGAATCTTTCAGTTGCGCTGTGGAGTAAACAGCTTCCCGATCAGTACAGCTGTTTATTTCAAAGAAAAGATAACAGTCCGGTCATGAAATGCCATGCAGTTACATCAGTTTGGTACAGAATTTGATAGAAATCTCTTTCAATTTGAAGACTGAAATGTTATGCCATATCTCCAAAAATATTGCATAGCTTTATGCCATTTCAACACCAACATGAGGTGTACACACATTACAAAGTAGGTTTAAGTGAGCTGTCACATGTTTTTCTGGCCTTAGACTGACCAAAATTATCAGTTCTTTCATTACCCTGAAATGTCACAACAGATCACAACTTAAAATGCTCTTTAAGTTGATAAATACAGGCCAGTTACACTTCCAGGGATGAACTCCTGTATCATTCCAATTACAATGAAAATTTGAGATTCTGCAACATTCTAGGCGATTATCTAAATGATTAAAGAGTATACTGGGGCATCCTGGGTAAATCTGAGCTGTTTCAGGCCATTCCAGAAATACTCCTGAAAAATGTGACATATCCTATCACCTGTATTGTCGATATGCTAAATTTACATCTAATCATATTGAAATTCTCCTGGTCAGAGAAGTCCTGGGCAATTTCAATAAGCTTAGTTAGGTTTTTTTCAAAGATAAATTTGGTTATTCCCAGCCATTTGCAATTTCCGATTGGTTTTGGAAAACTTTTGCCAATTTTCACCCCAATCTACCCCAACTTTCAAATAAGAATGTCTATCCCAACAAATATTTGAATATAAAAGCATATTTGGTCAGGTTCATGTTGGGACATGTTTTGTATGATGATTAAAAGATATTATTAACAAGGCTGAAAGGTGTTGCGGTCTACCAGCACAAGCCGCAAAGCCATCGGAGACACAAGTAGTGCACCAAAGCGGTCAACCATCCCTGTACTAATGTAACCCATTGCCGCTTAACTTCAGTGAACAGACAAATACTCATCACTCTGCACCACAATCCAGCAAAGCCCGGAGACAAACAAAAACCGGAAGAACAGTGATTCCTAGAATCGTGAGCCTTGCTACAGCTCGAGCTTAAAAACAAGTTCACTGGTTTTAATTAATAAAAACAGCTATGTAGGCAGGATTAATATCATGATGACTTTAAAAAAAATCATGTCATTGCATGAACTGTTGGGAGCCATGATGACAGAGTGGTAACATTCTCGCCTCCCACCTCTAAGATCAGAGTTTGTATCCTGGTCTGACCTCAAGTGGGAAAGCTGGTACTTACTTGCCGTTGGTCGGCAGTTTACAGTACAGAACCTTAACCAACTGTATGTATTGGTTTCCTCTGACCTTCCAACTACGACCTGTACAGTGCTGAAAGCGATGTAAAACCCCAAATAAATAAATTGCATGACCTGTTTATACTGAATGTAATACTGGTTTTGTTTTAATCTGTCAGTTCAGTAATCCCTCACTCAATCAAGATACAGCATTGCTGACCTTAATCGTCCATACATTTCAGAGACAGCAGTTTCATATTTTAAGTTCATGAGCTGTGTTTCTCTTTTTTGTTTTATTTCTTACACATTCATAATTTAGCAAGCTTTGCAGTCAAGATCAAACCTTTTTGAGTTACATTTTGAGTAACAGGATCAGCAGTCCATCTGTAAATGCATTCTTTTTTGTTGTCATTTAGGTCACTGTAATTTGCAATGATAGTTTATACATAATGGTGTGACCATTTTGTTCTTACCTAAAATTCAATTTCAGCTCACC
Organism: Sabellastarte sp. h YS-2021; assembly: GCA_964017235.1. NCBI lineage: Eukaryota > Metazoa > Annelida > Polychaeta > Sabellida > Sabellidae > Sabellastarte > Sabellastarte sp. h YS-2021. The sequence goes on along the minus strand of OZ024930.1, from coordinate 4,486,767 downwards.
TCAACATGCTTAGTAGATATTTCATGTAACTATGGTGATCACATTTGTGTTCTGTAAATAAGAACTCTGACATAAGCTCACCTTAGTTGCTTAATAAATGTGTACTTTTATGTGCAGGTTATATACAATGACCTTACGTTTATTATCCACCTTTCAAACTGGGACAAATTGGACTGCAAGAGACATTTGACCTGTTTAAGGTGATATAAGGAGGGGAGTAATTTTTTTATATGCAACGTCAACAGTACCATGGATAATATGTTGATAATTTCCAGTTTTTCACTGATATCTTGGAAACTATATGTATTGTATATCATGAGAAAGGCCTCTTTACAGCGCTTCTGCTGATTTTTGTTTCATAAATATTTCATAATATTGCTATCTTCATTCTTGATTATTTTCTTCTGTTTTTGTCATTCGTTCACCATGCGAGACGTGTTTTTTATTTCACAACGGACCAGTAGTTAAATATTCTCGATTTTACACAGCTTGCTGGTTTGTATCTGTTTTTATTGACATTCTATGCAATTTTAGTCTAGCAATATTCATTGTCTGCATGTAAATAGTGGCTCTTTTGGGTATTATTGCTCACCGGAGATTTCCCGTGGATTTCACATACTGTTTTAACATTCTCACTTACTGTAGTTATTCAACCTGATAATTTTAAACAACCTAATAACATTAAACAAATCATACAAATTGTTTTGATATTCTCTGTAAAATACTGTAGAATTTCAACCTAACAATATCATACCTTGTCCATACTAATCTTGCACCAATCTTTTACTGTTCTTAAACTTACTCATCTATAGTTTGCTGTTTAGACAGGTTAGTACATAGGAAAGGTAGGTCCATCTTTTTCTAGTTTCTTTATTTTGGTATTCCTTTTTGGTCATGTATTGCACTTTCTGGCTCTGTCTTTAGTTTTTGCTGGTTGTTCGGGAAACCAACATCACCACTGACGACCCTTCCATAACACCAATTCCTGTTGCCTCAAGTTTGCATTTTTCTTTCCCCGCCTTTTCCACCATACATTTTGAGTCTGGCATTCACCCAAGTCTCAACAGGGTCAACTATGCCCTTTTGGCTATACAAGGACATATTCATAGGGTAACGCATTCTTAGAAACATGTTAGCCCATGGGTGTCTCTCTTGTTGATCCTCTTAGGGGATGTCAGTATTAATCCTGGCCCTAACACTGGCCTTTTAACCGGGAGTCTGATAAACATCAGATCCATCAGAAATAAGTCTGTTGCTCTTGTAGATTTCATTAATAGGAACAAGTCTGATATTTTTTATTGCGGTCACTGAGATCTGGCTTTGACCAGATGACACAGACAGCTTTATAGCAAGTGTCACTCCTCTGGATTACAAATGTACTCATGTTCCACACCCGGAGGGGAGAGGCGGTGGTGTTGGGTTCTTTATCTGTGATGACATTGATTTTAAGGTCCTACCTCAACCGTGTTTCAATACTTTTGAGTCCATATCTGTTCACCTATCCATGGGCAATGCCCAGGACATTGTTTTTCATACTGTGTATAGGCCCCCCAATGTTTCCAAAGCCAGTTTCATTCAGGATTTCAGTTCCTTTGTTAAAGGTGCTGCTTTATCATGTTGTGAAAATATAATATTGGGCGATTTAAATCTACACTTGGATAAACAGGATTGTTGGTTGCAGAAATGCAATGAGTCCGTCTGTCAATACAATTTCACCCAAATTATTGATTCCCCAATGCACATTCACAGCCATATATTAGATGTCGTATGTGTGAGGGACACCTTCTCAAAGGCGGTTTGCGCCATGGTTACAGCTGGGCTGTCTGACCATCTTGCCATCACTTTCTCGGTCAATATACCTATCAAGGCTCCTTGCAAATTTAGGCAAGTTAATACTCAGAAAATTCAGAAGATAAACATCACTGACTTCAGAGAGGACATCCTGAATTCTGATCTAATCAAACATCCTTATACAACAGCCGGTTTACTCAGTCACCAATATTTCAACACCTTGCGCAACATTGTAGACAAGCATGCCCCAATCAAGAGGAAAATGGCTCCATCGCACCCTGACAAAGGCTTTGTGAATTCGGACATCCTCTCAGCAAAGCGTCTGAAGAGCAAGTGTCAGCGAGTATGGCACAGTAACAATTCTGCAATTAACCGGAGTAGATATTGAGCTGCAGTAAATCACTACAATTTCCTACTGGAACAGTCAAGACACAGGCACTATTCTACAGTTATTTCTGAAAATAATGGGAACCCCAAGGCTCTGTGGAACACTTTCAAGAAAATCTTGCAGAAATCCTCAACTATCATCCTACCTGATCATATTAATCCTATCGACTTAGGTAACACTTCTGGTCATTTTTTAGTGACAAAATTGCGAAAATCAGAGTTGCACTAAAGTCATCAGTGCCTGTTTCCCTCACAAGTCCGCCCTGCCCTCTTTTGAGCCTGTATCTGAGGGCGACATCCTCAACATCCTAAAATCATCGACCACCAAATCATGTGACCTGGACCCAATACCAACCGCACTAGTCAAAGAGTGTGCGGACATTTTGGTCACTCCAATAACCAATATCATAAACTACTCACTCAGAGAAGGAAGTTTCCCAAACTGTTTCAAAACCGCATATGTCACCCCCCTTCTTAAGAAACCTAATTTAGACAGAAATCTCCTAAAAAATTACAGACCGGTAACCAACCTCAGTTTTATTTCCAAACTGATTGAAAAAGTAATGGCTAAACAGTTAAATAATTATATCGATAGTGAGGGGCTCTCGATGTCAACCAATCCACCTACAGGAGACTCCAATTCCACAGAATCAGCACTCCTGAAAATCCAGAATGACATTGCTGCTTCGATGGACTCTGGTAAGGGTGTTGCACTCACATTGCTGGACCTCTCAGCGGCATTCGACACTATCGACCATGACATTATTTTTAATTCCCTCAGCTCAGGGATTGGTTTGGGTTGATGGCACAGTGTTGAGGTGGATCAAATCTATGCTTTCTCACTCCCATATGGTGTGCCCCAGGGCTCTGTCCTGGGCCTCCTCCTTTTTACCCTCTACACTACCCCTCTCAGTAATATCATTTCCAATTTCAATGTGACCCACCAACTATATGCTGATGACACCCAAATGTATCTAGCACTGGACCATAGGAACTTTGACCATTGGAAATTTTGCTGAGCTTACTGAGTGTCTCACATGTATCCAAAACTGGATGGCTGGTGTGAAACTTAAACTCAACCCTGAGAAAACTGAATTTATTATCATTAGTGATAGACAAGCCAGAGAGTTCCTCATCAACAAATTCCCGACTCAACTTCTTGGAAATTCTACCTCCCCTACCGATACAGTCAAGAACCTGGGTGTTACTTTTGACTCCGGAAACACCTTTACCAGCCACATAACCAATATGTGTCGCCTGTTACTAACACCTTAAGGACCTAAGACGCATCCGTAAATTCCTCAGTGTGGAGACTGCAGCCTTGCTTGCAAACTCAATGATCAGCAGTCGACTTGACTACTGCAATTCCCTACTTTATGGCGTAAGTAAGTACAATGTAGCTAAACTCCAAAAGATTCAAAATGCTCTTTGTAGAATTGTTTTTAGATTTGATGGAACTAGCCATGTCACTCCCTTTCTTCAAAAACTACACTTGCTCCCTATCACATACCGCATCTTGTTTAAGTACAATCTAATTACTTTCAAGGCTATCAAATTCTCTCAACCCATATACCTATCATCCTTGATCAAAACCAGTTGTTTAATGCATGGAAATCATCTTTCTCTTTCCTCAGTCTCTCACAAAAAGGCCATTGCTAGGCGAGGTTTTGCAATGGCTTCCCCCACCGACTCCCACAATCAGTACGATCACAACAAACAATAACAGGTTTCCGTAGCCAGCTAAAGACTTATTTGTTTAGACTAGCATATCCTCCACCATAGTACATCTCCCTGGCAGGCGCTAATTTTGGATCTCGACCTGATACGTCCCTGGACTTTCCCTTTTTGAGCTCAAGCGCATCAGAGGATGTTACATCAATTTTGCGCTATATAAATGTTTCTATTCTATTCTATATTCTATTCGGGAAGTCAATTACCATTCTAACATGAAATGCTTGTGTCCTCAATTCTGATTGGCTAAGACACAAAAAATTCCTTCATAAAACCCCGCATAACTTTATGAAATCAATTTTATCGCTCACAATGCTGCTCCGCAAAAAGAAAACTTAAAGTAACAGCCTAGATTATTTTTCATTAAATAGACAAATAATGGTAAATACGATATTCAGGGATTCTTACATTTGAACATAGAATATACTGATATCAATGTGCTAAAGTTTAACTACGTTTAACAAAGAAAAGGGTTATCTTATTTTGTGACTGCACTCTTCGATAAAAAATCTTTATAGAATATTCGTATATTTTTGTAAAAAATAGCTTCAAAACTAATTTTTATGAGATCTTTTAAAATGTCATGTCAGAAAAGAAATAGGCAACTCCGAGCTCACGCCTTCATGATCCTAATAATGCTAATCTTTGTAAACTCACCTTTACCCCTCCCTCATCATTGTCTATTTGTATATCAAGAGTTAGTCAACAAGTGCTAATTTGTCTTCAATATTTAGGAAACTATACCACCTACAAACATGTTATACACATTATTTTTGAGCCTGTTTTAGCATTAAAGTTCATTCAGAAGTGGCGAAAATATAGCAGCAAGTTAACAAATGTTATTTTTGTATCCAATGGTGCCAGCCTTTTTGCATTCTTTCTTTACATTTGGACTTATTTTACTTATTATTCAACCAAAATGGTGGATTATATGAAGGTGCACAATAAAATGCTTGTCCGACACACTTGAATAATATTGTTATCTTCATTCATGTTGTACTTCTGTACATGTCATTTGGGAAGTTTTCCTATTGCATTCCCACTTGGTATTAGGGAAATGAAACTACCTCTTCAAAGAAAAATTTAGAGTATGAAAGGAATTACTAAAATAGCACAAGAGATACCTGTACCTCACTGCCTGAAAAATAGCGCTGGACACCACAGAATACAGACCAGGTAAAAAATATACAACTGTGAAGTAGTCTTTCATAACAGATAGTTTAAGCCTTGTAAAGGTGCAATAGAACGAATACTTAAAAAGACAAAGTATTAAAATAATTTTATTTAAAAAAAATTTATTAATTTATATTTAATGAAAAGATTAATGTTAACGAAAAGTTACACAGGTGTAAAATTTAGGAACAATTGATAAATTGAAGTTGATCTATCATTAGAGACAGCAGGAATAAGTAAAAGTACATATGTATTAATCAGTTGCAGCAGTCTATATTGAAGTATATCCTAAATGTGATAAAGAAAACATTCTGGCAGAGCCAAGGTCAATCAACTACACCCTCTAACCAGTATCCTTGCTGAGTATCAACTTCCTACACCTGACAAATTTGCCCCTCTGTAGTTGGGTTCTGAAAACTCATTAGCAGCCTGAAAGGCCTTAGTTATCTAAGCTTTTATATGCTGGGTATCAAACACTTATTTGTCACCAACACAGACGGGACTGAGGGAGTTAATTGGTATGAAACCCCGTTGGCAATTGAGACCTTTGTGTTGCTCTACAATTACCATTCCTCTCCCTAATTGTTAGAGATAGTTCTGACAAACTGACAACATCTTTAAATGAACTGTCCCCGGAGGAATTACATCTCCTTTAGATACTTCAAATGCTAGGTAAAACTCACTTAAGTTCACAAGGAAAACCATTATCCTGACTGGTTAAATGTCAGGAAGAGACGTACTCGAGCGTGGTCTGAGACCCGTGTGTGGTCCTTTGAAAGTGATGAATCTTGGTGAGTGAGTGTGAGTGTGTATCAGTGTTGCTGAGGATGTGTATGTTGGCTTGTTTGCATTTTTGCTGTGCCAACTGTCTTCTTGATTTATCCAAAAATAGCTACTGAAATTGTTCATGGGAGCTTTTTGGTACATTTGTCTTCTTGTGTGGAGGACCTGCAATGCCAGGTGAACACCACCTACCGATACTCAGGTCTAAGCTCCTTCCACAGAGAGAGATCTTGTCCATAAATCACCATTCACATGACGAATAACCTAGATGTGGTAAAACAACTGGACTTCCAGCCAAAGGACAAACTACCTATTCATTAAGATCAAGCCTATTCTAAGGACTGGCTGGCCTGCTTCATATCCCTGTTGCATTTGATTTCAGGGTGTGGGTTGTGCCTTTTGACTGCTTTGAATGCAGGCATAGTATGCAGTGCTTAGATAGGACTTTCTTTCAGTATGGTCCCTGATCTGGTTGCAATTATCTTTAACAAACCATTTACTTATCTTCCTCAGTATTTCCATTGCCTGATACCTTGATGATCCTTTGGGTGAACCATTGTCATATTTTCTCAGCCCCTCTTTGTTTGAGAAAGTGGTAACCCTTCTCTATTTCAGTGAAGATGGTCCCCTGAGCCCTTTTTGCTGTTGCTCAGTTAAGTTGAACTGCATCTTGCATCAGACTGCTCTGATGCTGTAACATGTGTAATCTTACATGTGGATCTGCATGAGTTATGCAGCGTGCAAACTCCTGCACCCATTGGAAAATGTTCAAATCCTTCTAAGTTGGCATTTTCAAACTGTCAACCACTGAACAATACACATGTGGTTCCCCGCTGCAGTCCTTGTACAGTGTCAAACGCCTTTCCACTTCTGCCTGAATTTTGCTATCTCCCCTATTTATTACTATTTATTAAAAAGTCTACAGAGGTGATGGCTTGCATGTGCCTGATTGTGCTGATTTGCAGGCAGGAACTGTGAGCTGATGGATCCGACAGTTACAAAAAACTGCTACTACCCTCTCCATGCTTGTTACTCTTGTTGAATACCTCAAATGTTTGCATCATGGAGTTCAGTTGGCAATAACCTCTGAATTAGTCGTGCACTTGGTTTTCTTAGTTGGTTTGCTCAACAATCCCGATGAAGACTGCCCTTGTACTGTTAGAAGAGTTGGAAGATGTAGGTAGCTGCATCCCTGGTTGTTGCCATTACCTCCCCTGAGGTGGGGGAATTCTGCTTTGCTGGTTTTAGTTGTTCTTGAAGAAGATCTAACTGCTTTCAAATGCAAGAATGATATCCTCACTGTGTCATTACTCGCATTTCACACATGCAGTCTTGTGCCTTGTATCCAGAGGAAGACATTACTATTATAACACTTATAAACTTGGTACACCCTAGGTCAGCCATCCATCAGTTACAGTAAACTCATCACTGCCGTCAGTAAATGTACTAATGAGTTATAAAAGTGTGCTTATTCAAAGTATTTGTTCCCCAACTGAACAGACGTAAACTAGGTGGTCTCTTTTCAGCATTTTTACAAATTATTAAAATAATGTTTAGAAACCCAAAAGAAGTTTGTGCCCTTATATTTTCTATCCGCAACATGAATATTTGTTTAGTTGGGGTTTTATGTCACTTTCAACACAGGTCATATCACAAACAAAATTTACGAGAGGCTTGGACACCGGCATTCTCCTTGTTAGTGTTGTAAGTGCTCCTTATAAATTTAAGTGTCTTGCATATTTTCATACAGTGATTGCATGTGACGTATGATAAACACTCACACCTATATAAACCCACTGTGCGGCCTGTAGCCAGTTGCAGTCTGTTCTTGGATAATCAAGAAGTGACACTGTAATTGGGAGAATACATGTTGTTTGCAAATCTCTACTAACCCATTACTATGCTATATTCATATTTTTCAACAATATTTGTAGCACACTGATGTGTATGCATACACCTACACTGGGATGTAAGAGAAGCTTTACAAGTTTGGTGATTAATCTTCTCTGCTTTCCAAGAATGACTGTGAATTTTTATTAAGAATAATTTTATACAATTGTCACATTCAGGGTTTATCGTACTATTTATTTCTCAGTTCTGTGAGTTATCTTTTTGATTGTACTGCATAAAACAGTTTTGATTGGTTACTCGAATGTTTTCTCACCTTTTCCATTACAGCAGAGTACTGTATATAAAATCAACGGAGTGTAGTGATCACTCGTACAAGTGAAAAGCAGTTTTACACATGGTACTGTGTACCCAAGCCTGACAGCCAGCATTTATCTGCACAAAAACAAATCCATAAAACTTCTATCTCATGTTTACTTTTACGTTCAGTCTTCCACTGATTACATCTACCAAGTGGTTGTTTAGACACTTAATGCATGTTTCCAATTATCAGGCTTGAAAAATTCGGGATTCTCTCCTGTTTCCTCGCAAAAGAGGTATTGAATTATTTTCCTAAATGGATATTTCCACAGCAATTTTTAATGCTTTTGTTATGTAAATATGCAAGATAATATCTGGTGAGACAAGACTGTAACGTGGCCCATCCGGCAGAAGTCTGCCTCAAGGAATCACAGCTTAAGTGGGTTTCACGTAATTTTGATAATTATTATCTATCTAACTGTGATACTTTATAAGTATAATTCAGCCTGCAACAGTATATAAGTTATAAATATGGGCCGGGATTCACAAAAGGTCTTAAGCAAAAAATTGTCATAACTTTAGGAGAAAAGTCTTAACTCTGCAAGAATTTTGTCATAAAGTTAAGACTTTTTTTTGCTTAGACAAAATGGGATTCACAAAAGGTCTTAGACAAAAATTTGTCTTAGATTTTGTCATAACTTTAAGACTACTGGGCCGGGATTCACAAAAGGTCTTAAGCAAAAAATTGTCATAACTTTAAGAGAAAAGTCTTAACTCTGCAAGAATTTTGTCATAAAGTTAAGACTTTTTTTTGCTTAGACAAAATGGGATTCACAAAAGGTCTTAGGCAAAAATTTGTCTTAGATTTTGTCATAACTTTAAGACCACTACAGGGCAGACTTAAGACAATTTTAAAATATTCCATTGCATGTATTTACATTTTACCCTTTGTTATGCCAACAAACTATATACTATGGGGATCTATACTTTCTATAAAAAGTAATTTCTGTGGATTGTAATAAAAATTTACATCATTTAATTACCTATAGATTTCCACATTTTACCTTCTTGTGGTAAAAATAATGTCATAAAAATGGCTGACTCACAACAAAACTTAAAGACTACTATTTTTACATAATTTTACAAAAAAAAGTAACCAATCTGTTCTATAATTTTAAAGAGCATGTTTGGTGTATTTATTGATTAAAAATGTTTTTGTTTTACTAAAATTTGTTAATTTGAATTCAAAGTAGTTAAGACTTTTTGCACAAATTTTGTCTCAGCTAAGATTTTGCTAAGCACTTTTTGTGAATCCCAATTTAGGAGAAATCTTAGCTAAGACAAAAGTCATAACTTTAAGATTTGTCTAAGCAAAAAAATTGCCTAAACTTAAGACCTTTCGTGAATCCCGGCCCAGCAGGGCAGACTTAAGACAATTTTAAAATATTCCATTGCATGTATTTACATTTTACCCTTTGTTATGCCAACAAAATATATACTGTGGGGATCTATACTTCCTATAAAAGTACTCTCTGTTGATTGTAATAGAAATTTGCACCATTTAATTACCTGTAAATTTCCACATTTTACCTTCTTGTGGTACAAATAATGTCATAAAAATGGCTGACTCACAATAAAACACAAATACTACTATTTTTACATAATTTTACAAAGAAAAAGTAACAAATCTGTTTTATAATTTTAAAGAGCATGTTTGGTGTATTTATTGATGAAAAATATTTTTGTTTTACTAAGATTAGTTAATTTGAATTCAAAATAGTTAAGACTTTTTGCATAAATTTTGTCTCAGCTAAGATTTTGCTAAGCACTCTTTGTGAATCCCAATTTAAGAGAAATCTTAGCTAAGACAAAAGTCATAACTTTAAGATTTATCTAAGCAAAAAAAAATGCCTAAACTTGAGACCTTTTGTGAATCCCAGCCCAGGTGTTCACAGGAATAGGAATATAACAGCGTACATACATTTGGAAGACAAATACTATTTTTACATTAAAGGGTGGATAGTTTTTCCCGAGTGTGGTTCTTTGAAAGGTATTGACTTTTGTTCAAAGAAAACTGTGTACACAGAAGTACAGATATTTGATAGATTGCTGGATTAATACAATTTCAATACTGATGATGTAATTAATTTTAATGTGAATATAGTGCTTTAATAGTATTGCTAGCTTCACACTTTTCCAATACAATGACTCTAAGCTTTTGGACATTGATGGTTAAACAAGGAGCTACAAACAACTGAGGAATGAGAATAAACCTGTCCATATATTTTAAATTTTAATTTTGTACTGTTACAATAGAAAATGAGGTCATTGCAGTGCTATGTAAACTGTTAATAAAAAATCAAAGTACGATATAGTTTTCAGCAGTTTTATATATCAGGTGCAATTTTTGTTACAGACCCCAAAGCAAGTTGGTGTCAAACTTCATAACATGGTGTGAGATAGTGTGTAACAGTGTTAAAGCATTTGGTAACACTTTTCTGAAAGTATGACTGTAGATTAATGATGTAAATCGGAAGAAATCAGAGTTTTTGTGAATTTTAACCAATCAGCATCACTAATACAAAGTCAATTGGTCATGTGCCTAATAAAATGTTAACTAAACGCCCATTCACACTACATGCGGTATCACCCTAAGTAACCCGCGTTTGGTGAACATCCCTGTCCTTGGATCACCATCTGACATTGGTATGCGACCGTGAGAGTCAGTGGTGAACTGTCCATTGCCTTTTGCGTCCTACCAAAGTTTTATATTATTTGAAATTTCTGCCTGTGAATTCAGTACTGTGATCATTGCGGATGATTTCGTGCATGTGCACATGAATTTCTTACTATGGTAACTGAAGGTGTGGTCCATGGTGTATATACGGTCATGATTTGTCATCTTTTGGTGTAACACAGCGATATAGGGTGAGTTAAGGTATTGCTCGTTTCACCACGTGTTCATCAGACGGCTACTGATGGTGAGTTGAGGTTAATGGAGGATGCTCCTCGGTGACCAACATTTGTAGTACTGTCATCCAACTGATATTGACTGATAAAAAGCAGTGTCCAATCTTATCTAATCTACTGCTTTGCAGGTGCAATATCTTCCCCACAAAGGGGAACTCAGTGCGCTAGTCAACAAAAATCGGAAAGTGAGGAAGGAGTTGTTTATGGTTGCTGTTAATCAAAATAAACTCAGTTTTGTCAGGGTTCAGTTTTAATTTATTTGTGAACATGAAATTTTGAATGTCGTTAAGGCAGTTCTTTAGGTTTTAAAAAGAGTGAGAGAAGTTTGCTGGTGAAAGTGTTATGTATAACTGGGTATCATCAGCGTAAAAGTGGTAGTTAATATTACTGTAAAAATGACTGATTGAACTGATTGGGTTTGTGTAGAGAGAAAAAAGAATTTGATCAAGGACAGACCCCTTGGGGACCACATACTTGAGGGCAGCAGGATGTGAGAGTGTGCTACCTACCTTGACCGAGTGTGTCCTTCCAGACAGGTATGATTTGAACCAGCCAAGTGCTAGTTCAATGATTCCATAGTAACCATTAAGTCTGTCCAGGAGAATGGTGTGGTCAATGATATTGAAGATGGCAGAGAGATCCGGAAGTGTAATGGCTGGACAGACCCTTTAGCCATATTGAGAAGAATATCATTGTGAATATTAAGGAGGGTACTTTCAGTAGAATGGTGGTTCTTACAAGCCAATTGGAAGGCAGTCATAAGGCCGGCTTCATCAAGGTGAGTTTGTAGCTGGACTGCTGCTACCTTTTCAAGTATCTTTGAAATAAAGTTTAGATTAGAGACAGGCCTATGTGAAAACATCTTTGTCTAAGAGTGATTTTTGAGGATTTGGGTAACATGGGCCTGCTTGAAAAAATTTGGACACTTACCTTGTTCAAGAGAGGAGTTAATTGAAGTGATGGGGTGACAAGGATATCAAGATAATTAAGGACAAGAAAAGTGGGTCAAGGGAACATGATTTACTTGGAGAGTTTATAATGATTTTGCTAACTTGATCCTCGGTTACAGTAGAGAAATTGGAAAACATTGGGGGATAAGAGTCGGGGGTGATGTGTTGCGAATTCAGGGAAATAGGGAAAGTTGTGCATATTTTTTCAATTTTTTCTGTAAAGAACTCCACAAATCTGTCAGCCAAAAGCTGAGGGGGATTCATTGATGGGAGGATCTTGGCTGGTAGTCTGTGCAACACATCACCTAAGACTCGCCATAATTTTTGTGGGTTGTGGTGATTGTCCTGAATTTTTGCGTTAAGGGATTAAGATTTGGCCTGCATGCACATTCTATTGTACTGGTGGACTTTCTGCATATATTGCGATCTATTGAAGGTGGATTTAATTCTGTGCCAAATGCTTTCTAACAAACGCTTGGTTTCTTTTGCTGAAATAACAGTTTTCGTTAATCCATCCTGGGATATACTACAATCAATGGCCATCTGCCTGTAGTGTGAACAACTCGGACAAAATGGGGCGACCTGAGGGCAGTTTCGCCTGTAGTGTGAATGGGCATAATCAAAATCACTGAAACAAGTTGGATTGATATTGTGCTTGTTAAAGAAAATTTCAATCACAAATTGACTCCTACACCCACCCACCCCCCCCCCCCCCCCAAAAAAAAAAAAGAAATTTAAAATCAATTTATTACCTGGGATTGTGTGAACTGCCATGCTGGTATATAAGTTCCTACACAGTGGTAACCCCAAATACTTTGAACCCTTCCTCATTCCCAGACATAGTGCATATAACACTCGTCGAAGTCAATCTGATGGCATATTTCTTGAGGTTCCCCACTTTGGTTCAATTTTCAAGTCTCGAAAACATTTTGGACTCAGTTTTGCGTATGACGCACCTATGATTTGGAATGACCTTCCTGATGAGGTCCGCTCTGCAAACTCACTTGCCTCTTTCAGGTCAAAGTTGAAGTCATACCTCTTTGGAAAAGCATACCCACCCTAAATTTCCAATCTCCTTTCTGCTTTCTCCACGGTGCTGACCCCTGCAATGTCTCTGGTTTTTGAATATTGAACAATGTTTTTGTGTGATGCGCCTTAGAGTCTGTCTTTTGATGGAGATTAAGCGCTATAAAAGTGCTATTAGAATTAGAATTAGATTGTGTGAACTGAGAAATCTTCCCAAAAGAACACCTCACTGATTTACATCAAGCCAAGGGTAATCTGTGGCCTAGCAGTTAACAAGTTTGGTAATTTGAAACATGACCCTCAAACTTGTGGTCCCAGGTTTAAATCAAGCTCAGGTCAACATATTCATTTCACTGAGGTCATATCCAGATATAACCTCAGGTGAAGAAAAGTAGATGAAAGCCAAGCTTTCAGTTTTACATAAATCAAGGAGAAAAAAAGAGTTATTTTGTGTTTCAGTTGTGTTGAAGTACCAAGTCAAGTCAGTTATTAAAAAGTAACACTAAAATGGAGGACACTCAAGATAACATTCTGAGTGGTCCTGTGGAGAACACAAGTGACCCTAAATGCGACCTCTGGACTTACATACAGGAGGCCTTTGTAAAGAACAAGGATACTGAAGCCTTGGTGAGTTGATTGACTGGGTTTATATGTAGTATTAAACACATATACTGCTAGTCATCTTACGTTAGGTAACAGGATATTGGAACATAATGCATAGAAGTTGGGTAAAGGTTATGCTTTTTAAAGTATTCGGTATTGGTAATGATCAAGTGACCGAGTTTCCATTTAAGTTCGAGGTTGTAGTTTGGTTAAAGTTTTGCTTTTGATGATCCCACTGTTTGGAGTGCTCTTCCTGATGAGATCCGTACATCCCCCCTCCCTAGCCTCTTTCAGAAAGCAACTCAAAACCTACCTGTACAACAAGGCATACCCATCTTAGTCTTACTCATCCCATGGCATTCTCTGTTGTGCTTGGCTTTTTTCTGTAACTTGATAGTGTAATTGGTTGACTGTTGTGGTTTTATTGTGCCTCAGAGTCCCTTTTGAATAAGGGAGATTAAGTGCTATAAAAGTCCAATTGGAGTTAGAAGTTCATGCTCCTAAAGTGGGTGGCAATATTTTAAAAATTACAACTGCTTATTATTGGTCATGCGGACTTAAATGTAAAATGACTTGGAACAAATTATGACTATTTGAATCTTTGTCAGAGTTCATCTCGAACTCCATTGGTGAGGGCTATATGATATGGATGGCGTTTTTGATTTCACGTGTACACTTTCTGGTAGCAATTTGAATGTTCAATGAACTCATAACAGTTGGCAGATATTAATTGTTAATTTGATTCAATAAAATTAGATTTATTGTTGTTTGGGCTTAAACCTGTCCAAACAACCAGTTCAATATCAGCAGATATACAATAAATGTAGTGAGATAAAAATTTGATAATTCAAATTAGGCATCAAGTCATTGAGAAAATATGTTAACAAAGAGGAAGTAAAATTTTATAAAATATAAGTGATTATTTGTGTCAACAATAATTTTTTTTGTGCTGTCTTTTTGCTTGTCTGAATAAGTAGACTGAACTATTTAGAACAATTTTCTGGATTATATCTAAATCAAGAATATATGATATTAATTTATCACCTTTATACTTATGGATAAGCTTTAAGCATTCAATTTTATGAAAAAAACATATATACTTATTCAAAAGCATGAAGATTGATTTTATGTAAAACATTTCTTCTTCCGTAATTTTTGTGTAGGCACCTGATTTTGTTGATAAAAATATGGTATTATATTCTACCTTTGTTATTGTTTCCCAAGGGGAACTTTATTGTTGTTTTATTTTATTACATTAGACAAAGGGCAAAAGCCTGTAAGAAACTTTAATTTGTTTGGCAGAATAGTTATTTTACCCTGGCCTTAAGATACCTGGGACTGGTTTTACAAAAGGACTTAACCTGGACTTAAACTTAGAGTTAAAACTTTGGTCTTAAGGTAAGGTGGTCTTAGACTTTGCAGATTTTGCAAGCAACTCTCTCTAAGCTTTGGTTAAATTCTGGGCTCAAAGTTTAGTCCTTTTGGACGGGGGCTTAACTTTTATAAAGAACGACTTCAAAATGTAACATTGCTGGATAGAAATTATAAATGTATAGAACACCTCTCTAAAGTAGTCTTTGGGGAGTTTTTAATGTGGTTACTAGGGTTTCTACTTAAATGAGTATGTTTATCAAGGTTAGTGAAACACAATGATCTCAAAATGGTTAATAACCTAATTATCTTCGCCAGTTTATGTTTGTAACTATGCAAATGAGTTTTCTTTCATATTTTGCTATCAAGAGCATACATTAAAAAGCCTTGTGTAGGTGTAGCGCTGTCTAATAGCAGCTCCCTACAGCAGGAAGCTTTTTTTGCAAAAAGTTAAATTTCACTGAAATTATGAAAGGCTAAAGTTGAGTCAGTGTGTAGACCAAGTTTCATAGAACATTTATATTTTGTTTTGTGTTGCAAATGTAAGTCACTTTGGATATACTGTGGAATGTAAATATGCACCTCTTTTTTATCGCTCATAGATATCAACAACAAAAAAACACCACAAAATAATCTGATGTACAGTAAAACAGTGGGATGAATCACAGAAATGTGCTGTCTCTCAGCACAATTTAAGTGTACACACATATATACAAGGCAAGATCTTCTGTGGATAAGAGAAACAGTGAACCATTCTAAAGCACTCAGTCAACTTTTTCCAGCTACAGTATTCAATGTTAGACTGAACAGTCTTGAAAAGAAAAAAACAAGACGCAGCAAAAGAGGGGGTAAGGTCAATTCTGTCAGGCCAAATAAAAGCAAACTTTTGGTTAATAGTGCATGTAGAAAAAACCTTAGTTATATCAATACACAAGAGGAGGCCAACCTAAAAAGTTCTGGGAAGTGGATTAATTTTGGTTTGTTGAATGTCAGATCTATAAAAAATAAAAGTGTGGTCCTACATGACTTTATATTGGATAATAAATTAGACTTTTTAGCTGTAACTGAAACCTGGCTTTCTGAGAACCAAGATGAAAGTGACATCATTAATTCTCTTACTCCAAATGGATATTGCTTCTACAGTAATCCTCGTGACAACAGAGGTGGAAGTACAGGAGTAGTGATAAAATCTAACATTAAACTAAAGCAGATAAAAGGAAAATGTTTCACAAACTTTGAACATCAAGAATTTGTTTTAAAGGTGGGAATCAATGTTGTCAGACTCTGTGCTATATATAGGCCACCACCAAATAGCAAAAACAACTTTTCTTTTAGCCAGTTCTACTCTGAGTTTTCTGATTATGTTGCAAGTCTTTCCTGTCTACCAGAGTCCCTACTTTTACTTGGGGACTTCAACATTCATTGTGATGACTCAAGCAATGCTCAAGTCAAACAGTTTCTGGACTTACTCCAAGCTCATGGACTCCAGCAAACTGTTTCTTTTGCGACTCACACAGGAGGATATTGTATTGATCTGGTCATCACTAGGCAAAATGACAACATTTTTGATGTCACCTCACCTGGGTATCCATGTGTATCTGATCATCATGCTGTTTTCAGTCGCCTCTTTGCTCCAAAGCCTAGTCCCATTAGTAAAACTGTAAACTGTAGGAAATTAAAGGACATTGATCATGACTCACTGAGTGAGGATTTGTCATCAGTTACATGTCCAACGGATGACCTGGATAATCTGCTGCACACATATAACAATGACCTGACTACTGCATTGGATAAACATGCTCCTATAAGCCAAAAGAAGATTATTATTAGACCAAACACTCAATGGTACAATTCACAAATTCGCCACTTAAAAGTGATCAAGAGAAGACTTGAAAGGAAATGGAAAAAATGTAAAACCAAACAGAACTGGGACCAATATCGCTCTCATTGTGAAATTCTTACAAAAGCATTAAATGAGTGCAAAACTCAGTTCTTTTCAACTAAAGTTATCGAATCAGAAAATGACAAGAAGAAGCTCTTTAGTGTTGCCAAAACTCTGCTAGGAAATTTTAAAAAATCTTTTCTTCCAAACTTGGGCTCAGACGACAACATTGCCAACAGCTTTAATGACTACTTTATAAATAAAATAGTTACTATTCGTGAAGATATCACTAAATCAGCCACTGTTTCAGCAGTTACTGAAATAAAAGAAAAACTGTTTCCTATGTCAAATCTTGACAAACTGTCATGCTTTACACCAACAACTCAGAATGAAGTCAAGAGGCTAGTTTTAAATTGTTCAATGGCTACCTGTGAGAATGATCCATTACCAACATGCTTGGTCAAGCAACATGTTGACATGCTGGCTCCTCTGATTACTAGGATTATCAATAAATCACTAGAAAAAAGCTGTGTTCCAGATGACCTAAAGCATGCTAACATTCTCCCATTGATAAAGAAAGATAATCTAGACAAGGATATACTGAAAAACTACAGACCAGTTAATAACTTAACATTCGTATCCAAATTACTTGAGAAAATTGTTGCTGAAAGACTTAAAAATCATTTGAATAAGTATGATCTTTGGTCAACTATGCAATCTGCATATCGCTGTTTTCACTCTACTGAGACTGCATTACTCAGAGTGCAAAATGACCTTGTCAACTCTATTGGTAAGAAGAATCTTGCGGCACTGGTGTTGTTGGATTTAAGTGCCGCGTTTGACACCATTGATCATGATATATTACTTCGCAGAATGTCAGCTAGATTTGGTATCACTGGCACTTCCCTCAAATGGTTTGAATCATATCTATCAAACAGAAGCCAGTGTGTTCAAATAGAAAATTCAACATCTGCTAAGAAGAAACTTTATTTTGGAGTTCCCCAAGGGTCAGTGCTAGGACCCCTGTTGTTCACATTGTATGTGTCACCAATTGCAGATATAACACAACAACATAATGTGGGAAACATGTTCTATGCAGATGATACACAACTGTATGTCTTAATATCACCCAGGGATATTAACAATAGTCCTTCTTTGGCAACTCTGAATAGTTGTTTATCTGCAATTAAAACCTGGATGGGAAATAACATGCTAAAACTCAATGATGGTAAAACAGAACTGCTGCTTCTGGGTTCCCCTTACTTCATTAAGGAAAACCAAGTAATTACAATTGCAGTTGGTGATAGCTACATTGAAAGTGTGTCAGCGGTTCGCAATCTTGGTACTTTTTTTGATGAACATATGTCAATGGATGTATTTGTTCACAAAAAATGTGCTGCTATTCAAGGGCAACTTAGAAAGCTGTACAGAATTCGTAAATATTTAACTGTTACGGCACGTAAATCTTTGATACAGGCTCTAGTCATTTCACGCCTGGACTATTGTTGTAGCCTCCTTCTTGGAACAAAGAAAGCAAATATTGATCACCTACAGCGTCTCCAGAATTCTGCTGCCAGGTTTATTTTTGACATTTCTCAATATGAAAGCGCTAAACCATATTTACAACAGCTTCATTGGCTACCTGTGCAAGAAAGAATTCATTTTAGAATTCTCACTTATGTCTTCAAATGCCTAAACTCCCAGGCACCCAAATAACATTCAGAATTACTCCAGATTCATCAGTCATCTAGAGATACTAGATCCAG
The DNA here is from genome assembly GCA_964017235.1 of Sabellastarte sp. h YS-2021. Classification (NCBI taxonomy): domain Eukaryota; kingdom Metazoa; phylum Annelida; class Polychaeta; order Sabellida; family Sabellidae; genus Sabellastarte; species Sabellastarte sp. h YS-2021. Next base: position 4,468,186 of record OZ024930.1, on the reverse strand, counting down.
CAAGGAATATAGACTTAATCAACTGATCATCCCTAACAGATTCAGTGAAAAAGCCTTCTCTTACATGGGCCCTGTGCTGTGGAACAATCTTGATAATTCCATAAGAACTGCTACCTCAGTTGACAAATTCAAAAAAGCAATTGAAAACATTTCTGTTTAAAAAAGTTTACAACTGTTGATTTTATTTACAAAATGATAATAGTTTTCTATAACATTGTTAAAGCGCTATGAGTAATTATAATAAAGCGCTATAGAAATAATAATAATAATAATCAATAGGACTGATGCACTTTAATCAGTTGAACAGCTGACTATATTGGATCAGGTTTCCACAAACTAGTCAGTTTATCTTTGACAGTTGTGAATAGAACATTGTACTTACAACTGTTAGTTGAATGGCAGACAAAAATAACGGTTTTACAGACTTCTTGAGGAACATGTTATTTGACTGACTGTGATTAAAAACAAAAAAAAATTACAATTCAAAAAGAGAAGTATGGTGAAACTACACCTGCCTTACTGCCTGACAGGGGCCTTAAGTGTTCACAAGAAATTATACATTTTAAATACTGACTTTCTAGACAATTCAAAATTTAGCAGATCATTGAAAGGTCTGCTTGTGCTACAGATATAGTTACAAGAAGGCTGGTGATAGCTTTACTATAATTATTTTACTGTATTCAATTAGTTTCATTAGATATCTTTGTGTTCTATTTGCCTTTGTGTCAATATAATTGATGTACACAACAGTTTGATTTATGCATTAGTAATTCCATTTCCTCAACTAAACCTAGTGGAGTTTACAATTCCCCTAGTGAACATTGAATTGGGATCTCTCCTAGTTGAATCTCCATTAATATATTTTCCAATTCCCCGAAATTGTGATATCCAATGTGACATATACTTGGGCTAGATTTAAACTCACAGCTTTAGTTGATGCAGAAGTCTGATTGTCTTTAATAATTTGTATGAATAAGTAAAGAAAATTAACCTTTCTCTCTAACTATTGATGAGAAGGATGAAGAAAGCTAAAACATTTTCTTGCTCATCAATATGATGTGGCAGGGATGACACCACAAAAGCTTGTTTGTAAATAAATCAATCTAGGTATTTAATGCTGTTTAGAAATAAAACAAAATATAATTATATTTTCTACATAAAACTAAATATAGTGTGGTATGATTTTTTTCATTTATTAGTTCACATATTTTCACATATCTTGAGCCACTCAGAAATATTTCAATGACATTTGGAGAGCTCAATGACAAGGTGGAGTGCATAGCCACTAACTTATTGGAGCTGGGATACAACAGAGCTCATCCTCTGGTGATATACATGCACAACTGTGTGGAGTTCGTCATGACCATGCTGGCTGTGTGGAGACTAGGGGGATGTGTGGCTGTCATTAATCATTTACTGACTCTTGGTAAGTATCTCATTGGATATAGAGTGCTAAATTAGGGTTTTCTGCCTCATTACATATTTCTCTTATATTTTATCCCTAATAGAACCTTAGCTGTTGGCAAGGAGATTAAGTGCAACTTTAATGCATTTGTAAATCATTCACCAGGTACACCAACGGAATTTTATTTTATAATTTTAAAATATGATGTCAAAAATATTCTTTGATCATTCATTTGTTCACAAAAGCTCACTAGCTAGCAAAAATAAAAAATAAAAACAAAAGCAAAACAAACAAAACAGAAATTTATTTTTGGAGCTATTCGAAGGTTTATATTTATATAAAAAGTTTGTATAAAAGATTTATATACAAGACACAGAGTCAACAAAGTTACAAATATGGATGTCAGTATGAGTGATAGTAATGACTGCGTGTGTGCAATGTGTAAGTTGTTGAATAGTTGAATGGAACTGCTGAAGTTGCACAAGTTTCATAGTTTGGTAGATCTTGTTAGTTGGTGAGTTCCAATTAATCTGTGAAAAGGGATAACAAAGTTTTTACATGCAAGGATTACAAAAACCATTTACATGGATATGATATATGCCATCCGATGAATGATCATGACATTTGTATTTTTGTTTAATAGATGAAATAAGCAAATACATGAAGCTCCTGGATGCTGACTTCATGGTTTGCAGCCAAGCTACAGCCCTTAATTCTTGCAAAGTGATTGAAAGAACAAGCATAAAGGTGTCACATTTGAATTTATACCCCGATACACACACTCCTGGTACATCTTATATTAGCTTGGTCTCAGTTTTTACATTAGTCCTGAGAGGTCCTCAGTGACCTAGTGGTTAGCAAGTTTGGCATCTAATCACAGGCAGTCACCTCTGTGTGAGTTTGACTCCCAGAAGTCAAAATGCTGTGGACATGTCCCAATGTGACCCTGCTGTTAACCAGGACGTAAAACCTCAACTTTGAAACCAACATTAGTCCTGGGCTTTTATCACATGAAGCAATTAGTAAATTGGTATGCTGTTGTAGAGTTAACATAATTCCTGTCCACCTATTAAATTGAAAGTTCAATTTTTGGTTCTAATTTTAAGTTTGAAAGTGGCTTCCAGTGCCGAATCTTTATCAACTAGTTATTACTTTATTTCACATTTGGAGTTATCTAATCCATTCAAACTGATTAAAGTGACATCGATCCGATGATGTAAATCAAATGCATTTAAACTGTGATCATATTCAATGCTTTAGGATATATATATATTTAATCAACTTTTTTGTTTCTTGATCTTCATGGCTCCTCCTCTCTAACATGTTACAAAGGAAGGTTTAAACCTACTTATTCAATAGAGCTTTTCCATCCTAATAGTGCTAATTATCAAATGCAATAGTGTACTGATTTAATTGATAAGATTACATTTATCATGTTCTGCCATTTTGGGTTATTATTTAAATTATGAATTAATCATGACATAATCACTTTTTTCCACGTAAGTGATAAAATCTCTTCAACTTAATGAAATATTTACATCCATCTTATCTTATTTTTTTTGTAGAATTTCTAACCTCCAACAAGAAGGTATGTGTAATTGGTGACATGTGTTTGTTTGCAAAATCACTCAAAAAGTTGTACACATATTTGGATAATATTTTCTGGAGATGTCAAAAATTGCACAAGGAACAAATGATTAAATTGTGGTGGTGATTTGGACCACTCTCTGGATCCAAGATTTTTATATGATTTTTATATCAATGCACTCATAAGTTATATTGGGGGTATTGGCCTTGAAGGAGGTCTACTCATTCTGAGTGCTTTTATAGTCTTTCAGTGTTGCATGACTGTGAATTTGTACATTTTACAGTCAAATCTCTATATTAATGAGATAAATGAAATATGCAGTCATATTTTCAGTTTGGGTACAATATTTAGTAATCTCTAAATAAATTACAGGTATATTTAATAATATATATTTTGCCAGGAATTAATCTGCACAAGTAATCATTCTGGATGTCTATTATTCTCCAAATTATGTGAAACACCAAATGTCATCAGAAAGTTTCCTGAATACATCAATCCGAAAAACACAGCTGTGATGGCATTTTCAAGTGGGACGACTGGATCACCGAAATGTGTGGAGTTATCACATCAAGGCTTTACACAAGTTATCACTGGTCTCATAAAAAGTGTTGGCATGTATGATTTCTCTATATATGTAATATTTTGTTGATTTTTGTTTGTGTTCTAATAAAACAATGTAATTATAGCAAAGAAAATGTTTGCAAATTCGCAAATTTTCATCCATGTTGTAATAGAATAATGGTTTCACTAGCTTTGATGAGTGGTTTCATATCTATCCCATATTTTCATTTATGACACATGCCTCAGTGGACAAATGATTGAAAAGTTTGGGGTGCAATTACTTTGTGCGATTGTAGGCTCAAATCCAGCTTGTATGTGATGCATCGAGGAACCATTCTTTTTACCTTTGCTATTGAATAGGTCAAAACCCCCAATTTTTACTTTTATTAACAGATTTTATGGGATTCCACTAAAACTTGCACTGCATTCACTTTGAATTTCTATTAAATGTTGATATTGATCTAGATTATAAGTGGGTTCCATCTAAGCCCTAAAGAGAATACTTACCAGTTATCAGCAGAGAATCAAGGTGGTGTTGTAGATTTTCATTTCTCTTGTGACTCCTCAGGTTATATTTTCAAATCTCAGTTCATACTTTAAATTGACAAGTTGCTTATCAACTCTAACTGATTTTTTATTCTTGTCTAAGACGCTTGTCCAAGAAATATTGGCAGTTTGTCCTGACCCCTCAGTCATCCATCAGATATGGTATAATGTATTGAAAAAGTATTTTTTGCTTGTTGTAAAACCATATACTGAGTAAAATATTTCGTTGAATCCTGATTTTAAGTCACATTGTGTTGTCTTTTGTGCTATATTGAAGGAGTCATTTGTCAAATGGAGGAGTGATCTATCAACCAATGTCGCATGCATATGGCTTTCTTTTGCTGTTGTTGTTTTACCGATGTGGTCAAAAAATAGTTATGATGCCACTGTTTAATTTAGAAGAATATGTCCGTTATATCCAGATGTACAAGGTAACATTATTACAAAAATAAAAATAAATGCTAAATATTTTGTGAACAGTATTAGTGCCAAGCTACTTGAAGTATTATGCATACTTGTCATATAATTTGGTTAATGCTAAATGTAGTATAAGTCTTTTAATCGAAATTTTAGTTTTAGAAGTTTGATATCAAATCAAATCTTTCCAACCAGTGCAAAATGTGTAAATTTGATTTTCCAAACTCTGATTATATGGCCCTACATTTACACAGAAAATTGACCAGAGAGCAGGTTATAACTCATCAAGTGACTCTATGAAGTAGAATGACCTACACTCTAATTAGGATCCCAGTATTATAGTTCTCACTGTAAACAATGCAAATTACACTTTTTGAATGTATGTACATTGGGTAGCATTTTAAAGGTTTTACAGAGTAGAATTTTATCAAGCAAAACAATTTGGCATAACTCTTGCAATATTTTATATGAGGCAGGGATACTTTCTCCTCCATGGTTAATGGCTTTGCTAATGTTTTGTTTCCTGACATTAAAAGTAGTCATGCAGATTTTTACTATTTTACTTGTGTGAATCACGTATTTCTATTAAGCAACTTATATGATGTTTCAGGGGTAGAAATTCCACTGCATCCCAAAGTTATATTTTTTTTCATATGGCCATATTCTGGTTGTCTTGTGTGTCAGGATGATCCTTTTCTTTATTGTTTTGTCCACAAATCAAAGGGTATTAACTAATCATCTAGCAGTTACCGTTTCCATTACAATCCCTTTAAAGGGTCCTGCAAATTTAAACATCTCAACATTTGTAAAGTTTACAAAATAAATATATTCCATTTTTAGGTCCAATATCTTGCACTCAGATCTGATCAAATGCCTCTATAAAACAATCAGTGTTCTCATCCACCAGTATTTTACCATCTTGTACAATCTTTTTGAAAAGCATGCCCCAATAAAGAAGAGAGATATACCAAAGGATCCTGATACTGGTTTCATGAACACTGTCATCCTTGCTGCTGAGCATCTCAACAGGAAACATGTGCATGTACGGCAATAATTCAGCCAGAAATTGTAGCAGATATCGTGCTGTAGTAAATTGCTACAATTTCCTCCCTAGAAAGTCATTACTCATTTATTATACCCAAAAATAAAGTATTCCAGAGGTACTTTGCAATAGTTCTTTTTTTTAAAATGCACAAGTTTTTGAATCTTTTTTATCAGATCATACTTATATTATTGTCTTGGCTTATATAATTGGCTCCTTTTTCAGTGAGAAAATTGTCAAAATCAGATCTGCTGTATAGTGTTCACTGATCTCAATCACCAGAATAAGTTCCGTTAAGCATACTCTGTCATGTTTCACACAAGTATCTGATGATAATGTTCTAAAATTCTAGTGTCTTCTCCAACTAAATCACATGACTTTGATCCCAACTACAGACCTGTGTGAAACCTTAGTTATATATTGAAACTAATCATCATGGCACAACTGCTAAATGTAATAAACTTTACTTCATAGATTGAGATCCTTTTCATTGTGCCACCTGTTGCAGTTGTCCTCTGTAAAACTCAACTGGTACAGAAGTATGATATGAGCAGTCTCAAAATTATTATCTGTGGAGCAGCTCCTTTGGGTAAAGAAACTGAAGAGGAGTTACGGAAAACATTGAAATATAAAGTCAAAGTTATCCAAGGTATGGTTATCAAAGCAAACAATTATCAAAGTTGATGTAGATTTAAATATAATTATGGAGCATATCATAAGAACTGTGCAAAACACTATACTGATTCAAGCATTTCAAGTAAAATTATCTTCCCAATGTATTTTGTGACAATATAGATGTACTTTTAAACATTTGATGTTGCATATGTTTTACTAAATTACATATGTTTTACTAAATTAGTAGACAATGTGGTTTAATGGAAACTAAATGCTTACATTTCTTGTTCAAATCCAGTACTATACCTAAATGGAAAAAAGTACTTGAAGACTCTTGGTACAGAATTTAAAGCTGACATACACTGCTTTTCTCTGACACTGTAATTATCTTTCCTCATTAACATCTGAACAAAATGAGTTGTTAAAATTAGTCAATCAATCAGATTATGAAAGCTACAGCCTGTTGTTTTCTATAGAGACATCCATTCTTTTTGTGCAGAGGATACACTTGGGGGCTATCATTTTCCTCAAAAAGGCTGCTGACATTGGAATCTACTGGTTATCATTTTCAGCTAACTAATTGATAATTCATGTATTTTAAATGCACAGTAACATATATGAATGATTTGATGTATTTTATCGTTTCCATAGCCTATGGTCTGACTGAAACCCATGCAGGTGGCTGTGCTGTGCAACACTGGGACTCTTCAACACCTACAGGTTCTGTAGGAGTTTTGTATCCAAATACTAAGGCAAAGGTAAATGCTTATTTCAGCAAATAAAATATGGCATTGGTACCCGTAAGCTAGTGTTTTAAAACACATTGCTAAAAACCAAAGCCTCAATGGATTAGAGACTTTTTTGTTACTTTACTTTTGACTATTGGCTCGAAGTTAGTTGATGACAGCAGTTGATTCACTTAGGGGTTGTGTCAGTATGGCCTCAGAGGTTGAAATAGTTGCATAACCCCAACTTTGGCATTTAATTGACAGGGTATTGACTGCATAAACACTTAATTACATTATATAAAATTTAAAATGTTTGAGGAGAATTTGTAGTGAAAACGGTAGTTGTCATATTTGCAGGAGAGAGTTACATGTTCATGTAAATCTGGAAAATTATTTGTATTCAAGATGATTCTATGATGTACATGTTTGTGTAAATACTAGTGTTATATGGATATGAAACTTGAGGAACTCATTAAGTTGTTGATATTTTCAACGATATTTTCAATGATAATTTAAAGACAAAGTAAAAATAGAATCGTGTTGATACCCTTAGAAATTATAAATATTATATACCTAAAAGTGCATGTGCATAACTGCCATGTTTGTTTTAGGTTGTTGATATTGACACTGGTAGGAACTTAGGACCTAGAAGTACGGGTGAACTGTGCTTCAAGGGAAATTTTATTATGAATGGCTATTTTCAAAACCCCAAAGCCACTGCAGAGATGGTAAAAGATGGGTGGTTGCACACAGGCGACATTGGGTATTATGATGAGAAAGGATATTTCTTTGTTGTGGACAGACTGAAAGAGCTGATCAAATACAAGGGATATCAGGTAGTAACATTTGTTTGTGTATATTATATGTTATAAAATGTGCATATTAAAAGCTAAATAAATATTTAAATAAATTTTATATTGATTATGTCAGTGGCTGTAGTATTACTCTTTTTTACTCTTGTTGGTAGTAATTAAAATGTACACATACATATTTTTTATCAGTTGCATATCATGTTTAGATCTTTGGGTATTTATGGTGTACTCGTTTCATTAGTAGTCAGTATTGTATGGACAAATATAATTGAAATTTTGTTAAAAGCTAATAGTTTTACAATATTCAATTAAAATTTGCAAATTTTTATTCCAATGCATATATGGTTAATATAATTGAAATGATAATACACTATCAGTGAGTTCATGTTGCATGTTTACAGGTAGCACCATCAGAATTAGAAACCTTATTACTAACACATCCATCAATAGCAGATGCTGGCGTGACTTACATACCAGATAGAGAGGCAGGAGAACTCCCACAGGCCTGGGTTGTACTAAGAGCTGGTCAGACATGTTCTGAAGCAAATATACATACGTTTATTGCAGGTAAAGATAGATCAGTAAATGCAGTACAAACACATTGAATGAGATGTTGGTCTAAGCATTCATATATGATCGGTTTAAACTAATATACTTGCAGCACACAAGTTGACTTGGAGGTTTATTTGAGAGTATTATTTTATATTTGTGCTCCTCCTAAATATTCAGTTTGATCCAGAAGCAACTGAACAACAATAAACAAGAAGTTTATAACTGTAATTTCTGCAAGAATTGTGAATTATATTCAATAACACCTGCTGTTATGTTTAATATGGTAATGTGTTAAGTTGATTGTGTTTAATATATTTGTGTAAAGCATTGAAACTGAGTCAAATCATTCAGGATGACTATATTTACCTCGATCACCAAAGATGATGAAATCCTGATCATAGAGACTTTAACCTGACCATTTTTCAGGAAGTTTAACTATTTTAAAAACTATTTTAGAAAGAGTTGCTCCATTTAAAAGGCTGAGAGGTGGGATCAAGTTTGTGGATGCCATACCCAAGTCTCCCAGTGGCAAAATTATGAGAAGAATAATGAAGCAACAGGCTGCAGCTTCAAAACTATGAGTATCTCAATATGCCCTGTGTATGTGATGGAACTGAAAAACGGAAGCTCCTTGTTGAGAATAAAAACCATTCAACTGTTGCTTAAACTTGGAACTTTTGGCACTGAGTAAGAAAAGTATACCAATAAATGCTATTAGCGTTCAATGTATTGATTATTGAGCTTTATTTTAATTTTTTCATACTTGTGAGCAGTAATGTTATATTCCTAATTTTTACAGAAGGTGTCATCTGAAACTCTCTGAAATCAGCTAACCAATATCATTTTATTTACTAGATCTGTCAGAGGGATGCCCAAACTAGGTATATTGTAGAATCCTTTTGACCTTATTATAAAATCACTCTGCCATGTCTTTGGATTATTATTTTATCCTCTATTTATGGCTGTAACACCTGTCATATGAGACATAAGTGCAGTAAAGGTATTTATTGATAAGCTTTCGCCTTGTCAATTATTTTGGGACAAATGGAGACATTAACAGTATATACACAGATTAATATAGATTTTGTAAAGAGGTAAGTGAATTTTAAAAAGAAAATTATTAGTTATGGGGCCGTCTCATACATATCGGCAGTGAATGACAGTGGTACAGCCATCTCTCACATTCTGTAGCCATTTTCTTGACATCTTGTACATCCGCCTCCTACCTTCAGTTACCTTCGCTGCATTTGTCATTTGTTCAAAACTTCTATTAAAGCTGAATTGTGGTCATCCGTTTCAGAGATCACGTTTGGCTACTTCCATGAACTTCCACCTTCAAACATGCATTTATAATATAGATGGCAACAGGTCAAGTCTCCAATTAGAATATAGCAAATGTGAACATGTCGAGTAATTAAGCAAGTGAAATAAATCAACAGCAGCTAAAAGTATACATCTACTGTAAAGTTAAAGTGATAAATTTTATTGATGCAGGTTCTTGGTCATTTTTTTTGTCTTTATTATGTAAATAAAATTCAAATTTCAGACAAATTTAAATTTTCTTCCAGTGAAAATGATATAAAAAGTGAATATCTACTTACCAGCTGTGAACAAAGCCAGTGATTTACATAAAACCAAAAAAAACCTGCTGTGATTGAATTGTTAATAACATTTTTACAGTCTATCATTAAGCTGAAGGCTTGTTTTGACAAAAGCTTAACTGTAAAGATACGACTAAACTTTGACTTTGCATAAAATAAGGAGGCATAGTTATATATTGCTTCAATTGGGATGAATTGAAGATCATAAGGAGAGACCGTTTAAAGCACCCCCAAAATGGATCATACTGAAGATTACATTGTGAGTGGTCCTGTTGAGAAAACAGGCGACCCAAAATGTGACCTCTGGACTTTTTTGCAGGACGCCTTTGTGAAGAATAAGGAGGCTATAGCTTTGGTAAGTTGATTTGGTTACTTTTACATCACATTTAAAAAATATCAGATGTTTAGCATTACCTCCATCAGACAGGATATGTTTGTTGGTGTCTTTGTTCATTTGTCTGTCTGTTTGTCTGTCTGTGTTCTGGGTTACTCCAAAACTAATGAACAGATCTTTCTGAAATGTTTTATGCGAGTAGGGTCTGATGGAAGGAAGGAAGTAATTAATTTTTAAGAAAGATCTGGGACACCCTCTGCTTACAAAAAGGAACTCCCCTATTTCTGTGAATTCCATTTTTAATGATTTTGGGTTTTAGGTTGAGATTACTCCAAAAATAATAGGCAAAAACAATTGAGTGGTACTGCAATGTCAAGAATGGTGGACGTTTGTACTCAAGGAGTGCTTTTCAGCTATAAGTTATATTACAATGGTGAGCTGAAGGGGTGACGGATATCAGAGTACAACAATTGATACTGATTTATGTTATTTATACCATAAGGGTTGCTGTACAATAGCAATTTTCCCACAAAACTTCAGACTGACATTTTTTGCACAACCATGTCCATATGTAGGTGCCACATATGTGAGGAACAATCCCAACTCACTATATTGTTATGGCAACAATTAGAATAATTCAAAAACAGCAGGGGGAAATGGGTAAGCCTCTGAGCTTCCAAAAAATGTCATATTTTACAGGATTAGCTTTTTAAAAGTACAAAAGCATTAATAATAAATATTCTTACAACATGTAACATCTTTACGCATTTAGACACATTTGTATATCATCTCATATGAAGAAATAAACTTTTCAGTCCCCAACTCCAACAAATAACAACAGAGGATTTAAAAGTTTATTATACAATAAGATAAATATATAAGAGGTTTACACAGACTGACAACTAAGAATATTTACATTTCCAATGATAAAATTACATAATATAAAACACAAATATAAAATATAATCCTTAAAACAAATCTTCACTTGTTGACTAGACTGAACAAGAGTTGTGACCTTGCTGAAAGGTCACCTGCTGACCTTTACACTGAAATTTTGACCTCTGAAGGTCAAAGGTTTTGACCCTAATTTGACCTTGCTCAAGGTCATCCTGTGACCCCATAGGTCACTGCCCACTACTTATTAATTTGACCTGTAAGGTCACAATTGCTATCTCACGTGTTGACCTCTGAAGGTCAAAGTTTTGAAAAGCAAGGCCATTAAATTTGATCCAATGTGAATGTATCTACTGTGTTAAGCACCAAAGTTACTTTGTAATCTCTTTGGTACCAAATTATACTACATCGATCCAGTTACTGTGAACTTCACCAAAAACCTTATAACTTGCAATATCTATGAGATTCCCCATGCAATTCCCCCTTTGCCAAAGTGATGCCTATCCAATCAGGTCATCAGAAGAAAGAAAGGGAAAAGAGAAAAAAGAAAAGAATATTTTGAGAAAAAATGAAAATGTTAACCTGGAGGCCAGGGGAAGGCAGCCTGAAGCCTAACAGGAGTGCAAGCCCGTGAACACCATTGGTAACTAGCTTTGGCACACGCTGCTGAACCCCACCCCCCCCCCTGCGCCAAAGGGGTGTGAAGTTAGAGAGACACACCACCTTCCAGTGAACACTCCAGGTTAAGGGAGGGAGGGAGGGAGCAAAAAAGTCCTTCTTGACTCTTCCAGTTCTTGTGGAATAATGAATCTGTCCCTAGAATTTGGTGGGAAAATGCCAGGAAATTTCCACTAGCCAATCAGTTCAAAAATCTCCCTGATTTACAGAGTGAAACCCCTGATGACCCCTTTCCCATTTTTATTTTTCTTTAGACTGGTACCCAAACCTTTATATTAAGGTTGGAGCAAGGACTGACTGGGCCAATGCCTAGACACTGCCCCCGACAGTCCCCAACTCCAACAAATAACAACAGAGGATTTAAAAGTTTATTATACAATAACATAAATATATAAGAGGTTTACACAGACTGACAACTAAGAATATTTACATTTCCAATGATAAAACTACATAATATAAAACACAAATATAAAATATAATCCTTAAAACAAATCTTCACTTGTTGACTAGACTGAACAAGAGTTGTGACCTTGCTGAAAGGTCACCTGCTGACCTTTACACTGAAATTTTGACCTCTGAAGGTCAAAGGTTTTGACCCTAATTTGACCTTGCTCAAGGTCATCCTGTGACCCCATAGGTCACTGCCCACTACTTATTAATTTGACCTGTAAGGTCACAATTGCTATCTGACGTGTTGACCTCTGAAGGTCAAAGTTTTGAAAAGCAAGGTCATTAAATTTGATCCAATGTGAATGTATCTACTGTGTTAAGCACCAAAGTTACTTTGTAATCTCTTTGGTACCAAATTATACTACATCGATCCAGTTACTGTGAACTTCACCAAAAACCTTATAACTTGCAATATCTAAGAGATTCCCCAAACCCCAAGCCATCGTAGAAGTAGGAGCAATATATCATTACTGGCTATCCACATGAAGCGTTCTTTTGAAAACTCGCGAAACTTGCTTTCCTGCAGCAGCAGTCGGTCGAATATATCGCCAAACGCAGTCAGACGCCCAGGTGCCATGTTCTTTTATTTCTTTGACTGGAATGTCCAAATCATAGGCCAATGAAGCACCTGAGCGCCTGAAGGTGTGAAATATATAGTAGTTGGATGGAAGATTTAATAATCGATTGATTGTTGCCAAATTTTTTCTGACTCGAGTGTCTGTCAGTACTTGCCATCCTGTAGCTACTCTAATCTGAAAGAGTGGAGAATTTGCACCGGTTTATATAGGGCCATAATTGTTTTTAACGCCCCATAAGGACATATTGGTGAAGCCCCCAACTTAGGAAGCGTTACTAGTCTACATTCATCTCTAAATTGCATTGTTTTTGACCATTTCAGAAGAAGGTGCACCTCATTGTGCTGAAAGAAAATATCCCCCCCTGTAAAATGTCTGGTACAATCAAATTCCGCTATCGAATGTGGGGCAAGGTTGGACAAGCGAAAGAACCCGAAGAACGCAGCCAAGAAAATCGCTTTATAAACTTCTGCATTGGGGAACCTCTGACATAAGGCCACCATACATTTTAATGTAGCGACATCTATGATATTCCTCTTTGTAATGGCCATAGGCCTATGCAACTTTAATGCCTTCACAAAATAAGTAATTCTGGGGTGATCCCATGACTTGTATTGCAATCCAAATACAATGGACATAGCCCTAATGGCAGAAATATGGTTTTTAACCATGTTGACTGATACTTCATTCTCGACCAAAAATTCTAGGTACGACAATGCAGTCGACACTGATACTTTTGATAACTTGACCTTGGTAAACAAGCAAAAAGCCACAAAGGATCTAAACAACATGTCATAACATTTGACAGTTCTAGGTCGAAAAGCTGACTTTGCTCGTACTGAGGCCCTTCTGGCATATTCTGTCAAAGCTTCATTATCTGAAAATACAAAGCATAGTATCTAGAATAACTGTATCAGATATTGTAATCGACTTCCAGCATGTTAATGCTAACGGGAAGCCACACTGGATTGGGAATAAACTGCTGGAGTTGAACCATGTTGTTAGGTATTAGCTGCCACCTAGATAACAAATCAGCCACTGTATTGTTTCTTCCCAATATGTGTTCATACTGTAACTCTATGTCTGCCAAAGCTGAGAGATACCACACATTTCTCGCACATGTGGCCAAAAAAGGGTCTCTGGCCTTGCCAGCCTTCAATACCTTGACCACTGCTTCATTATCACATTTGACTAAAATTCGGGTACCAGACCAGAGACGAGCAAACAAACGCAAGGCCATGACAATATTCACCATTTCCAAATGGACAATGTCTAAATTCGCAAAGTCGCGTTCTATGGGTAAATGGTATACCATATTGCCCCATCTGCCCCCAAGACCCATCAAGCAAGCGTCAAGTTCTAGAATCGATTTTGATTTGGTGTGACTATACATTGACACGCCATTGTACTTGGGTAAGAAACTGTGGAACCATCGAAGGTCCCTCTGAAAGTCTTGATCTAAGTCAACCCTGGCTGGGTTGCTGACGCTACGCAACGTCGTCAGCATCCTGTTTAGGAAATACCTGACTGGTTTGACGCATTTATGTACATACAGTAGTGTACCAAGAAGCGACTGTAACTGATGTTTCGTGCACCATTTTCTACCTCTCCAGTCATTGACCATTTGCTTAACAACTTCCAACTTCTCAGGGGGAATCGCTACGGTACCTTTTACGGTATCCACGAGTATACCGAGACAAACTGCCTTGGTGGTGGGTTCAACCAATTTACTCTCACTTATAGTCAGACCTAGTTGCGTCATGACGTCAATCAATGCGTCAAAAGATTTTTTGGCGACGCTTGGCGTCCCATATCCCAGGAAGTCGTCAATATAATTTATGACGTTGACGTCACGCAAACGCATGACGTGACGCATCGCGTCGCTGGTTCTCTGGAAGAACTGACTTCCATGTCGACTCCCGAACGGAATTCTAGTATCAATGAACGTGACGCCCCAGTTGACGCCTAGGAGGTTGTAGTCGCGAGGGTCTACATTTAAGTGCCTGAACGCCCTACTAACATCCACTTTAAAGATATGAGCCCCTTTGCCAATCTTTACAAGCTCCTGTGTCAAATCATCGATAGTAGGGAATGTCAACTTGAATTCCGACCCCATGTAACCATTCTTTTCCACACCAGCATTGACAGACGCACCCCTGGGCCAGCTTAGATCCAAAATCACCCTCCTGTTATCTGAGTTGGGTTTGTGCCTTGTCATGAAAGGTGAGTAATGAAGATTTTCGATTGGGGATTTCTGGAATGGACCAATTATAGCCCCAAATTTTTGTTCATCTTCAATGTATTTTTCGACATGTTCAGGGAACAGTACTGCTGATTTGTGATTATTTTTGTCGTGGCTTAAAGGACACGTTCTATTGAATCCCAAGGGGAATCCGAATTTCAAACATTCTAAGAGCTGTTTGTCCCAATAGCCTTCCAACAACGACTCCCACGCGTGAATGTTCAACTGTGACTCGACAGGGATACGCACCCCCAAATAATTTGGAAGGTCGTACTTCTTTACCTCATTGTGCAACTCTATTGGATCCCGACATTTAATCTGCGAGGTGTCCGCACGACTTGGCATTATGGGATCTGTTAGTATGGGTATGAAACCAAACTTGACCTTGGATTGGGCACTCCAGAGGTCATATGAAAGACACTGTGTGGGCCTGGACACATTGGCATTATGGGATCTGTTAGTATGGGTATGAAACCAAACTTGACCTTGGATTGGGCACTCCAGAGGTCATATGAAAGACACTGTGTGGGCCTGGACACATTGTTTTGGTCATTATAAATGATTGAATTCATGAACTTGTCATTGTCAACATTGCTAATATCAAACAACAACCTCTGTTGACATATTGGGTTTTCATTTATTGCCCCTTGTAACTCGTCACTTGGAGGCGTACTTTTTGGGGACTCACCACCCTTGTTCTCACCTGCCATTACCTGTGAGGTGTGGCCCATTGTTTGAATAGTGCCATTGTCTGCCCTGTTAGCCGTCTTTGTATCATTACACTTCACCCCACCCTTTGTCAAAACAGTTTTATTGTCATTCCTAATGACTTCATGGTGTGCATTGTCTTCAGATGCTTTGACCTGTGAATGAATGTTTGTTTTGTTATATTTCTGAGCCCAAAAAACGCGGCTTTTGTCAAATCTGCTATCATTTCTAGGTCCAAACTCATTACCTTTGACTACTTCTGCATAAGATCTAGCCCCACCTTGGCTCCCCCTAGCTTTACAGACTGATATTGAATGCTCCAAGGGACGGACCAATAGGCTTTCTATGTCAGAAGGGGTGCAATTCTTGTTATAGAACACACGAGAGCCCTGTCTACCAGAGATAGTGCCTTCTCCCAATATGACCTTGGCCTCTTCACTGGTTGTATCTCTTTCAACATTCTGGACCCTTTGGTATTTACCAAACACAACTTTTTTACACTGAATATCATTACTTTTCTTGCTGCCCTCCCCTCTAACCATGGGAGGACAGCTATTTACTCGTTTTTTGCATTAAACTTTTTGCTGAATATACAATCTTTCTCAGCATGACCCAAGTAACGACCTTGTGATATGCAAAAAGAACACAGATGCTTGTGTAGTCTTCCATTTACCTCGTGGTCCTTACTATGTGTACACGACCCGTTCTGAAACTGCTTGCAGTACCAAGGCTTCTGTGACTTATCACTTCTCACCCAACTTTTTGTCCCACTACTATGTTTTTGCGCATGCGCCCGTCGAATTCGGTCGATGCGAGCTGTGTCTTCCCAATTGGAACCACCCCTCTCAAATTCACACAGCAGTATGGCATGGGCTGCCTTTGCCCCCTGCCACGAGAAATCCGTGGCATCCTCCATTAATTCACCAATGTATTGTATCATTTTTTCCCTTATTTTATGGTCTTTTTCCTCCAACATATTCTTACAGAAGCCTTGTACCCACTGTGACATGGTTAGCTGGTCATATGATAGCCTAGACCTGGTGGCCCCACCCAATATCGCCTCATGAGGCCACGCCACTTTATGTTTTACCAACACTTCTACAGACCCCCCACGTTTGGACTTGATTTTCCCCAAAGTACCTGCAACTTCACTGTGGCGCTCTAACTCCCTAATTCTTTTATCCACCTGACGTTGGATTTTTTCAGATTTTCTAATTTTATTCAAAGTTGAAATACAATGTTCTTCATCAGAACTCTCACTGCTTGACTGTGAACTATCACTTAGCACTGTAAAATGTTTTTTAGAGAGTTTACTTAACTTCTTGTTGCTTGACGTAGTCGGTTGTCCCTTGCCTTCCTGCTGATCCCTTGCCATTCTGTCCTCTACCTTGTCCAACCGGCTGTTGACCTTCTGTAGTTGCTCCAGGATCTGTTTCTGGATTTTCTCCTGAGGTCCTTGCACACTGCTGGATGATTGAGTCTGGGAGGTACTGGGAATCACGTGAGAGTCCATCTCTGATTCAGACCCAGCACCCCCTTCACTGATAGATTCATCATTCGTTTTATACAGTTCTGCTTCACATTTTTTCCCTGTGGGGGGGTGATGTCTTCCCCCACACTTCCAACATAGTTTCTTTTGTTTTTCCATTACAATTCACTTATATGCCTCAATATTTCAATTTGTCTATGTTTTTGCACTGAAAATATATAAACAAGCACTCTCAGTGCTCTGGTCTGACTTTTATCAGGACTTGATTCACAGAAATTCAACGGTTCTCAGCCAAATAATTGACCCAAACAAAAAATATAGGTTAGACCATCCCTTAGGGGCCCTGACGTCGGGCAAATGGAATCAAGCCTGAATGTTGTCAAACAAGAGCTGCCAAGCTGCTTCAGATCACACTTTCACTGGTCACAACTCCAGTTCATAAGCATATCACTGTCCATGTAAATCAAAGTTCAAGTAAAATCACTAAAATCATAAAAGTAAGTTTCAATCATCGCTCTCCCCAAGAACTAGAAAGTCCAATGAGCAAAAAAGTCCTTCTTGACTCTTCCAGTTCTTGTAGAATAATGAATCTGTCCCTAGAATTTGGTGGGAAAATGCCAGGAAATTTCCACTAGCCAATCAGTTCAAAAATCTCCCTGATTTACAGAGTGAAACCCCTGATGACCCCTTTCCCATTTTTATTTTTCTTTAGACTGGTACCCAAACCTTTATATTAAGGTTGGAGCAAGGACTGACTGGGCCAATGCCTAGACACTGCCCCCGATTACATCAATACTAAGCATATTTATACACCGTATTAACATAATATATATAGGGATCTCAGTTTATATAAAACTAGGTGTTTTTTTTGTAAAATAAGCAAATAGGTTCATCTGCTTTAGAGCCGTGGTATTACATTTTACTACAATTGCTGGCGCAGATCAGTTCTATAAATGGGTAAGGCAAAATTTTATACTTAAAAGTATTCTGTTGTACTGATACACTATTTAATAACAACCACCATAGGATTGGTCAATGAGACATGTGTGTCCCCAAAGCACATTTTCATCATTTCAAATCTCTTCCATTCCACAAATAATTTCTACAAATGATGAACAATTTCGAAACAGATAATTTTACTATAACTTAATCCCAAAAGAAGTGTTCGGTTATTTTAGTAGATATTCTTTTGAAGTAGCACGGATCAGTTATGCTTAATTCAAGAATTGAAGTTAACTGTCAACAGGAATAGGCTGAAAGCTTTCACATTGGACATCAGCCTACACCTTTCTGTGATGGGATCGTGAGCTACAAAATCATCTACTTTTTGCCTCATATCTTTACAGGATGTGATTTGATGACCTGATTGGTATTGCAATATGGGTAGGACCCGTTCAATATCAGGACGCATGACTTGCTTTGTGACAGCTTTTAAAAATGTTTCACATAGTCTTAATGCCTTCCCAGTGAGATCACTTTTTTCTTGTTTTTTTTTGTCTCCAGACTTTCATGAATTGTGATGAGTACTGTTCACTAAAGTTAAGTGGCAATGGGCTACGTTAGTATTGGGATGGGTGACCACTTCCGTGCTCTATTCGTGTCTCTGATTGCTTTGCGGCTCACACAAGTAGACCGAAACCCCTTTCAGTCTTGTTGCTATGATGACTATTCTGCAAGATAATTCTGCTAATCACAGCTAGTTTATATTTTATGTTGGCACAGCAGATGCACAGGCAAATTTCACGGTGTTTTTGTCTAGGATTTTCACATTTCTTTGCCTAAGTAAATCTAAATTTTGAACATGGGCAATCTTCAAGTAGTAGAACTACTGTGCACAGGTCCTTCAGATATTAATAAAAGTGATGCTAGCACTGCACTTGTTTCACATTCTTGCATTAAACAACATTGCATGGTGTCAGGTGTACAGGAAAGAAAGCTTCTGAATTCGTTCTCAGGATAATCTTAACAGTATTTTACTTTCTCTCAAGGGAGTTTAGTGCAATCACTGTGGAATCCCCTCTGCGACCACAATTGACTGGGGCTCGTGAAAGAACCCAGAAGGATGAACAAAGTTCAAGTTTAAAGGACTCCTTAAAAGCATATCTGAGGCAGAAAAGTGTACCTATCTCGTACTCTGAGTGGGGAAAAGGGACAAAATGTGGACGATATTTGGTAAGGCTTATGAAGAAGAAATTAGTAATATATTACACTAAATTTAGCGAATATGTGACACCAAAACAAATTGACATTCGACATGGCTGTGGAAATTGTGAGAACACACAAGCCTTCTCAACCACTGCTTCCAGTTATGTGTACTAAAAAGTCATGTGTACACAGTGTCAGGTCTTGAAGAAAGAAGAACACTAGTCAGACAAGCTTCAAGCAAGGCTGTTATAGGCCATCTAAGAAAATATGCCAAAATTGTGGATCCTACGAGTGTGTCTAGCAAAGAGGAAATCGTGTCACCCGTGTCACAAATACAACCACTTTGCAAAAGTTTGTTGCTCTGCTGAGGCTAAGAAAATGCACACTACAGTATCATCAGAAAATGAAGACTCATCAAGTGCTTCTGAGGTAAGAAAGAGCTTGGATTGGAAAACCTAGGTGTCATCTCCAACGTCACAGAAGCTAAAGATTGGGAAAACTCAGTGGTCATTGTTGAGAAGCCAAATGACAAGGCTCTGAGGATCTGCCTGACTGTGCTGTCAAACATGAATACTACATTTTATACACTAGAAGAAATGACTGCCAAACTGTCCAAAGCAAGGTACTAACAACCTTCGACGCTTCCTTTGGCAGATTCAAGTTTCATTACCTTTCATGTGACATACACTGCTCACAAGATGGGTTCCAAAGGACTGTGGATGAATCATTGGAAGGTATCAAAGGTGTGGATATCATAGCAGATGGCATACTTGTTTATGGCTCTTTTGTTGAAGAGCATGACAGAAACCACAGAAACATGCTTCAGTTGTGCAGAACGTACTAGTGATAACAGTGAGATCAGGGCAACTAAATCGCAGTTCTATGGAACCCTGATCACCAACAAGGGTCTTTAGCCAGATCCACTGAAGATATCTGCAGTAGTGAATATGGAGCCTCCAAAGAATAAAATGGAGCTGGAAACCATTCTAGGGATGATTAATTATCCGTCAAAGTTTTTGCCAAACCTGGCTGATGTCACATATATACCCATTTGGAAGCTTTTTGAAGGAAAAGGTGGAATTTATCTGGATTTCCATCATGCAGAATGTTTTACAGCAAGTTAAGACACTTATTACAGAAACTCCAGTACTTGCTTATTATGGTGTGAGCAAAGACATTGAGATCCAAGCAGACACATCACACTTTGGCCTTGGAGTAGTCCTACTACAACAAGGAAAACCAATTACATACACATCGCAATAGCTGTCAAAGACTGAACAAAGCTATGCACAAATTCAAAAGGAACTTTATGTCATTGTTTTTGCTTGCAAGTTCCATCAGTAAGTATAGTGGAAATGTATCTATTTTAAGTCAGACAACAAACTGCTAGAATGATTCAATCAGTCACCAAGACACCTGTAATGAACACCCCAGCCCGCTTGCAGAGACTGATGCTGCATCTGTAGGAGTACAATATGGTCATCAACTACAAACCAGGAAAGAATATTCCTTTGGCTGACATTTTATCATGGAAACCTCTTTCACAAAGGATTAACAGTCTTCAGGCTTGCATTGAGATGCAAGTTAATGCTGTTATGAGAAACTTTCCTGTTTCAGACACAACGCTCAATAAAATCCAGAAAGTGACACTGGAAGATTGAGTACTGCAGTTCTGAATGACTGGCCAACAGTTAAACAGATGTGCGCACCTACAATACAGCCCTGGAATTAAAGGGATGAGCTGTCTCTAATCGATGGTTTTCTACTCATGGGAATCTGAATAATAATTCTATTCAGTCTGCAGGTTGAAATGCTCCATCAAATTAACCAAGGCCACCTTGGTATTGAATAATGTTGGCCCAAGGCCATGTAAATTCTCTTCTGGCAAAACATCGGCCAAAATATCGAGGAGATAATATTAGAGAGGTTTAGTGTTACGTTTTGGTTATGAAAACGTAAACGCAAACTTATTTACGTCAGCAGTAGAAGTGTATCAGGTGACTTTTAGCGTTTTTGGAGTTTATTAGGTTACGTTTTATACGTAAAGGGTGCCTCCCTTACGTTCACTCACCCCTATCTATTTTATTTAAAAACTTCACACTACAAATAAATATGACACAACTCCATAGGCAGATAAATATGTACACCACGTTTTGGTCTGGTTTCAGTTCATTATATTTTCCCATATGAATACCAGAGGTCTGTTTACAAACGATGCTTCTTTTCTATCACACCAAAGAAACTACATTGACCTGCACTCGTTCATATGGACGTATTGCTAAACCCTTGTTTGACAAACGTATCCTCATCAAACTTAACGTATCTCTTACGGAAATTATTTTACGTTAGGTAGCTGTCAAACGCATCACTGAACCTCTCTATTATCTTGTGATGCCTGACGGAGGCACAGCTCTTCAAATGCAAATGAGCCAATATTAGAGAGGTTTAGTGTTACGTTTTGGTTATAAAAACGTAAACGCAAACTTATTTACGTCAGCAGTAGAAGTGTATCAGGTGACTTTTAGTGTTTTTGGAGTTTATTAGGTTACGTTTTATACGTAAAGGGTGCCTCCCTTACGTTCACTCACCCCTATCTATTTTATTTAAAAACAACATAATATATATCAATATGCCGCAAACCCATAGACAGATAAATATGTACACCACGTTTTGGTCAGGTTTCAGTTCACCATATTTTCCCACATGAATACCAGAGGTCTGTTTACAAACGGTGCTTCTTTTTTATCACATCAAAGAAACTACGTTGACCTGCACTCTTCCATATGGACGTATTGCTAAACCTTTATTTTACAAACGTATCCACTTCAAACTTAACGTATCTCTTACGGAAATTATTTTACGTTAGGTAGCTGTCAAACGCATCACTAAACCTCTCTAATGTCACGTGAGATCCCCAATCATCCAATATTAAAATGTTGATAGCAGTTTCCTACTTGTAGATTAATACAGCAGATACGTGGAAATCAAGCGGCTCAGAAACATCAGAAGTGCCACGGTAATCAAGAAAACCAATTCACTGTTTTTCCAACATGGTATTCAAGAGAAGGTAACAGCAATAATGGCCCTCGTTACTCCAGTCATGAGAATGCCATCTTTGCAAAATCATGGGAATGTAAGCACATGACTTCAAGCTCCCCATTATCCTAATTCAAATAGTCTCGGCGAGAAATTTGTGCAAACCATTACAAAGATATACAACTTGCAGTGGAAGCACTTTTAACAAACCAAAACATTTCGAAATTGATTAACTGTACTCTATAAAATTATTCAATGACTGATTACCCAGATTAAGCTCTGTTGCTTGATTTATTACACATTTGGTTTAATGACTGATGAGTGTCAAAAACTGTTTGTTTTACCGAAAAGGTACAATGACAGTTGAAGTACAAAATGTATCTGTATTTTCTCCAGATAAACTTTTAAAGAAAATTACAGGATGTAATTGAGAAAACATTTACTTGCATTGCTCCCGGGAAACATATGCATGGTATACAGTAGTGAGTGATATTTTTACTGTGTAAAACATCTTAAATACGGCGAGAATCTAAAATTAAATTAACTTACCTGTAAGTGAAGTTTGATTGTGATTCTGTCGAATCACACACCGCAACAAAGGAATTACTTGAGATAAGGTATGCTTATCACTCAGTATTTAAAGACATATTTTGAAAGCCAAGTAGTCAAGCAATATGGGTGGGATATGGATGAGGTAAATGTTGGTGGGCAAGTAAATCCTTTATTGCTGTGTGTGTTTCAACAGAATCACAATCAAACTTTACTCACAGGTAAGTTTGTTTAATTTTAGATTCTTTCTCACTACACACACAGCAACTCTAGAATTACCTGAGATTTGAAAGTTGGCTTGAGAAATATAAGCCATTGCAAAATCTGAAGAAGCAAGAATGTATTTAAGATAATATATTTATTCTGAACATTCTGCAAATAGATAGATATCAACAGTTTGGTATTGAATAATGAGTTTCTTTATCGGTTTTGATAAAAGGTTGCAAATGTTTTTCATTTCACCAGGATGCTGCTAACAAAGATTAAGTAATCTGAATTCCCATTTCATACCCTTTTGGATGAACTGGCAAATCTTGTGCTGTGTGTCCAAAAATTGTGCCATCAATGTCATTTTCCTGTAGTGTTGAATTTGCCTGTCTACTCAGGGTGAGCTAAGATGTGCACACTGGGGTTTGTTGAAGGAAATGAACAGTTGTTCCCTAAACCTCTCAACTCACTGGTTAATTCCGAATATTTTTGACATTACACACCACACATGTTTACTTTATCATAGTAATTGAATTGCACACATGAGTTATGTCTACCAGGCTTAGCCATTTTCTGAACCTTGTTTGTGTACAATGTACATCTTGTGTCATACAAAGGTTTATTGTCAATATCACTCTACACTGTCTCCAGGAAATTGAAGACCCAAAAACACAAACTTCAGCAGCTAAGTTTTTAACTGTAAATTTATTAATTGTAAGTATTCAATGATGACCAGTCTCAGGTTACAAGCTCTTTTCAAAACATGATACCATAATGAGATTTTGCTGTATTGATGAAACTGTATATGAAAACCTTCTTCATACATATTTGTGAGGTAATGCAAACACACAGCTAAAGATGAGCAAGTCAAGTATGACTTTTGTTCCATTCAGCTCAATAGTTAAACCCTTTTTAAGGTGATTGAAATATTGTTTTGTGAACTGTGTCTCCATGACTGCAAGATGGTGTCCTGAGCCCTTTTTGATATTTTTTTTTGTTTTGAGTGATCTCCTGATATTACACACCCCAGAAGGTTCAATTTCTTTTAGCAGGTGTAGTAAATATACATTTGTTGGAAGTTTAAGAAGGTGGTCACACCTGTGATACAAAACAGGATTAGCAATTACCCAAAGCTGGAGTCTAGGAAATAAAATTGTGATGCCCGGTATGGTACAACAATGACATCAGTAGCCTTATCCAGGCTAAATTTTTGGAGGGATCTTACCATTACACTACAATGGTGAGAATGCACAAAACCAAAGCCCTGTCAAAGATAATTGTAAAAGAATCAGCTGCATAGGCCACTGGATCAGGTCTGTAACTTACATATTTTGGTAGTAGATTTGAATCCTTCAGGCAAAAATGTTCATATCACAAAGAAAGTTAAGCCTTTTAAGAAGTTGTACAAAAGTGAGGGTTTAACTGCATCTGCTGTACTTGCCAGGAAGGTGGGCAGACAGGTAAGTTATTCACCATAAATGTGACATGGATATTTTCTGAACCTTTTTTTAAGCTAGCAAATGTGTACATTGTAATACCTGGAGTTTATTGGAGTGGGATGTTTTGTTCCCACAATTTCAGCTCCTATAGTGCATTACTTAACAGTGTCATGTGCTTATCAAAGTTGCCCTTTTTGTTTTACTACCTCAGATTTATCATGCTGTAGATGTCTGTAGTAAAGGGAGCCAAATAACACAGCAGGGAAAAATGAAACTGCAAGACATATTACATTAACAACTTCTCTAACAGTGGACTGTTTATTTTCTCTTAGCAACCAACAGTTTTCCTTGATTTTTATCTTTTTGACCTCTGTCAAAGAAACAGTGATAGTGGCAGAATTTACTATAAATCCCAACACCTCCAGTGTTTGTGAGGGAGCAAGAACAGATTTTTCTAGGTGGATCACAATTTGCAATGACCTAGGTAATTAATTGCAGGCTTCCCCACTGGAAAAACAAATCTATTGTATCTCCTTAAATGAACTGGTCATCTGTATATCCAATTAGTTCATGACCTTTTTGCCTTAACATAGATTACACTGGTTTAAGCAGTTTAGTAAACATTCCAGGAGAGGGGTAGTCCATTAGTAAAAGCTTGTATATACTTATTACACTAAAATATAAGATAATTCTATTCCTGTTCATTGAATGGCACTGAATATTAAACTTTAAATTAAAAACTTTAAATCAATTGATGCCATAAAGCAATGAGGCCTTATCATGGCAATTGCAGTGATTTTTATAATAATTGTAATTACTATGATCATTCTACAAGTGTTATTGTCCAAATTATAGTTTTTTGGGGGTAGAGAGTGTGATTTTGGTGGACTCCAGCAGTGCCTTGGGGCAGCTGTGGATTACCAGATCTCCACTATGTCCACTTCTGTCTGTACTCGCTTGGCAGCAACTATTGAGAGGTTTAGGATCGCCACAAAGACAGAAGGAAAACACTTGATAACTCTTTCACAATTTATTCTAGTTCAATAAACACAAGTTCTAATCGTAGTTCAACACATTCTCACGAGCGAGAGAGCAAACTAAGCTCTCCCCCTCTGCATACTATTTCATGTTCTTTCACTTGTTATTGTCCTGATCTCTCTTGCTGTCTCTTTCCTCAACTCAAGGCTGAAGTTCTTATACTAGTCACTGTACACTAACACATATTATCTGTCACCAATTACTGGGTTTATTCCTGAGAGGTCTATCTCACAGAAGCGGGATTGGCTAAGGCTATTATTAAAGGCGGTGTGCTATGTGACTATTGATTTCTACTGTCAAGTCCAAAGAGAGTTAATTTACTGAGGCACTTTGCCTGTGTTTTATGGAATTTAAAGATTATTAATAATTAAGCATTTTCATTTAAATTCTTCACCATTACACACCGGGGCTAAGAGATGGCATGTCCACACTGCCACAAAAAGGAATTTAAATTTGCTACATATAACAATGGTATAAACTCTAAATGTTTAAATACTTAATTTTGTAACTTGGAAACCTTGTTACATATTAATCCTAAAAGATAATAAGTTACATCATTGTGTATGAATGTTTGTAGTACTCATCCTAAAGTAATTACTTAGTAAACAAACAATATAATGTACAAGTAAATTTAGAATAACTTGAAACACTTACTTTAACCAACTGTACTAGTAGACAACATTATGAAATTAGACATTTTATACATGTTTTCTCTATATTTGTTTACAATCTGACACTATGGTTTTGTTTGCGACAAATGGCAAAGGTTAAAAGCATGGTTAACACAAACTTGTTAGAAAAAAATTGAAGAATCTTGGGATGTATGGACTATTATATTTGGAGAACCAATTAGTGTTGTTTTAGATTTAATTTTACCAATTTTGACTCAACTTTATTTTTGACTCAACTGACTATTTCACCATTACACATTGGGGTAAGTAATTCATTTGACTCTTTACTGAACATGGGTTATACTGTTGCAACTGTTACCATCTGTCGCTTGGAATGTAAATATTGAACTAGTATATATAACAAAGACACAAGTATAGTGAACTGGTCATACTTGAGAACAACATGTAATGAAAAGCACACATGTAAAGGTAAGGTATACATAACTATCACACGAATAATAGGCTGACATTAAACAGAGAACCAACCAATTAAGGTAAGAACTCTTGAATAAGAGAACCAACCAATTAAGGTAAGCACTCTTGAATGAGAGAACCAACCAATTAAGGTAAGAACTCTTGAATGAGAGAACCAACCAATTAAGGTAAGAACTCTTGAAACGACACATTTAGACAAATATACTGAACTGCGGCAAAAAAGACAACATTTTATTAATATACCTTGGTTTAGAGGGTTCCAAGTCAATAGTTAAGAAGGTACAACTGTATATCCATACATATTGAATATATATATCCATACAACACAAATAATACTTAATATTGAGTACACAAGTTGTCACACTAACAATAGAAGGAATATATAAATGAACATAGCAGAATATCATTTTAATAAGACAGGAACAGCCTATACCTGTATACTTTCAATAAAGTAGTGGCACACGCTGGCTAAATCTATCTGTCTCTGCTAATACACCTAGCTGTACTTTGTGTCATTTATCAATGCTTATTGTGACACAAATGTGGACTTAAAACATGGTACCTGCTGAACGAATACTAAAAGAACATGTTACCATGTGTCCAATATTCAAGACAATTTGTAGAATGCCATTCATGTTTCTATAAAGTAGAAGAGTACATTTTTCTTTAAGGACAGTCTGGAGCCTGTTCCAGAAATGTAAGCTTCTAACAAGAATGGGCTCTACAGTTGCAAGTGTTAAGGTAAATAAGTATGGAACATATCTGTTCATGTAATTGCATGGTATTTTATTGCATCATAACTTTTTATTAAACTGGGGTCAGTGCAAGACCATTGCCCATAGAGTTATGCAAAATCCATATATGTAATACTTGTGTTCCTGTGTACAGGTATCTGTACATTATGAATGTGATACCCAAGTTTTCTGTCAGTACCTCAACAATACTGTTGCATATACATTGTGAATGTAGATATATTCTAGTATACACTTCACATAGAGTACTTTACAATTATAAGATATTCATTTCATATACCATACATTTTGAAATACAGAACAATATTATCTGCCCAAATATATCATCAGACTCCTTGTCGTAGTTATTATGCTTGGTGAACCATAAAACTGATAAATTCATTTGATACACAGATAATGCTAATTAAAGTTAATTATTACCTATCAGATATTCATTTGATAACAATATACATATCATGTGAATTAGTGATTGACAAGATCTGAAGATAGACATTCAGTGAGTGAAATATACTTGATATACTGAAATCTAGATGAACATAGAATGGAGAATAACTGTAAACGCTGCAATTACTGACTGCAATAAAACAGAACTGATAATAACTGAAAACAATATGAATACTGAGTGACTTTACTTAACTGTATTTGAAGATAGCTAGGGTTAAAAATTGAATCATCCTTGACACTTATTACTCTGGAGTGTGTTTGAATATAATAAACACTGACATAATAATACACTTTTACATTTATAACATAATAGTCATTATGCAGAAATTTATAAATCTGACACCACAATTTTAATTAAGTAGTGGAAATATGACTGCTTTTACCCTTCACTATTCTGGTAATTACAATACAAAAGGTTACTTAAGTCAAAGTATCTGTTCTGTCCAAGTGAATAAGAACAACTGAATACGTAGTGGTTTATTATACCATTATTCAATAGGGATTTGGAGGTGGGTTTAAATCATCCCATTTCCGTAATTATCACACTTTAATCACCAAAGTTGAACTGTATTATATAGGTGTCTGGAATGGGGCTGTTTGACTTGAGGGTAATGACACCTAAATGAGATATTGGTGGTACATTTAGAAAATAGGGTTTGTGAAAAAAAAGAAAATGTAACCTTTCATTGGGCGATTTGACTGAAATAGGGGATAAGAGAAAATGGACTGGTTGTCTTAAAAGTGGACTTTGAATATGAAATCAAATTTAAATATTCTCACTGTAAAAGACTGAATTTGAATTGGAGATATATGTGGGTAGTTAGCAAGAACATAAATATTTGTGACATTGTACGGTTTGTTTATCTTGAAGTCAAACAGATTAAATTTCTATGGTGACAATTACCAGTCATGGCAAATTACAAGGAATTATAGACGGAAAATCACCCTGCATTATTATTATTATTATTAATGAGCAAAAGCTGAGCCAGGGAGATTACTTTAACCAATATTCACTAAAAGTCCTTCTGACTGATAATTAGCCGGATGTTGGAACATTGTGTTTGCAGAGAGGTTGTCTTGCTTGTAAAATGTACTCTATTATATATGCTGGAAAATTGGAAAATTAAGCAGTGGATAGGGAAATTGATATACGAAGCTTAGGTTTATGGTACTTCAAAGTGGATGGTAAATGGGTGAATCAGGTTCACATTTTATAGGGGGCGTTGCTTTGTGGTGCGGCCAGATCATGTAATAAATGGTATAGCTTCTAAATTAACTACATGGATATGATCTTTAGGAAGATCAGATATTCTCATCCATTTAATTCTGTCGCTTTGGGGGTCTGTCTTATATTGGAAATATAGGTCTTTACCAAAATATTTCTTACCTGAAAGGGTGGGCAAGACTGGGGTGTAATTTACACGATAGTGTTATAGTGGGGTCTGGATGGTCTACGGTGTTCTCTAAAAGAGGAACTTTGCATCACATATGCATTTGTCTGTCCGTCACGCAACGGACAAATTCTTGACAGCTCTTGATTGATCAATGGATGAAACCTGTATAAGATACAGTGTGCCCAAAACCTCTGTTGTTGGGGTGACATAGGAACATTTTTTTATGTCCAAGCATAAGCTTATCCTTTCTTAAACGTTTAAACATTTTTCTCAAAGTCTAGGTAGTGAATCTCAGTGTGTATCATGTCATGAAATAACTTATTTTAAGCAGTAACTGAGGTACTTGAGCTGACTTTGCATCCCATTACTGCTCTACAGTATTCCATCTTACCTCGCCCTGAATCAAAAGCAGTATACTTTCTGTCTTCCTCTGCCAGGGGCAGTTGGAAGTACGCGGAAGTAAGGTCGAAAGTCGAAAAATACTTTGATCCAGGTGGTATAGATGCTAGTATGTCATTAACTGGTCTAGGGTTTACTGCTACTGGAAGAAATTTTTCATTAAGAGTTCTACAATCTAAACATGGACGAATACTCCCATTTTTTATATTTGTGACACAATAGGATTTGAATAAGGACTATCACTATGTTGTATTATACCTTGATGTAAAAGGTCTTTAACACATTCGTCCAGTATTGCCATTCTTGTGTTGTTTAATCTGAGAGAAAGGCAAGGCCAAACTGGGGTATCTTTTGGATTCCCCAAGTGCTGCTCTACTATATTTGTGCAAGAAAGCTTCTGGCCAGGGTGTAAGAAAACATCATCAAATTCCTTTAAAAGTTCCAATAATTTTTGTTTTTCTTGGGGAGTTAAAGTTGAGGCTGAAGAAAGACTATGTTCAAGTGTTGGAAAATGTGCCTGGAGAGATTTATGGCTTGTGGAGCTCAATAAATGGACAGCTTTAATTAAGTCTGTGGAAGGGGTTTTATTACAAGGCTTATTTGGAATGTTTTTCTCTGTTATTATCTGATGGCAAATGTGTTGAAACAGTCTGTATTTTAAAAATCACTCAGTGGTGAAAATCTATTATAGCATGGGGTTTGATAACGGGTTCTATGTAACTTGTTGCCACTATCTTTGAATGACGTTTTACAAACAGAACCCTTCTTTGCAGGAACAAAACATATACCCAACCTTTTCTGAATACAATCACATGTCTCATTAAAATATCTGTCTCTGTACTGTACATTTTGACAAGAATGAAGTGACTCAGGTTGATTGCCAGTGATTTCTGAATGTTGAGGGGAATGAAATGTTTGAGAAAATCGCCCAGAGTACTGTGAAACTGGTTGTTTGCCAAAAAGGGGTTTATGTATTTGTGCTCTGGGCTTTGCTAGTTTAAATGACTATTCATGTAGGTGTGCCTGCATCTGTCACTGTATATATTGGGAAGGTCCCATTTTTGGAAAGTTGATTGTCTATAGCCCTGATAAACATTCTCCCTAGTTTGCTGATTTTGACAGGAGTGAAAATAATTATCTGGTCGAAACGGATGGCCCTGTTTTTTGAAATTGGGTCTACAATAATTAATGACCTGCAATTTAGGTTGTTATGTTTGTCCCCTATAATAATCACTTGCAATGTGTCCTGTGCCATTACAATTGAAACACAAAGTATTATAATACACAGACCTGGGTTTGTTAGTTTGTCTGTTAGTGGGCAGTGCTGTGCTCTGTTCCACTGTGCACTGTAGGGGTGTTGTCTCCTGTGGTTGCTGGACTTCCTGTGGTGACACTCGGAAATGTGGTGGCTGTCTTTGTTTAGCGTAAACACACTGAATTTTAGAGTCTACAATGTTAAAGTTCTACTAAAAAAACTGCTCCCTACTCATTGACAGACCATGCAATGATAAAGTGGATCAGCCTTATATAATTAACTCTTGAGATTAATTGTATTTCGACTACTGTATTTTTAGTGCAGTCTCTTCAGAGGCTTTGGGTATTACAGGCTTCTGGGGTCCCTGAAGTACTATTTGGGATCCTGTGGTGTACCCCCGGTTCAAACCGGTTCATACCCGGTTCTGGAACCGGTTCCAAAAGAGAGGAACCTGTATTTGAGGGGTGCATTGAGGACATGGTCCTGGGGGGTGCCTGATATTGGTGTATCCTTCTTGACCAATTTGAAGATACTTGTTATTTATTTGCTATTTATGTATTTGGATTTATGAGAACAATTGTCATTAAATCCTAGCTCTTTCTTGAGCTTATTTAAAGGAGGGTGTACCCAAATAAAATCAGCAATTTTTGCTTTTTATTATAGTATTATTTTTTATGTTTATTGTGATGTTCATATATATCTCTTGTATGATTTATAATCCATCAAATAAAAACATATCACAGTTCTTTGGGTGTATTATTTTATTTGTACTATAATAAAATTCAGTTATTTATAACATGATGTAGTTATGTAATAAACAAATTATAAATCGTTATTTTCATAAGTGATGTATATAAAAATAAAAATTTGAGGATAGAATAATATAAGGACTTTCTGTTACAGTCATTATTAATATTTCGTGGTCCTGTATTCCCATGCTCCATTGGCTGGTGGTGGCGGTAAAATTATCCTTCTTGGGGATGAAACCAAAGTGGGGTTAGTCTTCTTCCTGGCGCAAATGGCTAAGTAGGTATCATGATCTATGGTGAGAGCTGATGGTTTTCTGACTTTGCTAGCTGTGGTTTGGGGGGTGCTACTGATCTTAATTTCAGGGTTCACGAATTTTGGTGAATTTTTTGGTCTTTGAAATTCCCTTGGACTTCTTGGTTTTAAGTCTGGCTGGAATTTTTTGAGCCATTCTTTGTGCTTCGTGGATCCTGGGAGTGGCATTTTATGCCTGTCTTCTCTAGAGTTGGTGGCTGTGTGTACTTCCACTGGTATTTTTGATGGCATCAGCAATGATGTAATTTTGCCTTTTAATAATGAGATGTTCTTCATAAGTACATAAATCACATTTAACTTCCTCAGTCTGGGTCTGGGAATTGGTATTTAATGATATAGGGACACAGCCTATTTGGGTTGTGGGTTTGGATTTAATTGTTAATGTCTTTTTAACATCTTCAGGGAATTTATGGGTTGTCACATATTGAGTGGGTTCCAAATCCAAGATGCCAAGTGGGGAAGTATTGCATCCTGTAGTTTTATCAGGGTGTGTTTGAATGTCAGTAGTCGTCCCAATTGAGACCTTGAGTGGTGAATCCTCATCATCACTGCTCAATTCCATATCCTGTTGCAGGATCTTGGTCCAATCTGTTTCTCCAGTTAATACTGCAGTGGTGTTTAAGATGCTGTGATTGGTGGTGTTTGAGGCAGATGGTTGGTTCTGCGCATGCGCAGTGGTTTGTGTGACATCAATATTTTCTGGGCCTTGATTTAGGATGAGGGGTTGGTGATATTTGGTGGTGTGTTTCACAAAGTCAACTTTCCTCATGTATTCCTTTTGGCAGTGTCCACATACAAATCTTCTGTTATTGTGGGCACTATGATGTTTCGCCTTAGGCTTGATTTATTTTTGTACCCAGGAAAAGGATGTATGAGCACAAAGCATCAGTCCTAAAGGATGGACTCATCACACCTGTATCGCGTCATTTCAAGAATGATAGACACAACCACAAACATATGCAGTTCAGTGTGCTACAGTGGTGCACACCAAAATTTGATACTGACAGCACTTCCAAAAGAAGACGTATTGAGTTGTGCTGGATTTTCAAATTGCACTCTCTAGCCCCAATTGGCATCAACCAATTTGTATGAATATTTATAGCTATCATCTTGACTGTAATGCACTCGGCAGTCTTCCCCCCTTCTTCTAATGTTAAAGTTCTGTTCTTTCACACTTGTCCCTTGTTGTTGTAGAGTAACTGTACTGTCATCCTGACCAAATGTCTGTGCGGTTTCAAACAAAGTGGCAATTCTGGTAGCGCCGTTGAAGGTGTCTGTGCCTTGTGTGAGGATGTGGAATCTATTAAGTGTGGGCAGGCCCCTAATAAACTCGATCATAAGATCTTGGTCTGATTTTTCTAATATTGTGCCCTTTTTAAACACTCTGTTGGCGAATTTTTGGGAGTTTTCCTGGGGTATTTGTCTAAGAGATAGAAAAGAAGCTTTCTTACTCAAATCTGGGCCTAAAGGGTAAATCTTAAAAGAAAAGCAGAAAATATCTTTTCAATATTTGAGCTGGTAGGAGAGTCAAGTTGTTGAAACCATATCTTAGTTGTACCTTATGAACACATGTGAAAATACCTGGCTGCTTGTCAAAATTCCAGCCCAAGAAATCAGCTGCAAGTTTGAAATTGTTAAGAAATTCCTCTGCATCTTGATCTGGATTGCCACTGAGTGAATGTAACTTAAAAGGCAAGTTCTTGATCTCAACATTTTGTTGTGTGACCGGTGGAAACCTGGAAGGCAATGGTGGAAAATCTGCG
This sequence comes from Sabellastarte sp. h YS-2021, assembly GCA_964017235.1. Classification (NCBI taxonomy): domain Eukaryota; kingdom Metazoa; phylum Annelida; class Polychaeta; order Sabellida; family Sabellidae; genus Sabellastarte; species Sabellastarte sp. h YS-2021. Next base: position 4,434,360 of record OZ024930.1, on the reverse strand, counting down.
TGATTGAATAGATTATAGTCAGATCTTTGAGGAAATGTAGTGTCTTGTGAATTTTGTGCCCTAAAATTTATTTTGGGGTCTACATGGTTGTGGAGGTTTGTGGGTGGGAGGGTGGAAGGTCTCAGTGGATTGTAGATAGGGTTGCGTTGAACATCTACCGCTGGTGACTGTGCTTGTTGAACTCGCCTGTCCGGTGCCAGTGCTGTGGTGGGATGTATTGTTCAGGTAGGAAGTCGGCTGCTGTATTGTCCATAACATTACTGCTGTTTATAACATCTGTGTCAAGAGCAGCATTACTGGTCACATTTTTACCATTGTTTATCATATCCTGATTGACTAAAACAGCTTCATTGTCTCCGAGGTTGATAGTCTGTGTTCCTGGTTGTCCTGGGGCAGTGGCCGTGCTTCTGTCCTGTTGAGCCGTCGATTAGAACCAGTTTATTTATAAATAATATCCAGTTTCATTGTCTAGCATTTTGGCATCTCACCATGTCCAAATTATAGTTTTTTGGGGGTAGAGAGTGTGATTTTGGTGGACTCCAGCAGTGCCTTGGGGCAGCTGTGGATTACCAGATCTCCACTATGTCCACTTCTGTCTGTACTCGCTTGGCAGCAACTATTGAGACGTTTAGGATCGCCACAAAGACAGAAGGAAAACACTTGATAACTCTTTCACAATTTATTCTAGTTCAATAAACACAAGTTCTAATCGTAGTTCAACACATTCTCACGAGCGAGAGAGCAAACTAAGCTCTCCCCCTCTGCATACTATTTCATGTTCTTTCACTTGTTATTGTCCTGATCTCTCCTGCTGTCTCTTTCCTCAACTCAAGGCTGAAGTTCTTATACTAGTCACTGTACACTAACACATATTATCTGTCACCAATTACTGGGTTTATTTCTGAGAGGTCTATCTCACAGAAGCGGGGATTGGCTAAGGCTATTATTAAAGGCGGTGTGCTATGTGACTATTGATTTCTACTGTCAAGTCCAAAGAGAGTTAATTTACTGAGGCACTTTGCCTGTGTTTTATGGAATTTAAAGATTATTAATAATTAAGCATTTTCATTTAAATTCTTCACCATTACAGTTATCCCTCTT